>JAUIMM010000005.1:23227500-23960000 GCA_031769625.1 Taudactylus pleione | reverse complement strand
AGCATTACGTGACACAGTGAGTGAGCTGGCACTGAAATAGACTTGTCCCTGGGGGCAGTCTGCATCCTCGAGGCCCCCTCCGGAGACTAAAAAGAGAGGTTGGGGCCACGTGGCCACGTCCCCTTACCGCAAGACCACACACCCTTTTTACCGGCTTGTTGCTCCGCTACGTGCACTACTCTGTATGGACCGCATCGTGTATCACCCAGTGGAGGGACACCACTGCCTATACATTATACTTCTTCATGCATCTGAAGTCACAATTGCACAAAATCACAACATATGCGCAGTAAAAGAAAACCAAAATAACGCTCAGCTACTGTGCTCGGTTTATTTGCATTCCCTTGTACTCAACCTAAGCACATAAGACTCAAATGTGAAAAGTCATATTTATACATAAAATGTGCACCAACACTAATAAGCTTAGTCAACTCCTTATTGTTCATTTAAATCATACTTGCCGTTTTCACATTTTAGTAAAAAAAGAATGATAAATAGAAACCCTATATCACACACGCATTTAATGACTACAATATCTTAGTAAAACTTTTAGTTCAAAGGATTTTCATACCTTTAATACAATAATAAAAATAAGCTGCCATTTGTTTGCAAGAGAAAGAATTAAAACAATAGCCCGGCTTTCTCGTGTCTACATAGTCACTGCCGACATAGTGACAGTAGACATCCTGAATACATCCCTTTATAACTTCCCACTGAATGCTACCAAACTGTTAGGGAAGACAGCAAGCTACTAGGCACAATACAGTTTACCAGACATCCTGCTCACCTACAGATTGTTAGGAGCTGTTAAAACGTGAGTCTATGTAAGCTGACTTATATAGTTTACAAGTACATGGCATCCACGTGACTAGATCAGACATTGATCTGTTGTATTAATGTAATTCAGGGGTGGGGAACCTTTTTCCTGCCGAGGCCACGCCCCCTCCATGTGACATCACACAGGGATGGGGCCACAATCGCTGGTGATTACAGGAATGCCTGGAGCATCCTGAGCTGTAAGAGCAGCACTGTGACTGTCTGAAGCGTCCTAAGGACGCTCAGGTGGCACTACTGCATAAATTCTGGCTTCAGGGTGCCATTCTAGGCACCCTGCTAGCCAGATGAGGCTAGCAGAAAAAAGCTCTGAGGGCCAGACCAAATGATTCTGCGGGCCTTATACGGCCCCCGGGCCTGTGGTTCC
Organism: Taudactylus pleione; assembly: GCA_031769625.1. NCBI lineage: Eukaryota > Metazoa > Chordata > Amphibia > Anura > Myobatrachidae > Taudactylus > Taudactylus pleione. The sequence goes on along the minus strand of JAUIMM010000005.1, from coordinate 23,958,799 downwards.
AAAACCCTGCTATAATTATTAGAACGCCATTCTTCCATCCTGTGTGTGAATAAATGAGCAGTGGGCCTGATTCAGAGATGGATGCATTGCCGATGTTTACACAGCTGAGCGATTATCGTATTCTGCACATGCGTCAAGTTTCATTACCGTCGTCGCTCACAGTGAGGATTTATCTGCAAAGTGATTGACAGGCAGGGACCGTTTGTGGGAACGGGGGGTGGCGGTGAATCTAACGCAGGTGTACCATGACCCTGTGATTGCAATCCCGTGTGCAGTAAAAATGGCTCTGGAGTCTCAGGCCTGGCGCCCATTCTGAGTAACCCTCAGAACTGTGATAATTGGCAGATCTGTGACTGATGCTGTATACCTGGACGCAGTCATTTGGATCTGCGAAGCTGACAGTGTGCGTCTCAATTCAAATCCCAGCGGCTGCGTCATTTGCATATTCTCATACAGCCGCTGCGCACAAATTTGCAGCAGTGGTGGCATTAGTGTCCATCTCTGAATCACTGCCTGCTCCTATTTGTGTCGTGTGTGAGCCAGCAGAAGACTGGGTGGGAGGAACACAGTGTCACCTAGGGAAAGACAATCTTATACCAGTGTAACATAACAGTACTATATGTGAAATGATGCAATAATTCCGCTAATGTGCTGACTGGCTAATGTCTTCCCCACCCCTTCTGGAAATAACATAAGTGGCAATATTTGTCCTTTACACTGTATGGCTCATTTATAAATCCTTGTGTTAGTTTGTGTAGAAGAGGAGAGGGGACCTATTTCAGTGGTCAGAGAGTCAGATAGATCTTGGGCAGGAATGACAGTGCCCTCACACCTCATATGTTCCTTTGTGTGTCCTATGGCAGAAAGAAAATAATCCTCTACATCACAGGTTCTCAAATTCTGTCATCAGGACTCCAAAAGTAAATGTTTTCCAGGTCTCCTCACAGAATCACAAGTGAAATAATTAGCTCCACCTGTGGATTTTTTAAAATGTGTCAGAGAGTAATGACTACACCTGTGCTCCTGCTGGGCGACCTGAAAAACGCAAACTATGTGGCGTGCTGAGGACCGACTATGAGAACCACTGCTCTACATTTCCATTGCCGTAATAATAGCACTTAAAAGAAGTGCGCGGGATGCATGACGCATCGTGCGATGCAACCCGTAGCGTTGGCAATGCCGGTGTGCATGAAGGAATGCGCAAATGACAGCCCTTTGAGAATGAGGGACTTCCAGGTCTATGACCCAGAAGCCCCTCTGGCGTCCTTCTGCGCACGCAACATGGGGAGGCGCTGGTAGGTATCCGATTGGATCCCTCTCACAGCACTCTCCCGACAGAAGCCCACCGCAACCAAGCTCCGGAGTGCATCGCATTCCACGGCTTGGTGCATATATGAGAAATGTAATCCAACCCGCATTTTTGTGGTTTTACTGCATTTCTCCCTTTGCTGCATCCCGCCCAAGGAGGTGATGTAACAACCAGTGGACAGATGTTACCACCCAATAGTTATGTGCTGTTCTCTGTACCTCTGGCATCTCAGGTGATGTAATAAGATTCCAGAACAGAACACAGTGGACAATATTGCACAAAAAGGACCCAATTCTGAGACGCACATAATGCAGTCAAAATACCGGATGCCCACAGCGATTCGGTGTCGTCGCTATCAATGCGATCGCACCACTCCAGCCCTCCAGCCAAGAGGGCCCTTAAGACTCACCCCATGCTTGGTGCAGAAGATACAACTGAAAATGGCGTGTGTTGTGCATATACCAGACTCAGACAAGGACATAACTCTTGCAACACACCCAGGTGATGTATCTCTTACTTGCAAATCCTACGATGCCACCTAAATGCCCATTCAGCCATCACAGAGAAAAGACTGAGATGCAAACAAGTCAGAAATATATATATATATATATATATATATATATATATTATATATATATATATATATATAAGTTCTTAAAGATGCATATACAGCCTGTGACAAATGGCAGTTTGCTAATAATTGCTAAAGGTAGTGGCATATGAACATGCATGTATCTCAGACTCAGGCCCCAAATCTGGAGCACTGACTGGACACTAGTCACTTTCACCTTTTCCATACCAAAAACCTCTATGTATATCAATTTTCTATAACTCTTCAGTACAGATATGTCCTCATACACTGTGGCTTTAGTCCCACCAAACAGCCTCTCTCGTCGTGCCAGCTCCCAGATGACTCGGCCGTGCCGAGCTGTATTTGTTCGCTCAAAATGTGTCTCTTATTCGCACAAATAACACAATTGGGGGTGACAAAATGACTCTGCTAGATTACACTAATCAATCTGATGTGCAACATTTGTACATCTGCGTGCGACTGAGTCTGAATGTGTGTAAGAAGTGCTATGATGCAGCGGCTTTTTCTCACACCATTGTGCTTCATCTGTGATTTGAACATGTTTAAAACGAATTCCTCTGCGGTTACAGCCACAGCCCGGCATCTGTAGTGCACTGTGAGTGGTGTGTCACTGCCTCTGCGGTTACAGCCACAGCCCAGCGTCTGTAGTGCACTGTGAGTGGTGCGTCACCGCCTCTGTGGTTACAGCCACAGCCCAGTGTCTGTAGTGCACTGTGAGTGGTGCGTCACTGCCTCTGCGGTTACAGCCACAGCCCAGAGTCTGTAGTGCACTGTGAGTGGTGCGTCACCGCCTCTGTGGTTACAGCCACAGCCCAGAGTCTGTAGTGCACTGTGAGTGGTGCGTCACCGCCTCTGTGGTTACAGCCACAGCCCAGTGTCTGTAGTGCGCTGTGAGTGGTGCGTCACTGCCTCTGCGGTTACAGCCACAGCCCAGAGTCTGTAGTGCACTGAGTGGTGCGTCACCGCCTCTGCGGTTACAGCCACAGCCCAGCGTCTGTAGTGCACTGTGAGTGGTGTGTCACTGCCTCTGTGGTTACAGCCACAGCCCAGCGTCTGTAGTGCACTGTGAGTGGTGCGTCACCGCCTCTGCGGTGACAGCCACAGCCCAGTGTCTGTAGTGCATTGTGAGTGGTGCGTCACTGCCTCTGCGGTTACAGCCACAGCCCAGCATCTGTAGTGCACTGTGAGTGGTGCGTCACTGCCTCTGTGGTTACAGCCACAGCCCAGCGTCTGTAGTGCACTGTGAGTGGTGCGTCACTGCCTCTGCGGTTACAGCCACAGCCCAGCGTCTGTAGTGCAGTGTGAGTGGTGCGTCACAGCCTCTGTGGTTACAGCCACAGCCCAGCATCTGCAGTGCACTGTGAGTGGTGCGTCACTGCCTCTGCAGAAAAAGGCGGTGCGCTGCACCTCTCGGAGCGGCTCAGCTTCGCCGGGCATATCTCGCTGTATGGTGTATAGATGCTAGGTGTATGAGGACACATCTCTAGTTACAGTATATGCATTTGTAAGTAAATCACATTTATTTTATTTTAAACTATTTTTAACATGCCGTATCCATAAGAAGCTTACCTGTTTTTGCTTCTGTTTTGCTTATTGGGGGAAAAAAAAGCATTGATATTGAGAACATGTTAGAATATTTATAATGTAGACTTGAAGGTAACTTAATGAAGGTCATAATTAGAATATACACCACATATAATCTATTGTGACCTATTTATCGCATACTGTTTTTAGAATTTAGCTTCCACAAATATGGGATTAAAAAAAACATCTTAGAAGCGGTAAAAATGTGATTTCATCAATGTTTAAACATAAAACATTTTTTAATGGTCTGTACCAATATTTAATGACTACACTGTAAAGTACAAAGGGCAGCACAGGGCAGGCAGTGGGAAAAGGTGATTCTATTTCTTCATGACCTCCGTGTCGCATTCATTAAACCTGTAATTAATTTGAACATATCAGCCACATACAATCTGAAGGCTGTTTTTAAAAACTATTGTTCACACAGTAAAACTATAGTTACCAAAGGTCGATTTTAATCGATTTAAAAGCAATCAAAATCGATGTGTTTCTGGGGCTGAATCACACATTTACTAACAGACCATTTTTTAAAGTATTATTAAATGAGTGATTTAGCCCCAGGAACACAACATCAATTTTGGTCGATTTCGATCAATTTAAAATCGATCAATATCGATTAAAATCTACCTTTAGTAAATATACTCCCTACTCTTACTTTTTTTTAACTTATAATACTTTCATATAATACAACATAACACAATGGCAATGAACTTAAATCGATTAAAAAAAAAACAATTTTAAAAGACTGCTGTGACCATTAAAGTACTTGAGGGCATATGAGAAAGGGAGACAGGATCTAAGATCATGCTGGCTGATATGTTACTAAAGCTGGCCACACACATAGCGATATTTTACCTGATCTTGCCGATTCCGACATATTGGAACGACAGATCGTGTAAAATATGGGCAAATCCTGAGTAAATCGCATCGTCAGATCTGCCGTGCAGTAGGGCAGATCTGACAATCTAGGAGTCGATGCACTGTGAAAGTCTGGATGCAGGAGAGATCGCATGAAGATTGGATACCAAATTGTGTGCAGATCGTGTGGAGATCGTGTGCAGAGCTGCCGGGGGGAGTTTCAAGGGAAAGCGTACACAAATCGTACACATCGGCTGATCGTGTGCAGATTGCCATGTGTGTAGCCAGCTTTAGGCTGTCCAGGAGACCTCGGAGAGTAGGGGTAAGTGTGGGAGGTTCAGGAGATTTGGCATTTAATTGCATTATTGGGCCTGTTCCTGTTGATCAACTCTGCAATTTGCAGCATCAAGCAATGGGGTGCAGGGCCAAGATGACGTAATTCACCACGAAATGCGTCTTCAAGCCACCAGATGAGCCACTACACTGGGAAAGTGCACATAACTGGGAGCCTGATCTATTAAGGAATCCAGGAGAGCTTCCGGAAATATGGCTGAGTAGGCAACTATAGCTAAGTCACAATATACAGTATTACTTACATATTCTACAAATGAAAAGAGCCTGCTGTATTTTCGTATTGCCTTCTGACCCCATTAGTATATTTGAACTCATTCAGGCTATATTCAGAGCTAGTCAGGACATTTCAAGTTGCATTCAGAGGCTATGGGCCCTATATATCAATATTATTTGTAAAAAAAAAATTGAAAAACTGTTTTCACACCCTTTTCACATTATTTTAATATCACATATATTTATTAAAGGGGCAATTAGAGTAGTTTTCATGAAAAACAACTCTATGTCCTTTAATTGGCATATTTGTAGTACAGATCGCATATCCCATACTTGTAATGGGAAATGCAATCTGCCTGAGATTTACTAAAAATATATTGTTAATAAAAAATACTAGGGGAAGCCCTGTGTAAATAATGCCACATGGAGATGGCGTTATCCAGGATTTTACCTGGTTCCCCAACTCCTGCTCTGCTCTGACAGGAAGAGCAAAGCCGGGAGCCAAGCCCCAGTGATCAGCTGTGTGGTCTAAATAGACCACAAGCTGATCACTGGAAAAAAAAAAGTAAAAAAAACCCCCACTTACCTGCATCCAGGGACTGGTGATCGGTGCTCCGGTGATGTCTTCTGGGGTTCATCAGCTGGTCCCTCGGCTCCTGCACTGTGACCCTGGTCATTTGTGAATAGAGCAGATGATCCTGGTCAGCTGGTGCATAGAGCAGCTTTCCAGGGTCACAGTGCAGGATAGGAGACCAGCTGACCAGAGCCCCAGAGGACATCCCAGATCACTGAGGTAAGCGTAAGCGAGTGGGGAGAGGGGGTCGTCCGGGGGAGGGTTGGTGAGTTGGTTCTTGTAGTATAGTTTTTGCGAAAAATACAGTGAGAAGACTGCGGAGGGGATTCGCTGGGACAGAGCTTTATCGCAAGTTTTGTTCCTGCAAGGGATTTTTGATAAATCCCTGTGAAGTTTCCTAAATTCGCAATGCGAATTTAGGGAAAAATATCACACTATGACCAGATTGTAGTAAATAGGGCCCTAACTTTGGATTTATTCAAGCTGCATTCAGAGGTTATCATTGCATTTGACTGAGACAAACTGTTAGTTAAAGAGCATCAAAGTATTGTGTTCATCTTAGGTTCATCAAAAAGTATTTGCTGGAAACTGTATTCATCGGAACACTGCTGTTTTAAGTCTACTGCCGTACCTATATTGAATGCGCACCAATTCCCATGGTACTCTCCACAAGACTGACCTCGCAATGTATATTTCTATGCTGCAATTATTGTGTGTAACCGTGGTTGTTATCCTGTGTATAGATTATCTGAGATTAAGGAATTCATTTGAGCAGTGCTGTAACATTGGTTTTCAGCGCCCTGTGTCGGCCACGCCCCCTTAGAGCATGACATCATGCCGAGGGGGCGGGCCAGTCAGCACTGGGAAAAACAGCACCTCCCGGTGGGGCTGTACAGGCTGCAGTCTGCATGCCTGGAACATTCAGGCACTCTGCTAGTCACAATCAGAGACTGTGGCAGAGACGCCATCCACAGGGTTCTGTGCTTTGTGTGGCAGCACCGCTCTCACACCCATAAGTATTAATCATTTAGGCCAGTGGTCCCCGAATCATGGCGCCCTAGGGTACCAGCAATGTTTTCACGGCACCCCTAAGCCAAAAGTTTGTTATTGAGAAATTCATTAAAAAGTAGTAAAGTGAAGTCAATTGTGCTTACCTGTCATCCTTAGGATCAGTTATGTGGTGGTGGACAGGTTTGTGCTTCTGTTTATCAACATATTTACATTACATTGACTATAAATAATTTTATTTGGTGCTGGACCACCAACCTGAGGCACCTGCAAGTGTCCCAAGGCAGTTTGGGAACCACTGATTTAGGCATTGGACAAACCACAAGTATACTGTGCTGTTTATACTATACTACAAGAAAGGTAATGGGAGAGATGAATGAAGCCCAGAAGCGGAATCAGCGCATGTTATGAGCGCTGATACTGCTTCTCCCCGATGTACGATCGGGGGTTTGTCGGTAAATGACAGGGGCGCTCTGCGCCCCTGTCATTATCGGCGCTGCCATCTACAAGATAGCAGCGTCGATGGCTTGGACCATGTATGAACGGTCAGATCGACTGACCGTTTGGCCAGCTGTAGCTGTCGCTATCGACAACTACAGCCTGGCGATGCCCTATCCCCACAGCAGGGACAGCCCTGTCCCTGCTGCGGCGGCTGCGAGCTCCAGGCTGCACACGGGAATCTCGCGATACTTGGCTCAGTGGAGCCAGCCGGGACTGAGACACAGCGCATCAGCACTAGACTGATGCGCTGTGGTCTCTAGCGGGTAGCGCTGGAGGGGGGAGTTAACGCTCCCCCTCTCCGGCCGATGAGATGTTCATACATCTCATCAGTAGTGCTTCCTGCTTCGCCTCGGTAAAGAGGCGAAGCAGGAAGCGTTATAGCGGCACGTTAAGTGCCGCTATAATACATCTACCCCATGATGTTGCAGTTTTTTGCTTGGCAGAATAGATAAAGATTAGATAAAGCAACAGTAAGAAATAATAATAATAATAATTTTATTTATATAGCGCTTTTCTCCTAAAGGACTCAAAGTGCTTTACATTTACAGTACAAAATACAAAATAAGCTTAAACAAGGGACATTAGTGAAATGCTTGGATAAAGAGGTAAGTCTTGAGTCTATTATTGAAGGATTCTAGAGTGGAGGCCTCTCGAACTGTGCGGGGAAGTGAGTTCCAAAAGGTTGGAGACACAAAACTGAAAGCTCGACCCCCGGACGAATTCTGTGAGATTCTAGGTACTGTTAATAGCCCTTCGTCAACGGATCGCAGTAATCGAGTGGGACAGTAAGGAATCAGAAGCTGCTTCAGGTACCCTGGACCATGGTCATGAAGGGCTTTGTAAGTTATTAATCCAATCTTGAAAGCAATTCGCCATCTGACAGGCAGCCAGTGAAGGGAGTAGAGAGTGGGTGTTATGTGGCTGGAACGGGGCTGGTTGGTTAATAGCCTGGCAGCTGCGTTTTGTACCATCTGCAAGCGGTGTAATTCTTTTCCTGGGAGACCGAGGTAGAGGGCGTTGCAGTAGTCTAGGCGTGATGATATAAATGCATGTATGACTTTAGGCAGATCTTCTGAGGGAATTAAGTGCTTGATTCTGGCTATGCTCCTCAGATGAAAGAATGAGGATTTCATTGTGGCTGATACCTGATGTTTAAGTGTCAAGCCACTATCCAGGACAACACCAAGATTCCGCACATGTTTACTGTTTTGTAATTTTGAACCCCCAAACGTAAGTCCTGTTGGTTGGCTATGCTGTAGCCCTTCCTGTGACCTATCATAAGAACCTCTGTTTTATCAGGGTTCAGTCGCAGCCAACTGGAGCCACTCTTGAAGCTCAGCTAGGCAGCCATTTAGGGTTGTTATTGGGGCCTTTGTACTGGGAGCAAAGGACAGGTACAGTTGTGTATCATCTGCATAGCAGTGGTAGACCAGGCCATGATGTCTGATTATTTCACCCAATGGTAGCATGTGTAATGCAAAAAGCATGGGAGATAGTATAGAACCCTGTGGGACACTGCATGGAAGTGACCCTGGTGATGAAGAGTTTACTCCAGAAGAAACTCTCTGTGACCTGCCAGTGAGAAATTATTTGAACCATCTAAGGACTGTGCCATCCAGCCCACAGAAATTTTTCAGGCGCTCAATTAGAATCTCATGGTCCACAGTATCAAATGCTGCTGAGAGATCCAGAAGGATTAAGATTGAACAATCACCTCTGTGTCTTGCTATCAGAAGATCATTAAGCACACATACTAGGGCTGTTTCAGTGCTATGTCTGACTGGAATGGATCATAAATATCATGGGTAGACAGGTGGGTTTCCAGTTGCACTGCCACCACTTTCTCAATGACCTTTCCTAGAAAAGGAAGGTTTGATACTGGTCTATAGTTGGTCATGCAGTCGGGGTCTAAATTAGGTTTTTTAAGAAGTGGTCTAACAACTGCTTCCTTTAGTGGTTCTGGAAAAATGGCTGTTTGCAAAGAACATTGAACTATTTTTGCAATTACAGGGCCAATAATGTCTATACACCCTATGAGAAGCTTGGTTGAGGCAGGGTCCAGATCACAGGTGGTGGGTCGCAACATTCTGATAATTTTAGCAATGTCTTTTACGTCCATTATGTCAAAGCTGTTCCAGAGAGACAGGTGGCTTTCCTTGGCAGGCTTCGTAGTTTGGCAATCCTTTGATGGCACTGTGGGGATTCCAGCCCGGATGGAGGATACTTTATCTGCAAAGAATTTTGCAAACTCACTGCATCTTGACTGGGAGAGGGTTTCATCATGCTGCAGGCATGCTGGTTTGCAAAGCATCTCCACTGTACGGAAAAGCTGAGCCGGCCTATTGTTTGCTGCCTTGATCTCATTTGAAAGGAACTCTGTTTTCTTACAGGTGATTGATTGATATTCTCTTATATGTTTGATTAGTGTTAACTTATCCTCTACCATATTCGTCTTCCTCCATCGTCTTTCAAGTCTACGCCCCCTTTTCTTGAGTTCACTAACACTATTGTCAAACCAAGGGGCTTGACGGTGTGGTATGAGGGGTCGTATACGCACAGGGGCAATAATATCCATTGCAGCTGTCACATCCCTGTTATAGTAATGGACAAGGAAACAAGTATCTTCACAGGCCCCCATTACCACAGAAAGATCCAGGTTTGTGCAAGAGCCTGGGGAGTCATGCCCCTCCTTGGACGATACATTGTCAACTCCATGAGTAAAGTTCTATTTTGAAGGGTTGCAACTGAGAAATGAATTGAGTGGTGGTCTGACCACGTGACTGGGTTTATATTTAGGTCAGAGACATCTAATCCAATCTGGAAGACAAGATCAAGAGTGTGACCACTTATATGAGTAGCCGATGGAATGACTTGTGTGAGGCCCAGAGCATTCATTGTGCACAGGAGATCTTGGCCAAGGTGTGAGAGCTCATCATCAACCCATGCATTGAAATCCCCAAGGATCAGCCATCTTCGATGCTACTGAACTAGTCCAGCAGCAATATCTGCAAATTCTTGTAGAAATATCTTTCCATCTCCAGGGGGGCGGTAAATGAGAAGTACTCTGAATCCTAATTCTGTAGAACTCCGAGCAGCGATGCACTCAAATGAGTGAGTCGTTTCCATTGGGTGGACCCTAAGTTTAAGTGCTTTTCTAAAGCAGATGGCCACTCCCCCTCCCCTGCGGTTAAGTCTTGGGTTGTAAATGACAGAATAATTTGTTGGAACTGCAGCTTCCAAGATAGGTGCTGCATTTTCATCTAGCCAAGTCTCTGTAATACAGGAAAGATCTGCAGATTCAATAAGGTCAGCAATTGTGGCAGTCTTATATATCTGGCATTACAAAGGACAGATCTGATTGGGCATACCGGAGTGCCTGTAGTTTTCTTTATATTGAGTGTGGGAGCTCTGGGGATGTCAGTCACAGAGAGGGAGTTTAAGGATCTGTTCTTCCAAGCACAGGGCCGTTTGATAGGTACCACTTCTATTTGTCTCCTATATGAAACTGGTGAACCTGAAGGCAAGGAACTTACGTGGTTACAGCGGATAAGAGATTTTCGTCCTCGCTTCCCACGACTGCCCCGTTGAGTTTTTTTTTTAAATGCCAAGGGATTTAAGAATGGAAGCATGTGCTGGATCAATAGGAACTGCTGCTCGTTGTGGGCGGAGTGAAAGCATAAAGCTGGAGGTGTAAAAATACATTGGGTCATCAATGAGTGAGCATGAATTACATTTGATGATGAGAGATCGAGTAGTTTTTTTTCTGTTTTCTCAACTCTATGTATGATCCAGAAGTTATAATGGGATTCATGAGCAATTTAATTTGGCCATTGCTATGTCCAGTTGCTTCTCTCTTGTACAAAAGGTATATTTTGAATAAGGAGTATCTAATAAGCTAACTTGTCTTTTCAGTTGATGATTTAGTTACACAAAGTATTCCAGGGCAAAGCAGGCTTGTGGAAAGGTGTTAGAAGCCGTTCCTATTGTATAGGTGTGAAAATCCCAGTGTAAGACTCCTTTTGAAGTGGATATTCTGTGCAAGGGTAAAGATAACATGTCTCCAGGGGAAAAAAAAAAATAGGATCCTGTGTTTTAAAATGACCAGACTTCCAGATTTCAGAGACTGGGGATACTTTATTTTAGATTATTAATGCAAGAAATCAGAGTTATTTGCTCCCATTTGTATTCCACAGTACCATGCTCTGGGGTGTCCACTGCAGAGGTAATGCCAGTCTGGGTTCTGGTGGAGAGGGCAGAGGTTTCAATCCAATCAAATGTGAATCTCAGTGCAATGCAATGCAGTAAGCAGTACTACCAGTTGCTGAAGCCTATATGACAGTGGTACACAGTGAAAAGGCATCTGGGATATATTTTCTAAGAGACAGGTTTTGGACCTTTACAGAATTGTTGGAAATTGTGTAAGCTGATCTAAAAAGTATGGAATGATAACTCCAAAAAATCTGAAGCAACTGACTTGCTAAAAATAAATAAATAACTGTTTTGCTGGTGATATTAATATAAATAAATAATCAGTAAAGTATTGTATATTCGACTCTTTTTCTTCTTCTTATTATTATTATTATTATTAATAATAATAATTATGTTTCTGTCAGGCAATAAAACAATAAATATATAATACAAATAATAATTGATAGTAATAAATAACATGAATATGCAGCAAGTTTGATCCAAATCCCTATGGATTATATTTCAGAATGTCACCTTAGTCAAAGGTTTGGAATCTCTCAAATTTATGAACTGTTTGAAGGTGTGATTCTTACTCCCCAATACTAATGTATAAGCAGTCACCCCTCTACACAGGTTACATTCTCCAGGTATGCTTGGCCTAGCTTCTTTTATCACTCCCCAATGCTATTGTATAAGCAGTCACCCCTCTACACAGCTTACATTCTAAAGGGATGTTTGGCCTAGCTTCCTTTATCACTCCCCAATGCTACTGTATAAGCAGTCACCCCTCTACACAAGTTACATTCTAAAGGGATGTTTGGCCTAGCTTCCTTTATCACTCCCCAATGCTATTGTATAAGCAGTCACCCCTCTACAGGTTACATTCTCCAAGGATGCTTGGCCTAGCTTCCTTTATCACTCCCCAATGCTATTGTATAAGCAGTCACACCTCTACACAAGTTACATTCTAAAGGGATGCTTGGCTTAGCTTGCCTTTATCACTCCCCAATGCTATTGTATAAGCAGTCACACCTCTACACAAGTTACATTCTAAAGGGATACTTGGCCTAGCTTCCTTTATCACTCCCCAATGCTACTGTATAAGCAGTCACCCCTCTACAGGTTACATTCTCCAGGGATGTTTGGCCTAGCTTCCTTTATCACTCCCCAATGCTACTGTATAAGCAGTCACCCCTCTACAGGTTACATTCTCCAGGGATGCTTGGCCTAGCTTCCTTTATCAATCCCCAATGCTATTGTATAAGCAGTCACACCTCTACACAAGTTACATTCTAAAGGGATGCTTGGCCTAGCTGCCTTTATCACTCCCCAATGCTACTGTATAAGCAATCTCCCCTCTACACAAGTTACATTCTACAGGGATGCTTGGCTTAGCTTGCCTTTATCACTCCCCAATGCTATTGTATAAGCAGTCACACCTCTACACAAGTTACATTCTAAAGGGATGCTTGGCCTAGCTGCCTTTATCACTCCCCAATGCTACTGTATAAGCAATCTCCCCTCTACACAAGTTACATTCTACAGGGATGCTTGGCTTAGCTTCCTTTATCACTCCCCAATGCTACTGTATAAGCAGTCACCCCTCTACAGGTTACATTCTCCAGGGATGTTTGGCCTAGCTTCCTTTATCACTCCCCAATGCTATTGTATAAGCAGTCACCCCTCTACAGGTTACATTCTCCAAGGATGCTTGGCCTAGCTTCCTTTATCACTCCCCAATGCTATTGTATAAGCAGTCACACCTCTACACAAGTTACATTCTAAAGGGATGCTTGGCCTAGCTGCCTTTATCACTCCCCAATGCTACTGTATAAGCAATCTCCCCTCTACACAAGTTACATTCTACAGGGATGCTTGGCTTAGCTTGCCTTTATCACTCCCCAATGCTATTGTATAAGCAGTCACACCTCTACACAAGTTACATTCTAAAGGGATACTTGGCCTAGCTTCCTTTATCACTCCCCAATGCTACTGTATAAGCAGTCACCCCTCTACAGGTTACATTCTCCAGGGATGTTTGGCCTAGCTTCCTTTATCACTCCCCAATGCTACTGTATAAGCAGTCACCCCTCTACAGGTTACATTCTCCAGGGATGCTTGGCCTAGCTTCCTTTATCAATCCCCAATGCTATTGTATAAGCAGTCACACCTCTACACAAGTTACATTCTAAAGGGATGCTTGGCCTAGCTGCCTTTATCACTCCCCAATGCTACTGTATAAGCAATCTCCCCTCTACACAAGTTACATTCTACAGGGATGCTTGGCTTAGCTTGCCTTTATCACTCCCCAATGCTACTGTATAAGCAGTCACCCCTCTTCACAGGTTACATTCTCCAGGGATGTTTGGCCTAGCTGCCTTTATCACTCCGCAATGCTATTGTATAAGCAGTCACACATCTACACAAGTTACATTCTACAGGGATGCTTGGCTTAGCTTGCCTTTATCACTCCACCAATGCTACTGTACAAGCAGTCACCACTCTACACAGCTTACATTCACCAGGCATGCTTGGCCTAGCCTGCCTTTATCAGTCCGTAATACTACCGTATAAGCAATCACCCCTCCACACAGCTTACATTCTCCAGGGATGCTTGGCCTAGCTGCCCTTATCACTCCCCAATGCTACTGTATAAGCAGGCACACCTGTACACAGGTTACATTCTCCAGGGATGCTTGCCCTAGCTGCCTTTATCACTCCCCAATGCTACTTTATAAGCAATTACCCCTCTACACAGCTTGCATTCTCCAGGGATGCTTGGCCTAGCTGCCTATCACTCCCCAATGCTACTGTATAAGCAGGCACACCTCTACACAGCTTACATTCTCCAGGGATGCTTGGCCTAGCCTGCCTTTATCAGTCCCCAATGCTACTGTATAAGCAGTCACCCCTCTAAACAGCTTGCATTCTCCAGGGATGCTTGGCTTAGATTGCATTTATCACTCCCCAATGCTACTGTATAAGCAGTCACCCCTCTACACAGGTTATATTCTCCAGGGATGCTTGGCCTAGCTGCCTTTATCACTCCGCAATGCTACTGTATAAACAGTCACCCCTCTACACAGCTTACATTATCTGGGGATGCTTGGCCTAGCCTGCCTCTATCACTCCGCAATAATACTGTATAAGCAGTCACCCCTCTACACAGCTTACATTCTCCAGGGATGCTTGGCCTAGCATGCCTTTATCACTCCCCAATGCTACTGTTAAAGCAATCACCCCTCTACACAGGTTACATTCTCCAGGGATGCTTGGCTTAGCTTGCCTTTATCACTCCCCAATGCTACAGTATAAGCAATTACCCATGTGCACAGCTTACATTCTCCAGGGATGCTTGGCCTAGCCTGCCTTTATCACTCCCCAATGCTACTGTATAAGCTGTCACACGTCTACACAGCTTACATTCTCCAGGGATGCTTGGCCTAGCATGCCTTTATCACTCTGCAATACTACTGTATAAGCAGTCAGCCCTCTACACAGCTTGCATTCTCCAGGGATGCTTGGCTTAGCTTCCTTTATCACTCCCCAATGCTACTGTATAAGCAATCACCCATGTGCACAGCTTACATTCTCCAGGGAAGCTTGGCCTAGCCTGCCTTTATCACTTTCCAATGCTACTGTATAAGCAGTCTCCCCTCTACACAGGTTACATTCTCCAGGGATGCTTGGCCTAGCTGCCTTTATCACTCTGCAATGCTACTGTATAAGCAGGCACACCTCTACACAGGTTACGTTCTCCACATTCTCCAGGGATGCTTGGCCTAGCTGCCCTTATCACTCCCCAAAGATACTGTATAAGCAATCACCCCTCTACACAGGTTATTCTCCAGGGATGCTTGGCCTAGCTGCCTTTATCACTCCCCAATGCTACTGTATAAGCAGTCACCCCTCTACACAGGTTACATTCTCCAGGGATGCTTGGCCCAGCTGCCATTATAACTCCGCACTGCTACTGTATAAGCAGTCACACCTCTAAACAGCTTACATTGTCTAGGGATGCTTGGCCTAGCCTGCCTTTATCACTCCGCAATACTACTGTATAAGCAGTCACCCCTCTACACAGCTTACATTATCTAGGGATGCTTGGCCTAGCCTGCCTTTATCACTCCCCAATGCTACTGTATAAGCAGTCACCCATCTACACAGGTTACATTCTCCACATTCTCCAGGGATGCTTGGCCTAGCTGCCCTTAACACTCCCCAATGCTACTGTATAAGCAATCACCCCTCTACACAGCTTATATTCTCCAGGGATGCTTGGCCTAGCTGCCTTTATCACTCCCCAATGCTAATGTATAAGCAATCACCCATGTGCACAGCTTACATTCTCCTGGGAAGCTTGGCCTAGCCTGCCTTTATCACTTCCCAATACTACTGTATAAGCAGTCACCCCTCTACACAGGTTACATACTCCAGGGATGCTTGGCCTAGCTGCCTTTATCACTCCGAAATGCTACTGTATAAGCAGGCACACCTCTACACAGGTTACATTCTCCACATTCTCCAGGGATGCTTGGCTTAGCTGCCCTTATCACTCCCCAATGCTACTGTATAAGCAGTCACCCCTCTACACAGCTTGCATTCTCCAGGGATGCTTGGCTTAGCTTGCCATTATCACTCCCCAATACTACTGTATAAGCAGTCATCCCTCTACACAGGTTATTCTCCAGGGATGCTTGGCCTAGCTGCCTTTATCACTCCCCAATGCTACTGTATAAGCAGTCACCCCTATACACAGGTTATTCTCAAGGGATGCTTGGCACAGCTGCCTTTATCACTCCGCAATGCTACTGTATAAGCAGTCACCCCTCTATACAGCTTACATTATCTAGGGATGCTTGGCCTAGCCTGCCTTTATCACTCCCCAATGCTACTGTATAAGCAGTCACCCATCTACACAGGTTACATTCTCCACATTCTCTAGGGATGCTTGGCCTAGCTGCCCTTAACACTCCCCAATGCTACTGTATAAGCAATCACCCCTCTGCACAGCTTATATTCTCCAGGGATGCTTGGCCTAGCTGCCTTTATCACTCCCCAATGCTACTGTTAAAGCAATCACCCCTCTACACAGGTTACATTCTCCAGGGATGCTTGGCTTAGCTTGCCTTTATCACTCCCCAATGCTACTGTATAAGCAGTCACCCCTCTACACAGGTTACATTCTCCAGGGATGCTTGGCCTAGCTGCCTTTATCACTCCGCAATGCTACTGTATAAGCAGTCACCCCTCTACACAGCTTGCATTCTCCAGGGATGCTTGGCTTAGATTGCATTTATCACTCCCCAATGCTACTGTATAAGCAGTCACCCCTCTACACAGGTTACATTCTCCAGGGATGCTTGGCCTAGCTGCCTTTATCACTCCGCAATGCTACTGTATAAGCAGTCACCCCTCTACACAGCTTACATTATCTGGGGATGCTTGGCCTAGCCTGCCTCTATCACTCCGCAATAATACTGTATAAGCAGTCACCCCTCTACACAGCTTACATTCTCCAGGGATGCTTGGCCTAGCATGCCTTTATCACTCCCCAATGCTACTGTTAAAGCAATCACCCCTCTACACAGGTTACATTCTCCAGGGATGCTTGGCTTAGCTTGCCTTTATCACTTCCCAATGCTACAGTATAAGCAATTACCCATGTGCACAGCTTACATTCTCCAGGGATGCTTGGCCTAGCCTGCCTTTATCACTCCCCAATGCTACTGTATAAGCAGTCAGCCCTCTACACAACTTGCATTCTCCAGGGATGCTTGGCTTAGCTTCCTTTATCACTCCCCAATGCTACTGTATAAGCAATCACCCATGTGCACAGCTTACATTCTCCTGGGAAGCTTGGCCTAGCCTGCCTTTATCACTCCGCAATGCTACTGTATAAGCAGGCACACCTCTACACAGGTTACATTCTCCACATTCTCCAGGGATGCTTGGCCTAGCTGCCCTTATCACTCCCCAATGCTACTGTATAAGCAATCACCCCTCTACACAGGTTATTCTCCAGGGATGCTTGGCCTAGCTGCCTTTATCACTCCCCAATGCTACTGTATAAGCAGTCACCCCTCTACACAGGTTACATTCTCCAGGGATGCTTGGCCAAGCTGCCTTTATAACTCCGCAATGCTACTGTATAAGCAGTCACCCCTCTACACAGCTTACATTGTCTAGGGATGCTTGGCCTAGCCTGCCTTTATCACTCCGCAATACTACTGTATAAGCAGTCACCCGTCTACACAGCTTACATTATCTAGGGATGCTTGGCCTAGCCTGCCTTTATCACTCCCCAATGCTACTGTATAAGCAGTCACACCTCTACACAGGTTACATTCTCCACATTCTCCAGGGATGCTTGGCCTAGCTGCCCTTAACACTCCCCAATGCTACTGTATAAGCAATCACCCCTCTACACACATATTCTCCAGGGATGCTTGGCCTAGCTGCCTTTATCACTCCCCAATGCTACTGTATAAGCAGTCACCCCTCTACACAGGTTACATTCTCCAGGGATGCTTGGCCAAGCTGACTTTATAACTCCGCAATGCTACTGTATAAGCAGTCACCCCTCTACACAGCTTACATTGTCTAGGGATGCTTGGCCTAGCCTGCCTTTATCACTCCGCAATACTACTGTATAAGCAGTCACCCGTCTACACAGCTTACATTATCTAGGGATGCTTGGCCTAGCCTGCCTTTATCACTCCCCAATGCTACTGTATAAGCAGTCACCCATCTACACAGGTTACATTCTCCACATTCTCCAGGGATGCTTGGCCTAGCTGCCCTTAACACTCCCCAATGCTACTGTATAAGCAATCACCCCTCTACACACATTATATTCTCCAGGGATGCTTGGCCTAGCTGCCTTTATCACTCCCCAATGCTACTGTATAAGCAATCACCCATGTGCACAGCTTACATTCTCCTGGGAAGCTTGGCCTAGCCTGCCTTTATCACTTCCCAATGCTACTGTATAAGCAGTCACCCCTCTACACAGGTTACATTCTCCAGGGATGCTTGGCACAGCCGCCTTTATCACTCCGCAATGCTACTGTATAAGCAGTCACCCCTCTATACAGCTTACATTATCTAGGGATGCTTGGCCTAGCCTGCCTTTATCACTCCCCAATGCTACTGTATAAGCAGTCACCCATCTACACAGGTTACATTCTCCACATTCTCCAGGGATGCTTGGCCTAGCTGCCCTTAACACTCCCCAATGCTACTGTATAAGCAATCACCCCTCTACACAGCTTGCATTCTCCAGGGATGCTTGGCTTAGATTGCATTTATCACTCCCCAATGCTACTGTATAAGCAGTCACCCCTCTACACAGGTTACATTCTCCAGGGATGCTTGGCCTAGCTGCCTTTATCACTCCGCAATGCTACTGTATAAGCAGTCACCCCTCTACACAGCTTACATTATCCAGGGATGCTTGGCCTAGCCTGCCTTTATCACTCCGCAATGCTACTGTATAAGCAGTCACCCCTCTACACAGCTTGCATTCTCCAGGGATGCTTGGCCTAGCTGCCTTTATCACTCCCCAATGCTACTGTATAAGCAATTACCCATGTGCACAGCTTGCATTCTCCAGGGATGCTTGGCCTAGCTGCCTTTATCACTCCCCAATGCTACAGTATAAGCAATTACCCATGTGCACAGCTTACATTCTCCAGGGATGCTTGGCCTAGCCTGCCTTTATCACTCCCCAATGCTACTGTATAAGCTGTCACACGTCTACACAGCTTATATTCTCCAGGGATGCTTGGCCTAGCTGCCTTCATCACTCCCCAATGCTACTGTATAAGCAGTTAGCCCTCTACACAGCTTGCATTCTCCAGGGATGCTTGGCCCAGCTTCCTTTATCACTCCCCAATGCTACTGTATAAGCAATCACCCATGTGCACAGCTAACATTCTCCTGGGAAGCTCGGCCTAGCCTGCCTTTATCACTCCCCAATGCTACTGTATAAGCAGTCACCCCTCTACACAGCTTACATTCTCCAGGGATGCTTGGCCTAGCTGCCTTTATCACTCCGCAATACTACTGTAGAAGCAGTCACCCCTCTACACAGCTTACATTCTCCAGGGATGCTTGGCCTAGCATGCCTTTATCACACTACAATACTACTATATAAGCAGTCACCCCTCTACACAGCTTGCATTCTCCAGGGATGCTTGGCCTAGCCTGCCTTTATCACTCCCCAATGTTACTGTATAAGCAGGGCCGGATTAACAATGGGGCGGGTGGAGCTACAGCTCCAGGCCACCCCATGAAAATAGGCCCACAGGACCAACTGCAGTGCAGGTAGTGGTGACAGGAAAAAAAACTATTTCCTGTCACCACCCCAGCATTCCGAAGCCCTGTCCTTCCTATCTAACCTAACGGCCACCGGAATCATTGCTCATTATACCCTGTCTCCTGCCGCCCGAAGCCCCGCCTACTGAGTCAACTCTGCTCAAAACTCCTCCCCCAGACTGTCCAAGACTCTGCCTTCAGACAGCCCTGATTAGCGCTAAGCCCCGCCCCTAATTCGCGCTAGGCTCCGCCCCCAATGCTCTATTTCTGGGATGACTGAAACTGAGCACACGGATCTTCTAAAGTTCCACCCACTCACCCCACCATCAGTACTGCAGCCGGGCACTAACCAGAGGTGGGTGTAATGCTGGCATCTGTATATGTGTGTGTGAGTGTTGCCACAACACAAGCATGACCCCTGCTGACAGCTCCCTCCTTAAACTCCCCCATACAGTAAAATGTCCTGCAAAGAGAGCTGTGAGAAATAAAACCTGCAATGCCATAAAAATACAATTGAAATCATTGAAACAGGTAACCCCAAACACACAAGCTTTTCCATCACAATTATGTACAGTGCAGGAAAGTAAAAATATTTTTTATTCTCGTTTTGTTTGTGCACCAATATGTATTTTATTTCACTGATTTTAGATATTAAAGATAATAGAATATTGTTCCTAATTGGAGGCGCACCATAATTTTTCTTTGCCTTGTGCGCCATTAACTGTTGATATGCCTCTGTATGTGACGTCACATAGGTACCACCACTCTCTGAAGCAGCTGTGCCCGACCAGTGAGCACAGCCACTGATCTGTCAAGGTGGCCCGGCTGGGTGACTGATACTCTCTTGCTGGCTGCTTGGCTTCTGCTGATTGAACAGGCCCACAGTTGTTATCTGCTGGCTGCTACTAACAATGATCACTGCACTGGTATGCAGGCACTGACAAGATTTTAATGTTATATATATATATATATATATATCTCAAACAAAAGGCCTGATTCAGAACCAATCGCTAAGCTGCGGACGCTCGCAAAAGGGGCCTGGTATGTAAATCAAGTGATTGCTCTTTGCGGTGTAAGGATGCCTCTATATCTTAGTGAGCGATGGCAGTGAGCGTACGCAGGACTATAAAACCTCCCACCTGTCACTCGCTGCACATGTCATCTCCAGGAAGTGTGTGTTTAATTGGGAACATCGAGGGCCATCGGAGCTGCTCGCAGCGCTTGAGGTAGACCATACCCTCCCGCAAGCACTGCGAGCAGTTCAGGATAAAAAACAACCAAGTGACGTGTACAATGACGCTACTTTGCTAATTATGCACACCCATTAAACTCCGTTTTGGCACCCAGACACGCCTGCATTTGCACAGCCACACCCCCGTTCACAATCGCCTTCCCCTGTTACCACCCACAAACGGCACAATCTGTCACTCAAAGTAGCGGCCAGGCTGTGTAGAATGAGCGCTCATTTCCCGATCGCTAAGACTGGCTTGCACACGCGCATTGCAAACCATACGCATGCGCAGATGTGCGATTATCGGCAAGAACGAGCGAGCACAGCTTATCGATCGGTTCTGAATGAGCTTCAAAGAACGAAGGCGCAGGCACTTAAATATAACAATGCCAGTGAAATAAATAACTCAAAATACAAAGATAGCGTCACACAGGACTGAGGCTTTATTTGTCCAGAGTGTTAAAAAAAACAACAAGTATTTTCTGATTCCACCTGTGTGCTCAAAATTAATAATATGATGTAAGGCTTAAGCCCATTTATTTTATCTCTGGTATGACGCCTTATTGTACATCATATTATTAAGTTTGAGCACACAGAGGTGGAATCAGAAAATACTACACCATTGGGGCGCATCATGTTGGTTTTGATATATATCTGTGTATTTTAGAGTCTTTTGACGCAGCAGCATCCTTAAGCTAATGCTGGACCCATTTCATTAATAGTGAGACGCCCACTTGCAGCGTCTTGCGGTGTTGCAGTGCGATCTCTGTGCGTCTTTAGACCATCTGTGCACCAATGGATGCATCCGATGCTGTTCTGCATCTCTAAGCGCTAACAATGGGAACGCATGCACTGTGCGCCTGGGACTCATGCACAGAATTAAAAACATTGGCCAACTGCATGCGGTATCAGACCCTATGTGACTTTGTTTTGGATCTCACTATGGTGTCTAGATCTAACAACTTCTCAGTATATCTATTAATGGGATAAGGTATTTTTATAGAGAAAGATGTCACAGGGTCTGATTCAGAGCCGCTCGTAAGTGGCCGCTCGTTCCTTCGGAGCGATGTTCGCACATCTGCGCATGCGTATGGGTTTTAGTACGCATGCGCGAACCAGTCAGTGCGGTCAGAAATCGTGTGCTCGCAAAATAGCGAATGGCTGCTAATTTGAGTGACAGGATGAGGCGTTTGTGGGTGGTAACAGGGGAAGGTGCTTGAAAATGGGGAGTGGAGATCCGAACGCAGGCATGCCAAACGGTCAAAACAGGCGTTTTAAGGGTGTGCATAATTAACAAAGCAGCGTCATCGACCACGTCACTTGGTTGTCTTTTAGCCTGAACTGCTCGCATGATTGCGGTAGGAAAATGCTGCCACAAGAATAGCGAGCAGTTCATACGCCTTTCGATGTACTCAATTAATCTAATAAATAGCGGAGATGACGTATGATGCGAGCGGCCAGGGGGCGTTTTTTTCAAAATAGCAACCGCATGTTTTGTTCGCTCGTTCAGACATAGAGGCGTCAACAGACCGCAAAGAGCGAGCACTTAATTTAAATATACGGCCCCTTTTTCAGAACGTCCGTCCGCAAATAGCGTTCGGCTCTGAATCAGGCCCACATTCATTACATCACTAAGTGACCCGTGTGCTCTTTAATAGAGACATTTTCAGATTTACAGTATGTAATCACTATGTGCCATTTTAACAAGGAGTGTTCTTCTTTGTAGACTCACGCATTACACTACTGATATAAGCAAAAAGGGAAGAGCGATTCTGGGGTCTATTTACTAAGCAGTGGTAGGAGACAGAGTGAAAAGTGATAAGGTGCCAGCCAATCAGCTACCAACTATCATCTCACAGGCTGTGTTTGAAAAATGACAGTTGGGAGCTGATTGGCTGGCACCTTATCACATACTTATCACTTTTCACTCTGTCTCATAACACTGCTTAGTAAATAGACCCCTTAGGCTTTTAAAGGTTGGGACTAGTCACACCACACAACACAGGCCACAACTGCTGTGCAGACGGGATGTAGTCAGGATACCTGCTGGCGCTATCCCGCCCACCGATATCCCGACACCGACATCCCGAAATGGGACTAAAGATATCTTTAGCCTATCTTTAGCCCCACTACAGAATCCCAACACCCGGCTTACCGATCGTAGGTAAGCCGGGCGTCGGCATCGGATAGCCGTGGGTGGGGGGAGGGTTAGGTTTAGGGCTCCCGGGGGGACTTAATGTTAGGTACCTCCCCAGGTGGGTTAGGGTAGGGGAAGGGGGTTAGGGTTAGGCACCCCTCCGGGTGGGTAAGGATTAGGCGGCGGAGGGTTAGCTTTAGGCACTAACGGGGGGGAAGTTAGGCACCCCTAAGGGAGGTTTAGGGGGGGGAAGGGTTTACTTACCTGGCGATGTTGGGATCTCCTCCGTCGGGCTGATGCCGCTGACATTTCAATCCAATTCTGTGCAGACAACACCCCCACATCACTAGTCAACCCCCCAAGCACTGGACACACCAACGCGGGGCACACAATAGGCCCTTTATAAATTTCAGCTCCAGGCCCATGTGGGCCTTAATCTGGCACTGTGTATAAGCAATCACCCCTCTACACAGCTTACATTATCCAGGGATGCTTGGCCTAGCATACCTTTATCACTCCGCAATACTACTGTATAAGCTGTCACACCTCTACACAGTTTACATTCTCCAGGGATGCTTGGCCTAGCCTGCCTTTATCACTCCGCAATACTACTGTATAAGCAGTCTCCCCTCTACACAGCTTACATTCTCCAGGGATGTTTGGCCTAGCATGCCTTTATCACACTGCAATACTACTGTATATGCAGTTACCCCTCTACACAGCTTGCATTCTCCAGAAATGCTTGGCCTAGCCTGCCTTTATCACTCTGCAATACTACTATATAAGCAGTCACCCCTCTACACAGCTTGCATTCTCCAGGGATGCATGGCCTAGCTGTCTTTATCACTCCCCAAAGCTACAGTATAAGCAATCACCCATGTGCACAGCTTACATTCTCCAGGGACGCTTGGCCTAGCCTGCCTTCATCACTCCCCAATGCTACTGTATAAGCTATCACACCTCTACACAGCTTACTTTCTCCAGGGATGCTTGGCCTAGCTGCCTTTATCACTCCCCAATGCTACTGTATAAGCAGGCACACCTCTACACAGCTTACATTCTCCAGGGATGCTTGGCCTAGCTGCCTTTATCACTCTGCAATACTACTGTATAATCAGTCACCCCTCTACACAGCTTGCATTCTCCAGGTATGCGTGGCCTAGCATGCCTTTATCACTCCCCAATGCTACTGTATAAGCTGTCACACCTCTACACAGCTTACATTCTCCAGGTATGCTCAGCCTAGCCTGCTTTTATCACTCTCCAATGCTACTGTATAAGCTGTCACACCTCTACACAGGTTACATTCTCCAGGGATGCTTGGCCAAGCTGACTTTATAACTCCGCAATGCTACTGTATAAGCAGTCACCCCTCTACACAGCTTACATTGTCTAGGGATGCTTGGCCTAGCCTGCCTTTATCACTCCGCAATACTACTGTATAAGCAGTCACCCGTCTACACAGCTTACATTATCTAGGGATGCTTGGCCTAGCCTGCCTTTATCACTCCCCAATGCTACTGTATAAGCAGTCACCCATCTACACAGGTTACATTCTCCACATTCTCCAGGGATGCTTGGCCTAGCTGCCCTTAACACTCCCCAATGCTACTGTATAAGCAATCACCCCTCTACACACATTATATTCTCCAGGGATGCTTGGCCTAGCTGCCTTTATCACTCCCCAATGCTACTGTATAAGCAATCACCCATGTGCACAGCTTACATTCTCCTGGGAAGCTTGGCCTAGCCTGCCTTTATCACTTCCCAATGCTACTGTATAAGCAGTCACCCCTCTACACAGGTTACATTCTCCAGGGATGCTTGGCACAGCCGCCTTTATCACTCCGCAATGCTACTGTATAAGCAGTCACCCCTCTATACAGCTTACATTATCTAGGGATGCTTGGCCTAGCCTGCCTTTATCACTCCCCAATGCTACTGTATAAGCAGTCACCCATCTACACAGGTTACATTCTCCACATTCTCCAGGGATGCTTGGCCTAGCTGCCCTTAACACTCCCCAATGCTACTGTATAAGCAATCACCCCTCTACACAGCTTGCATTCTCCAGGGATGCTTGGCTTAGATTGCATTTATCACTCCCCAATGCTACTGTATAAGCAGTCACCCCTCTACACAGGTTACATTCTCCAGGGATGCTTGGCCTAGCTGCCTTTATCACTCCGCAATGCTACTGTATAAGCAGTCACCCCTCTACACAGCTTACATTATCCAGGGATGCTTGGCCTAGCCTGCCTTTATCACTCCGCAATGCTACTGTATAAGCAGTCACCCCTCTACACAGCTTGCATTCTCCAGGGATGCTTGGCCTAGCTGCCTTTATCACTCCCCAATGCTACTGTATAAGCAATTACCCATGTGCACAGCTTGCATTCTCCAGGGATGCTTGGCCTAGCTGCCTTTATCACTCCCCAATGCTACAGTATAAGCAATTACCCATGTGCACAGCTTACATTCTCCAGGGATGCTTGGCCTAGCCTGCCTTTATCACTCCCCAATGCTACTGTATAAGCTGTCACACGTCTACACAGCTTATATTCTCCAGGGATGCTTGGCCTAGCTGCCTTCATCACTCCCCAATGCTACTGTATAAGCAGTTAGCCCTCTACACAGCTTGCATTCTCCAGGGATGCTTGGCCCAGCTTCCTTTATCACTCCCCAATGCTACTGTATAAGCAATCACCCATGTGCACAGCTAACATTCTCCTGGGAAGCTCGGCCTAGCCTGCCTTTATCACTCCCCAATGCTACTGTATAAGCAGTCACCCCTCTACACAGCTTACATTCTCCAGGGATGCTTGGCCTAGCTGCCTTTATCACTCCGCAATACTACTGTAGAAGCAGTCACCCCTCTACACAGCTTACATTCTCCAGGGATGCTTGGCCTAGCATGCCTTTATCACACTACAATACTACTATATAAGCAGTCACCCCTCTACACAGCTTGCATTCTCCAGGGATGCTTGGCCTAGCCTGCCTTTATCACTCCCCAATGTTACTGTATAAGCAGGGCCGGATTAACAATGGGGCGGGTGGAGCTACAGCTCCAGGCCACCCCATGAAAATAGGCCCACAGGACCAACTGCAGTGCAGGTAGTGGTGACAGGAAAAAAAACTATTTCCTGTCACCACCCCAGCATTCCGAAGCCCTGTCCTTCCTATCTAACCTAACGGCCACCGGAATCATTGCTCATTATACCCTGTCTCCTGCCGCCCGAAGCCCCGCCTACTGAGTCAACTCTGCTCAAAACTCCTCCCCCAGACTGTCCAAGACTCTGCCTTCAGACAGCCCTGATTAGCGCTAAGCCCCGCCCCTAATTCGCGCTAGGCTCCGCCCCCAATGCTCTATTTCTGGGATGACTGAAACTGAGCACACGGATCTTCTAAAGTTCCACCCACTCACCCCACCATCAGTACTGCAGCCGGGCACTAACCAGAGGTGGGTGTAATGCTGGCATCTGTATATGTGTGTGTGAGTGTTGCCACAACACAAGCATGACCCCTGCTGACAGCTCCCTCCTTAAACTCCCCCATACAGTAAAATGTCCTGCAAAGAGAGCTGTGAGAAATAAAACCTGCAATGCCATAAAAATACAATTGAAATCATTGAAACAGGTAACCCCAAACACACAAGCTTTTCCATCACAATTATGTACAGTGCAGGAAAGTAAAAATATTTTTTATTCTCGTTTTGTTTGTGCACCAATATGTATTTTATTTCACTGATTTTAGATATTAAAGATAATAGAATATTGTTCCTAATTGGAGGCGCACCATAATTTTTCTTTGCCTTGTGCGCCATTAACTGTTGATATGCCTCTGTATGTGACGTCACATAGGTACCACCACTCTCTGAAGCAGCTGTGCCCGACCAGTGAGCACAGCCACTGATCTGTCAAGGTGGCCCGGCTGGGTGACTGATACTCTCTTGCTGGCTGCTTGGCTTCTGCTGATTGAACAGGCCCACAGTTGTTATCTGCTGGCTGCTACTAACAATGATCACTGCACTGGTATGCAGGCACTGACAAGATTTTAATGTTATATATATATATATATATATATCTCAAACAAAAGGCCTGATTCAGAACCAATCGCTAAGCTGCGGACGCTCGCAAAAGGGGCCTGGTATGTAAATCAAGTGATTGCTCTTTGCGGTGTAAGGATGCCTCTATATCTTAGTGAGCGATGGCAGTGAGCGTACGCAGGACTATAAAACCTCCCACCTGTCACTCGCTGCACATGTCATCTCCAGGAAGTGTGTGTTTAATTGGGAACATCGAGGGCCATCGGAGCTGCTCGCAGCGCTTGAGGTAGACCATACCCTCCCGCAAGCACTGCGAGCAGTTCAGGATAAAAAACAACCAAGTGACGTGTACAATGACGCTACTTTGCTAATTATGCACACCCATTAAACTCCGTTTTGGCACCCAGACACGCCTGCATTTGCACAGCCACACCCCCGTTCACAATCGCCTTCCCCTGTTACCACCCACAAACGGCACAATCTGTCACTCAAAGTAGCGGCCAGGCTGTGTAGAATGAGCGCTCATTTCCCGATCGCTAAGACTGGCTTGCACACGCGCATTGCAAACCATACGCATGCGCAGATGTGCGATTATCGGCAAGAACGAGCGAGCACAGCTTATCGATCGGTTCTGAATGAGCTTCAAAGAACGAAGGCGCAGGCACTTAAATATAACAATGCCAGTGAAATAAATAACTCAAAATACAAAGATAGCGTCACACAGGACTGAGGCTTTATTTGTCCAGAGTGTTAAAAAAAACAACAAGTATTTTCTGATTCCACCTGTGTGCTCAAAATTAATAATATGATGTAAGGCTTAAGCCCATTTATTTTATCTCTGGTATGACGCCTTATTGTACATCATATTATTAAGTTTGAGCACACAGAGGTGGAATCAGAAAATACTACACCATTGGGGCGCATCATGTTGGTTTTGATATATATCTGTGTATTTTAGAGTCTTTTGACGCAGCAGCATCCTTAAGCTAATGCTGGACCCATTTCATTAATAGTGAGACGCCCACTTGCAGCGTCTTGCGGTGTTGCAGTGCGATCTCTGTGCGTCTTTAGACCATCTGTGCACCAATGGATGCATCCGATGCTGTTCTGCATCTCTAAGCGCTAACAATGGGAACGCATGCACTGTGCGCCTGGGACTCATGCACAGAATTAAAAACATTGGCCAACTGCATGCGGTATCAGACCCTATGTGACTTTGTTTTGGATCTCACTATGGTGTCTAGATCTAACAACTTCTCAGTATATCTATTAATGGGATAAGGTATTTTTATAGAGAAAGATGTCACAGGGTCTGATTCAGAGCCGCTCGTAAGTGGCCGCTCGTTCCTTCGGAGCGATGTTCGCACATCTGCGCATGCGTATGGGTTTTAGTACGCATGCGCGAACCAGTCAGTGCGGTCAGAAATCGTGTGCTCGCAAAATAGCGAATGGCTGCTAATTTGAGTGACAGGATGAGGCGTTTGTGGGTGGTAACAGGGGAAGGTGCTTGAAAATGGGGAGTGGAGATCCGAACGCAGGCATGCCAAACGGTCAAAACAGGCGTTTTAAGGGTGTGCATAATTAACAAAGCAGCGTCATCGACCACGTCACTTGGTTGTCTTTTAGCCTGAACTGCTCGCATGATTGCGGTAGGAAAATGCTGCCACAAGAATAGCGAGCAGTTCATACGCCTTTCGATGTACTCAATTAATCTAATAAATAGCGGAGATGACGTATGATGCGAGCGGCCAGGGGGCGTTTTTTTCAAAATAGCAACCGCATGTTTTGTTCGCTCGTTCAGACATAGAGGCGTCAACAGACCGCAAAGAGCGAGCACTTAATTTAAATATACGGCCCCTTTTTCAGAACGTCCGTCCGCAAATAGCGTTCGGCTCTGAATCAGGCCCACATTCATTACATCACTAAGTGACCCGTGTGCTCTTTAATAGAGACATTTTCAGATTTACAGTATGTAATCACTATGTGCCATTTTAACAAGGAGTGTTCTTCTTTGTAGACTCACGCATTACACTACTGATATAAGCAAAAAGGGAAGAGCGATTCTGGGGTCTATTTACTAAGCAGTGGTAGGAGACAGAGTGAAAAGTGATAAGGTGCCAGCCAATCAGCTACCAACTATCATCTCACAGGCTGTGTTTGAAAAATGACAGTTGGGAGCTGATTGGCTGGCACCTTATCACATACTTATCACTTTTCACTCTGTCTCATAACACTGCTTAGTAAATAGACCCCTTAGGCTTTTAAAGGTTGGGACTAGTCACACCACACAACACAGGCCACAACTGCTGTGCAGACGGGATGTAGTCAGGATACCTGCTGGCGCTATCCCGCCCACCGATATCCCGACACCGACATCCCGAAATGGGACTAAAGATATCTTTAGCCTATCTTTAGCCCCACTACAGAATCCCAACACCCGGCTTACCGATCGTAGGTAAGCCGGGCGTCGGCATCGGATAGCCGTGGGTGGGGGGAGGGTTAGGTTTAGGGCTCCCGGGGGGACTTAATGTTAGGTACCTCCCCAGGTGGGTTAGGGTAGGGGAAGGGGGTTAGGGTTAGGCACCCCTCCGGGTGGGTAAGGATTAGGCGGCGGAGGGTTAGCTTTAGGCACTAACGGGGGGGAAGTTAGGCACCCCTAAGGGAGGTTTAGGGGGGGGAAGGGTTTACTTACCTGGCGATGTTGGGATCTCCTCCGTCGGGCTGATGCCGCTGACATTTCAATCCAATTCTGTGCAGACAACACCCCCACATCACTAGTCAACCCCCCAAGCACTGGACACACCAACGCGGGGCACACAATAGGCCCTTTATAAATTTCAGCTCCAGGCCCATGTGGGCCTTAATCTGGCACTGTGTATAAGCAATCACCCCTCTACACAGCTTACATTATCCAGGGATGCTTGGCCTAGCATACCTTTATCACTCCGCAATACTACTGTATAAGCTGTCACACCTCTACACAGTTTACATTCTCCAGGGATGCTTGGCCTAGCCTGCCTTTATCACTCCGCAATACTACTGTATAAGCAGTCTCCCCTCTACACAGCTTACATTCTCCAGGGATGTTTGGCCTAGCATGCCTTTATCACACTGCAATACTACTGTATATGCAGTTACCCCTCTACACAGCTTGCATTCTCCAGAAATGCTTGGCCTAGCCTGCCTTTATCACTCTGCAATACTACTATATAAGCAGTCACCCCTCTACACAGCTTGCATTCTCCAGGGATGCATGGCCTAGCTGTCTTTATCACTCCCCAAAGCTACAGTATAAGCAATCACCCATGTGCACAGCTTACATTCTCCAGGGACGCTTGGCCTAGCCTGCCTTCATCACTCCCCAATGCTACTGTATAAGCTATCACACCTCTACACAGCTTACTTTCTCCAGGGATGCTTGGCCTAGCTGCCTTTATCACTCCCCAATGCTACTGTATAAGCAGGCACACCTCTACACAGCTTACATTCTCCAGGGATGCTTGGCCTAGCTGCCTTTATCACTCTGCAATACTACTGTATAATCAGTCACCCCTCTACACAGCTTGCATTCTCCAGGTATGCGTGGCCTAGCATGCCTTTATCACTCCCCAATGCTACTGTATAAGCTGTCACACCTCTACACAGCTTACATTCTCCAGGTATGCTCAGCCTAGCCTGCTTTTATCACTCTCCAATGCTACTGTATAAGCTGTCACACCTCTACACAGGTAACATTCTCCAGGGATGCTTGGCCTAGCTGCCTTTATCACTCTGCAATACTACTGTATAATCAGTCACCCCTCTACACAGCTTACATTCTCCAGGGATGCTTGCCTAGCTGCCTTTATCACTCTGCAATACAACTGTATAATCAGTCACCCCTCTACACAGCTTGCATTCTCCAGGTATGCGTGGCCTAGCATGCCTTTATCACTCTGCAATACTACTGTATAAGCAGTCACACCTCTACATAGGTTACATTCTCCAGGGATGCTTGACCTAGCTGCCTTTATCACTCCGCAATGCTACTGTATAAGCAGTCACCCCTCTACACAGCTTACATTATCCAGGGATGCTTGGCCTAGCCTGCCTTTATCACTCTGCAATACTACTGTATAAGCAGTCACCCCTCTACACAGCTTACATTCTCCAGGGATGCTTGGCTTAGCTTCCTTTATCACTCCCCAATGCTACTGTATAAGCTGTCACACCTCTACACAGCTTACATTCTCCAGGGATGCTCGGCCTAGCCTGCTTTTATCCCTCTCCAAAGCTACTGTATAAGCTGTCACACCTCTACACAGCTTACATTCTCCAGGGATGCTTGGCCTAGCTGCCTTTATCACTCTGCAATACTACTGTATAATCAGTCACCCCTCTACACAGCTTACATTCTCCAGGGATGCTTGCCTAGCTGCCTTTATCACTCTGCAATACTTCTGTATAATCAGTCACCCTCTACACAGCTTGCATTCTCCAGGTATGCGTGGCCTAGCATGCCTTTATCACTACGCAATACTACTGTATAAGCAGTCACACCTCTACACAGGTTACATTCTCCAGGGATGCTTGGCCTAGCTGCCTTTATCACTCTGCAATGCTACTGTATAAGCAGTCACCCCTCTACACAGCTTACATTATCCAGGGATGCTTGGCCTAGTCTGCCTTTATCACTCCGCAATACTACTGTATAAGCAGTCACCCCTCTACACAGCTTACATTCTCCAGGGATGCTTGGCTTAGCTTCCTTTATCACTCCCCAATGCTACTGTATAAGCAATCACCCATGTGCACAGCTTACATTCTCCTGGGAAGCTTGGCCTAGCTGCCTATATCACTTCCCAATGCTACTGTATAAGCAGGAACACCTCTACACAAGTTACATTCTCCACATTCTCCAGGGATGCTTGGCCTAGCTTCCCTTATCACT
Source organism: Taudactylus pleione (assembly GCA_031769625.1). Lineage (NCBI taxonomy): Eukaryota > Metazoa > Chordata > Amphibia > Anura > Myobatrachidae > Taudactylus > Taudactylus pleione. The sequence continues at coordinate 23,926,953 of JAUIMM010000005.1, read as the reverse complement.
CCCCAATGCTACTGTATAAGCAATCACCCCTCTACACAGCTTGCATTCTCCAGGGATGCTTGGCCTAGCTGCCTTTATCTCTCCCCAATGCTACTGTATAAGCAATCACCCCACTACACAGCTTGCATTCTCCAGGGATGCTTGGCTTAGCTTGCCTTTATCACTCCCCAATGCTTCTGTATAAGCAGTCACCGCTCTACACAAGTTATTCTCCAGGGATGCTTGGCCTAGCTGCCTTTATCACTCCCCCATGCTACTGTATAAGCAGTCACACCTCTACACAAGTTACATTCTAAAGGGATGCTTGGCCTAGCTTCCTTTATCACTCCCCAATGCTACTGTATAAGCAGTCACCCCTCTACAGGTTACATTCTCCAGGGATGTTTGGCCTAGCTTTGTTTATCACTCCCCAATGCTACTGTATAAGCAGTTACCCCTCTACAGGTTACATTCTCCAGGGATGTTTGGCCTAGCTTCCTTTATCACTCCCCAATGCTATTGTATAAGCAGTCACCCCTCTACAGGTTACATTCTCCAAGGATGCTTGGCCTAGCTTCCTTTATCACTCCCCAATGCTATTGTATAAGCAGTCACACCTCTACACAAGTTACATTCTAAAGGGATGCTTGGCCTAGCTGCCTTTATCACTCCCCAATGCTACTGTATAAGCAATCTCCCCTCTACACAAGTTACATTCTACAGGGATGCTTGGCTTAGCTTGCCTTTATCACTCCCCAATGCTATTGTATAAGCAGTCACACCTCTACACAAGTTACATTCTAAAGGGATGCTTGGCCTAGCTGCCTTTATCACTCCGCAATGCTATTGTATAAGCAGTCACACATCTACACAAGTTACATTCTACAGGGATGCTTGGCTTAGCTTGCCTTTATCACTCCACCAATGCTACTGTACAAGCAGTCACCACTCTACACAGCTTACATTCTCCAGGTATGCTCGGCCTAGCCTGCTTTTATCACTCTCCAATGCTACTGTATAAGCTGTCACACCTCTACACAGCTTACATTCTCCAGGGATGCTTGGCCTAGCTGCCTTTATCACTCTGCAATACTACTGTATAATCAGTCACCCCTCTACACAGCTTACAGTCTCCAGGGATGCTTGCCTAGCTGCCTTTATCACTCTGCAATACTACTGTATAATCAGTCACCCCTCTACACAGCTTGCATTCTCCAGGTATGCGTGGCCTAGCATGCCTTTATCACTACGCAATACTACTGTATAAGCAGTCACACCTCTACACAGCTTGCATTCTCCAGGGATGCTTGGCTTAGCTTGCCTTTATCACTCCCCAATGCTTCTGTATAAGCAGTCACCGCTCTACACAAGTTATTCTCCAGGGATGCTTGGCCTAGCTGCCTTTATCACTCCCCCATGCTACTGTATAAGCAGTCACACCTCTACACAAGTTACATTCTAAAGGGATGCTTGGCCTAGCTTCCTTTATCACTCCCCAATGCTACTGTATAAGCAGTCACCCCTCTACAGGTTACATTCTCCAGGGATGTTTGGCCTAGCTTTGTTTATCACTCCCCAATGCTACTGTATAAGCAGTTACCCCTCTACAGGTTACATTCTCCAGGGATGTTTGGCCTAGCTTCCTTTATCACTCCCCAATGCTATTGTATAAGCAGTCACCCCTCTACAGGTTACATTCTCCAAGGATGCTTGGCCTAGCTTCCTTTATCACTCCCCAATGCTATTGTATAAGCAGTCACACCTCTACACAAGTTACATTCTAAAGGGATGCTTGGCCTAGCTGCCTTTATCACTCCCCAATGCTACTGTATAAGCAATCTCCCCTCTACACAAGTTACATTCTACAGGGATGCTTGGCTTAGCTTGCCTTTATCACTCCCCAATGCTATTGTATAAGCAGTCACACCTCTACACAAGTTACATTCTAAAGGGATGCTTGGCCTAGCTGCCTTTATCACTCCGCAATGCTATTGTATAAGCAGTCACACATCTACACAAGTTACATTCTACAGGGATGCTTGGCTTAGCTTGCCTTTATCACTCCACCAATGCTACTGTACAAGCAGTCACCACTCTACACAGCTTACATTCTCCAGGTATGCTCGGCCTAGCCTGCTTTTATCACTCTCCAATGCTACTGTATAAGCTGTCACACCTCTACACAGCTTACATTCTCCAGGGATGCTTGGCCTAGCTGCCTTTATCACTCTGCAATACTACTGTATAATCAGTCACCCCTCTACACAGCTTACAGTCTCCAGGGATGCTTGCCTAGCTGCCTTTATCACTCTGCAATACTACTGTATAATCAGTCACCCCTCTACACAGCTTGCATTCTCCAGGTATGCGTGGCCTAGCATGCCTTTATCACTACGCAATACTACTGTATAAGCAGTCACACCTCTACACAGGTTACATTCTCCAGGGATGCTTGGCCTAGCTGCCTTTATCACTCTGCAATGCTACTGTATAAGCAGTCACCCCTCTACACAGCTTACATTATCCAGGGATGCTTGGCCTAGTCTGCCTTTATCACTCCGCAATACTACTGTATAAGCAGTCACCCCTCTACACAGCTTACATTCTCCAGGGATGCTTGGCTTAGCTTCCTTTATCACTCCCCAATGCTACTGTATAAGCAATCACCCATGTGCACAGCTTACATTCTCCTGGGAAGCTTGGCCTAGCTGCCTATATCACTTCCCAATGCTACTGTATAAGCAGGAACACCTCTACACAAGTTACATTCTCCACATTCTCCAGGGATGCTTGGCCTAGCTTCCCTTATCACTCCCCAATGCTACTGTATAAGCAATCACCCCTCTACACAGCTTGCATTCTCCAGGGATGCTTGGCCTAGCTGCCTTTATCTCTCCCCAATGCTACTGTATAAGCAATCACCCCACTACACAGCTTGCATTCTCCAGGGATGCTTGGCTTAGCTTGCCTTTATCACTCCCCAATGCTTCTGTATAAGCAGTCACCGCTCTACACAAGTTATTCTCCAGGGATGCTTGGCCTAGCTGCCTTTATCACTCCCCCATGCTACTGTATAAGCAGTCACACCTCTACACAAGTTACATTCTAAAGGGATGCTTGGCCTAGCTTCCTTTATCACTCCCCAATGCTACTGTATAAGCAGTCACCCCTCTACAGGTTACATTCTCCAGGGATGTTTGGCCTAGCTTTGTTTATCACTCCCCAATGCTACTGTATAAGCAGTTACCCCTCTACAGGTTACATTCTCCAGGGATGTTTGGCCTAGCTTCCTTTATCACTCCCCAATGCTATTGTATAAGCAGTCACCCCTCTACAGGTTACATTCTCCAAGGATGCTTGGCCTAGCTTCCTTTATCACTCCCCAATGCTATTGTATAAGCAGTCACACCTCTACACAAGTTACATTCTAAAGGGATGCTTGGCCTAGCTGCCTTTATCACTCCCCAATGCTACTGTATAAGCAATCTCCCCTCTACACAAGTTACATTCTACAGGGATGCTTGGCTTAGCTTGCCTTTATCACTCCCCAATGCTATTGTATAAGCAGTCACACCTCTACACAAGTTACATTCTAAAGGGATGCTTGGCCTAGCTGCCTTTATCACTCCGCAATGCTATTGTATAAGCAGTCACACATCTACACAAGTTACATTCTACAGGGATGCTTGGCTTAGCTTGCCTTTATCACTCCACCAATGCTACTGTACAAGCAGTCACCACTCTACACAGCTTACATTCACCAGGCATGCTTGGCCTAGCCTGCCTTTATCAATCCGTAATACTACCGTATAAGCAATCACCCCTCTACACAGCTTACATTCTCCAGGTATGCTCGGCCTAGCCTGCTTTTATCACTCTCCAATGCTACTGTATAAGCTGTCACACCTCTACACAGCTTACATTCTCCAGGGATGCTTGGCCTAGCTGCCTTTATCACTCTGCAATACTACTGTATAATCAGTCACCCCTCTACACAGCTTACAGTCTCCAGGGATGCTTGCCTAGCTGCCTTTATCACTCTGCAATACTACTGTATAATCAGTCACCCCTCTACACAGCTTGCATTCTCCAGGTATGCGTGGCCTAGCATGCCTTTATCACTCTGCAATACTACTGTATAAGCAGTCACACCTCTACACAGGTTACATTCTCCAGGGATGCTTGACCTAGCTGCCTTTATCACTCCGCAATGCTACTGTATAAGCAGTCACCCCTCTACACAGCTTACATTATCCAGGGATGCTTGGCCTAGCCTGCCTTTATCACTCCGCAATACTACTGTATAAGCAGTCACCCCTCTACACAGCTTACATTCTCCAGGGATGCTTGGCTTAGCTTCCTTTATCACTCCCAATGCTACTGTATAAGCTGTCACACCTCTACACAGCTTACATTCTCCAGGGATGCTCGGCCTAGCCTGCTTTTATCCCTCTCCAATGCTACTGTATAAGCTGTCACACCTCTACACAGCTTACATTCTCCAGGGATGCTTGGCCTAGCTGCCTTTATAACTCTGCAATACTACTGTATAATCAGTCACCCCTCTACACAGCTTACATTCTCCAGGGATGCTTGCCTAGCTGCCTTTATCACTCTGCAAAACTTCTGTATAATCAGTCACCCCTCTACACAGCTTGCATTCTCCAGGTATGCGTGGCCTAGCATGCCTTTATCACTCCGCAATACTACTGTATAAGCAGTCACACCTCTACACAGGTTACATTCTCCAGGGATGCTTGGCCTAGCTGCCTTTATCACTCCGCAATGCTACTGTATAAGCAGTCACCCCTCTACACAGCTTACATTATCCAGGGATGCTTGGCCTAGTCTGCCTTTATCACTCCGCAATACTACTGTATAAGCAGTCACCCCTCTACACAGCTTACATTCTCCAGGGATGCTTGGCTTAGCTTCCTTTATCACTCCCCAATGCTACTGTATAAGCAATCACCCATGTGCACAGCTTACATTCTCCTGGGAAGCTTGGCCTAGCTGCCTTTATCACTTCCCAATGCTACTGTATAAGCAGGCACACCTCTACACAAGTTACATTCTCCACATTCTCCAGGGATGCTTGGCCTAGCTTCCCTTATCACTCCCCAATGCTACTGTATAAGCAATCACCCCTCTACACAGCTTGCATTCTCCAGGGATGCTTGGCCTAGCTGCCTTTATCTCTCCCCAATGCTACTGTACAAGCAATCACCCCACTACACAGCTTGCATTCTCCAGGGATGCTTGGCTTAGCTTGCCTTTATCACTCCCCAATGCTTCTGTATAAGCAGTCACCGCTCTACACAGGTTTTCTCCAGGGATGCTTGGCCTAGCTGCCTTTATCACTCCCCCATGCTACTGTATAAGCGGTCACACCTCTACACAAGTTACATTCTAAAGGGATGCTTGGCCTAGCTTCCTTTATCACTCCCCAATGCTACTGTATAAGCAGTCACCCCTCTACAGGTTACATTCTCCAGGGATGTTTGGCCTAGCTTCCTTTATCACTCCCCAATGCTACTGTATAAGCAGTCACCCCTCTACAGGTTACATTCTCCAGGGATGTTTGGCCTAGCTTCCTTTATCACTCCCCAATGCTATTGTATAAGCAGTCACCCCTCTACAGGTTACATTCTCCAAGGATGCTTGGCCTAGCTTCCTTTATCACTCCCCAATGCTATTGTATCAGCAGTCACACCTCTACACAAGTTACATTCTAAAGGGATGCTTGGCCTAGCTGCCTTTATCACTCCCCAATGCTACTGTATAAGCAATCTCCCCTCTACACAAGTTACATTCTACAGGGATGCTTGGCTTAGCTTGCCTTTATCACTCCCCAATGCTATTGTATAAGCAGTCACACCTCTACACAAGTTACATTCTAAAGGGATGCTTGGCCTAGCTGCCTTTATCACTCCCCAATGCTACTGTATAAGCAGTCACCCCTCTACAGGTTACATTCTCCAGGGATGTTTGGCCTAGCTTCCTTTATCACTCCCCAATGCTACTGTATAAGCAGTCACCCCTCTACAGGTTACATTCTCCAGGGATGCTTGGCCTAGCTTCCTTTATCAATCCCCAATGCTATTGTATAAGCAGTCACACCTCTACACAAGTTACACTCTAAAGGGATGCTTGGCCTAGCTGCCTTTATCACTCCCCAATGCTACTGTATAAGCAATCTCCCCTCTACACAAGTTACATTCTACAGGGATGCTTGGCTTAGCTTGCCTTTATCACTCCCCAGTGCTACTGTATAAGCAGTCACCCCTCTTCACAGGTTACATTCTCCAGGGATGTTTGGCCTAGCTGCCTTTATCACTCCGCAATGCTATTGTATAAGCAGTCACACATCTACACAAGTTACATTCTACAGGGATGCTTGGCTTAGCTTGCCTTTATCACTCCACCAATGCTACTGTACAAGCAGTCACCACTCTACACAGCTTACATTCACCAGGCATGCTTGGCCTAGCCTGCCTTTATCAGTCCGTAATACTACCGTATAAGCAATCACCCCTCTACACAGCTTATATTCTCCAGGGATGCTTGGCCTAGCTGCCCTTATCACTCCCCAATGCTACTGTATAAGCAGGCACACCTGTACACAGGTTACATTCTCCAGGGATGCTTGCCCTAGCTGCCTTTATCACTCCCCAATGCTACTTTATAAGCAATTACCCCTCTACACAGCTTGCATTCTCCAGGGATGCTTGGCCTAGCTGCCTATCACTCCCCAATGCTACTGTATAAGCAGGCACACCTCTACACAGCTTACATTCTCCAGGGATGCTTGGCTTAGCTTCCTTTATCACTCCCCAATGCTACTGTATAAGCAGGCACACCTCTACACAGCTTACATTCTCCAGGGATGCCTGGCCTAGCCTGCCTTTATCAGTCCCCAATGCTACTGTATAAGCAGTCACCCCTCTAAACAGCTTGCATTCTCCAGGGATGCTTGGCTTAGATTGCATTTATCACTCCCCAATGCTACTGTATAAGCAGTCACCCCTCTACACAGGTTACATTATCCAGGGATGCTTGGCCTAGCTGCCTTTATCACTCCGCAATGCTACTGTATAAGCAGTCACCCCTCTACACAGCTTACATTATCTGGGGATGCTTGGCCTAGCCTGCCTCTATCACTCCGCAATAATACTGTATAAGCAGTCACCTCTCTACACAGCTTACATTCTCCAGGGATGCTTGGCCTAGCATGCCTTTATCACTCCACAATGCTACTGTTAAAGCAATCACCCCTCTACACAGGTTACATTCTCCAGGGATGCTTGGCTTAGCTTGCCTTTATCACTCCCCAATGCTACAGTATAAGCAATTACCCATGTGCACAGCTTACATTCTCCAGGGATGCATGGCCTAGCCTGCCTTTATCACTCCCCAATGCAACTGTATAAGCTGTCACACGTCTACACAGCTTACATTCTCCAGGGATGCTTGGCCTAGCATGCCTTTATCACTCTGCAATACTACTGTATAAGCAGTCAGCCCTCTACACAGCTTGCATTCTCCAGGGATGCTTGGCTTAGCTTCCTTTATCACTCCCCAATGCTACTTTATAAGCAATCACCCATGTGCACAGCTTACATTCTCCTGGGAAGCTTGGCCTAGCCTGCCTTTATCACTTCCCAATGCTACTGTATAAGCAGTCTCCCCTCTACACAGGTTACATTCTCCAGGGATGCTTGGCCTAGCTGCCTTTATCACTCCGCAATGCTACTGTATAAGCAGTCACCCCTCTACACAGCTTACATTATCTAGGGATGCTAGGCCTAGCCAGCCTTTATCACTGCCCAATGCTACTGTATAAGCAATCACCCCTCTACACAGCTTACATTATCCAGGGATGCTTGGCCTAGCATACCTTTATCACTCCGCAATACTACTGTATAAGCTGTCACACCTCTACACAGTTTACATTCTCCAGGGATGCTTGGCCTAGCCTGCCTTTATCACTCAGCAATACTACTGTATAAGCAGTCTCCCCTCTACACAGCTTACATTCTCCAGGGATGTTTGGCCTAGCATGCCTTTATCACACTGCAATACTACTGTATATGCAGTTACCCCTCTACACAGCTTGCATTCTCCAGGGATGCTTGGCCTAGCCTGCCTTTATCACTCTGCAATACTACTATATAAGCAGTCACCCCTCTACACAGCTTGCATTCTCCAGGGATGCTTGGCTTAGCTTCCTTTATCACTCCCAATGCTACTGTATAAGCTGTCACACCTCTACACAGCTTACATTCTCCAGGGATGCTCGGCCTAGCCTGCTTTTATCCCTCTCCAATGCTACTGTATAAGCTGTCACACCTCTACACAGCTTACATTCTCCAGGGATGCTTGGCCTAGCTGCCTTTATAACTCTGCAATACTACTGTATAATCAATCACCCCTCTACACAGCTTACATTCTCCAGGGATGCTTGCCTAGCTGCCTTTATCACTCTGCAAAACTTCTGTATAATCAGTCACCCCTCTACACAGCTTGCATTCTCCAGGTATGCGTGGCCTAGCATGCCTTTATCACTCCGCAATACTACTGTATAAGCAGTCACACCTCTACACAGGTTACATTCTCCAGGGATGCTTGGCCTAGCTGCCTTTATCACTCCGCAATGCTACTGTATAAGCAGTCACCCCTCTACACAGCTTACATTATCCAGGGATGCTTGGCCTAGTCTGCCTTTATCACTCCGCAATACTACTGTATAAGCAGTCACCCCTCTACACAGCTTACATTCTCCAGGGATGCTTGGCTTAGCTTCCTTTATCACTCCCCAATGCTACTGTATAAGCAATCACCCATGTGCACAGCTTACATTCTCCTGGGAAGCTTGGCGTAGCTGCCTTTATCACTTCCCAATGCTACTGTATAAGCAGGCACACCTCTACACAAGTTACATTCTCCACATTCTCCAGGGATGCTTGGCCTAGCTTCCCTTATCACGCCCCAATGCTACTGTATAAGCAATCACCCCTCTACACAGCTTGCATTCTCCAGGGATGCTTGGCCTAGCTGCCTTTATCTCTCCCCAATGCTACTGTACAAGCAATCACCCCACTACACAGCTTGCATTCTCCAGGGATGCTTGGCTTAGCTTGCCTTTATCACTCCCCAATGCTTCTGTATAAGCAGTCACCGCTCTACACAGGTTTTCTCCAGGGATGCTTGGCCTAGCTGCCTTTATCACTCCCCCATGCTACTGTATAAGCAGTCACACCTCTACACAAGTTACATTCTAAAGGGATGCTTGGCCTAGCTTCCTTTATCACTCCCCAATGCTACTGTATAAGCAGTCACCCCTCTACAGGTTACATTTTCCAGGGATGTTTGGCCTAGCTTCCTTTATCACTCCCCAATGCTATTGTATAAGCAGTCACCCCTCTACAGGTTACATTCTCCAAGGATGCTTGGCCTAGCTTCCTTTATCACTCCCCAATGCTATTGTATCAGCAGTCACACCTCTACACAAGTTACATTCTAAAGGGATCCTTGGCCTAGCTGCCTTTATCACTCCCCAATGCTACTGTATAAGCAATCTCCCCTCTACACAAGTTACATTCTACAGGGATGCTTGGCTTAGCTTGCCTTTATCACTCCCCAATGCTATTGTATAAGCAGTCACACCTCTACACAAGTTACATTCTAAAGGGATGCTTGGCCTAGCTGCCTTTATCACTCACCAATGCTACTGTATAAGCAATCTCCCCTCTACACAAGTTACATTCTACAGGGATGCTTGGCTTAGCTTCCTTTATCACTCCCCAATGCTACTGTATAAGCAGTCACCCCTCTACAGGTTACATTCTCCAGGGATGTTTGGCCTAGCTTCCTTTATCACTCCCCAATGCTACTGTATAAGCAGTCACCCCTCTACAGGTTACATTCTCCAGGGATGTTTGGCCTAGCTTCCTTTATCACTCCCCAATGCTACTGTATAAGCAGTCACCCCTCTACAGGTTACATTCTCCAGGGATGTTTGGCCTAGCTTCCTTTATCACTCCCCAATGCTATTGTATAAGCAGTCACCCCTCTACAGGTTACATTCTCCAAGGATGCTTGGCCTAGCTTCCTTTATCACTCCCCAATGCTATTGTATCAGCAGTCACACCTCTACACAAGTTACATTCTAAAGGGATGCTTGGCCTAGCTGCCTTTATCACTCCCCAATGCTACTGTATAAGCAATCTCCCCTCTACACAAGTTACATTCTACAGGGATGCTTGGCTTAGCTTGCCTTTATCACTCCCCAATGCTATTGTATAAGCAGTCACACCTCTACACAAGTTACATTCTAAAGGGATGCTTGGCCTAGCTGCCTTTATCACTCCCCAATGCTACTGTATAAGCAATCTCCCCTCTACACAAGTTACATTCTACAGGGATGCTTGGCTTAGCTTGCCTTTATCACTCCCCAATGCTATTGTATAAGCAGTCACACCTCTACACAAGTTACATTCTAAAGGGATGCTTGGCCTAGCTGCCTTTATCACTCCGCAATGCTATTGTATAAGCAGTCACACATCTACACAAGTTACATTCTACAGGGATGCTTGGCTTAGCTTGCCTTTATCACTCCACCAATGCTACTGTACAAGCAGTCACCACTCTACACAGCTTACATTCACCAGGCATGCTTGGCCTAGCCTGCCTTTATCAATCCGTAATACTACCGTATAAGCAATCACCCCTCTACACAGCTTACATTCTCCAGGTATGCTCGGCCTAGCCTGCTTTTATCACTCTCCAATGCTACTGTATAAGCTGTCACACCTCTACACAGCTTACATTCTCCAGGGATGCTTGGCCTAGCTGCCTTTATCACTCTGCAATACTACTGTATAATCAGTCACCCCTCTACACAGCTTACAGTCTCCAGGGATGCTTGCCTAGCTGCCTTTATCACTCTGCAATACTACTGTATAATCAGTCACCCCTCTACACAGCTTGCATTCTCCAGGTATGCGTGGCCTAGCATGCCTTTATCACTACGCAATACTACTGTATAAGCAGTCACACCTCTACACAGGTTACATTCTCCAGGGATGCTTGGCCTAGCTGCCTTTATCACTCTGCAATGCTACTGTATAAGCAGTCACCCCTCTACACAGCTTACATTATCCAGGGATGCTTGGCCTAGTCTGCCTTTATCACTCCGCAATACTACTGTATAAGCAGTCACCCCTCTACACAGCTTACATTCTCCAGGGATGCTTGGCTTAGCTTCCTTTATCACTCCCCAATGCTACTGTATAAGCAATCACCCATGTGCACAGCTTACATTCTCCTGGGAAGCTTGGCCTAGCTGCCTATATCACTTCCCAATGCTACTGTATAAGCAGGAACACCTCTACACAAGTTACATTCTCCACATTCTCCAGGGATGCTTGGCCTAGCTTCCCTTATCACTCCCCAATGCTACTGTATAAGCAATCACCCCTCTACACAGCTTGCATTCTCCAGGGATGCTTGGCCTAGCTGCCTTTATCACTCCCCCATGCTACTGTATAAGCAGTCACACCTCTACACAAGTTACATTCTAAAGGGATGCTTGGCCTAGCTTCCTTTATCACTCCCCAATGCTACTGTATAAGCAGTCACCCCTCTACAGGTTACATTCTCCAGGGATGTTTGGCCTAGCTTTGTTTATCACTCCCCAATGCTACTGTATAAGCAGTTACCCCTCTACAGGTTACATTCTCCAGGGATGTTTGGCCTAGCTTCCTTTATCACTCCCCAATGCTATTGTATAAGCAGTCACCCCTCTACAGGTTACATTCTCCAAGGATGCTTGGCCTAGCTTCCTTTATCACTCCCCAATGCTATTGTATAAGCAGTCACACCTCTACACAAGTTACATTCTAAAGGGATGCTTGGCCTAGCTGCCTTTATCACTCCCCAATGCTACTGTATAAGCAATCTCCCCTCTACACAAGTTACATTCTACAGGGATGCTTGGCTTAGCTTGCCTTTATCACTCCCCAATGCTATTGTATAAGCAGTCACACCTCTACACAAGTTACATTCTAAAGGGATGCTTGGCCTAGCTGCCTTTATCACTCCGCAATGCTATTGTATAAGCAGTCACACATCTACACAAGTTACATTCTACAGGGATGCTTGGCTTAGCTTGCCTTTATCACTCCACCAATGCTACTGTACAAGCAGTCACCACTCTACACAGCTTACATTCACCAGGCATGCTTGGCCTAGCCTGCCTTTATCAATCCGTAATACTACCGTATAAGCAATCACCCCTCTACACAGCTTACATTCTCCAGGTATGCTCGGCCTAGCCTGCTTTTATCACTCTCCAATGCTACTGTATAAGCTGTCACACCTCTACACAGCTTACATTCTCCAGGGATGCTTGGCCTAGCTGCCTTTATCACTCTGCAATACTACTGTATAATCAGTCACCCCTCTACACAGCTTACAGTCTCCAGGGATGCTTGCCTAGCTGCCTTTATCACTCTGCAATACTACTGTATAATCAGTCACCCCTCTACACAGCTTGCATTCTCCAGGTATGCGTGGCCTAGCATGCCTTTATCACTCTGCAATACTACTGTATAAGCAGTCACACCTCTACACAGGTTACATTCTCCAGGGATGCTTGACCTAGCTGCCTTTATCACTCCGCAATGCTACTGTATAAGCAGTAACCCCTCTACACAGCTTACATTATCCAGGGATGCTTGGCCTAGCCTGCCTTTATCACTCCGCAATACTACTGTATAAGGAGTCACCCCTCTACACAGCTTACATTCTCCAGGGATGCTTGGCTTAGCTTCCTTTATCACTCCCAATGCTACTGTATAAGCTGTCACACCTCTACACAGCTTACATTCTCCAGGGATGCTCGGCCTAGCCTGCTTTTATCCCTCTCCAATGCTACTGTATAAGCTGTCACACCTCTACACAGCTTACATTCTCCAGGGATGCTTGGCCTAGCTGCCTTTATAACTCTGCAATACTACTGTATAATCAGTCACCCCTCTACACAGCTTACATTCTCCAGGGATGCTTGCCTAGCTGCCTTTATCACTCTGCAAAACTTCTGTATAATCAGTCACCCCTCTACACAGCTTGCATTCTCCAGGTATGCGTGGCCTAGCATGCCTTTATCACTCCACAATACTACTGTATAAGCAGTCACACCTCTACACAGGTTACATTCTCCAGGGATGCTTGGCCTAGCTGCCTTTATCACTCCGCAATGCTACTGTATAAGCAGTCACCCCTCTACACAGCTTACATTATCCAGGGATGCTTGGCCTAGTCTGCCTTTATCACTCCGCAATACTACTGTATAAGCAGTCACCCCTCTACACAGCTTACATTCTCCAGGGATGCTTGGCTTAGCTTCCTTTATCACTCCCCAATGCTACTGTATAAGCAATCACCCATGTGCACAGCTTACATTCTCCTGGGAAGCTTGGCCTAGCTGCCTTTATCACTTCCCAATGCTACTGTATAAGCAGGCACACCTCTACACAAGTTACATTCTCCACATTCTCCAGGGATGCTTGGCCTAGCTTCCCTTATCACTCCCCAATGCTACTGTATAAGCAATCACCCCTCTACACAGCTTGCATTCTCCAGGGATGCTTGGCCTAGCTTCCTTTATCTCTCCCCAATGCTACTGTACAAGCAATCACCCCACTACACAGCTTGCATTCTCCAGGGATGCTTGGCTTAGCTTGCCTTTATCACTCCCCAATGCTTCTGTATAAGCAGTCACCGCTCTACACAGGTTTTCTCCAGGGATGCTTGGCCTAGCTGCCTTTATCACTCCCCCATGCTACTGTATAAGCGGTCACACCTCTACACAAGTTACATTCTAAAGGGATGCTTGGCCTAGCTTCCTTTATCACTCCCCAATGCTACTGTATAAGCAGTCACCCCTCTACAGGTTACATTCTCCAGGGATGTTTGGCCTAGCTTCCTTTATCACTCCCCAATGCTACTGTATAAGCAGTCACCCCTCTACAGGTTACATTCTCCAGGGATGTTTGGCCTAGCTTCCTTTATCACTCCCCAATGCTATTGTATAAGCAGTCACCCCTCTACAGGTTACATTCTCCAAGGATGCTTGGCCTAGCTTCCTTTATCACTCCCCAATGCTATTGTATCAGCAGTCACACCTCTACACAAGTTACATTCTAAAGGGATGCTTGGCCTAGCTGCCTTTATCACTCCCCAATGCTACTGTATAAGCAATCTCCCCTCTACACAAGTTACATTCTACAGGGATGCTTGGCTTAGCTTGCCTTTATCACTCCCCAATGCTATTGTATAAGCAGTCACACCTCTACACAAGTTACATTCTAAAGGGATGCTTGGCCTAGCTGCCTTTATCACTCCCCAATGCTACTGTATAAGCAGTCACCCCTCTACAGGTTACATTCTCCAGGGATGTTTGGCCTAGCTTCCTTTATCACTCCCCAATGCTACTGTATAAGCAGTCACCCCTCTACAGGTTACATTCTCCAGGGATGCTTGGCCTAGCTTCCTTTATCAATCCCCAATGCTATTGTATAAGCAGTCACACCTCTACACAAGTTACACTCTAAAGGGATGCTTGGCCTAGCTGCCTTTATCACTCCCCAATGCTACTGTATAAGCAATCTCCCCTCTACACAAGTTACATTCTACAGGGATGCTTGGCTTAGCTTGCCTTTATCACTCCCCAGTGCTACTGTATAAGCAGTCACCCCTCTTCACAGGTTACATTCTCCAGGGATGTTTGGCCTAGCTGCCTTTATCACTCCGCAATGCTATTGTATAAGCAGTCACACATCTACACAAGTTACATTCTACAGGGATGCTTGGCTTAGCTTGCCTTTATCACTCCACCAATGCTACTGTACAAGCAGTCACCACTCTACACAGCTTACATTCACCAGGCATGCTTGGCCTAGCCTGCCTTTATCAGTCCGTAATACTACCGTATAAGCAATCACCCCTCTACACAGCTTATATTCTCCAGGGATGCTTGGCCTAGCTGCCCTTATCACTCCCCAATGCTACTGTATAAGCAGGCACACCTGTACACAGGTTACATTCTCCAGGGATGCTTGCCCTAGCTGCCTTTATCACTCCCCAATGCTACTTTATAAGCAATTACCCCTCTACACAGCTTGCATTCTCCAGGGATGCTTGGCCTAGCTGCCTATCACTCCCCAATGCTACTGTATAAGCAGGCACACCTCTACACAGCTTACATTCTCCAGGGATGCTTGGCTTAGCTTCCTTTATCACTCCCCAATGCTACTGTATAAGCAGGCACACCTCTACACAGCTTACATTCTCCAGGGATGCTTGGCCTAGCCTGCCTTTATCAGTCCCCAATGCTACTGTATAAGCAGTCACCCCTCTAAACAGCTTGCATTCTCCAGGGATGCTTGGCTTAGATTGCATTTATCACTCCCCAATGCTACTGTATAAGCAGTCACCCCTCTACACAGGTTACATTCTCCAGGGATGCTTGGCCTAGCTGCCTTTATCACTCCGCAATGCTACTGTATAAGCAGTCACCCCTCTACACAGCTTACATTATCTGGGGATGCTTGGCCTAGCCTGCCTCTATCACTCCGCAATAATACTGTATAAGCAGTCACCTCTCTACACAGCTTACATTCTCCAGGGATGCTTGGCCTAGCATGCCTTTATCACTCCCCAATGCTATTGTATAAGCAGTCACACCTCTACACAAGTTACATTCTAAAGGGATGCTTGGCCTAGCTGCCTTTATCACTCCCCAATGCTACTGTATAAGCAATCTCCCCTCTACACAAGTTACATTCTACAGGGATGCTTGGCTTAGCTTGCCTTTATCACTCCCCAATGCTATTGTATAAGCAGTCACACCTCTACACAAGTTACATTCTAAAGGGATGCTTGGCCTAGCTGCCTTTATCACTCCGCAATGCTATTGTATAAGCAGTCACACATCTACACAAGTTACATTCTACAGGGATGCTTGGCTTAGCTTGCCTTTATCACTCCACCAATGCTACTGTACAAGCAGTCACCACTCTACACAGCTTACATTCACCAGGCATGCTTGGCCTAGCCTGCCTTTATCAATCCGTAATACTACCGTATAAGCAATCACCCCTCTACACAGCTTACATTCTCCAGGTATGCTCGGCCTAGCCTGCTTTTATCACTCTCCAATGCTACTGTATAAGCTGTCACACCTCTACACAGCTTACATTCTCCAGGGATGCTTGGCCTAGCTGCCTTTATCACTCTGCAATACTACTGTATAATCAGTCACCCCTCTACACAGCTTACAGTCTCCAGGGATGCTTGCCTAGCTGCCTTTATCACTCTGCAATACTACTGTATAATCAGTCACCCCTCTACACAGCTTGCATTCTCCAGGTATGCGTGGCCTAGCATGCCTTTATCACTACGCAATACTACTGTATAAGCAGTCACACCTCTACACAGGTTACATTCTCCAGGGATGCTTGGCCTAGCTGCCTTTATCACTCTGCAATGCTACTGTATAAGCAGTCACCCCTCTACACAGCTTACATTATCCAGGGATGCTTGGCCTAGTCTGCCTTTATCACTCCGCAATACTACTGTATAAGCAGTCACCCCTCTACACAGCTTACATTCTCCAGGGATGCTTGGCTTAGCTTCCTTTATCACTCCCCAATGCTACTGTATAAGCAATCACCCATGTGCACAGCTTACATTCTCCTGGGAAGCTTGGCCTAGCTGCCTATATCACTTCCCAATGCTACTGTATAAGCAGGAACACCTCTACACAAGTTACATTCTCCACATTCTCCAGGGATGCTTGGCCTAGCTTCCCTTATCACTCCCCAATGCTACTGTATAAGCAATCACCCCTCTACACAGCTTGCATTCTCCAGGGATGCTTGGCCTAGCTGCCTTTATCACTCCCCCATGCTACTGTATAAGCAGTCACACCTCTACACAAGTTACATTCTAAAGGGATGCTTGGCCTAGCTTCCTTTATCACTCCCCAATGCTACTGTATAAGCAGTCACCCCTCTACAGGTTACATTCTCCAGGGATGTTTGGCCTAGCTTTGTTTATCACTCCCCAATGCTACTGTATAAGCAGTTACCCCTCTACAGGTTACATTCTCCAGGGATGTTTGGCCTAGCTTCCTTTATCACTCCCCAATGCTATTGTATAAGCAGTCACCCCTCTACAGGTTACATTCTCCAAGGATGCTTGGCCTAGCTTCCTTTATCACTCCCCAATGCTATTGTATAAGCAGTCACACCTCTACACAAGTTACATTCTAAAGGGATGCTTGGCCTAGCTGCCTTTATCACTCCCCAATGCTACTGTATAAGCAATCTCCCCTCTACACAAGTTACATTCTACAGGGATGCTTGGCTTAGCTTGCCTTTATCACTCCCCAATGCTATTGTATAAGCAGTCACACCTCTACACAAGTTACATTCTAAAGGGATGCTTGGCCTAGCTGCCTTTATCACTCCGCAATGCTATTGTATAAGCAGTCACACATCTACACAAGTTACATTCTACAGGGATGCTTGGCTTAGCTTGCCTTTATCACTCCACCAATGCTACTGTACAAGCAGTCACCACTCTACACAGCTTACATTCACCAGGCATGCTTGGCCTAGCCTGCCTTTATCAATCCGTAATACTACCGTATAAGCAATCACCCCTCTACACAGCTTACATTCTCCAGGTATGCTCGGCCTAGCCTGCTTTTATCACTCTCCAATGCTACTGTATAAGCTGTCACACCTCTACACAGCTTACATTCTCCAGGGATGCTTGGCCTAGCTGCCTTTATCACTCTGCAATACTACTGTATAATCAGTCACCCCTCTACACAGCTTACAGTCTCCAGGGATGCTTGCCTAGCTGCCTTTATCACTCTGCAATACTACTGTATAATCAGTCACCCCTCTACACAGCTTGCATTCTCCAGGTATGCGTGGCCTAGCATGCCTTTATCACTCTGCAATACTACTGTATAAGCAGTCACACCTCTACACAGGTTACATTCTCCAGGGATGCTTGACCTAGCTGCCTTTATCACTCCGCAATGCTACTGTATAAGCAGTAACCCCTCTACACAGCTTACATTATCCAGGGATGCTTGGCCTAGCCTGCCTTTATCACTCCGCAATACTACTGTATAAGGAGTCACCCCTCTACACAGCTTACATTCTCCAGGGATGCTTGGCTTAGCTTCCTTTATCACTCCCAATGCTACTGTATAAGCTGTCACACCTCTACACAGCTTACATTCTCCAGGGATGCTCGGCCTAGCCTGCTTTTATCCCTCTCCAATGCTACTGTATAAGCTGTCACACCTCTACACAGCTTACATTCTCCAGGGATGCTTGGCCTAGCTGCCTTTATAACTCTGCAATACTACTGTATAATCAGTCACCCCTCTACACAGCTTACATTCTCCAGGGATGCTTGCCTAGCTGCCTTTATCACTCTGCAAAACTTCTGTATAATCAGTCACCCCTCTACACAGCTTGCATTCTCCAGGTATGCGTGGCCTAGCATGCCTTTATCACTCCGCAATACTACTGTATAAGCAGTCACACCTCTACACAGGTTACATTCTCCAGGGATGCTTGGCCTAGCTGCCTTTATCACTCCGCAATGCTACTGTATAAGCAGTCACCCCTCTACACAGCTTACATTATCCAGGGATGCTTGGCCTAGTCTGCCTTTATCACTCCGCAATACTACTGTATAAGCAGTCACCCCTCTACACAGCTTACATTCTCCAGGGATGCTTGGCTTAGCTTCCTTTATCACTCCCCAATGCTACTGTATAAGCAATCACCCATGTGCACAGCTTACATTCTCCTGGGAAGCTTGGCCTAGCTGCCTTTATCACTTCCCAATGCTACTGTATAAGCAGGCACACCTCTACACAAGTTACATTCTCCACATTCTCCAGGGATGCTTGGCCTAGCTTCCCTTATCACTCCCCAATGCTACTGTATAAGCAATCACCCCTCTACACAGCTTGCATTCTCCAGGGATGCTTGGCCTAGCTTCCTTTATCTCTCCCCAATGCTACTGTACAAGCAATCACCCCACTACACAGCTTGCATTCTCCAGGGATGCTTGGCTTAGCTTGCCTTTATCACTCCCCAATGCTTCTGTATAAGCAGTCACCGCTCTACACAGGTTTTCTCCAGGGATGCTTGGCCTAGCTGCCTTTATCACTCCCCCATGCTACTGTATAAGCGGTCACACCTCTACACAAGTTACATTCTAAAGGGATGCTTGGCCTAGCTTCCTTTATCACTCCCCAATGCTACTGTATAAGCAGTCACCCCTCTACAGGTTACATTCTCCAGGGATGTTTGGCCTAGCTTCCTTTATCACTCCCCAATGCTACTGTATAAGCAGTCACCCCTCTACAGGTTACATTCTCCAGGGATGTTTGGCCTAGCTTCTTTTATCACTCCCCAATGCTATTGTATAAGCAGTCACCCCTCTACAGGTTACATTCTCCAAGGATGCTTGGCCTAGCTTCCTTTATCACTCCCCAATGCTATTGTATCAGCAGTCACACCTCTACACAAGTTACATTCTAAAGGGATGCTTGGCCTAGCTGCCTTTATCACTCCCCAATGCTACTGTATAAGCAATCTCCCCTCTACACAAGTTACATTCTACAGGGATGCTTGGCTTAGCTTGCCTTTATCACTCCCCAATGCTATTGTATAAGCAGTCACACCTCTACACAAGTTACATTCTAAAGGGATGCTTGGCCTAGCTGCCTTTATCACTCCCCAATGCTACTGTATAAGCAGTCACCCCTCTACAGGTTACATTCTCCAGGGATGTTTGGCCTAGCTTCCTTTATCACTCCCCAATGCTACTGTATAAGCAGTCACCCCTCTACAGGTTACATTCTCCAGGGATGCTTGGCCTAGCTTCCTTTATCAATCCCCAATGCTATTGTATAAGCAGTCACACCTCTACACAAGTTACACTCTAAAGGGATGCTTGGCCTAGCTGCCTTTATCACTCCCCAATGCTACTGTATAAGCAATCTCCCCTCTACACAAGTTACATTCTACAGGGATGCTTGGCTTAGCTTGCCTTTATCACTCCCCAGTGCTACTGTATAAGCAGTCACCCCTCTTCACAGGTTACATTCTCCAGGGATGTTTGGCCTAGCTGCCTTTATCACTCCGCAATGCTATTGTATAAGCAGTCACACATCTACACAAGTTACATTCTACAGGGATGCTTGGCTTAGCTTGCCTTTATCACTCCACCAATGCTACTGTACAAGCAGTCACCACTCTACACAGCTTACATTCACCAGGCATGCTTGGCCTAGCCTGCCTTTATCAGTCCGTAATACTACCGTATAAGCAATCACCCCTCTACACAGCTTATATTCTCCAGGGATGCTTGGCCTAGCTGCCCTTATCACTCCCCAATGCTACTGTATAAGCAGGCACACCTGTACACAGGTTACATTCTCCAGGGATGCTTGCCCTAGCTGCCTTTATCACTCCCCAATGCTACTTTATAAGCAATTACCCCTCTACACAGCTTGCATTCTCCAGGGATGCTTGGCCTAGCTGCCTATCACTCCCCAATGCTACTGTATAAGCAGGCACACCTCTACACAGCTTACATTCTCCAGGGATGCTTGGCTTAGCTTCCTTTATCACTCCCCAATGCTACTGTATAAGCAGGCACACCTCTACACAGCTTACATTCTCCAGGGATGCTTGGCCTAGCCTGCCTTTATCAGTCCCCAATGCTACTGTATAAGCAGTCACCCCTCTAAACAGCTTGCATTCTCCAGGGATGCTTGGCTTAGATTGCATTTATCACTCCCCAATGCTACTGTATAAGCAGTCACCCCTCTACACAGGTTACATTCTCCAGGGATGCTTGGCCTAGCTGCCTTTATCACTCCGCAATGCTACTGTATAAGCAGTCACCCCTCTACACAGCTTACATTATCTGGGGATGCTTGGCCTAGCCTGCCTCTATCACTCCGCAATAATACTGTATAAGCAGTCACCTCTCTACACAGCTTACATTCTCCAGGGATGCTTGGCCTAGCATGCCTTTATCACTCCACAATGCTACTGTTAAAGCAATCACCCCTCTACACAGGTTACATTCTCCAGGGATGCTTGGCTTAGCTTGCCTTTATCACTCCCCAATGCTACAGTATAAGCAATTACCCATGTGCACAGCTTACATTCTCCAGGGATGCATGGCCTAGCCTGCCTTTATCACTCCCCAATGCAACTGTATAAGCTGTCACACGTCTACACAGCTTACATTCTCTAGGGATGCTTGGCCTAGCATGCCTTTATCACTCTGCAATACTACTGTATAAGCAGTCAGCCCTCTACACAGCTTGCATTCTCCAGGGATGCTTGGCTTAGCTTCCTTTATCACTCCCCAATGCTACTTTATAAGCAATCACCCATGTGCACAGCTTACATTCTCCTGGGAAGCTTGGCCTAGCCTGCCTTTATCACTTCCCAATGCTACTGTATAAGCAGTCTCCCCTCTACACAGGTTACATTCTCCAGGGATGCTTGGCCTAGCTGCCTTTATCACTCCGCAATGCTACTGTATAAGCAGTCACCCCTCTACACAGCTTACATTATCTAGGGATGCTAGGCCTAGCCAGCCTTTATCACTGCCCAATGCTACTGTATAAGCAATCACCCCTCTACACAGCTTACATTATCCAGGGATGCTTGGCCTAGCATACCTTTATCACTCCGCAATACTACTGTATAAGCTGTCACACCTCTACACAGTTTACATTCTCCAGGGATGCTTGGCCTAGCCTGCCTTTATCACTCAGCAATACTACTGTATAAGCAGTCTCCCCTCTACACAGCTTACATTCTCCAGGGATGTTTGGCCTAGCATGCCTTTATCACACTGCAATACTACTGTATATGCAGTTACCCCTCTACACAGCTTGCATTCTCCAGGGATGCTTGGCCTAGCCTGCCTTTATCACTCTGCAATACTACTATATAAGCAGTAACCCCTCTACACAGCTTGCATTCTCCAGGGATGCTTGGCTTAGCTTCCTTTATCACTCCCAATGCTACTGTATAAGCTGTCACACCTCTACACAGCTTACATTCTCCAGGGATGCTTGGCCTAGCTGCCTTTATAACTCTGCAATACTACTGTATAATCAATCACCCCTCTACACAGCTTACATTCTCCAGGGATGCTTGCCTAGCTGCCTTTATCACTCTGCAAAACTTCTGTATAATCAGTCACCCCTCTACACAGCTTGCATTCTCCAGGTATGCGTGGCCTAGCATGCCTTTATCACTCCGCAATACTACTGTATAAGCAGTCACACCTCTACACAGGTTACATTCTCCAGGGATGCTTGGCCTAGCTGCCTTTATCACTCCGCAATGCTACTGTATAAGCAGTCACCCCTCTACACAGCTTACATTATCCAGGGATGCTTGGCCTAGTCTGCCTTTATCACTCCGCAATACTACTGTATAAGCAGTCACCCCTCTACACAGCTTACATTCTCCAGGGATGCTTGGCTTAGCTTCCTTTATCACTCCCCAATGCTACTGTATAAGCAATCACCCATGTGCACAGCTTACATTCTCCTGGGAAGCTTGGCGTAGCTGCCTTTATCACTTCCCAATGCTACTGAATAAGCAGGCACACCTCTACACAAGATACATTCTCCACATTCTCCAGGGATGCTTGGCCTAGCTTCCCTTATCACGCCCCAATGCTACTGTATAAGCAATCACCCCTCTACACAGCTTGCATTCTCCAGGGATGCTTGGCCTAGCTGCCTGTATCTCTCCCCAATGCTACTGTACAAGCAATCACCCCACTACACAGCTTGCATTCTCCAGGGATGCTTGGCTTAGCTTGCCTTTATCACTCCCCAATGCTTCTGTATAAGCAGTCACCGCTCTACACAGGTTTTCTCCAGGGATGCTTGGCCTAGCTGCCTTTATCACTCCCCCATGCTACTGTATAAGCAGTCACACCTCTACACAAGTTACATTCTAAAGGGATGCTTGGCCTAGCTTCCTTTATCACTCCCCCATGCTACTGTATAAGCAGTCACCCCTCTACAGGTTACATTCTCCAGGGATGTTTGGCCTAGCTTCCTTTATCACTCCCCAATGCTACTGTATAAGCAGTCACCCCTCTACAGGTTACATTCTCCAGGGATGTTTGGCCTAGCTTCCTTTATCACTCCCCAATGCTATTGTATAAGCAGTCACCCCTCTACAGGTTACATTCTCCAAGGATGCTTGGCCTAGCTTCCTTTATCACTCCCCAATGCTATTGTATCAGCAGTCACACCTCTACACAAGTTACATTCTAAAGGGATGCTTGGCCTAGCTGCCTTTATCACTCCCCAATGCTACTGTATAAGCAATCTCCCCTCTACACAAGTTACATTCTACAGGGATGCTTGGCTTAGCTTGCCTTTATCACTCCCCAATGCTATTGTATAAGCAGTCACACCTCTACACAAGTTACATTCTAAAGGGATGCTTGGCCTAGCTGCCTTTATCACTCACCAATGCTACTGTATAAGCAATCTCCCCTCTACACAAGTTACATTCTACAGGGATGCTTGGCTTAGCTTCCTTTATCACTCCCCAATGCTACTGTATAAGCAGTCACCCCTCTACAGGTTACATTCTCCAGGGATGTTTGGCCTAGCTTCCTTTATCACTCCCCAATGCTACTGTATAAGCAGTCACCCCTCTACAGGTTACATTCTCCAGGGATGCTTGGCCTAGCTTCCTTTATCAATCCCCAATGCTATTGTATAAGCAATCACACCTCTACACAAGTTACACTCTAAAGGGATGCTTGGCCTAGCTGCCTTTATCACTCCCCAATGCTACTGTATAAGCAATCTCCCCTCTACACAAGTTACATTCTACAGGGATGCTTGGCTTAGCTTGCCTTTATCACTCCCCAGTGCTACTGTATAAGCAGTCACCCCTCTTCACAGGTTACATTCTCCAGGGATGTTTGGCCTAGCTGCCTTTATCACTCCGCAATGCTATTGTATAAGCAGTCACACATCTACACAAGTTACATTCTACAGGGATGCTTGGCTTAGCTTGCCTTTATCACTCCACCAATGCTACTGTACAAGCAGTCACCACTCTACACAGCTTACATTCACCAGGCATGCTTGGCCTAGCCTGCCTTTATCAGTCCGTAATACTACCGTATAAGCAATCACCCCTCTACACAGCTTATATTCTCCAGGGATGCTTGGCCTAGCTGCCCTTATCACTCCCCAATGCTACTGTATAAGCAGGCACACCTGTACACAGGTTACATTCTCCAGGGATGCTTGCCCTAGCTGCCTTTATCACTCCCCAATGCTACTTTATAAGCAATTACCCCTCTACACAGCTTGCATTCTCCAGGGATGCTTGGCCTAGCTGCCTATCACTCCCCAATGCTACTGTATAAGCAGGCACACCTCTACACAGCTTACATTCTCCAGGGATGCTTGGCTTAGCTTCCTTTATCACTCCCCAATGCTACTGTATAAGCAGGCACACCTCTACACAGCTTACATTCTCCAGGGATGCTTGGCCTAGCCTGCCTTTATCAGTCCCCAATGCTACTGTATAAGCAGTCACCCCTCTAAACAGCTTGCATTCTCCAGGGATGCTTGGCTTAGATTGCATTTATCACTCCCCAATGCTACTGTATAAGCAGTCACCCCTCTACACAGGTTACATTCTCCAGGGATGCTTGGCCTAGCTGCCTTTATCACTCCGCAATGCTACTGTATAAGCAGTCACCCCTCTACACAGCTTACATTATCTGGGGATGCTTGGCCTAGCCTGCCTCTATCACTCCGCAATAATACTGTATAAGCAGTCACCTCTCTACACAGCTTACATTCTCCAGGGATGCTTGGCCTAGCATGCCTTTATCACTCCACAATGCTACTGTTAAAGCAATCACCCCTCTACACAGGTTACATTCTCCAGGGATGCTTGGCTTAGCTTGCCTTTATCACTCCCCAATGCTACAGTATAAGCAATTACCCATGTGCACAGCTTACATTCTCCAGGGATGCATGGCCTAGCCTGCCTTTATCACTCCCCAATGCAACTGTATAAGCTGTCACACGTCTACACAGCTTACATTCTCCAGGGATGCTTGGCCTAGCATGCCTTTATCACTCTGCAATACTACTGTATAAGCAGTCAGCCCTCTACACAGCTTGCATTCTCCAGGGATGCTTGGCTTAGCTTCCTTTATCACTCCCCAATGCTACTGTATAAGCAATCACCCATGTGCACAGCTTACATTCTCCTGGGAAGCTTGGCCTAGCCTGCCTTTATCACTTCCCAATGCTACTGTATAAGCAGTCTCCCCTCTACACAGGTTACATTCTCCAAATTCTCCAGGGATGCTTGGCCTAGCTGCCCTTATCACTCCCCAATGCTACTGTATAAGCAATCACCCCTCTACACAGGTTATTCTCCAGGGATGCTTGGCCTAGCTGCCTTTATCACTCCCCAATGCTACTGTATAAGCAATCTCCCCTCTACACAGCTTGCATTCTCCAGGGATGCTTGGCCCAGCTTCCTTTATCACTCCGCAATACTACTGTAGAAGCAGTCACCCCTCTACACAGCTTACATTCTCCAGGGATGCTTGGCCTAGCATGCCTTTATCACACTGCAATACTACTATATAAGCAGTCACCCCTCTACACAGCTTGCATTCTCCAGGGATGCTAGGCCTAGCCAGCCTTTATCACTCCCCAATGCTACTGTATAAGCAATCACCCCTCTACACAGCTTACATTATCCAGGGATGCTTGGCCTAGCATACCTTTATCACTCCGCAATACTACTGTATAAGCTGTCACACCTCTACACAGTTTACATTCTCCAGGGATGCTTGGCCTAGCCTGCCTTTATCACTCAGCAATACTACTGTATAAGCAGTCTCCCCTCTACACAGCTTACATTCTCCAGGGATGTTTGGCCTAGCATGCCTTTATCACTCTGCAATACTACTATATAAGCAGTCACCCCTCTACACAGCTTGCATTCTCCAGGGATGCTTGGCCTAGCTGCCTTTATCACTCCCCAAAGCTACAGTATAAGCAATCACCCATGAGCACAGCTTACATTCTCCAGGGATGCTTGGCCTAGCCTGCCTTTATCACTCCCCAATGCTACTGTATAAGCTATCACACCTCTACACAGCTTACATTCTCCAGGGATGCTTGGCCTAGCTGCCTTTATCACTCCCCAATGCTACTGTATAAGCAGGGACACCTCTACACAGCTTACATTCTCCAGGGATGCTTGGCCTAGCTGCCTTTATCACTCTGCAATACTACTGTATAATCAGTCACCCCTCTACACAGCTTACATTCTCCAGGGATGCTTGGCCTAGCCTGCCTTTATCACTCCCCAATGCTAGTATAAGCTATCACACCTCTACACAGCTTACATTCTCCAGGGATGCTTGGCCTAGCATGCCTTTATCACTCCCCAATGCTACTGTATAAGCTGTCACACCTCTACACAGCTTACATTCTCCAGGTATGCTCGGCGTAGCCTGCTCTTATCACTCTCCAATGCTACTGTATAAGCTGTCACACCTCTACACAGCTTACATTCTCCAGGGATGCTTGGCCTAGCTGCCTTTATCACTCTGCAATACTACTGTATAATCAGTCACCCCTCTACACAGCTTACATTCTCCATGGATGCTTGCCTAGCTGCCTTTATCACTCTGCAATACTACTGTATAATCAGTCACCCCTCTACACAGCTTGCATTCTCCAGGTATGCGTGGCCTAGCATGCCTTTATCACTCTGCAATACTACTGTATAAGCAGTCACACCTCTACACAGGTTACATTCTCCAGGGATGCTTGACCTAGCTGCCTTTATCACTCCGCAATGCTACTGTATAAGCAGTCACCCCTCTACACAGCTTACATTATCCAGGGATGCTTGGCCTAGCCTGCCTTTATCACTCCGCAATACTACTGTATAAGCAGTCACCCCTCTACACAGCTTACATTCTCCAGGGATGCTTGGCTTAGCTTCCTTTATCACTCCCCAATGCTACTGTATAAGCTGTCACACCTCTACACAGCTTACATTCTCCAGGGATGCTCGGCCTAGCCTGCTTTTATCCCTCTCCAATGCTACTGTATAAGCTGTCACACCTCTACACAGCTTACATTCTCCAGGGATGCTTGGCCTAGCTGCCTTTATCACTCTGCAATACTACTGTATAATCAGTCACCCCTCTACACAGCTTACATTCTCCAGGGATGCTTGCCTAACTGCCTTTATCACTCTGCAATACTTCTGTATAATCAGTCACCCCTCTACACAGCTTGCATTCTCCAGGGATGCTTGGCCTAGCTGCCTTTATCACTCCCCAATGCTACTGTATAAGCAATTACCCATGTGCACAGCTTGCATTCTCCAGAGATGCTTGGCCTAGCTGCCTTTATCACTCCCCAATGTTACTGTATAAGCAATTACCCATGTGCACAGCTTGCATTCTCCAGGGATGCTTGGCCTAGCCTGCCTTTATCACTCCCCAATGCTACTGTATAAGCTGTCACACGTCTACACAGCTTATATTCTCCAGGGAAGCTTGGCCTAGCTGCCTTCATCACTCCCCAATGCTATTGTATAAGCAGTCAGCCCTCTACACAGCTTGCATTCTCCAGGGATGCTTGGCCCAGCTTCCTTTATCACTCCCCAAAGCTACTGTATAAGCAATCACCCATGTGCACAGCTAACATTCTCCTGGGAAGCTCGGCCTAGCCTGCCTTTATCACTCCCCAATGCTACTGTATAAGCAGTCACCCCTCTACACAGCTTACATTCTCCAGGGATGTTTGTCCTAGCATGCCTTTATCACACTGCAATACTACTGTATATGCAGTTACCCCTCTACACAGCTTGCATTCTCCAGGGATGCTTGGCCTAGCCTGCCTTTATCACTCTGCAATACTACTATATAAGCAGTCACCCCTCTACACAGCTTGCATTCTCCAGGGATGCTTGGCCTAGCTGCCTTTATCACTCCCCAAAGCTACAGTATAAGCAATCACCCATGTGCACAGCTTACATTCTCCAGGGATACTTGGCATAGCTGCCTTTATCACTCCCCAATGCTACTGTATAAGCAGGCACACCTCTGCACAGCTTACATTCTCCAGGGATGCTTGGCCTAGCTGCCTTTATCACTCTGCAATACTACTGTATAATCAGTCACCCCTCTACACAGCTTGCATTCTCCAGGTATGCGTGGCCTAGCATGCCTTTATCACTCCGCAATGCTACTGTATAAGCTGTCACACCTCTACACAGCTTACATTCTCCAGGTATGCTCGGCCTAGCCTGCTTTTATCACTCCCCAATGCTACTGTATAAGCTATCACACCTCTACACAGCTTACATTCTCCAGGGATGCTTGGCCTAGCTGCCTTTATCACTCCCCAATACTACTATATAAGCAGTCACCCCTCTACACAGCTTACATTATCTGGGGATGCTTGGCCAAGCCTGCCTCTATCACTCCGCAATAATACTGTATAAGCAGTCACCCCTCTACACAGCTTGCATTCTCCAGGGATGCTTGGCCTAGCTGCCTTTATCACTCCCCAATGCTACTGTATAAGCAATTACCCATGTGCACAGCTTGCATTCTCCAGGGATGCTTGGCCTAGCTGCCTTTATCACTACCCAATGCTACTGTATAAGCAGTCAGCCCTCTACACAGCTTGCATTCTCCAGGGATGCTTGGCCCAGCTTCCTTTATCACTCCCCAATGCTACTGAATAAGCAATCACCCATGTGCACAGCTAACATTCTCCTGGGAAGCTTGGCCTAGCCTGCCTTTATCACTCCCCAATGCTACTGTATAAGCAGTCACCCCTCTACACAGCTTACATTCTCCAGGGATGCTTGGCCTAGCTGCCTTTATCACTCCGCAATACTACTGTAGAAGCAGTCACCCCTCTACACAGCTTACATTCTCCAGGGATGCTTGGCCTAGCATGCCTTTATCACACTGCAATACTACTATATAAGCAGTCACACCTCTACACAGCTTTTATTCTCCAGGGATGCTTGGCCTAGCCTGCCTTTATCACTCCCCAATGCTACTGTATAAGCAATCACCCCTCTACACAGCTTACATTATCCAGGGATGCTTGGCCTATCATACCTTTATCACTCCGCAATACTACTGTATAAGCTGTCACACCTCTACACAGTTTACATTCTCCAGGCATGCTTGGCCTAGCCTGCCTTTATCACTCCGCAATACTACTGTATAAGCAGTCTCCCCTCTACACAGCTTACATTCTCCAGGGATGTTTGGCCTAGCATGCCTTTTTCACACTGCAATACTACTGTATATGCAGTTACCCCTCTACACAGCTTGCATTCTCCAGGGATGCTTGGCCTAGCCTGCCTTTATCACTCCGCAATACTACTGTATAAGCAGTCTCCCCTCTACACAGCTTACATTCTCCAGGGATGTTTGGCCTAGCATGCCTTTTTCACACTGCAATACTACTGTATATGCAGTTACCCTTCTACACAGCTTGCATTCTCCAGGGATGCTTGACCTAGCTGCCTTTATCACTCCGCAATGCTACTGTATAAGCAGTCACCCCTCTACACAGCTTACATTATCCAGGGATGCTTGGCCTAGCCTGCCTTTATCACTCCGCAATACTACTGTATAAGCAGTCACCCCTCTACACAGCTTACATTCTCCAGGGATGCTTGGCTTAGCTTCCTTTATCACTCCCCAATGCTACTGTATAAGCTGTCACACCTCTACACAGCTTACATTCTCCAGGGATGCTCGGCCTAGCCTGCTTTTATCCCTCTCCAATGCTACTGTATAAGCTGTCACACCTCTACACAGCTTACATTCTCCAGGGATGCTTGGCCTAGCTGCCTTTATCACTCTGCAATACTACTGTATAATCAGTCACCCCTCTACACAGCTTACATTCTCCAGGGATGCTTGCCTAACTGCCTTTATCACTCTGCAATACTTCTGTATAATCAGTCACCCCTCTACACAGCTTGCATTCTCCAGGGATGCTTGGCCTAGCTGCCTTTATCACTCCCCAATGCTACTGTATAAGCAATTACCCATGTGCACAGCTTGCATTCTCCAGAGATGCTTGGCCTAGCTGCCTTTATCACTCCCCAATGTTACTGTATAAGCAATTACCCATGTGCACAGCTTGCATTCTCCAGGGATGCTTGGCCTAGCCTGCCTTTATCACTCCCCAATGCTACTGTATAAGCTGTCACACGTCTACACAGCTTATATTCTCCAGGGAAGCTTGGCCTAGCTGCCTTCATCACTCCCCAATGCTATTGTATAAGCAGTCAGCCCTCTACACAGCTTGCATTCTCCAGGGATGCTTGGCCCAGCTTCCTTTATCACTCCCCAAAGCTACTGTATAAGCAATCACCCATGTGCACAGCTAACATTCTCCAGGGATGCTTGGCCTAGCCTGCCTTTATCACTCCCCAATGCTACTGTATAAGCTATCACACCTCTACACAGCTTAGATTCTCCAGGGATGCTTGGCCTAGCTGCCTTTATCACTCCCCAATGCTACTGTATAAGCAGGCACACCTCTACATAGCTTACATTCTCCAGAGATGCTTGGCCTAGCTGCCTATAACACTCTGCAATACTACTGTATAAGCAGTCACACCTCTACACAGGTTACATTCTCCAGGGATGCTTGGCCTAGCTGCCTTTATCACTCTGCAATGCTACTGTATAAGCAGTCACCCCTCTACACAGCTTACATTATCCAGGGATGCTTGGCCTAGTCTGCCTTTATCACTCCGCAATACTACTGTATAAGCAGTCACCCCACTACACAGCTTACATTCTCCAGGGATGCTTGGCTTAGCTTCCTTTATCACTCCCCAATGCTACTGTATAAGCAATCACCCATGTGCACAGCTTACATTCTCCTGGGAATCTTGGCCTAGCTGCCTTTATCACTTCCCAATGCTACTGTATAAGCAGGCACACCTCTACACAAGTTACATTCTCCACATTCTCCAGGGATGCTTGGCCTAGCTTCCCTTATCACTCCCCAATGCTACTGTATAAGCAATCACCCCTCTACACAGCTTGCATTCTCCAGGGATGCTTGGCCTAGCTGCCTTTATCTCTCCCCAATGCTACTGTATAAGCAATCACCCCACTACACAGCTTGCATTCTCCAGGGATGCATGGCTTAGCTTGCCTTTATCACTCCCCAATGCTACTGTATAAGCAGTATCCGCTCTACACAGGTTATTCTCCAGGGATGCTTGGCCTAGCTGCCTTTATCACTCCCCCATGCTACTGTATAAGCAGTCACACCTCTACACAAGTTACATTCTAAAGGGATGCATGGCCTAGCTTCCTTTATCACTCCCCAATGCTACTGTATAAGCAGTCACCCCTCTACAGGTTACATTCTCCAGGGATGTTTGGCCTAGCTTCCTTTATCACTCCCCAATGCTATTGTATAAGCAGTCACCCCTCTACAGGTTACATTCTCCAAGGATGCTTGGCCTAGCTTCCTTTATCACTCCCCAATGCTATTGTATAAGCAGTCACACCTCTACACAAGTTACATTCTAAAGGGATGCTTGGCCTAGCTGCCTTTATCACTCCCCAATGTTACTGTATAAGCAATCTCCCCTCTACACAAGTTACATTCTACAGGGATGCTTGGCTTAGCTTGCCTTTATCACTCCCCAATGCTATTGTATAAGCAGTCACCCCTCTACAGGTTACATTCTCCAAGGATGCTTGGCCTAGCTTCCTTTATCACTCCCCAATGCTATTGTATAAGCAGTCACACCTCTACACAAGTTACATTCTAAAGGGATGCTTGGCCTAGCTGCCTTTATCACTCCCCAATGTTACTGTATAAGCAATCTCCCCTCTACACAAGTTACATTCTAAAGGGATGCTTGGCCTAGCTTCCTTTATCACTCCCCAATGCTACTGTATAAGCAGTCACCCCTCTACAGGTTACATTCTCCACGGTTGCTTGGCCTAGCTGCCTTTATCACTCCGCAATGCTACTGTATAAGCAGTCACCCCTCTACACAGCTTACATTATCTGGGGATGCTTGGCCTAGCCTGCCTCTATCACTCCGCAATAATACTGTATAAGCAGTCACCCCTCTACACAGCTTGCATTCTCCAGGGATGCTTGGCCTAGCTGCCTTTATCAGTCCCCAATGCTACTGTATAAGCAATTACCCATGTGCACAGCTTGCATTCTCCAGGGATGCTTGGCCTAGCTGCCTTTATCACTCCGCAATGCTACTGTATAAGCTGTCACACGTCTACACAGCTTATATTCTCCAGGGATGCTTGGCCTAGCTGCCTTCATCACTCCCCAATGCTACTGTATAAGCAGTCAGCCCTCTACACAGCTTGCATTCTCCAGGGATGCTTGGCCCAGCTTCCTTTATCACTCCCCAATGCTACTGTATAAGCAATCACCCATGTGCACAGCTAACATTCTCCTGGGAAGCTTGGCCTAGCTGCCTTTATCACTCCCCAATGCTACTGTATAAGCAGTCACCCCTCTACACAGCTTACATTCTCCAGGGATGCTTGGCCTAGCTGCCTTTATCACTCCGCAATACTACTGTAGAAGCAGTCACCCCTCTACACAGCTTACATTCTCCAGGGATGCTTGGCCTAGCATGCCTTTATCACACTGCAATACTACTATATAAGCAGTCACACCTCTACACAGCTTGCATTCTCCAGGGATGCTTGGCCTAGCCTGCCTTTATCACTCCCCAATGCTACTGTATAAGCAATCACCCCTCTACACAGCTTACATTATCCAGGGATGCTTGGCCTAGCATACCTTTATCACTCCGCAATACTACTGTAGAAGCAGTCACCCCTCTACACAGCTTGCATTCTCCAGGGATGCTTGGCCTAGCCTGCCTTTATCACTCTGCAATACTACTATATAAGCAGTCACCCCTCTACACAGCTTGCATTCTCCAGGGATGCTTGGCCTAGCTGCCTTTATCACTCCCCAAAGCTACAGTATAAGCAATCACCCATGTGCACAGCTTACATTCTCCAGGGATGCTTGGCCTAGCCTGCCTTTATCACTCCCCAATGCTACTGTATAAGCTATCACACCTCTACACAGCTTACATTCTCCAGGGATGCTTGGCCTAGCTGCCTTTATCACTCCCCAATGCTACTGTATAAGCAGGCACACCTCTACACAGCTTACATTCTCCAGGGATGCTTGGCCTAGCTGCCTTTATCACTCTGCAATACTACTGTATAATCAGTCACCATTCTACACAGCTTGCATTCTCCAGGTATGCGTGGCCTAGCATGCCTTTATCACTCCGCAATGCTACTGTATAAGCTGTCACACCTCTACACAGCTTACATTCTCCAGGTATGCTCGGCCTAGCCTGCTTTTATCACTCTCCAATGCTACTGTATAAGCTGTCACACCTCTACACAGCTTACATTCTCCAGGGATGCTTGGCCTAGCTGCCTTTATCACTCTGCAATACTACTGTATAATCAGTCACCCCTCTACACAGCTTACATTCTCCAGGGATGCTTGCCTAGCTGCCTTTATCACTCTGCAATACTACTGTATAATCAGTCACCCCTCTACACAGCTTGCATTCTCCAGGTATGCGTGGCCTAGCATGCCTTTATCACTCTGCAATACTACTGTATAAGCAGTCACACCTCTACACAGCTTACATTCTCAAGGGATGCTTGACCTAGCTGCCTTTATCACTCCGCAATGCTACTTTATAAGCAGTCACCCCTCTACACAGCTTACATTCTCCAGGGATGCTTGGCTTAGCTTCCTTTATCACTCCCCAATGCTACTGTATAAGCTGTCACACCTCTACACAGCTTACATTCTCCAGGGATGCTCGGCCTAGCCTGCTTTTATCAGTCTCCAATGCTACTGTATAAGCTGTCACACCTCAACACAGCTTACATTCTCCAGGGATGCTTGGCCTAGCTGCCTTTATCACTATGCAATACTACTGTATAATCAGTCACCCCTCTACACAGCTTACATTCTCCAGGGATGCTTGCCTAGCTGCCTTTATCACTCTGCAATACTTCTGTATAATCAGTCACCCCTCTACACAGCTTGCATTCTCCAGGTATGCGTGGCCTAGCATGCCTTTATCACTCCGCAATACTACTGTATAAGCAGTCACACCTCTACACAGGTTACATTCTCCAGGGATGCTTGGCCTAGCTGCCTTTATCACTCCGCAATGCTACTGTATAAGCAGTCACCCCTCTACACAGCTTACATTATCCAGGGATGCTTGGCCTAGTCTGCCTTTATCACTCCGCAATACTACTGTATAAGCAGTCACCCCTCTACACAGCTTACATTCTCCAGGGATGCTTGGCTTAGCTTCCTTTATCACTCCCCAATGCTACTGTATAAGCAATCACCCATGTGCACAGCTTACATTCTCCTGGGAAGCTTGGCCTAGCTGCCTTTATCACTTTCCAATGCTACTGTATAAGCAGGCACACCTCTACACAAGTTACATTCTCCACATTCTCCAGGGATGCTTGGCCTAGCTTCCCTTATCACTCCCCAATGCTACTGTATAAGCAATCACCCCTCTACACAGCTTGCATTCTCCAGGGATGCTTGGCCTAGCTGCCTTTATCTCTCCCCAATGCTACTGTATAAGCAATCACCCCACTACACAGCTTGCATTCTCCAGGGATGCTTGGCTTAGCTTGCCTTTATCACTCCCCAATGCTACTGTATAAGCAGTCACCGCTCTACACAAGTTACATTCTACAGGGATGCTTGGCTTAGCTTGCCTTTATCACTCCCCAATGCTATTGTATCAGCAGTCACACCTCTACACAAGTTACATTCTAAAGGGATGCTTGGCCTAGCTTCCTTTATCACTCCCCAATGCTACTGTATAAGCAGTCACCCCTCTACAGGTTACATTCTCAAGGGATGTTTGGCCTAGCTTCCTTTATCACTCCCCAATGCTACTGTATAAGCAGTCACCCCTCTACAGGTTACATTCTCCAGGGATGCTTGGCCTAGCTTCCTTTATCAATCCCCAATGCTATTGTATAAGCAGTCACACCTCTACACAATTTACATTCTAAAGGGATGCTTGGCCTAGCTGCCTTTATCACTCCCCAATGCTACTGTATAAGCAATCTCCCCTCTTCACAGGTTACATTCTCCAGGGATGTTTGGCCTAGCTGCCTTTATCACTCCGCAATGCTATTGTATAAGCAGTCACACATCTACACAAGTTACATTCTACAGGGATGCTTGGCTTAGCTTGCCTTTATCACTCCACCAATGCTACTGTACAAGCAGTCACCACTCTACACAGCTTACATTCACCAGGCATGCTTGGCCAAGCCTGCCTTTATCAGTCCGTAATA
Source organism: Taudactylus pleione (assembly GCA_031769625.1). Classification (NCBI taxonomy): domain Eukaryota; kingdom Metazoa; phylum Chordata; class Amphibia; order Anura; family Myobatrachidae; genus Taudactylus; species Taudactylus pleione. The sequence goes on along the minus strand of JAUIMM010000005.1, from coordinate 23,891,394 downwards.
CTACCGTATAAGCAATCAGCCCTCTACACAGCTTACATTCTCCAGGGATGCTTGGCCTAGCTGCCCTTATCACTCCCCAATGCTACTGTATAAGCAGGCACACCTGTACACAGGTTACATTCTCCAGGGATGCTTGCCCTAGCTGCCTTTATAACTCCCCAATGCTACTTTATAAGCAATTACCCCTCTACACAGCTTGCATTCTCCAGGGATGCTTGGCCTAGCTGCCTATCACTCCCCAATGCTACTGTATAAGCAGGCACACCTCTACACAGCTTACATTCTCCAGGGATGCTTGGCCTAGCCTGCCTTTATCAGTCCCCAATGCTACTGTATAAGCAGTCACGCCTCTAAACAGCTTGCATTCTCCAGGGATGCTTGGCTTAGATTGCATTTATCACTCCCCAATGCTACTGTATAAGCAGTCACCCCTCTACACAGGTTACATTCTCCAGGGATGCTTGGCCTAGCTGCCTTTATCACTCCGCAATGCTACTGTATAAGCAGTCACCCCTCTACACAGCTTACATTCTCCAGGGATGCTTGCCTAGCTGCCTTTATCACTCTGCAATGCTACTGTATAAGCAGTCACCCCTCTACACAGCTTACATTCTCCAGGGATGCTTGGCTTAGCTTCCTTTATCACTCCCCAATGCTACTGTATAAGCAATCACCCATGTGCACAGCTTACATTCTCCTGGGAAGCTTGGCCTAGCTGCCTTTATCACTTTCCAATGCTACTGTATAAGCAGGCACACCTCTACACAAGTTACATTCTCCACATTCTCCAGGGATGCTTGGCCTAGCTTCCCTTATCACTCCCCAATGCTACTGTATAAGCAATCACCCCTCTACACAGCTTGCACTCTCCAGGGATGCTTGGCCTAGCTGCCTTTATCTCTCCCCAATGCTACTGTATAAGCAATCACCCCACTACACAGCTTGCTTTCTCCAGGGATGCTTGGCTTACCTTGCCTTTATCACTCCCCAATGCTACTGTATAAGCAGTCACCGCTCTACCAGGTTATTCTCCAGGGATGCTTGGCCTAGCTGCCTTTATCACTCCCCCATGGTACTGTATAAGCAGTCACACCTCTACACAAGTTACATTCTAAAGGGATGCTTGGCCTAGCGTCCTTTATCACTCCCCAATGCTACTGTATAAGCAGTCACCCCTCTACAGGTTACATTCTCCAGGGATGTTTGGCCTAACTTCCTTTATCACTCCCCAATGCTACTGTATAAGCAGTCACCCCTCTACAGGTTACATTCTCCAGGGATGTTTGGCCTAGCTTCCTTTATCACTCCCCAATGCTATTGTATAAGCAGTCACCCCTCTACAGGTTACATTCTCCAAGGATGCTTGGCCTAGCTTCCTTTATCACTCCCCAATGCTATTGTATAAGCAGTCACACCTCTACACAAGTTACATTCTAAAGGGATGCTTGGCCTAGCTGCCTTTATCACTCCCCAATGTTACTGTATAAGCAATCTCCCCTCTACACAAGTTACATTCTACAGGGATACTTGGCTTAGCTTGCCTTTATCACTCCCCAATGCTATTGTATAAGCAGTCACACCTCTACACAAGTTACATTCTAAAGGGATGCTTGGCCTAGCTTCCTTTATCACTCCCCAATGCTACTGTATAAGCAGTCACCCCTCTACAGGTTACATTCTCCAGGGATGTTTGGCCTAGCTTCCTTTATCACTCCCCAATGCTACTGTATAAGCAGTCACACCTCTACAGGTTACATTCTCCAGGGATGCTTGGCCTAGCTTCCTTTATCAATCCCCAATGCTATTGTATAAGCAGTCACACCTCTACACAATTTACATTCTAAAGGGATGATTGGCCTAGCTGCCTTTATCACTCCCCAATGCTACTGTATAAGCAATCTCCCCTCTTCACAGGTTACATTCTCCAGGGATGTTTGGCCTAGCTGCCTTTATCACTCCGCAATGCTATTGTATAAGCAGTCACACATCTACACAAGTTACATTCTACAGGGATGCTTGGCTTAGCTTGCCTTTATCACTCCACCAATGCTACTGTACAAGCAGTCACCACTCTACACAGCTTACATTCACCAGGCATGCTTGGCCTAGCCTGCCTTTATCAGTCCGTAATACTACCGTATAAGCAATCACCCCTCTACACAGCTTACATTCTCCAGGGATGCTTGGCCTAGCTGCCCTTATCACTCCCCAATGCTACTGTATAAGCAGGCACACCTGTACACAGGTTACATTCTCCAGGGATGCTTGCCCTAGCTGCCTTTATCACTCCCCAATGCTACTTTATAAGCAATTACCCCTCTACACAGCTTGCATTCTCCAGGGATGCTTGGCCTAGCTGCCTATCACTCCCCAATGCTACTGTATAAGCAGGCACACCTCTACACAGCTTACATTCTCCAGGGATGCTTGGCCTAGCCTGCCTTTATCAGTCCCCAATGCTACTGTATAAGCAGTCACCCCTCTAAACAGCTTGCATTCTCCAGGGATGCTTGGCTTAGATTGCATTTATCACTCCCCAATGCTACTGTATAAGCAGTCACCCCTCTACACAGCTTACATTATCTGGGGATGCTTGGCCTAGCCTGCCTCTATCTCTCCGCAATAATACTGTATAAGCAGTCACCCCTCTACACAGCTTACATTCTCCAGGGATGCTTGGCCTAGCATGCCTTTATCACTCCCCAATGCTACTGTTAAAGCAATCACCCCTCTACACAGGTTACATTCTAAAGGGATGCTTGGCTTAGCTTGCCTTTATCACTCCCCAATGCTACAGTATAAGCAATTACCCATGTGCACAGCTTACATTCTCCAGGGATGCTTGGCCTAGCCTGCCTTTATCACTCCCCAATGCTACTTTATAAGCTGTCACACATCTACACAGCTTACATTCTCCAGGGATGCTTGGCCTAGCATGCCTTTATCACTCTGCAATACTACTGTATAAGCAGTCAGCTCTCTACACAGCTTGCATTCTCCAGGGATGCTTGGCTTAGCTTCCTTTATCACTCCCCAATGCTACTGTATAAGCAATCACCCATGTGCACAGCTTACATTCTCCTGGGAAGCTTGGCCTAGCCTGCCTTTATCACTTCCCAATGCTACTGTATAAGCAGTCTCCCCTCTACACAGGTTACATTCTCCAGGGATGCTTGGCCTAGCTGCCTTTATCACTCCGCAATGCTACTGTATAAGCAGGCACACCTCTACACAGGTTACATTCTCCACATTCTCCAGGGATGCTTGGCCTAGCTGCATTTATCACTCCCCAATGCTACTGTATAAGCAATCTCCCCTCTACACAAGTTACATTCTACAGGGAAGCTTGGCTTAGCTTCCTTTATCACTCCCCAATGCTACTGTATAAGTAATCTCCCCTCAACACAAGTTACATTCTACAGGGATGCTTGGCTTAGCTTGCCTTTATCACTCCCCAATGCTATTATATAAGCAGTCACACCTCTACACAAGTTACATTCTAAAGGGATGCTTGGCCTAGCTTCCTTTATCACTCCCCAATGCTACTGTATAAGCAGTCACCCCTCTACAGGTTACATTCTCCAGAGATGTTTGGCCTAGCTTCCTTTATCACTCCCCAATGCTACTGTATAAGCAGTCACCCCTCTACAGGTTACATTCTCCAGGGATGCTTGGCCTAGCTTCCTTTATCAATCCCCAATGCTATTGTATAAGCAGTCACACCTCTACACAAGTTACATTCTAAAGGGATGCTTGGCCTAGCTGCCTTTATCACTCCCCAATGCTACTGTATAAGCAATCTCCCCTCTACACAAGTTACATACTACAGGGATGCTTGGCTTAGCTTGCCTTTATCACTCCCCAATGCTACTGTATAAGCAGTCACCCCTCTTCACAGGTTACATTCTCCAGGGATGTTTGGCCTAGCTGCCTTTATCACTCCGCAATGCTACTGTATAAGCAGTCACCCCTCTACACAGCTTACATTATCTGGGGATGCTTGGCCTAGCCTGCCTCTATCACTCCGCAATAATACTGTATAAGCAGTCACCCCTCTACACAGCTTACATTCTCCAGGGATGCTTGGCCTAGCATGCCTTTATCACTCCCCAATGCTACTGTTAAAGCAATCACCCCTCTACACAGGTTACATTCTCCAGGGATGCTTGGCTTAGCTTGCCTTTATCACTCCCCAATGCTACAGTATAAGCAATTACCCATGTGCACAGCTTACATTCTCCAGGGATGCTTGGCCTAGCCTGCCTTTATCACTCCCCAATGCTACTGTATAAGCTGTCACACGTCTACACAGCTTACATTCTCCAGGGATACTTGGCCTAGCATGCCTTTATCACTCTGCAATACTACTGTATAAGCAGTCAGCCCTCTACACAGCTTGCATTCTCCAGGGATGCTTGGCTTAGCTTCCTTTATCACTCCCCAATGCTACTGTATAAGCAATCACCCATGTGCACAGCTTACATTCTCCAGGGAAGCTTGGCCTAGCCTGCCTTTATCACTTCCCAATGCTACTGTATAAGCAGTCTCCCCTCTACACAGGTTACATTCTCCAGGGATGCTTGGCCTAGCTGCCTTTATCACTCCGCAATGCTACTGTATAAGCCGGCACACCTCTACACAGGTTACATTCTCCACATTCTCCAGGGATGCTTGGTCTAGCTGCATTTATCACTCCCCAATGCTACTGTATAAGCAATCTCCCCTCTACACAAGTTACATTCTACAGGGATGCTTGGCTTAGCTTCCTTTATCACTCCCCAATGCTACTGTATAAGCTGTCACACCTCTACACAGCTTACATTCTCCAGGGATGCTCGGCCTAGCTTGCTTTTATCCCTCTCCAATGCTACTGTATAAGCTGTCACACCTCTACACAGCTTACATTCTCCAGGGATGCTTGGCCTAGCTGCCTTTATCACTCTGCAATACTACTGTATAATCAGTCACCCCTCTACACAGCTTACATTCTCCAGGGATGCTTGCCTAGCTGCCTTTATCACTCTGCAATACTTCTGAATAATCAGTCACCCCTCTACACAGCTTGCATTCTCCAGGTATGCGTTGCCTAGCATGCCTTTATCACTCTGCAATACTACTGTATAAGCAGTCACCCCTCTACAGGTTACATTCTCCAGGGATGTTTGGCCTAGCTTCCTTTATCACTCCCCAATGCTATTATATAAGCAGTCACCCCTCTACAGGTTACATTCTCCAAGGATGCTTGGCCTAGCTTCCTTTATCACTCCCCAATGCTATTGAATAAGCAGTCACACCTCTACACAAGTTAAATTCTAAAGGGATGCTTGGCCTAGCTGCCTTTATCACTCCCCAATTCTACTGTATAAGCAATCTCCCCTCTACACAAGTTACATTCTACAGGGATGCTTGGCTTAGCTTGCATTTATCACTCCCCAATGCTATTATATAAGCAGTCACACCTCTACACAAGTTACATTCTAAAGGGATGCTTGGCCTAGCTTCCTTTATCACTCCCCATTGCTACTGTATAAGCAGTCACCCCTCTACAGGTTACATTCTCCAGGGATGTTTGGCCTAGCTTCCTTTATCACTCCCCAATGCTACTGTATAAGCAGTCACCCCTCTACAGGTTACATTCTCCAGGGATGCTTGGCCTAGCTTCCTTTATCAATCCCCAATGCTATTGTATAAGCAGTCACACCTCTACACAAGTTACATTCTAAAGGGATGCTTGGCCTAGCTGCCTTTATCACTCCCCAATGCTACTGTATAAGCAATCTCCCCTCTACACAAGTTACATTCTACAGGGATGCTTGGCTTAGCTTGCCTTTATCACTCACCAATGCTACTGTATAAGCAGTCACCCCTCTTCACAGGTTAAATTCTCCAGGGATGTTTGGCCTAGCTGCCTTTATCACTCCGTAATGCTATTGTATAAGCAGTCACACATCTACACAAGTTACATTCTACAGGGATGCTTGGCTTAGCTTGCCTTTATCACTCCACCAATGCTACTGTACAAGCAGTCACCACTCTACACAGCTTACATTCACCAGGCATGCTTGGCCTAGCCTGCCTTTATCAGTCCGTAATACTACCGTATAAGCAATCACCCCTCTACACAGCTTACATTCTCCAGGGATGCTTGGCCTAGCTGCCCTTATCACTCCCCAATGCTACTGTATAAGCAGGCACACCTGTACACAGGTTACATTCTCCAGGGATGCTTGCCCTAGCTGCCTTTATCACTCCCCAATGCTACTTTATAAGCAATTACCCCTCTACACAGCTTGCATTCTCCAGGGATGCTTGGCCTAGCTGCCTATCACTCCCCAATGCTACTGTATAAGAAGGCACACCTCTACACAGCTTACATTCTCCAGGGATGCTTGGCCTAGCTGCCTTTATCACTCTGTAATGCTATTGTATAAGCAATCTCCCCTCTACACAAGTTACATTCTACAGGGATGCTTGGCTTAGCTTGCCTTTATCACTCCCCAATGCTACTGTATAAGCAGTCACCCCTCTTCACAGGTTACATTCTCCAGGGATGTTTGGCCTAGCTGCCTTTATCACTCCGTAATGCTATTGTATAAGCAGTCTCACATCTACACAAGTTACATTCTACAGGGATGCTTGGCTTAGCTTGCCTTTATCACTCCACCAATGCTACTGTACAAGCAGTCACCACTCTACACAGCTTAAATTCACCAGGCATGCTTGGCCTAGCCTGCCTTTATCAGTCCGTAATACTACCGTATAAGCAATCACCCCTCTACACAGCTTACATTCTCCAGGGATGCTTGGCCTAGCTGCCTTTATCACTCCCCAATGCTACTTTATAAGCAATTACCCCTCTACACAGCTTGCATTCTCCAGGGATGCTTGGCCTAGCTGCCTATCACTCCCCAATGCTACTGTATAAGCAGGCACACCTCTACACAGCTTACATTCTCCAGGGATGCTTGGCCTAGCCTGCCTTTATCAGTCCCCAATGCTACTGTATAAGCAGTCACCCCTCTAAACAGCTTGCATTCTCCAGGGATGCTTGGCTTAGATTGCATTTATCACTCCCCAATGCTACTGTATAAGCAGTCACCCCTCTACACAGGTTACATTCTCCAGGGATGCATGGCCTAGCTGCCTTTATCACTTCGCAATGCTATTATATAAGCAGTCACACCTCTACACAAGTTACATTCTAAAGGGATGCTTGGCCTAGCTTCCTTTATCACTCCCCAATGCTACTGTATAAGCAGTCACCCCTCTACAGGTTACATTCTCCAGGGATGTTTGGCCTAGCTTCCTTTATCACTCCCCAATGCTACTGTATAAGCAGTCACCCCTCTACAGGTTACATTCTCCAGGGATGCTTGGCCTAGCTTCCTTTATCAATCCCCAATGCTATTGTATAAGCAGTAACACCTCTACACAAGTTACATTCTAAAGGGATGCTTGGCCTAGCTGCCTTTATCACTCCCCAATGCTACTGTATAAGCAATCTCCCCTCTACACAAGTTACATTCTACAGGGATGCTTGGCTTAGCTTGCCTTTATCACTCCCCAATGCTACTGTATAAGCAGTCACCCCTCTTCACAGGTTACATTCTCCAGGGATGTTTGGCCTAGCTGCCTTTATCACTCCGTAATGCTATTGTATAAGCAGTCTCACATCTACACAAGTTACATTCTACAGGGATGCTTGGCTTAGCTTGCCTTTATCACTCCACCAATGCTACTGTACAAGCAGTCACCACTCTACACAGCTTACATTCACCAGGCATGCTTGGCCTAGCCTGCCTTTATCAGTCCGTAATACTACCGTATAAGCAATCACCCCTCTACACAGCTTACATTCTCCAGGGATGCTTGGCCTAGCTGCCTTTATCACTCCCAAATGCTACTTTATAAGCAATTACCCCTCTACACAGCTTGCATTCTCCAGGGATGCTTGGCCTAGCTGCCTATCACTCCCCAATGCTACTGTATAAGCAGGCACACCTCTACACAGCTTACATTCTCCAGGGATGCTTGGCCTAGCCTGCCTTTATCAGTCCCCAATGCTACTGTATAAGCAGTCACCCCTCTAAACAGCTTGCATTCTCCAGGGATGCTTGGCTTAGATTGCATTTATCACTCCCCAATGCTACTGTATAAGCAGTCACCCCTCTACACAGGTTACATTCTCCAGGGATGCATGGCCTAGCTGCCTTTATCACTCCGCAATGCTACTGTATAAGCAGTCACCCCTCTACACAGCTTACATTCTCCAGGGATGCTTGCCTAGCTGCCTTTATCACTCTGCAATGCTACTGTATAAGCAGTCACCCCTCTACACAGCTTACATTCTCCAGGGATGCTTGGCTTAGCTTCCTTTATCACTCCCCAATGCTACTGTATAAGCAATCACCCATGTGCACAGCTTACATTCTCCTGGGAAGCTTGGCCTAGCTGCCTTTATCACTTTCCAATGCTACTGTATAAGCAGGCACACCTCTACACAAGTTACATTCTCCACATTCTCCAGGGATGCTTGGCCTAGCTTCCCTTATCACTCCCCAATGCTACTGTATAAGCAATCACCCCTCTACACAACTTGCACTCTCCAGGGATGCTTGGCCTAGCTGCCTTTATCTCTCCCCAATGCTACTGTATAAGCAATCACCCCACTACACAGCTTGCTTTCTCCAGGGATGCTTGGCTTACCTTGCCTTTATCACTCCCCAATGCTACTGTATAAGCAGTCACCGCTCTACCAGGTTATTCTCCAGGGATGCTTGGCCTAGCTGCCTTTATCACTCCCCCATGGTACTGTATAAGCAGTCACACCTCTACACAAGTTACATTCTAAAGGGATGCTTGGCCTAGCGTCCTTTATCACTCCCCAATGCTACTGTATAAGCAGTCACCCCTCTACAGGTTACATTCTCCAGGGATGTTTGGCCTAGCTTCCTTTATCACTCCCCAATGCTACTGTATAAGCAGTCACCCCTCTACAGGTTACATTCTCCAGGGATGTTTGGCCTAGCTTCCTTTATCACTCCCCAATGCTATTGTATAAGCAGTCACCCCTCTACAGGTTACATTCTCCAAGGATGCTTGGCCTAGCTTCCTTTATCACTCCCCAATGCTATTGTATAAGCAGTCACACCTCTACACAAGTTACATTCTAAAGGGATGCTTGGCCTAGCTGCCTTTATCACTCCCCAATGTTACTGTATAAGCAATCTCCCCTCTACACAAGTTACATTCTACAGGGATACTTGGCTTAGCTTGCCTTTATCACTCCCCAATGCTATTGTATAAGCAGTCACACCTCTACACAAGTTACATTCTAAAGGGATGCTTGGCCTAGCTTCCTTTATCACTCCCCAATGCTACTGTATAAGCAGTCACCCCTCTACAGGTTACATTCTCCAGGGATGTTTGGCCTAGCTTCCTTTATCACTCCCCAATGCTACTGTATAAGCAGTCACACCTCTACAGGTTACATTCTCCAGGGATGCTTGGCCTAGCTTCCTTTATCAATCCCCAATGCTATTGTATAAGCAGTCACACCTCTACACAATTTACATTCTAAAGGGATGCTTGGCCTAGCTGCCTTTATCACTCCCCAATGCTACTGTATAAGCAATCTCCCCTCTTCACAGGTTACATTCTCCAGGGATGTTTGGCCTAGCTGCCTTTATCACTCCGCAATGCTATTGTATAAGCAGTCACACATCTACACAAGTTACATTCTACAGGGATGCTTGGCTTAGCTTGCCTTTATCACTCCACCAATGCTACTGTACAAGCAGTCACCACTCTACACAGCTTACATTCACCAGGCATGCTTGGCCTAGCCTGCCTTTATCAGTCCGTAATACTACCGTATAAGCAATCACCCCTCTACACAGCTTACATTCTCCAGGGATGCTTGGCCTAGCTGCCCTTATCACTCCCCAATGCTACTGTATAAGCAGGCACACCTGTACACAGGTTACATTCTCCAGGGATGCTTGCCCTAGCTGCCTTTATCACTCCCCAATGCTACTTTATAAGCAATTACCCCTCTACACAGCTTGCATTCTCCAGGGATGCTTGGCCTAGCTGCCTATCACTCCCCAATGCTACTGTATAAGCAGGCACACCTCTACACAGCTTACATTCTCCAGGGATGCTTGGCCTAGCCTGCCTTTATCAGTCCCCAATGCTACTGTATAAGCAGTCACCCCTCTAAACAGCTTGCATTCTCCAGGGATGCTTGGCTTAGATTGCATTTATCACTCCCCAATGCTACTGTATAAGCAGTCACCCCTCTACACAGCTTACATTATCTGGGGATGCTTGGCCTAGCCTGCCTCTATCACTCCGCAATAATACTGTATAAGCAGTCACCCCTCTACACAGCTTACATTCTCCAGGGATGCTTGGCCTAGCATGCCTTTATCACTCCCCAATGCTACTGTTAAAGCAATCACCGCTCTACACAGGTTACATTCTCCAGGGATGCTTGGCTTAGCTTGCCTTTGTCACTCCCCAATGCTACAGTATAAGCAATTACCCATGTGCACAGCTTACATTCTCCAGGGATGCTTGGCCTAGCCTGCCTTTATCACTCCCCAATGCTACTGTATAAGCTGTCACACGTCTACACAGCTTACATTCTCCAGGGATACTTGGCCTAGCATGCCTTTATCACTCTGCAATACTACTGTATAAGCAGTCAGCCCTCTACACAGCTTGCATTCTCCAGGGATGCTTGGCTTAGCTTCCTTTATCACTCCCCAATGCTACTGTATAAGCAATCACCCATGTGCACAGCTTACATTCTCCAGGGAAGCTTGGCCTAGCCTGCCTTTATCACTTCCCAATGCTATTGTATAAGCAGTCTCCCCTCTACACAGGTTACATTCTCCAGGGATGCTTGGCCTAGCTGCCTTTATCACTCCGCAATGCTACTGTATAAGCCGGCACACCTCTACACAGGTTACATTCTCCACATTCTCCAGGGATGCTTGGTCTAGCTGCATTTATCACTCCCCAATGCTACTGTATAAGCAATCTCCCCTCTACACAAGTTACATTCTACAGGGATGCTTGGCTTAGCTTCCTTTATCACTCCCCAATGCTACTGTATAAGCTGTCACACCTCTACACAGCTTACATTCTCCAGGGATGCTCGGCCTAGCTTGCTTTTATCCCTCTCCAATGCTACTGTATAAGCTGTCACACCTCTACACAGCTTACATTCTCCAGGGATGCTTGGCCTAGCTGCCTTTATCACTCTGCAATACTACTGTATAATCAGTCACCCCTCTACACAGCTTACATTCTCCAGGGATGCTTGCCTAGCTGCCTTTTTCACTCTGCAATACTTCTGAATAATCAGTCACCACTCTACACAGCTTGCATTCTCCAGGTATGCGTTGCCTAGCATGCCTTTATCACTCTGCAATACTACTGTATAAGCAGTCACCCCTCTACAGGTTACATTCTCCAGGGATGTTTGGCCTAGCTTCCTTTATCACTCCCCAATGCTATTGTATAAGCAGTCACCCCTCTACAGGTTACATTCTCCAAGGATGCTTGGCCTAGCTTCCTTTATCACTCCCCAATGCTATTGAATAAGCAGTCACACCTCTACACAAGTTAAATTCTAAAGGGATGCTTGGCCTAGCTGCCTTTATCACTCCCCAATTCTACTGTATAAGCAATCTCCCCTCTACACAAGTTACATTCTACAGGGATGCTTGGCTTAGCTTGCATTTATCACTCCCCAATGCTATTATATAAGCAGTCACACCTCTACACAAGTTACATTCTAAAGGGATGCTTGGCCTAGCTTCCTTTATCACTCCCCAATGCTACTGTATAAGCAGTCACCCCTCTACAGGTTACATTCTCCAGGGATGTTTGGCCTAGCTTCCTTTATCACTCCCCAATGCTACTGTATAAGCAGTCACCCCTCTACAGGTTACATTCTCCAGGGATGCTTGGCCTAGCTTCCTTTATCACTCCCCAATGCTACTGTATAAGCAGTCACACCTCTACACAAGTTACATTCTAAAGGGATGCTTGGCCTAGCTGCCTTTATCACTCCCCAATGCTACTGTATAAGCAATCTCCCCTCTACACAAGTTACATTCTACAGGGATGCTTGGCTTAGCTTGCCTTTATCACTCACCAATGCTACTGTATAAGCAGTCACCCCTCTTCACAGGTTAAATTCTCCAGGGATGTTTGGCCTAGCTGCCTTTATCACTCCGTAATGCTATTGTATAAGCAGTCACACATCTACACAAGTTACATTCTACAGGGATGCTTGGCTTAGCTTGCCTTTATCACTCCACCAATGCTACTGTACAAGCAGTCACCACTCTACACAGCTTACATTCACCAGGCATGCTTGGCCTAGCCTGCCTTTATCAGTCCGTAATACTACCGTATAAGCAATCACCCCTTTACACAGCTTACATTCTCCAGGGATGCTTGGCCTAGCTGCCCTTATCACTCCCCAATGCTACTGTATAAGCAGGCACACCTGTACACAGGTTACATTCTCCAGGGATGCTTGCCCTAGCTGCCTTTATCACTCCCCAATGCTACTTTATAAGCAATTACCCCTCTACACAGCTTGCATTCTCCAGGGATGCTTGGCCTAGCTGCCTATCACTCCCCAATGCTACTGTATAAGCAGGCACACCTCTACACAGCTTACATTCTCCAGGGATGCTTGGCCTAGCTGCCTTTATCACTCTGTAATGCTATTGTATAAGCAATCTCCCCTCTACACAAGTTACATTCTACAGGGATGCTTGGCTTAGCTTGCCTTTATCACTCCCCAATGCTATTATATAAGCAGTCACCCCTCTACAGGTTACATTCTCCAGGGATGTTTGGCCTAGCTTCCTTTATCACTCCCCAATGCTACTGTATAAGCAGTCACCCCTCTACAGGTTACATTCTCCAGGGATGCTTGGCCTAGCTTCCTTTATCAATCCCCAATGCTATTGTATAAGCAGTAACACCTCTACACAAGTTACATTCTAAAGGGATGCTTGGCCTAGCTTGCCTTTATCACTCCCCAATGCTACTGTATAAGCAGTCACCCCTCTTCACAGGTTACATTCTCCAGGGATGTTTGGCCTAGCCTGCCTTTATCACTCCGTAATGCTATTGTATAAGCAGTCTCACATCTACACAAGTTACATTCTACAGGGATGCTTGGCTTAGATTGCATTTATCACTCCCCAATGCTACTGTATAAGCAGTCACCCCTCTACACAGGTTACATTCTCCAGGGATGCATGGCCTAGCTGCCTTTATCACTCCGCAATGCTACTGTATAAGCAGTCACCCCTCTACACAGCTTACATTATCTGGGGATGCTTGGCCTAGCCTGCCTCTATCACTCCGCAATAATACTGTATAAGCAGTCACCCCTCTACACAGCTTACATTCTCCAGGGATGCTTGGCCTAGCATGCCTTTATCACTCCCCAATGCTACTGTTAAAGCAATCACCCCTCTACACAGGTTACATTCTCCAGGGATGCTTGGCTTAGCTTGCCTTTATCACTCCCCAATGCTACAGTATAAGCAATTACCCATGTGCACAGCTTACATTCTCCAGGGATGCATGGCCTAGCCTGCCTTTATCACTCCCCAATGCAACTGTATAAGCTGTCACACGTCTACACAGCTTACATTCTCCAGGGATGCTTGGCCTAGCATGCCTTTATCACTCTGCAATACTACTGTATAAGCAGTCAGCCCTCTACACAGCTTGCATTCTCCAGGGATGCTTGGCTTAGCTTCCTTTATCACTCCCCAATGCTACTTTATAAGCAATCACCCATGTGCACAGCTTACATTCTCCTGGGAAGCTTGGCCTAGCCTGCCTTTATCACTTCCCAATGCTACTGTATAAGCAGTCTCCCCTCTACACAGGTTACATTCTCCAGGGATGCTTGGCCTAGCTGCCTTTGTCACTCCGCAATGCTACTGTATAAGCAGGCACACCTCTACACAGGTTACATTCTCCACATTCTCCAGGGATGCTTGGCCTAGCTGCCCTTATCACTCCCCAATGCTACTGTATAAGCAATCACCCCTCTACACAGGTTATTCTCCAGGGATGCTTGGCCTAGCTGCCTTTATCACTCCCCAATGCTACTGTATAAGCAATCTCCCCTCTACACAAGTTACATTCTACAGGGATGCTTGGCTTAGCTTGCCTTTATCACTCCCCAATGCTACTGTATAAGCAGTCACCCCTATTCACAGGTTACATTCTCCAGGGATGTTTGGCCTAGCTGCCTTTATCACTCCGCAATGCTATTGTATAAGCAGTCACACATCTACACAAGTTACATTCTACAGGGATGCTTGGCTTAGCTTGCCTTTATCACTCCACCAATGCTACTGTACAAGCAGTCACCACTCTACACAGCTTACATTCACCAGGCATGCTTGGCCTAGCCTGCCTTTATCAGTCCGTAATACTACCGTATAAGCAATCACCCCTCTACATAGCTTACATTCTCCAGGGATGCTTGGCCTAGCTGCCCTTATCACTCCCCAATGCTACTGTATAAGCAGGCACACCTGTACACAGGTTACATTCTCCAGGGATGCTTGCCCTAGCTGCCTTTATCACTCCCCAATACTACTTTATAAGGAATTACCCCTCTACACAGCTTGCATTCTCCAGGGATGCTTGGCCTAGCTGCCTATCACTCCCCAATGCTACTGTATAAGCAGGCACACCTCTACACAGCTTACATTCTCCAGGGATGCTTGGCCTAGCCTGCCTTTATCAGTCCCCAATGCTACTGTATAAGCAGTCACCCCTCTAAACAGCTTGCATTCTCCAGGGATGCTTGGCTTAGATTGCATTTATCACTCCCCAATGCTACTGTATAAGCAGTCACCCCTCTACACAGGTTACATTCTCCAGGGATGCTTGGCCTAGCTGCCTTTATCACTCCGCAATGCTACTGTATAAGCAGTCACCCCTCTACACAGCTTACATTATCTGGGGATGCTTGGCCTAGCCTGCCTCTATCACTCCGCAATAATACTGTATAAGCAGTCACCCCTCTACACAGCTTACATTCTCCAGGGATGCTTGGCCTAGCATGCCTTTATCACTCCCCAATGCTACTGTTAAAGCAATCACCCCTCTACACGGGTTACATTCTCCAGGGATGCTTGGGTTAGCTTGCCTTTATCACTCCCCAATGCTACAGTATAAGCAATTACCCATGTGCACAGCTTACATTCTCCAGGGATGCTTGGCCTAGCCTGCCTTTATCACTCCCCAATGCTACTGTATAAGCTGTCACACGTCTACACAGCTTACATTCTCCAGGGATGCTTGGCCTAGCATGCCTTTATCACTCTGCAATACTACTGTATAAGCAGTCAGCCCTCTACACAGGTTACATTCTCCACATTCTCCAGGGATGCTTGGCTTAGCTTCCTTTATCACTCCCCAATGCTACTGTATAAGCAATCACCCTTGTGCACAGCTTACATTCTCCTGGGAAGCTTGGCCTAGCCTGCCTTTATCACTTCCCAATGCTACTGTATAAGCAGTCTCCCCTCTACACAGGTTACATTCTCCAGGGATGCTTGGCCCAGCTGCCTTTATAACTCCGCAATGCTACTGTATAAGCAGTCACCCCTCTACACAGCTTACATTGTCTAGGGATGCTTGGCCTAGCCTGCCTTTATCACTCCGCAATACTACTGTATAAGCAGTCACCCCTCTACACAGCTTACATTATCTAGGGATGCTTGGCCTAGCCTGCCTTTATCACTCCCCAATGCTACTGTATAAGCAGTCACCCATCTACACAGGTTACATTCTCCAGGGATGCTTGGCCCAGCTGCCTTTATAACTCCGCAATGCTACTGTATAAGCAGTCACCCCTCTACACAGCTTACATTGTCTAGGGATGCTTGGCCTAGCCTTCCTTTATCACTCCGCAATACTACTGTATAAGCAGTCACCCCTCTACACAGCTTACATTATCTAGGGATGCTTGGCCTAGCCTTCCTTTATCACTCCCCAATGCTACTGTATAAGCAGTCACCCATCTACACAGGTTACATTCTCCACATTCTCCAGGGATGCTTGGCCTAGCTGCCCTTAACACTCCCCAATGCTACTGTATAAGCAATCACACCTCTACACAGCTTACATTCTCCAGGGATGCTTGGCCTAGCCTGCCTTTATCAGTCCCCAATGCTACTGTATAAGCAGTCACCCCTCTAAACAGCTTGCATTCTCCAGGGATGCTTGGCTTAGATTGCATTTATCACTCCCCAATGCTACTGTATAAGCAGTCACCCCTCTACACAGCTTACATTATCTGGGGATGCTTGGCCTAGCCTGCCTCTATCACTCCGCAATAATACTGTATAAGCAGTCACCCCTCTACACAGCTTACATTCTCCAGGGATGCTTGGCCTAGCATGCCTTTATCACTCCCCAATGCTACTGTTAAAGCAATCACCCCTCTACACAGGTTACATTCTCCAGGGATGCTTGGCTTAGCTTGCCTTTGTCACTCCCCAATGCTACAGTATAAGCAATTACCCATGTGCACAGCTTACATTCTCCAGGGATGCTTGGCCTAGCCTGCCTTTATCACTCCCCAATGCTACTGTATAAGCTGTCACACGTCTACACAGCTTACATTCTCCAGGGATACTTGGCCTAGCATGCCTTTATCACTCTGCAATACTACTGTATAAGCAGTCAGCCCTCTACACAGCTTGCATTCTCCAGGGATGCTTGGCTTAGCTTCCTTTATCACTCCCCAATGCTACTGTATAAGCAATCACCCATGTGCACAGCTTACATTCTCCAGGGAAGCTTGGCCTAGCCTGCCTTTATCACTTCCCAATGCTATTGTATAAGCAGTCTCCCCTCTACACAGGTTACATTCTCCAGGGATGCTTGGCCTAGCTGCCTTTATCACTCCGCATTGCTACTGTATAAGCCGGCACACCTCTACACAGGTTACATTCTCCACATTCTCCAGGGATGCTTGGTCTAGCTGCATTTATCACTCCCCAATGCTACTGTATAAGCAATCTCCCCTCTACACAAGTTACATTCTACAGGGATGCTTGGCTTAGCTTCCTTTATCACTCCCCAATGCTACTGTATAAGCTGTCACACCTCTACACAGCTTACATTCTCCAGGGATGCTCGGCCTAGCTTGCTTTTATCCCTCTCCAATGCTACTGTATAAGCTGTCACACCTCTACACAGCTTACATTCTCCAGAGATGCTTGGCCTAGCTGCCTTTATCACTCTGCAATACTACTGTATAATCAGTCACCCCTCTACACAGCTTACATTCTCCAGGGATGCTTGCCTAGCTGCCTTTTTCACTCTGCAATACTTCTGAATAATCAGTCACCCCTCTACACAGCTTGCATTCTCCAGGTATGCGTTGCCTAGCATGCCTTTATCACTCTGCAATACTACTGTATAAGCAGTCACCCCTCTACAGGTTACATTCTCCAGGGATGTTTGACCTAGCTTCCTTTATCATTCCCCAATGCTATTGTATAAGCAGTCACCCCTCTACAGGTTACATTCTCCAAGGATGCTTGGCCTAGCTTCCTTTATCACTCCCCAATGCTATTGAATAAGCAGTCACACCTCTACACAAGTTAAATTCTAAAGGGATGCTTGGCCTAGCTGCCTTTATCACTCCCCAATTCTACTGTATAAGCAATCTCCCCTCTACACAAGTTACATTCTACAGGGATGCTTGGCTTAGCTTGCATTTATCACTCCCCAATGCTATTATATAAGCAGTCACACCTCTACACAAGTTACATTCTAAAGGGATGCTTGGCCTAGCTTCCTTTATCACTCCCCAATGCTACTGTATAAGCAGTCACCCCTCTACAGGTTACATTCTCCAGGGATGTTTGGCCTAGCTTCCTTTATCACTCCCCAATGCTACTGTATAAGCAGTCACCCCTCTACAGGTTACATTCTCCAGGGATGCTTGGCCTAGCTTCCTTTATCACTCCCCAATGCTACTGTATAAGCAGTCACACCTCTACACAAGTTACATTCTAAAGGGATGCTTGGCCTAGCTGCCTTTATCACTCCCCAATGCTACTGTATAAGCAATCTCCCCTCTACACAAGTTACATTCTACAGGGATGCTTGGCTTAGCTTGCCTTTATCACTCACCAATGCTACTGTATAAGCAGTCACCCCTCTTCACAGGTTAAATTCTCCAGGGATGTTTGGCCTAGCTGCCTTTATCACTCCGTAATGCTATTGTATAAGCAGTCACACATCTACACAAGTTACATTCTACAGGGATGCTTGGCTTAGCTTGCCTTTATCACTCCACCAATGCTACTGTACAAGCAGTCACCACTCTACACAGCTTACATTCACCAGGCATGCTTGGCCTAGCCTGCCTTTATCAGTCCGTAATACTACCGTATAAGCAATCACCCCTCTACACAGCTTACATTCTCCAGGGATGCTTGGCCTAGCTGCCCTTATCACTCCCCAATGCTACTGTATAAGCAGGCACACCTGTACACAGGTTACATTCTCCAGGGATGCTTGCCCTAGCTGCCTTTATCACTCCCCAATGCTACTTTATAAGCAATTACCCCTCTACACAGCTTGCATTCTCCAGGGATGCTTGGCCTAGCTGCCTATCACTCCCCAATGCTACTGTATAAGCAGGCACACCTCTACACAGCTTACATTCTCCAGGGATGCTTGGCCTAGCTGCCTTTATCACTCCGTAATGCTATTGTATAAGCAATCTCCCCTCTACACAAGTTACATTCTACAGGGATGCTTGGCTTAGCTTGCCTTTATCACTCCCCAATGCTATTATATAAGCAGTCACCCCTCTACAGGTTACATTCTCCAGGGATGTTTGGCCTAGCTTCCTTTATCACTCCCCAATGCTACTGTATAAGCAGTCACCCCTCTACAGGTTACATTCTCCAGGGATGCTTGGCCTAGCTTCCTTTATCAATCCCCAATGCTATTGTATAAGCAGTAACACCTCTACACAAGTTACATTCTAAAGGGATGCTTGGCCTAGCTTGCCTTTATCACTCCCCAATGCTACTGTATAAGCAGTCACCCCTCTTCACAGGTTACATTCTCCAGGGATGTTTGGCCTAGCCTGCCTTTATCACTCCGTAATGCTATTGTATAAGCAGTCTCACATCTACACAAGTTACATTCTACAGGGATGCTTGGCTTAGATTGCATTTATCACTCCCCAATGCTACTGTATAAGCAGTCACCCCTCTACACAGGTTACATTCTCCAGGGATGCATGGCCTAGCTGCCTTTATCACTCCGCAATGCTACTGTATAAGCAGTCACCCCTCTACACAGCTTACATTATCTGGGGATGCTTGGCCTAGCCTGCCTCTATCACTCCGCAATAATACTGTATAAGCAGTCACCCCTCTACACAGCTTACATTCTCCAGGGATGCTTGGCCTAGCATGCCTTTATCACTCCCCAATGCTACTGTTAAAGCAATCACCCCTCTACACAGGTTACATTCTCCAGGGATGCTTGGCTTAGCTTGCCTTTATCACTCCCCAATGCTACAGTATAAGCAATTACCCATGTGCACAGCTTACATTCTCCAGGGATGCATGGCCTAGCCTGCCTTTATCACTCCCCAATGCAACTGTATAAGCTGTCACACGTCTACACAGCTTACATTCTCCAGGGATGCTTGGCCTAGCATGCCTTTATCACTCTGCAATACTACTGTATAAGCAGTCAGCCCTCTACACAGCTTGCATTCTCCAGGGATGCTTGGCTTAGCTTCCTTTATCACTCCCCAATGCTACTTTATAAGCAATCACCCATGTGCACAGCTTACATTCTCCTGGGAAGCTTGGCCTAGCCTGCCTTTATCACTTCCCAATGCTACTGTATAAGCAGTCTCCCCTCTACACAGGTTACATTCTCCAGGGATGCTTGGCCTAGCTGCCTTTATCACTCCGCAATGCTATTGTATAAGCAGGCACACCTCTACACAGGTTACATTCTCCACATTCTCCAGGGATGCTTGGCCTAGCTGCCCTTATCACTCCCCAATGCTACTGTATAAGCAATCACCCCTCTACACAGGTTATTCTCCAGGGATGCTTGGCCTAGCTGCCTTTATCACTCCCCAATGCTACTGTATAAGCAATCTCCCCTCTACACAAGTTACATTCTACAGGGATGCTTGGCTTAGCTTGCCTTTATCACTCCCCAATGCTACTGTATAAGCAGTCACCCCTATTCACAGGTTACATTCTCCAGGGATGTTTGGCCTAGCTGCCTTTATCACTCCGCAATGCTATTGTATAAGCAGTCACACATCTACACAAGTTACATTCTACAGGGATGCTTGGCTTAGCTTGCCTTTATCACTCCACCAATGCTACTGTACAAGCAGTCACCACTCTACACAGCTTACATTCACCAGGCATGCTTGGCCTAGCCTGCCTTTATCAGTCCGTAATACTACCGTATAAGCAATCACCCCTCTACACAGCTTACATTCTCCAGGGATGCTTGGCCTAGCTGCCCTTATCACTCCCCAATGCTACTGTATAAGCAGGCACACCTGTACACAGGTTACATTCTCCAGGGATGCTTGCCCTAGCTGCCTTTATCACTCCCCAATGCTACTTTATAAGCAATTACCCCTCTACACAGCTTGCATTCTCCAGGGATGCTTGGCCTAGCTGCCTATCACTCCCCAATGCTACTGTATAAGCAGGCACACCTCTACACAGCTTACATTCTCCAGGGATGCTTGGCCTAGCCTGCCTTTATCAGTCCCCAATGCTACTGTATAAGCAGTCACCCCTCTAAACAGCTTGCATTCTCCAGGGATGCTTGGCTTAGATTGCATTTATCACTCCCCAATGCTACTGTATAAGCAGTCACCCCTCTACACAGGTTACATTCTCCAGGGATGCTTGGCCTAGCTGCCTTTATCACTCCGCAATGCTACTGTATAAGCAGTCACCCCTCTACACAGCTTACATTATCTGGGGATGCTTGGCCTAGCCTGCCTCTATCACTCCGCAATAATACTGTATAAGCAGTCACCCCTCTACACAGCTTACATTCTCCAGGGATGCTTGGCCTAGCATGCCTTTATCACTCCCCAATGCTACTGTTAAAGCAATCACCCCTCTACACGGGTTACATTCTCCAGGGATGCTTGGGTTAGCTTGCCTTTATCAATCCCCAATGCTACAGTATAAGCAATTACCCATGTGCACAGCTTACATTCTCCAGGGATGCTTGGCCTAGCCTGCCTTTATCACTCCCCAATGCTACTGTATAAGCTGTCACACGTCTACACAGCTTACATTCTCCAGGGATGCTTGGCCTAGCATGCCTTTATCACTCTGCAATACTACTGTATAAGCAGTCAGCCCTCTACACAGGTTACATTCTCCACATTCTCCAGGGATGCTTGGCTTAGCTTCCTTTATCACTCCCCAATGCTACTGTATAAGCAATCACCCTTGTGCACAGCTTACATTCTCCTGGGAAGCTTGGCCTAGCCTGCCTTTATCACTTCCCAATGCTACTGTATAAGCAGTCTCCCCTCTACGCAGGTTACATTCTCCAGGGATGCTTGGCCTAGCTGCCTTTATCACTCCGCAATGCTACTGTATAAACAGGCACACCTCTACACAGGTTACATTCTCCACATTCTCCAGGGATGCTTGGCCTAGCTGCCCTTATCACTCCCCAATGCTACTGTATAAGCAATCACCCCTCTACACAGGTTATTCTCCAGGGATGCTTGGCCTAGCTGCCTTTATCACTCCCCAATGCTACTGTATAAGCAGTCACCCCTCTACACAGGTTACATTCTCCAGGGATGCTTGGCCCAGCTGCCTTTATAACTCCGCAATGCTACTGTATAAGCAGTCACCCCTCTACACAGCTTACATTGTCTAGGGATGCTTGGCCTAGCCTGCCTTTATCACTCCGCAATACTACTGTATAAGCAGTCACCCCTCTACACAGCTTACATTATCTAGGGATGCTTGGCCTAGCCTGCCTTTATCACTCCCCAATGCTACTGTATAAGCAGTCACCCATCTACACAGGTTACATTCTCCAGGGATGCTTGGCCCAGCTGCCTTTATAACTCCGCAATGCTACTGTATAAGCAGTCACCCCTCTACACAGCTTACATTGTCTAGGGATGCTTGGCCTAGCCTTCCTTTATCACTCCGCAATACTACTGTATAAGCAGTCACCCCTCTACACAGCTTACATTATCTAGGGATGCTTGGCCTAGCCTGCCTTTATCACTCCCCAATGCTACTGTATAAGCAGTCACCCATCTACACAGGTTACATTCTCCACATTCTCCAGGGATGCTTGGCCTAGCTGCCCTTAACACTCCCCAATGCTACTGTATAAGCAATCACCCCTCTACACAGCTTATATTCTCCAGGGATGCTTGGCCTAGCTGCCTTTATCACTCCCCAATGCTACTGTATAAGCAATCACCCATGTGCACAGCTTACATTCTCCTGGGAAGCTTGGCCTAGCCTGCCTTTATCACTTCCCAATGCTACTGTATAAGCAGTCACCCCTCTACACAGGTTACATTCTCCAGGGATGCTTGGCCTAGCTGCCTTTATCACTCCGAAATGCTACTGTATAAGCAGGCACACCTCTACACAGGTAATGGAGCGTACACACGGTCAGATTTGTCAGACTTGTCAGATTTGTCAGATGAACGACTGAACGACTGAACGATTTGAACGATTTTACCAAAGTTTTGAACGATTTGAACGATTGAACGATTTTTGACTGCATTAAAAAGAATGGAATCGTCCAAGTCTGACTGCAAACCCATCAGATGTCAGATATCGTTATCTGACAAACGGGAACGCGCATCGTTGATCGTCCATCGTTCAGGCATGTCAGATATGAACGATTTTCCTTCAGATATGAACGACGAACGATTTTTAAATCGTTATCGTTCATATCTGAAGGAAAAATCTGATCGTGTGTATGCACCATTACATTCTCCACATTCTCCAGGGATGCTTGGCTTAGCTGCCCTTATCACTCCCCAATGCTACTATATAAGCAATCACCCCTCTACACAGCTTGCATTCTCCAGGGATGCTTGGCTTAGCTTGCCATTATCACTCCCCAATGCTACTGTATAAGCAGTCACCCCTCTACACAGGTTATTCTCAGGGATGCTTGGCCTAGCTGCCTTTATCACTCCCCAATGCTACTGTATAAGCAGTCACCCCTATACACAGGTTATTCTCAAGGGATGCTTGGCCTTGCTGCCTTTATCACACCGCAATGCTGCTGTATAAGCAGGCACACCTCTACACAGGTTACATTCTCCAGGGATGCTTGGCACAGCTGCCTTTATCACTCAGCAATGCTACTGAATAAGCAGTCACCCCTCTATACAGCTTACATTATCTAGGGATGCTTGGCCTAGCCTGCCTTTATCACTCCCCAATGCTACTGTATAAGCAGTCACCCATCTACACAGGATACATTCTCCACATTCTCCAGGGATGCTTGGCCTAGCTGCCCTTAACACTCCCCAATGCTACTGTATAAGCAATCACCCCTCTGCACAGCTTATATTCTCCAGGGATGCTTGGCCTAGCTGCCTTTATCACTCCCCAATGCTACTGTTAAAGAAATCACCCCTCTACACAGGTTACATTCTCCAGGGATGCTTGGCTTAGCTTGCCTTTATCACTCCCCAATGCTACTGTATAAGCAGTCACCCCTCTACACAGGTTACATTCTCCAGGGATGCTTGGCCTAGCTGCCTTTATCACTCCGCAATGCTACTGTATAAGCAGTCACCCCTCTACACAGCTTACATTCACCAGGCATGCTTGGCCTAGCCTGCCTTTATCAGTCCGTAATACTACCGTATAAGCAATCACCCCTCTACACAGCTTACATTCTCCAGGGATGCTTGGCCTAGCTGCCCTTATCACTCCCCAATGCTACTGTATAAGCAGGCACACCTGTACACAGGTTACATTCTCCAGGGATGCTTGCCCTAGCTGCCTTTATCACTCCCCAATGCTACTTTATAAGCAATTACCCCTCAACACAGCTTGCATTCTCCAGGGATACTTGGCCTAGCTGCCTATCACTCCCCAATGCTACTGTATAAGCAGGCACACCTCTACACAGCTTACATTCTCCAGGGATGCGTGGCCTAGCCTGCCTTTATCAGTCCCCAATGCTACTGTAAAAGCAGTCATCCCTCTAAACAGCTTGCATTCTCCAGGGATGCTTGGCTTAGATTGCATTTATCACTCCCCAATGCTACTGTATAAGCAGTCACCCCTCTACACAGGTTACATTCTCCAGGGATGCTTGGCCTAGCTGCCTTTATCACTCCGCAATGCTACTGTATAAGCAGTCACCCCTCTACACAGCTTACATTATCTGGGGATGCTTGGCCTAGCCTGCCTCTATCACTACGCAATAATACTGTATAAGCAGTCACCCCTCTACACAGCTTACATTCTCCAGGGATGCTTGGCCTAGCATGCCTTTATCACTCCCCAATGCTACTGTTAAAGCAATCACCCCTCTACACAGGTTACATTCTCCAGGGATGCTTGGCTTAGCTTGCCTTTATCACTCCCCAATGCTACAGTATAAGCAATTACCCATGTGCACAGCTTACATTCTCCAGGGATGCTTGGCCTTGCCTGCCTTTATCACTCCCCAATGCTACTGTATAAGCTGTCACACGTCTACACAGCTTACATTCTCCAGGGATGCTTGGCCTAGCATGCCTTTATCACTCTGCAATACTACTGTATAAGCAGTAAGCCCTCTACACAGGTTACATTCTCCACATTCTCCAGGGATGCTTGGCTTAGCTTCCTTTATCACTCCCCAATGCTACTGTATAAGCAATCACCCTTGTGCACAGCTTACATTCTCCTGGGAAGCTTGGCCTAGCCTGCCTTTATCACTTCCCAATGCTACTGTATAAGCAGTCTCCCCTCTACACAGGTTACATTCTCCAGGGATGCTTGGCCTAGCTGCCTTTATCACTCCGCAATGCTACTGTATAAACAGGCACACCTCTACACAGGTTACATTCTCCACATTCTCCAGGGATGCTTGGCCTAGCTGCCCTTATCACTCCCCAATGCTACTGTATAAGCAATCACCCCTCTACACAGGTTATTCTCCAGGGATGCTTGGCCTAGCTGCCTTTATCACTCCCCAATGCTACTGTATAAGCAGTCACCCCTCTACACAGGTTACATTCTCCAGGGATGCTTGGCCCAGCTGCCTTTATAACTCCGCAATGCTACTGTATAAGCAGTCACCCCTCTACACAGCTTACATTGTCTAGGGATGCTTGGCCTAGCCTGCATTTATCACTCCGCAATACTACTGTATAAGCAGTCACCCCTCTACACAGCTTACATTATCTAGGGATGCTTGGCCTAGCCTGCCTTTATCACTCCCCAATGCTACTGTATAAGCAGTCACCCATCTACACAGGTTACATTCTCCACATTCTCCAAGGATGCTTGGCCTAGCTGCCCTTAACACTCCCCAATGCTACTGTATAAGCAATCACCCCTCTACACAGCTTATATTCTCCAGGGATGCTTGGCCTAGCTGCCTTTATCACTCCCCAATGCTACTGTATAAGCAATCACCCATGTGCACAGCTTACATTCTCCTGGGAAGCTTGGCCTAGCCTGCCTTTATCACTACCCAATGCTACTGTATAAGCAGTCACCCCTCTACACAGGTTACATTCTCCAGGGATGCTTGGCCTAGCTGCCTTTATCACTCCGAAATGCTACTGTATAAGCAGGCACACCTCTACACAGGTTACATTCTCCACATTCTCCAGGGATGCTTGGCTTAGCTGCCCTTATCACTCCCCAATGCTACTATATAAGCAATCACCCCTCTACACAGCTTGCATTCTCCAGGGATGCTTGGCTTAGCTTGCCATTATCACTCCCCAATGCTACTGTATAAGCAGTCACCCCTCTACACAGGTTATTCTCAGGGATGCTTGGCCTAGCTGCCTTTATCACTCCCCAATGCTACTGTATAAGCAGTCACCCCTATACACAGGTTATTCTCAAGGGATGCTTGGCCTTGCTGCCTTTATCACACCGCAATGCTGCTGTATAAGCAGGCACACCTCTACACAGGTTACATTCTCCAGGGATGCTTGGCACAGCTGCCTTTATCACTCAGCAATGCTACTGAATAAGCAGTCACCCCTCTATACAGCTTACATTATCTAGGGATGCTTGGCCTAGCCTGCCTTTATCACTCCCCAATGCTACTGTATAAGCAGTCACCCATCTACACAGGTTACATTCTCCACATTCTCCAGGGATGCTTGGCCTAGCTGCCCTTAACACTCCCCAATGCTACTGTATAAGCAATCACCCCTCTGCACAGCTTATATTCTCCTGGGATGCTTGGCCTAGCTGCCTTTATCACTCCCCAATGCTACTGTTAAAGAAATCACCCCTCTACACAGGTTACATTCTCCAGGAATGCTTGGCTTAGCTTGCCTTTATCACTCCCCAATGCTACTGTATAAGCAGTCACCCCTCTACACAGGTTACATTCTCCAGGGATGCTTGGCCTAGCTGCCTTTATCACTCCGCAATGCTACTGTATAAGCAGTCACCCCTCTACACAGCTTACATTCACCAGGCATGCTTGGCCTAGCCTGCCTTTATCAGTCCGTAATACTACCGTATAAGCAATCACCCCTCTACACAGCTTACATTCTCCAGGGATGCTTGGCCTAGCTGCCCTTATCACTCCCCAATGCTACTGTATAATCAGGCACACCTGTACACAGGTTACATTCTCCAGGGATGCTTGCCCTAGCTGCCTTTATCACTCCCCAATGCTACTTTATAAGCAATTACCCCTCTACACAGCTTGCATTCTCCAGGGATACTTGGCCTAGCTGCCTATCACTCCCCAATGCTACTGTATAAGCAGGCACACCTCTAAACAGCTTGCATTCTCCAGGGATGCTTGGCTTAGATTGCATTTATCACTCCCCAATGCTACTGTATAAGCAGTCACCCCTCTACACAGCTTACATTCTCCAGGGATGCTTGGCCTAGCCTGCCTTTATCAGTCCCCAATGCTACTGTATAAGCAGTCACCCCTCTAAACAGCTTGCATTCTCCAGGGATGCTTGGCTTAGATTGCATTTATCACTCCGCAATGCTACTGTATAAGCAGTCACCCCTCTACACAGGTTACATTCTCCAGGGATGCTTGGCCTAGCTGCCTTTATCACTCCGCAATGCTACTGTATAAGCAGTCACCCCTCTACACAGCTTACATTATCTGGGGATGCTTGGCCTAGCCTGCCTCTATCACTACGCAATAATACTGTATAAGCAGTCACCCCTCTACACAGCTTACATTCTCCAGGGATGCTTGGCCTAGCATGCCTTTATCACTCCCCAATGCTACTGTTAAAGCAATCACCCCTCTACACAGGTTACATTCTCCAGGGATGCTTGGCTTAGCTTGCCTTTATCACTCCCCAATGCTACAGTATAAGCAATTACCCATGTGCACAGCTTACATTCTCCAGGGATGCTTGGCCTTGCCTGCCTTTATCACTCCCCAATGCTACTGTATAAGCTGTCACACGTCTACACAGCTTACATTCTCCAGGGATGCTTGGCCTAGCATGCCTTTATCACTCTGCAATACTACTGTATAAGCAGTCAGCCCTCTACACAGGTTACATTCTCCACATTCTCCAGGGATGCTTGGCTTAGCTTCCTTTATCACTCCCCAATGCTACTGTATAAGCAATCACCCTTGTGCACAGCTTACATTCTCCTGGGAAGCTTGGCCTAGCCTGCCTTTATCACTTCCCAATGCTACTGTATAAGCAGTCTCCCCTCTACACAGGTTACATTCTCCAGGGATGCTTGGCCTAGCTGCCTTTATCACTCCGCAATGCTACTGTATAAACAGGCACACCTCTACACAGGTTACATTCTCCACATTCTCCAGGGATGCTTGGCCTAGCTGCCCTTATCACTCCCCAATGCTACTGTATAAGCAATCACCCCTCTACACAGGTTATTCTCCAGGGATGCTTGGCCTAGCTGCCTTTATCACTCCCCAATGCTACTGTATAAGCAGTCACCCCTCTACACAGGTTACATTCTCCAGGGATGCTTGGCCCAGCTGCCTTTATAACTCCGCAATGCTACTGTATAAGCAGTCACCCCTCTACACAGCTTACATTGTCTAGGGATGCTTGGCCTAGCCTGCATTTATCACTCCGCAATACTACTGTATAAGCAGTCACCCTTCTACACAGCTTACATTATCTAGGGATGCTTGGCCTAGCCTGCCTTTATCACTCCCCAATGCTACTGTATAAGCAGTCACCCATCTACACAGGTTACATTCTCCACATTCTCCAGGGATGCTTGGCCTAGCTGCCCTTAACACTCCCCAATGCTACTGTATAAGCAATCACCCCTCTACACAGCTTATATTCTCCAGGGATGCTTGGCCTAGCTGCCTTTATCACTCCCCAATGCTACTGTATAAGCAATCACCCATGTGCACAGCTTACATTCTCCTGGGAAGCTTGGCCTAGCCTGCCTTTATCACTTCCCAATGCTACTGTATAAGCAGTCACCCCTCTACACAGGTTACATTCTCCAGGGATGCTTGGCCTAGCTGCCTTTATCACTCCGAAATGCTACTGTATAAGCAGGCACACCTCTACACAGGTTACATTCTCCACATTCTCCAGGGATGCTTGGCTTAGCTGCCCTTATCACTCCCCAATGCTACTATATAAGCAATCACCCCTCTACACAGCTTGCATTCTCCAGGGATGCTTGGCCTAGCTGCCTTTATCACTCCGCAATGCTACTGTATAAGCAGTCACCCCTCTACACAGCTTACATTATCTGGGGATGCTTGGCCTAGCCTGCCTCTATCACTACGCAATGCTACTGTATAAGCAGTCACCCCTCTACACAGCTTACATTATCTGGGGATGCTTGGCCTAGCCTGCCTCTATCACTACGCAATAATACTGTATAAGCAGTCACCCCTCTACACAGCTTACATTCTCCAGGGATGCTTGGCCTAGCATGCCTTTATCACTCCCCAATGCTACTGTTAAAGCAATCACCCCTCTACACAGGTTACATTCTCCAGGGATGCTTGGCTTAGCTTGCCTTTATCACTCCCCAATGCTACAGTATAAGCAATTACCCATGTGCACAGCTTACATTCTCCAGGGATGCTTGGCCTTGCCTGCCTTTATCACTCCCCAATGCTACTGTATAAGCTGTCACACGTCTACACAGCTTACATTCTCCAGGGATGCTTGGCCTAGCATGCCTTTATCACTCTGCAATACTACTGTATAAGCAGTCAGCCCTCTACACAGGTTACATTCTCCACATTCTCCAGGGATGCTTGGCTTAGCTTCCTTTATCACTCCCCAATGCTACTGTATAAGCAATCACCCTTGTGCACAGCTTACATTCTCCTGGGAATCTTGGCCTAGCCTGCCTTTATCACTTCCCAATGCTACTGTATAAGCAGTCTCCCCTCTACACAGGTTACATTCTCCAGGGATGCTTGGCCTAGCTGCCTTTATCACTCCGCAATGCTACTGTATAAACAGGCACACCTCTACACAGGTTACATTCTCCACATTCTCCAGGGATGCTTGGCCTAGCTGCCCTTATCACTCCCCAATGCTACTGTATAAGCAATCACCCCTCTACACAGGTTATTCTCCAGGGATGCTTGGCCTAGCTGCCTTTATCACTCCCCAATGCTACTGTATAAGCAGTCACCCCTCTACACAGGTTACATTCTCCAGGGATGCTTGGCCCAGCTGCCTTTATAACTCCGCAATGCTACTGTATAAGCAGTCACCCCTCTACACAGCTTACATTGTCTAGGGATGCTTGGCCTAGCCTGCATTTATCACTCCGCAATACTACTGTATAAGCAGTCACCCTTCTACACAGCTTACATTATCTAGGGATGCTTGGCCTAGCCTGCCTTTATCACTCCCCAATGCTACTGTATAAGCAGTCACCCATCTACACAGGTTACATTCTCCACATTCTCCAGGGATGCTTGGCCTAGCTGCCCTTAACACTCCCCAATGCTACTGTATAAGCAATCACCCCTCTACACAGCTTATATTCTCCAGGGATGCTTGGCCTAGCTGCCTTTATCACTCCCCAATGCTACTGTATAAGCAATCACCCATGTGCACAGCTTACATTCTCCTGGGAAGCTTGGCCTAGCCTGCCTTTATCACTTCCCAATGCTACTGTATAAGCAGTCACCCCTCTACACAGGTTACATTCTCCAGGGATGCTTGGCCTAGCTGCCTTTATCACTCCGAAATGCTACTGTATAAGCAGGCACACCTCTACACAGGTTACATTCTCCACATTCTCCAGGGATGCTTGGCTTAGCTGCCCTTATCACTCCCCAATGCTACTATATAAGCAATCACCCCTCTACACAGCTTGCATTCTCCAGGGATGCTTGGCCTAGCATGCCTTTATCACTCTGCAATACTACTGTATAAGCAGTCAGCCCTCTACACAGGTTACATTCTCCACATTCTCCAGGGATGCTTGGCTTAGCTTCCTTTATCACTCCCCAATGCTACTGTATAAGCAATCACCCTTGTGCACAGCTTACATTCTCCTGGGAAGCTTGGCCTAGCCTGCCTTTATCACTTCCCAATGCTACTGTATAAGCAGTCTCCCCTCTACACAGGTTACATTCTCCAGGGATGCTTGGCCTAGCTGCCTTTATCACTCCGCAATGCTACTGTATAAACAGGCACACCTCTACACAGGTTACATTCTCCACATTCTCCAGGGATGCTTGGCCTAGCTGCCCTTATCACTCCCCAATGCTACTGTATAAGCAATCACCCCTCTACACAGGTTATTCTCCAGGGATGCTTGGCCTAGCTGCCTTTATCACTCCCCAATGCTACTGTATAAGCAGTCACCCCTCTACACAGGTTACATTCTCCAGGGATGCTTGGCCCAGCTGCCTTTATAACTCCGCAATGCTACTGTATAAGCAGTCACCCCTCTACACAGCTTACATTGTCTAGGGATGCTTGGCCTAGCCTGCATTTATCACTCCGCAATACTACTGTATAAGCAGTCACCCCTCTACACAGCTTACATTATCTAGGGATGCTTGGCCTAGCCTGCCTTTATCACTCCCCAATGCTACTGTATAAGCAGTCACCCATCTACACAGGTTACATTCTCCACATTCTCCAGGGATGCTTGGCCTAGCTGCCCTTAACACTCCCCAATGCTACTGTATAAGCAATCACCCCTCTACACAGCTTATATTCTCCAGGGATGCTTGGCCTAGCTGCCTTTATCACTCCCCAATGCTACTGTATAAGCAATCACCCATGTGCACAGCTTACATTCTCCTGGGAAGCTTGGCCTAGCCTGCCTTTATCACTTCCCAATGCTACTGTATAAGCAGTCACCCCTCTACACAGGTTACATTCTCCAGGGATGCTTGGCCTAGCTGCCTTTATCACTCCGAAATGCTACTGTATAAGCAGGCACACCTCTACACAGGTTACATTCTCCACATTCTCCAGGGATGCTTGGCTTAGCTGCCCTTATCACTCCCCAATGCTACTATATAAGCAATCACCCCTCTACACAGCTTGCATTCTCCAGGGATGCTTGGCTTAGC
Source organism: Taudactylus pleione (assembly GCA_031769625.1). NCBI lineage: Eukaryota > Metazoa > Chordata > Amphibia > Anura > Myobatrachidae > Taudactylus > Taudactylus pleione. The sequence goes on along the minus strand of JAUIMM010000005.1, from coordinate 23,859,570 downwards.
TTGCCATTATCACTCCCCAATGCTACTGTATAAGCAGTCACCCCTCTACACAGGTTATTCTCAGGGATGCTTGGCCTAGCTGCCTTTATCACTCCCCAATGCTACTGTATAAGCAGTCACCCCTATACACAGGTTATTCTCAAGGGATGCTTGGCCTTGCTGCCTTTATCACACCGCAATGCTGCTGTATAAGCAGGCACACCTCTACACAGGTTACATTCTCCAGGGATGCTTGGCACAGCTGCCTTTATCACTCAGCAATGCTACTGAATAAGCAGTCACCCCTCTATACAGCTTACATTATCTAGGGATGCTTGGCCTAGCCTGCCTTTATCACTCCCCAATGCTACTGTATAAGCAGTCACCCATCTACACAGGATACATTCTCCACATTCTCCAGGGATGCTTGGCCTAGCTGCCCTTAACACTCCCCAATGCTACTGTATAAGCAATCACCCCTCTGCACAGCTTATATTCTCCAGGGATGCTTGGCCTAGCTGCCTTTATCACTCCCCAATGCTACTGTTAAAGAAATCACCCCTCTACACAGGTTACATTCTCCAGGGATGCTTGGCTTAGCTTGCCTTTATCACTCCCCAATGCTACTGTATAAGCAGTCACCCCTCTACACAGGTTACATTCTCCAGGGATGCTTGGCCTAGCTGCCTTTATCACTCCGCAATGCTACTGTATAAGCAGTCACCCCTCTACACAGCTTACATTCACCAGGCATGCTTGGCCTAGCCTGCCTTTATCAGTCCGTAATACTACCGTATAAGCAATCACCCCTCTACACAGCTTACATTCTCCAGGGATGCTTGGCCTAGCTGCCCTTATCACTCCCCAATGCTACTGTATAAGCAGGCACACCTGTACACAGGTTACATTCTCCAGGGATGCTTGCCCTAGCTGCCTTTATCACTCCCCAATGCTACTTTATAAGCAATTACCCCTCTACACAGCTTGCATTCTCCAGGGATACTTGGCCTAGCTGCCTATCACTCCCCAATGCTACTGTATAAGCAGGCACACCTCTACACAGCTTACATTCTCCAGGGATGCGTGGCCTAGCCTGCCTTTATCAGTCCCCAATGCTACTGTAAAAGCAGTCACCCCTCTAAACAGCTTGCATTCTCCAGGGATGCTTGGCTTAGATTGCATTTATCACTCCCCAATGCTACTGTATAAGCAGTCACCCCTCTACACAGGTTACATTCTCCAGGGATGCTTGGCCTAGCTGCCTTTATCACTCCGCAATGCTACTGTATAAGCAGTCACCCCTCTACACAGCTTACATTATCTGGGGATGCTTGGCCTAGCCTGCCTCTATCACTACGCAATAATACTGTATAAGCAGTCACCCCTCTACACAGCTTACATTCTCCAGGGATGCTTGGCCTAGCATGCCTTTATCACTCCCCAATGCTACTGTTAAAGCAATCACCCCTCTACACAGGTTACATTCTCCAGGGATGCTTGGCTTAGCTTGCCTTTATCACTCCCCAATGCTACAGTATAAGCAATTACCCATGTGCACAGCTTACATTCTCCAGGGATGCTTGGCCTTGCCTGCCTTTATCACTCCCCAATGCTACTGTATAAGCTGTCACACGTCTACACAGCTTACATTCTCCAGGGATGCTTGGCCTAGCATGCCTTTATCACTCTGCAATACTACTGTATAAGCAGTAAGCCCTCTACACAGGTTACATTCTCCACATTCTCCAGGGATGCTTGGCTTAGCTTCCTTTATCACTCCCCAATGCTACTGTATAAGCAATCACCCTTGTGCACAGCTTACATTCTCCTGGGAAGCTTGGCCTAGCCTGCCTTTATCACTTCCCAATGCTACTGTATAAGCAGTCTCCCCTCTACACAGGTTACATTCTCCAGGGATGCTTGGCCTAGCTGCCTTTATCACTCCGCAATGCTACTGTATAAACAGGCACACCTCTACACAGGTTACATTCTCCACATTCTCCAGGGATGCTTGGCCTAGCTGCCCTTATCACTCCCCAATGCTACTGTATAAGCAATCACCCCTCTACACAGGTTATTCTCCAGGGATGCTTGGCCTAGCTGCCTTTATCACTCCCCAATGCTACTGTATAAGCAGTCACCCCTCTACACAGGTTACATTCTCCAGGGATGCTTGGCCCAGCTGCCTTTATAACTCCGCAATGCTACTGTATAAGCAGTCACCCCTCTACACAGCTTACATTGTCTAGGGATGCTTGGCCTAGCCTGCATTTATCACTCCGCAATACTACTGTATAAGCAGTCACCCCTCTACACAGCTTACATTATCTAGGGATGCTTGGCCTAGCCTGCCTTTATCACTCCCCAATGCTACTGTATAAGCAGTCACCCATCTACACAGGTTACATTCTCCACATTCTCCAAGGATGCTTGGCCTAGCTGCCCTTAACACTCCCCAATGCTACTGTATAAGCAATCACCCCTCTACACAGCTTATATTCTCCAGGGATGCTTGGCCTAGCTGCCTTTATCACTCTCCAATGCTACTGTATAAGCAATCACCCATGTGCACAGCTTACATTCTCCTGGGAAGCTTGGCCTAGCCTGCCTTTATCACTACCCAATGCTACTGTATAAGCAGTCACCCCTCTACACAGGTTACATTCTCCAGGGATGCTTGGCCTAGCTGCCTTTATCACTCCGAAATGCTACTGTATAAGCAGGCACACCTCTACACAGGTTACATTCTCCACATTCTCCAGGGATGCTTGGCTTAGCTGCCCTTATCACTCCCCAATGCTACTATATAAGCAATCACCCCTCTACACAGCTTGCATTCTCCAGGGATGCTTGGCTTAGCTTGCCATTATCACTCCCCAATGCTACTGTATAAGCAGTCACCCCTCTACACAGGTTATTCTCAGGGATGCTTGGCCTAGCTGCCTTTATCACTCCCCAATGCTACTGTATAAGCAGTCACCCCTATACACAGGTTATTCTCAAGGGATGCTTGGCCTTGCTGCCTTTATCACACCGCAATGCTGCTGTATAAGCAGGCACACCTCTACACAGGTTACATTCTCCAGGGATGCTTGGCACAGCTGCCTTTATCACTCAGCAATGCTACTGAATAAGCAGTCACCCCTCTATACAGCTTACATTATCTAGGGATGCTTGGTCTAGCCTGCCTTTATCACTCCCCAATGCTACTGTATAAGCAGTCACCCATCTACACAGGTTACATTCTCCACATTCTCCAGGGATGCTTGGCCTAGCTGCCCTTAACACTCCCCAATGCTACTGTATAAGCAATCACCCCTCTGCACAGCTTATATTCTCCTGGGATGCTTGGCCTAGCTGCCTTTATCACTCCCCAATGCTACTGTTAAAGAAATCACCCCTCTACACAGGTTACATTCTCCAGGAATGCTTGGCTTAGCTTGCCTTTATCACTCCCCAATGCTACTGTATAAGCAGTCACCCCTCTACACAGGTTACATTCTCCAGGGATGCTTGGCCTAGCTGCCTTTATCACTCCGCAATGCTACTGTATAAGCAGTCACCCCTCTACACAGCTTACATTCACCAGGCATGCTTGGCCTAGCCTGCCTTTATCAGTCCGTAATACTACCGTATAAGCAATCACCCCTCTACACAGCTTACATTCTCCAGGGATGCTTGGCCTAGCTGCCCTTATCACTCCCCAATGCTACTGTATAATCAGGCACACCTGTACACAGGTTACATTCTCCAGGGATGCTTGCCCTAGCTGCCTTTATCACTCCCCAATGCTACTTTATAAGCAATTACCCCTCTACACAGCTTGCATTCTCCAGGGATACTTGGCCTAGCTGCCTATCACTCCCCAATGCTACTGTATAAGCAGGCACACCTCTAAACAGCTTGCATTCTCCAGGGATGCTTGGCTTAGATTGCATTTATCACTCCCCAATGCTACTGTATAAGCAGTCACCCCTCTACACAGCTTACATTCTCCAGGGATGCTTGGCCTAGCCTGCCTTTATCAGTCCCCAATGCTACTGTATAAGCAGTCACCCCTCTAAACAGCTTGCATTCTCCAGGGATGCTTGGCTTAGATTGCATTTATCACTCCGCAATGCTACTGTATAAGCAGTCACCCCTCTACACAGGTTACATTCTCCAGGGATGCTTGGCCTAGCTGCCTTTATCACTCCGCAATGCTACTGTATAAGCAGTCACCCCTCTACACAGCTTACATTATCTGGGGATGCTTGGCCTAGCCTGCCTCTATCACTACGCAATAATACTGTATAAGCAGTCACCCCTCTACACAGCTTACATTCTCCAGGGATGCTTGGCCTAGCATGCCTTTATCACTCCCCAATGCTACTGTTAAAGCAATCACCCCTCTACACAGGTTACATTCTCCAGGGATGCTTGGCTTAGCTTGCCTTTATCACTCCCCAATGCTACAGTATAAGCAATTACCCATGTGCACAGCTTACATTCTCCAGGGATGCTTGGCCTTGCCTGCCTTTATCACTCCCCAATGCTACTGTATAAGCTGTCACACGTCTACACAGCTTACATTCTCCAGGGATGCTTGGCCTAGCATGCCTTTATCACTCTGCAATACTACTGTATAAGCAGTCAGCCCTCTACACAGGTTACATTCTCCACATTCTCCAGGGATGCTTGGCTTAGCTTCCTTTATCACTCCCCAATGCTACTGTATAAGCAATCACCCTTGTGCACAGCTTACATTCTCCTGGGAAGCTTGGCCTAGCCTGCCTTTATCACTTCCCAATGCTACTGTATAAGCAGTCTCCCCTCTACACAGGTTACATTCTCCAGGGATGCTTGGCCTAGCTGCCTTTATCACTCCGCAATGCTACTGTATAAACAGGCACACCTCTACACAGGTTACATTCTCCACATTCTCCAGGGATGCTTGGCCTAGCTGCCCTTATCACTCCCCAATGCTACTGTATAAGCAATCACCCCTCTACACAGGTTATTCTCCAGGGATGCTTGGCCTAGCTGCCTTTATCACTCCCCAATGCTACTGTATAAGCAGTCACCCCTCTACACAGGTTACATTCTCCAGGGATGCTTGGCCCAGCTGCCTTTATAACTCCGCAATGCTACTGTATAAGCAGTCACCCCTCTACACAGCTTACATTGTCTAGGGATGCTTGGCCTAGCCTGCATTTATCACTCCGCAATACTACTGTATAAGCAGTCACCCTTCTACACAGCTTACATTATCTAGGGATGCTTGGCCTAGCCTGCCTTTATCACTCCCCAATGCTACTGTATAAGCAGTCACCCATCTACACAGGTTACATTCTCCACATTCTCCAGGGATGCTTGGCCTAGCTGCCCTTAACACTCCCCAATGCTACTGTATAAGCAATCACCCCTCTACACAGCTTATATTCTCCAGGGATGCTTGGCCTAGCTGCCTTTATCACTCCCCAATGCTACTGTATAAGCAATCACCCATGTGCACAGCTTACATTCTCCTGGGAAGCTTGGCCTAGCCTGCCTTTATCACTTCCCAATGCTACTGTATAAGCAGTCACCCCTCTACACAGGTTACATTCTCCAGGGATGCTTGGCCTAGCTGCCTTTATCACTCCGAAATGCTACTGTATAAGCAGGCACACCTCTACACAGGTTACATTCTCCACATTCTCCAGGGATGCTTGGCTTAGCTGCCCTTATCACTCCCCAATGCTACTATATAAGCAATCACCCCTCTACACAGCTTGCATTCTCCAGGGATGCTTGGCCTAGCATGCCTTTATCACTCTGCAATACTACTGTATAAGCAGTCAGCCCTCTACACAGGTTACATTCTCCACATTCTCCAGGGATGCTTGGCTTAGCTTCCTTTATCACTCCCCAATGCTACTGTATAAGCAATCACCCTTGTGCACAGCTTACATTCTCCTGGGAAGCTTGGCCTAGCCTGCCTTTATCACTTCCCAATGCTACTGTATAAGCAGTCTCCCCTCTACACAGGTTACATTCTCCAGGGATGCTTGGCCTAGCTGCCTTTATCACTCCTTAATGCTACTGTATAAACAGGCACACCTCTACACAGGTTACATTCTCCACATTCTCCAGGGATGCTTGGCCTAGCTGCCCTTATCACTCCCCAATGCTACTGTATAAGCAATCACCCCTCTACACAGGTTATTCTCCAGGGATGCTTGGCCTAGCTGCCTTTATCACTCCCCAATGCTACTGTATAAGCAGTCACCCCTCTACACAGGTTACATTCTCCAGGGATGCTTGGCCCAGCTGCCTTTATAACTCCGCAATGCTACTGTATAAGCAGTCACCCCTCTACACAGCTTACATTGTCTAGGGATGCTTGGCTTAGCCTGCATTTATCACTCCGCAATACTACTGTATAAGCAGTCACCCTTCTACACAGCTTACATTATCTAGGGATGCTTGGCCTAGCCTGCCTTTATCACTCCCCAATGCTACTGTATAAGCAGTCACCCATCTACACAGGTTACATTCTCCACATTCTCCAGGGATGCTTGGCCTAGCTGCCCTTAACACTCCCCAATGCTACTGTATAAGCAATCACCCCTCTACACAGCTTATATTCTCCAGGGATGCTTGGCCTAGCTGCCTTTATCACTCCCCAATGCTACTGTATAAGCAATCACCCATGTGCACAGCTTACATTCTCCTGGGAAGCTTGGCCTAGCCTGCCTTTATCACTTCCCAATGCTACTGTATAAGCAGTCACCCCTCTACACAGGTTACATTCTCCAGGGATGCTTGGCCTAGCTGCCTTTATCACTCCGAAATGCTACTGTATAAGCAGGCACACCTCTACACAGGTTACATTCTCCACATTCTCCAGGGATGCTTGGCTTAGCTGCCCTTATCACTCCCCAATGCTACTATATAAGCAATCACCCCTCTACACAGCTTGCATTCTCCAGGGATGCTTGGCCTAGCATGCCTTTATCACTCTGCAATACTACTGTATAAGCAGTCAGCCCTCTACACAGGTTACATTCTCCACATTCTCCAGGGATGCTTGGCTTAGCTTCCTTTATCACTCCCCAATGCTACTGTATAAGCAATCACCCTTGTGCACAGCTTACATTCTCCTGGGAAGCTTGGCCTAGCCTGCCTTTATCACTTCCCAATGCTACTGTATAAGCAGTCTCCCCTCTACACAGGTTACATTCTCCAGGGATGCTTGGCCTAGCTGCCTTTATCACTCCGCAATGCTACTGTATAAACAGGCACACCTCTACACAGGTTACATTCTCCACATTCTCCAGGGATGCTTGGCCTAGCTGCCCTTATCACTCCCCAATGCTACTGTATAAGCAATCACCCCTCTACACAGGTTATTCTCCAGGGATGCTTGGCCTAGCTGCCTTTATCACTCCCCAATGCTACTGTATAAGCAGTCACCCCTCTACACAGGTTACATTCTCCAGGGATGCTTGGCCCAGCTGCCTTTATAACTCCGCAATGCTACTGTATAAGCAGTCACCCCTCTACACAGCTTACATTGTCTAGGGATGCTTGGCCTAGCCTGCATTTATCACTCCGCAATACTACTGTATAAGCAGTCACCCCTCTACACAGCTTACATTATCTAGGGATGCTTGGCCTAGCCTGCCTTTATCACTCCCCAATGCTACTGTATAAGCAGTCACCCATCTACACAGGTTACATTCTCCACATTCTCCAGGGATGCTTGGCCTAGCTGCCCTTAACACTCCCCAATGCTACTGTATAAGCAATCACCCCTCTACACAGCTTATATTCTCCAGGGATGCTTGGCCTAGCTGCCTTTATCACTCCCCAATGCTACTGTATAAGCAATCACCCATGTGCACAGCTTACATTCTCCTGGGAAGCTTGGCCTAGCCTGCCTTTATCACTTCCCAATGCTACTGTATAAGCAGTCACCCCTCTACACAGGTTACATTCTCCAGGGATGCTTGGCCTAGCTGCCTTTATCACTCCGAAATGCTACTGTATAAGCAGGCACACCTCTACACAGGTTACATTCTCCACATTCTCCAGGGATGCTTGGCTTAGCTGCCCTTATCACTCCCCAATGCTACTATATAAGCAATCACCCCTCTACACAGCTTGCATTCTCCAGGGATGCTTGGCTTAGCTTGCCATTATCACTCCCCAATGCTACTGTATAAGCAGTCACCCCTCTACACAGGTTATTCTCAGGGATGCTTGGCCTAGCTGCCTTTATCACTCCCCAATGCTACTGTATAAGCAGTCACCCCTATACACAGGTTATTCTCAAGGGATGCTTGGCCTTGCTGCCTTTATCACACCGCAATGCTGCTGTATAAGCAGGCACACCTCTACACAGGTTACATTCTCCAGGGATGCTTGGCACAGCTGCCTTTATCACTCAGCAATGCTACTGAATAAGCAGTCACCCCTCTATACAGCTTACATTATCTAGGGATGCTTGGCCTAGCCTGCCTTTATCACTCCCCAATGCTACTGTATAAGCAGTCACCCATCTACACAGGATACATTCTCCACATTCTCCAGGGATGCTTGGCCTAGCTGCCCTTAACACTCCCCAATGCTACTGTATAAGCAATCACCCCTCTGCACAGCTTATATTCTCCAGGGATGCTTGGCCTAGCTGCCTTTATCACTCCCCAATGCTACTGTTAAAGAAATCACCCCTCTACACAGGTTACATTCTCCAGGGATGCTTGGCTTAGCTTGCCTTTATCACTCCCCAATGCTACTGTATAAGCAGTCACCCCTCTACACAGGTTACATTCTCCAGGGATGCTTGGCCTAGCTGCCTTTATCACTCCGCAATGCTACTGTATAAGCAGTCACCCCTCTACACAGCTTACATTCACCAGGCATGCTTGGCCTAGCCTGCCTTTATCAGTCCGTAATACTACCGTATAAGCAATCACCCCTCTACACAGCTTACATTCTCCAGGGATGCTTGGCCTAGCTGCCCTTATCACTCCCCAATGCTACTGTATAAGCAGGCACACCTGTACACAGGTTACATTCTCCAGGGATGCTTGCCCTAGCTGCCTTTATCACTCCCCAATGCTACTTTATAAGCAATTACCCCTCTACACAGCTTGCATTCTCCAGGGATACTTGGCCTAGCTGCCTATCACTCCCCAATGCTACTGTATAAGCAGGCACACCTCTACACAGCTTACATTCTCCAGGGATGCGTGGCCTAGCCTGCCTTTATCAGTCCCCAATGCTACTGTAAAAGCAGTCACCCCTCTAAACAGCTTGCATTCTCCAGGGATGCTTGGCTTAGATTGCATTTATCACTCCCCAATGCTACTGTATAAGCAGTCACCCCTCTACACAGGTTACATTCTCCAGGGATGCTTGGCCTAGCTGCCTTTATCACTCCGCAATGCTACTGTATAAGCAGTCACCCCTCTACACAGCTTACATTATCTGGGGATGCTTGGCCTAGCCTGCCTCTATCACTACGCAATAATACTGTATAAGCAGTCACCCCTCTACACAGCTTACATTCTCCAGGGATGCTTGGCCTAGCATGCCTTTATCACTCCCCAATGCTACTGTTAAAGCAATCACCCCTCTACACAGGTTACATTCTCCAGGGATGCTTGGCTTAGCTTGCCTTTATCACTCCCCAATGCTACAGTATAAGCAATTACCCATGTGCACAGCTTACATTCTCCAGGGATGCTTGGCCTTGCCTGCCTTTATCACTCCCCAATGCTACTGTATAAGCTGTCACACGTCTACACAGCTTACATTCTCCAGGGATGCTTGGCCTAGCATGCCTTTATCACTCTGCAATACTACTGTATAAGCAGTAAGCCCTCTACACAGGTTACATTCTCCACATTCTCCAGGGATGCTTGGCTTAGCTTCCTTTATCACTCCCCAATGCTACTGTATAAGCAATCACCCTTGTGCACAGCTTACATTCTCCTGGGAAGCTTGGCCTAGCCTGCCTTTATCACTTCCCAATGCTACTGTATAAGCAGTCTCCCCTCTACACAGGTTACATTCTCCAGGGATGATTGGCCTAGCTGCCTTTATCACTCCGCAATGCTACTGTATAAACAGGCACACCTCTACACAGGTTACATTCTCCACATTCTCCAGGGATGCTTGGCCTAGCTGCCCTTATCACTCCCCAATGCTACTGTATAAGCAATCACCCCTCTACACAGGTTATTCTCCAGGGATGCTTGGCCTAGCTGCCTTTATCACTCCCCAATGCTACTGTATAAGCAGTCACCCCTCTACACAGGTTACATTCTCCAGGGATGCTTGGCCCAGCTGCCTTTATAACTCCGCAATGCTACTGTATAAGCAGTCACCCCTCTACACAGCTTACATTGTCTAGGGATGCTTGGCCTAGCCTGCATTTATCACTCCGCAATACTACTGTATAAGCAGTCACCCCTCTACACAGCTTACATTATCTAGGGATGCTTGGCCTAGCCTGCCTTTATCACTCCCCAATGCTACTGTATAAGCAGTCACCCATCTACACAGGTTACATTCTCCACATTCTCCAAGGATGCTTGGCCTAGCTGCCCTTAACACTCCCCAATGCTACTGTATAAGCAATCACCCCTCTACACAGCTTATATTCTCCAGGGATGCTTGGCCTAGCTGCCTTTATCACTCCCCAATGCTACTGTATAAGCAATCACCCATGTGCACAGCTTACATTCTCCTGGGAAGCTTGGCCTAGCCTGCCTTTATCACTACCCAATGCTACTGTATAAGCAGTCACCCCTCTACACAGGTTACATTCTCCAGGGATGCTTGGCCTAGCTGCCTTTATCACTCCGAAATGCTACTGTATAAGCAGGCACACCTCTACACAGGTTACATTCTCCACATTCTCCAGGGATGCTTGGCTTAGCTGCCCTTATCACTCCCCAATGCTACTATATAAGCAATCACCCCTCTACACAGCTTGCATTCTCCAGGGATGCTTGGCTTAGCTTGCCATTATCACTCCCCAATGCTACTGTATAAGCAGTCACCCCTCTACACAGGTTATTCTCAGGGATGCTTGGCCTAGCTGCCTTTATCACTCCCCAATGCTACTGTATAAGCAGTCACCCCTATACACAGGTTATTCTCAAGGGATGCTTGGCCTTGCTGCCTTTATCACACCGCAATGCTGCTGTATAAGCAGGCACACCTCTACACAGGTTACATTCTCCAGGGATGCTTGGCACAGCTGCCTTTATCACTCAGCAATGCTACTGAATAAGCAGTCACCCCTCTATACAGCTTACATTATCTAGGGATGCTTGGCCTAGCCTGCCTTTATCACTCCCCAATGCTACTGTATAAGCAGTCACCCATCTACACAGGTTACATTCTCCACATTCTCCAGGGATGCTTGGCCTAGCTGCCCTTAACACTCCCCAATGCTACTGTATAAGCAATCACCCCTCTGCACAGCTTATATTCTCCTGGGATGCTTGGCCTAGCTGCCTTTATCACTCCCCAATGCTACTGTTAAAGAAATCACCCCTCTACACAGGTTACATTCTCCAGGAATGCTTGGCTTAGCTTGCCTTTATCACTCCCCAATGCTACTGTATAAGCAGTCACCCCTCTACACAGGTTACATTCTCCAGGGATGCTTGGCCTAGCTGCCTTTATCACTCCGCAATGCTACTGTATAAGCAGTCACCCCTCTACACAGCTTACATTCACCACACATGCTTGGCCTAGCCTGCCTTTATCAGTCCGTAATACTACCGTATAAGCAATCACCCCTCTACACAGCTTACATTCTCCAGGGATGCTTGGCCTAGCTGCCCTTATCACTCCCCAATGCTACTGTATAATCAGGCACACCTGTACACAGGTTACATTCTCCAGGGATGCTTGCCCTAGCTGCCTTTATCACTCCCCAATGCTACTTTATAAGCAATTACCCCTCTACACAGCTTGCATTCTCCAGGGATACTTGGCCTAGCTGCCTATCACTCCCCAATGCTACTGTATAAGCAGGCACACCTCTAAACAGCTTGCATTCTCCAGGGATGCTTGGCTTAGATTGCATTTATCACTCCCCAATGCTACTGTATAAGCAGTCACCCCTCTACACAGCTTACATTCTCCAGGGATGCTTGGCCTAGCCTGCCTTTATCAGTCCCCAATGCTACTGTATAAGCAGTCACCCCTCTAAACAGCTTGCATTCTCCAGGGATGCTTGGCTTAGATTGCATTTATCACTCCGCAATGCTACTGTATAAGCAGTCACCCCTCTACACAGGTTACATTCTCCAGGGATGCTTGGCCTAGCTGCCTTTATCACTCCGCAATGCTACTGTATAAGCAGTCACCCCTCTACACAGCTTACATTATCTGGGGATGCTTGGCCTAGCCTGCCTCTATCACTACGCAATAATACTGTATAAGCAGTCACCCCTCTACACAGCTTACATTCTCCAGGGATGCTTGGCCTAGCATGCCTTTATCACTCCCCAATGCTACTGTTAAAGCAATCACCCCTCTACACAGGTTACATTCTCCAGGGATGCTTGGCTTAGCTTGCCTTTATCACTCCCCAATGCTACAGTATAAGCAATTACCCATGTGCACAGCTTACATTCTCCAGGGATGCTTGGCCTTGCCTGCCTTTATCACTCCCCAATGCTACTGTATAAGCTGTCACACGTCTACACAGCTTACATTCTCCAGGGATGCTTGGCCTAGCATGCCTTTATCACTCTGCAATACTACTGTATAAGCAGTCAGCCCTCTACACAGGTTACATTCTCCACATTCTCCAGGGATGCTTGGCTTAGCTTCCTTTATCACTCCCCAATGCTACTGTATAAGCAATCACCCTTGTGCACAGCTTACATTCTCCTGGGAAGCTTGGCCTAGCCTGCCTTTATCACTTCCCAATGCTACTGTATAAGCAGTCTCCCCTCTACACAGGTTACATTCTCCAGGGATGCTTGGCCTAGCTGCCTTTATCACTCCGCAATGCTACTGTATAAACAGGCACACCTCTACACAGGTTACATTCTCCACATTCTCCAGGGATGCTTGGCCTAGCTGCCCTTATCACTCCCCAATGCTACTGTATAAGCAATCACCCCTCTACACAGGTTATTCTCCAGGGATGCTTGGCCTAGCTGCCTTTATCACTCCCCAATGCTACTGTATAAGCAGTCACCCCTCTACACAGGTTACATTCTCCAGGGATGCTTGGCCCAGCTGCCTTTATAACTCCGCAATGCTACTGTATAAGCAGTCACCCCTCTACACAGCTTACATTGTCTAGGGATGCTTGGCCTAGCCTGCATTTATCACTCCGCAATACTACTGTATAAGCAGTCACCCTTCTACACAGCTTACATTATCTAGGGATGCTTGGCCTAGCCTGCCTTTATCACTCCCCAATGCTACTGTATAAGCAGTCACCCATCTACACAGGTTACATTCTCCACATTCTCCAGGGATGCTTGGCCTAGCTGCCCTTAACACTCCCCAATGCTACTGTATAAGCAATCACCCCTCTACACAGCTTATATTCTCCAGGGATGCTTGGCCTAGCTGCCTTTATCACTCCCCAATGCTACTGTATAAGCAATCACCCATGTGCACAGCTTACATTCTCCTGGGAAGCTTGGCCTAGCCTGCCTTTATCACTTCCCAATGCTACTGTATAAGCAGTCACCCCTCTACACAGGTTACATTCTCCAGGGATGCTTGGCCTAGCTGCCTTTATCACTCCGAAATGCTACTGTATAAGCAGGCACACCTCTACACAGGTTACATTCTCCACATTCTCCAGGGATGCTTGGCTTAGCTGCCCTTATCACTCCCCAATGCTACTATATAAGCAATCACCCCTCTACACAGCTTGCATTCTCCAGGGATGCTTGGCCTAGCATGCCTTTATCACTCTGCAATACTACTGTATAAGCAGTCAGCCCTCTACACAGGTTACATTCTCCACATTCTCCAGGGATGCTTGGCTTAGCTTCCTTTATCACTCCCCAATGCTACTGTATAAGCAATCACCCTTGTGCACAGCTTACATTCTCCTGGGAAGCTTGGCCTAGCCTGCCTTTATCACTTCCCAATGCTACTGTATAAGCAGTCTCCCCTCTACACAGGTTACATTCTCCAGGGATGCTTGGCCTAGCTGCCTTTATCACTCCTTAATGCTACTGTATAAACAGGCACACCTCTACACAGGTTACATTCTCCACATTCTCCAGGGATGCTTGGCCTAGCTGCCCTTATCACTCCCCAATGCTACTGTATAAGCAATCACCCCTCTACACAGGTTATTCTCCAGGGATGCTTGGCCTAGCTGCCTTTATCACTCCCCAATGCTACTGTATAAGCAGTCACCCCTCTACACAGGTTACATTCTCCAGGGATGCTTGGCCCAGCTGCCTTTATAACTCCGCAATGCTACTGTATAAGCAGTCACCCCTCTACACAGCTTACATTGTCTAGGGATGCTTGGCCTAGCCTGCATTTATCACTCCGCAATACTACTGTATAAGCAGTCACCCCTCTACACAGCTTACATTATCTAGGGATGCTTGGCCTAGCCTGCCTTTATCACTCCCCAATGCTACTGTATAAGCAGTCACCCATCTACACAGGTTACATTCTCCACATTCTCCAGGGATGCTTGGCCTAGCTGCCCTTAACACTCCCCAATGCTACTGTATAAGCAATCACCCCTCTACACAGCTTATATTCTCCAGGGATGCTTGGCCTAGCTGCCTTTATCACTCCCCAATGCTACTGTATAAGCAATCACCCATGTGCACAGCTTACATTCTCCTGGGAAGCTTGGCCTAGCCTGCCTTTATCACTTCCCAATGCTACTGTATAAGCAGTCACCCCTCTACACAGGTTACATTCTCCAGGGATGCTTGGCCTAGCTGCCTTTATCACTCCGAAATGCTACTGTATAAGCAGGCACACCTCTACACAGGTTACATTCTCCACATTCTCCAGGGATGCTTGGCTTAGCTGCCCTTATCACTCCCCAATGCTACTATATAAGCAATCACCCCTCTACACAGCTTGCATTCTCCAGGGATGCTTGGCTTAGCTTGCCATTATCACTCCCCAATGCTACTGTATAAGCAGTCACCCCTCTACACAGGTTATTCTCAGGGATGCTTGGCCTAGCTACCTTTATCACTCCCCAATGCTACTGTATAAGCAGTCACCCCTATACACAGGTTATTCTCAAGGGATGCTTGGCCTTGCTGCCTTTATCACTCCGCAATGCTGCTGTATAAGCAGGCACACCTCTACACAGGTTACATTCTCCAGGGATGCTTGGCACAGCTGCCTTTATCACTCAGCAATGCTACTGTATAAGCAGTCACCCCTCTATACAGCTTACATTATCTAGGGATGCTTGGCCTAGCCTGCCTTTATCACTCCCCAATGCTACTGTATAAGCAGTCACCCATCTACACAGGTTACATTCTCCACATTCTCCAGGGATGCTTCGCCTAGCTGCCCTTAACACTCCCCAATGCTACTGTATAAGCAATCACCCCTCTGCACAGCTTATATTCTCCAGGGATGCTTGGCCTAGCTGCCTTTATCACTCCCCAATGCTACTGTTAAAGAAATCACCCCTCTACACAGGTTACATTCTCCAGGGATGCTTGGCTTAGCTTGCCTTTATCACTCCCCAATGCTACTGTATAAGCAGTCACCCCTCTACACAGGTTACATTCTTCAGGGATGCTTGGCCTAGCTGCCTTTATCACTCCGCAATGCTACTGTATAAGCAGTCACCCCTCTACACAGCTTACATTCACCAGGCATGCTTGGCCTAGCCTGCCTTTATCAGTCCGTAATACTACCGTATAAGCAATCACCCCTCTACACAGCTTACATTCTCCAGGGATGCTTGGCCTAGCTGCCCTTATCACTCCCCAATGCTACTGTATAAGCAGGCACACCTGTACACAGGTTACATTCTCCAGGGATGCTTGCCCTAGCTGCCTTTATCACTCCCCAATGCTACTTTATAAGCAATTACCCCTCTACACAGCTTGCATTCTCCAGGGATACTTGGCCTAGCTGCCTATCACTCCCCAATGCTACTGTATAAGCAGGGACACCTCTACACAGCTTACATTCTCCAGGGATGCTTGGCCTAGCCTGCCTTTATCAGTCCCCAATGCTACTGTATAAGCAGTCACCCCTCTAAACAGCTTGCATTCTCCAGGGATGCTTGGCTTAGATTGCATTTATCACTCCCCAATGCTACTGTATAAGCAGTCACCCCTCTACACAGGTTACATTCTCCAGGGATGCTTGGCCTAGCTGCCTTTATCACTCCGCAATGCTACTGTATAAGCAGTCACCCCTCTACACAGCTTACATTATCTGGGGATGCTTGGCCTAGCCTGCCTCTATCACTACGCAATAATACTGTATAAGCAGTCACCCCTCTACACAGCTTACATTCTCCAGGGATGCTTGGCCTAGCATGCCTTTATCACTCCCCAATGCTACTGTTAAAGCAATCACCCCTCTACACAGGTTACATTCTCCAGGGATGCTTGGCTTAGCTTGCCTTTATCACTCCCCAATGCTACAGTATAAGCAATTACCCATGTGCACAGCTTACATTCTCCAGGGATGCTTGGCCTTGCCTGCCTTTATCACTCCCCAATGCTACTGTATAAGCTGTCACACGTCTACACAGCTTACATTCTCCAGGGATGCTTGGCCTAGCATGCCTTTATCACTCTGCAATACTACTGTATAAGCAGTCAGCCCTCTACACAGGTTACATTCTCCACATTCTCCAGGGATGCTTGGCTTAGCTTCCTTTATCACTCCCCAATGCTACTGTATAAGCAATCACCCTTGTGCACAGCTTACATTCTCCTGGGAAGCTTGGCCTAGCCTGCCTTTATCACTTCCCAATGCTACTGTATAAGCAGTCTCCCCTCTACACAGCTTACATTCTCCAGGGATGCTTGGCCTAGCATGCCTTTATCACTCTGCAATACTACTGTATAAGCAGTCAGCCCTCTACACAGGTTACATTCTCCACATTCTCCAGGGATGCTTGGCTTAGCTTCCTTTATCACTCCCCAATGCTACTGTATAAGCAATCACCCTTGTGCACAGCTTACATTCTCCTGGGAAGCTTGGCCTAGCCTGCCTTTATCACTTCCCAATGCTACTGTATAAGCAGTCACCCATCTACACAGGTTACATTCTCCACATTCTCCAGGGATGCTTGGCCTAGCTGCCCTTAACACTCCCCAATGCTACTGTATAAGCAATCATCCCTCTGCACAGCTTATATTCTCCAGGGATGCTTGGCCTAGCTGCCTTTATCACTCCCCAATGCTACTGTTAAAGAAATCACCCCTCTACACAGGTTACATTCTCCAGGGATGCTTGGCTTAGCTTGCCTTTATCACTCCCCAATGCTACTGTATAAGCAGTCACCCCTCTACACAGGTTACATTCTCCAGGGATGCTTGGCCTAGCTGCCTTTATCACTCCGCAATGCTACTGTATAAGCAGTCACCCCTCTACACAGCTTACATTATCCAGGGATGCTTGGCCTAGCCTGCCTTTATCACTCCGCAATGCTACTGTATAAGCAGTCACCCCTCTACACAGCTTGCATTCTCCAGGGATGCTTGGCCTAGCTGCCTTTATCACTCCCCAATGCTACTGTATAAGCAATTACCCATGTGCACAGCTTGCATTCTCCAGGGATGCTTGGCCTAGCTGCCTTTATCACTCCCCAAAGCTACTGTATAAGCAATTACCCATGTGCACAGCTTACATTCTCTAGGGATGCTTGGCCTAGCCTGCCTTTATCACTCCCCAATGCTACTGTATAAGCAATCATCCCTCTGCACAGCTTATATTCTCCAGGGATGCTTGGCCTAGCTGCCTTTATCACTCCCCAATGCTACTGTTAAAGAAATCACCCCTCTACACAGGTTACATTCTCCAGGGATGCTTGGCTTAGCTTGCCTTTATCACTCCCCAATGCTACTGTATAAGCAGTCACCCCTCTACACAGGTTACATTCTCCAGGGATGCTTGGCCTAGCTGCCTTTATCACTCCGCAATGCTACTGTATAAGCAGTCACCCCTCTACACAGCTTACATTATCCAGGGATGCTTGGCCTAGCCTGCCTTTATCACTCCGCAATGCTACTGTATAAGCAGTCACCCCTCTACACAGCTTGCATTCTCCAGGGATGCTTGGCCTAGCTGCCTTTATCACTCCCCAATGCTACTGTATAAGCAATTACCCATGTGCACAGCTTGCATTCTCCAGGGATGCTTGGCCTAGCTGCCTTTATCACTCCCCAAAGCTACTGTATAAGCAATTACCCATGTGCACAGCTTACATTCTCTAGGGATGCTTGGCCTAGCCTGCCTTTATCACTCCCCAATGCTACTGTATAAGATGTCACACGTCTACACAGCTTATATTCTCCAGGGATGCTTGGCCTAGCTGCATTCATCACTCCCCAATGCTACTGTATAAGCAGTCAGCCCTCTACACAGCTTGCATTCTCCAGGGATGCTTGGCCCAGCTTCCTTTATCACTCCCCAATGCTACTGTATAAGCAATCACCCATGGGCACAGCTAACATTCTCCTGGGAAGCTCGGCCTAGCCTGCCTTTATCACTCCCCAATGCTACTGTATAAGCAGTCACCCCTCTACACAGCTTACATTCTCCAGGGATGCTTGGCCTAGCCTGCCTTTATCACTCCCCAATGCTACTCTATAAGCAATCACCCCTCTACACAGCTTACATTATCCAGGGATGCTTGGCCTAGCATACATTTATCACTCCGCAATACTACTGTATAAGCTGTCACACCTCTACACAGTTTACATTCTCCAGGGATGCTTGGCCTAGCCTGCCTTTATCACTCCGCAATACTACTGTATAAGCAGTCTCCCCTCTACACAGCTTACATTCTCCAGGGATGTTTGGCCTAGCATGCCTTTATCACACTGCAATACTACTGTATATGCAGTTACCCCTCTACACAGCTTGCATTCTCCAGGGATGCTTGGCCTAGCCTGCCTTTATCACTCTGCAATACTACTATATAAGCAGTCACCCCTCTACACAGCTTGCATTCTCCAGGGATGCTTGGCCTAGCTGCCTTTATCACTCCCCAAAGCTACAGTATAAGCAATCACCCATGTGCACAGCTTACATTCTCCAGGGATGCTTGGCCTAGCCTGCCTTTATCACTCCATAATGCTACTGTATAAGCTATCACACCTCTACACAGCTTACATTCTCCAGGGATGCTTGGCCTAGCTGCCTTTATCACTCCCCAATGCTACTGTATAAGCAGGCACACCTCTACACAGCTTACATTCTCCAGGGATGCTTGGCCTAGCTGCCTTTATCACTCTGCAATACTACTGTATAATCAGTCACCCCTCTACACAGCTTGCATTCTCCAGGTATGCGTGGCCTAGCATGCCTTTATCACTCCCCAATGCTACTGTATAAGCTGTCACACCTCTACACAGCTTACATTCTCCAGGTATGCTCGGCCTAGCCTGCTTTTATCACTCTCCAATGCTACTGTATAAGCTGTCACACCTCTACACAGCTTACATTCTCCAGGGATGCTTGGCCTAGCTGCCTTTATCACTCTGCAATACTACTGTATAATCAGTCACCCCTCTACACAGCTTACATTCTCCAGGGATGCTTGCCTAGCTGCCTTTATCACTCTGCAATACTACTGTATAATCAGTCACCCCTCTACACAGCTTGCATTCTCCACATATGCGTGGCCTAGCATGCCTTTATCACTCTGCAATACTACTGTATAAGCAGTCACACCTCTACACAGGTTACATTCTCCAGGGATGCTAGACCTAGCTGCCTTTATCACTCCCCAATGCTACTGTATAAGCTGTCACACCTCTACACAGCTTACATTCTCCAGGGATGCTTGGCCTAGCTGCCTTTATCACTCCGCAATGCTACTGTATAAGCAGTCACCCCTCTACACAGCTTACATTATCTGGGGATGCTTGGCCTAGCCTGCCTCTATCACTACGCAATAATACTGTATAAGCAGTCACCCCTCTACACAGCTTACATTCTCCAGGGATGCTTGGCCTAGCATGCCTTTATCACTCCCCAATGCTACTGTTAAAGCAATCACCCCTCTACACAGGTTACATTCTCCAGGGATGCTTGGCTTAGCTTGCCTTTATCACTCCCCAATGCTACAGTATAAGCAATTACCCATGTGCACAGCTTACATTCTCCAGGGATGCTTGGCCTAGCCTGTCTTTATCACTCCCCAATGCTGCTGTATAAGCTGTCACACGTCTACACAGCTTACATTCTCCAGGGATGCTTGGCCTAGCATGCCTTTATCACTCTGCAATACTACTGTATAAGCAGTCAGCCCACTACACAGCTTGCATTCTCCAGGGATGCTTGGCTTAGCTTCCTTTATCACTCCCCAATGCTACTGTATAAGCAATCACCCATGTGCACAGCTTACATTCTCCTGGGAAGCTTGGCCTAGCCTGCCTTTATCACTTCCCAATGCTACTGTATAAGCAGTCTCCCCTCTACACAGGTTACATTCTCCAGGGATGCTTGGCCTAGCTGCCTTTATCACTCCGAAATGCTACTGTATAAGCAGGCACACCTCTACACAGGTTACATTCTCCACATTCTCCAGGGATGCTTGGCCTAGCTGCCTTATCACTCCCCAATGCTACTGTATAAGCAATCACCCCTCTACACAGGTTATTCTCCAGGGATGCTTGGCCTAGCTGCCTTTATCACTCCCCAATGCTACTGTATAAGCAATCTCCCCTCTACACAAGTTACATTCTACAGGGATGCTTGGCTTAGCTTGCCTTTATCACTCCCCAATGCTACTGTATAAGCAGTCACCCCTATTCACAGGTTACATTCTCCAGGGATGTTTGGCCTAGCTGCCTTTATCACTCCGCAATGCTATTGTATAAGCAGTCACACATCTACACAAGTTACATTCTACAGGGATGCTTGGCTTAGCTTGCCTTTATCACTCCACCAATGCTACTGTACAAGCAGTCACCACTCTACACAGCTTACATTCACCAGGCATGCTTGGCCTAGCCTGCCTTTATCAGTCCGTAATACTACCGTATAAGCAATCACCCCTCTACACAGCTTACATTCTCCAGGGATGCTTGGCCTAGCTGCCCTTATCACTCCCCAATGCTACTGTATAAGCAGGCACACCTGTACACAGGTTACATTCTCCAGGGATGCTTGCCCTAGCTGCCTTTATCACTCCCCAATGCTACTTTATAAGCAATTACCCCTCTACACAGCTTGCATTCTCCAGGGATGCTTGGCCTAGCTGCCTATCACTCCCCAATGCTACTGTATAAGCAGGCACACCTCTACACAGCTTACATTCTCCAGGGATGCTTGGCCTAGCCTGCCTTTATCAGTCCCCAATGCTACTGTATAAGCAGTCACCCCTCTAAACAGCTTGCATTCTCCAGGGATGCTTGGCTTAGATTGCATTTATCACTCCCCAATGCTACTGTATAAGCAGTCACCCCTCTACACAGGTTACATTCTCCAGGGATGCTTGGCCTAGCTGCCTTTATCACTCCGCAATGCTACTGTATAAGCAGTCACCCCTCTACACAGCTTACATTATCTGGGGATGCCTGGCCTAGCCTGCCTCTATCACTCCGCAATAATACTGTATAAGCAGTCACCCCTCTACACAGCTTACATTCTCCAGGGATGCTTGGCCTAGCATGCCTTTATCACTCCCCAATGCTACTGTTAAAGCAATCACCCCTCTACACAGGTTACATTCTCCAGGGATGCTTGGCTTAGCTTGCCTTTATCACTCCCCAATGCTACAGTATAAGCAATTACCCATGTGCACAGCTTACATTCTCCAGGGATGCTTGGCCTAGCCTGCCTTTATCACTCCCCAATGCTACTGTATAAGCTGTCACACGTCTACACAGCTTACATTCTCCAGGGATGCTTGGCCTAGCATGCCTTTATCACTCTGCAATACTACTGTATAAGCAGTCAGCCCTCTACACAGGTTACATTCTCCACATTCTCCAGGGATGCTTGGCTTAGCTTCCTTTATCACTCCCCAATGCTACTGTATAAGCAATCACCCTTGTGCACAGCTTACATTCTCCTGGGAAGCTTGGCCTAGCCTGCCTTTATCACTTCCCAATGCTACTGTATAAGCAGTCTCCCCTCTACACAGGTTACATTCTCCAGGGATGCTTGGCCTAGCTGCCTTTATCACTCCGCAATGCTACTGTATAAACAGGCACACCTCTACACAGGTTACATTCTCCACATTCTCCAGGGATGCTTGGCCTAGCTGCCCTTATCACTCCCCAATGCTACTGTATAAGCAATCACCCCTCTACACAGGTTATTCTCCAGGGATGCTTGGCCTAGCTGCCTTTATCACTCCCCAATGCTACTGTATAAGCAGTCACCCCTCTACACAGGTTACATTCTCCAGGGATGCTTGGCCCAGCTGCCTTTATAACTCCGCAATGCTACTGTATAAGCAGTCACCCCTCTACACAGCTTACATTATCTAGGGATGCTTGGCCTAGCCTGCCTTTATCACTCCGCAATACTACTGTATAAGCAGTCACCCCTCTACACAGCTTACATTATCTAGGGATGCTTGGCCTAGCCTGCCTTTATCACTCCCCAATGCTACTGTATAAGCAGTCACCCATCTACACAGGTTACATTCTCCACATTCTCCAGGGATGCTTGGCCTAGCTGCCCTTAACACTCCCCAATGCTACTGTATAAGCAATCACCCCTCTACACAGCTTATATTCTCCAGGGATGCTTGGCCTAGCTGCCTTTATCACTCCCCAATGCTACTGTATAAGCAATCACCCATGTGCACAGCTTACATTCTCCTGGGAAGCTTGGCCTAGCCTGCCTTTATCACTTCCCAATGCTACTGTATAAGCAGTCACCCCTCTACACAGGTTACATTCTCCAGGGATGCTTGGCCTAGCTGCCTTTATCACTCCGAAATGCTACTGTATAAGCAGGCACACCTCTACACAGGTTACATTCTCCACATTCTCCAGGGATGCTTGGCTTAGCTGCCCTTATCACTCCCCAATGCTACTATATAAGCAATCACCCCTCTACACAGCTTGCATTCTCCAGGGATGCTTGGCTTAGCTTGCCATTATCACTCCCCAGTGCTACTGTATAAGCAGTCACCCCTCTACACAGGTTATTCTCAGGGATGCTTGGCCTAGCTGCCTTTATCACTCCCCAATGCTACTGTATAAGCAGTCACCCCTATACATAGGTTATTCTCAAGGGATGCTTGGCCTTGCTGCCTTTATCACACCGCAATGCTGCTGTATAAGCAGGCACACCACTACACAGGTTACATTCTCCAGGGATGCTTGGCACAGCTGCCTTTATCACTCAGCAATGCTACTGTATAAGCAGTCACCCCTCTATACAGCTTACATTATCTAGGGATGCTTGGCCTAGCCTGCCTTTATCACTCCCCGATGCTACTGTATAAGCAGTCACCCATCTACACAGGTTACATTCTCCACATTCTCCAGGAATGCTTGGCCTAGCTGCCCTTAACACTCCCCAATGCTACTGTATAAGCAATCACCCCTCTGCAGAGCTTATATTCTCCAGGGATGCTTGGCCTAGCTGCCTTTATCACTCCCCAATGCTACTGTTAAAGAAATCACCCCTCTACACAGGTTACATTCTCCAGGGATGCTTGGCTTAGCTTGCCTTTATCACTCCCCAATGCTACTGTATAAGCAGTCACCCCTCTACACAGGTTACATTCTCCAGGGATGCTTGGCCTAGCATGCCTTTATCACTCCCCAATGCTACTGTTAAAGCAATCACCCCTCTACACAGGTTACATTCTCCAGGGATGCTTGGCTTAGCTTGCCTTTATCACTCCCCAATGCTACAGTATAAGCAATTACCCATGTGCACAGCTTACATTCTCCAGGGATGCTTGGCCTTGCCTGCCTTTATCACTCCCCAATGCTACTGTATAAGCTGTCACACGTCTACACAGCTTACATTCTCCAGGGATGCTTGGCCTAGCATGCCTTTATCACTCTGCAATACTACTGTATAAGCAGTCAGCCCTCTACACAGGTTACATTCTCCACATTCTCCAGGGATGCTTGGCTTAGCTTCCTTTATCACTCCCCAATGCTACTGTATAAGCAATCACCCTTGTGCACAGCTTACATTCTCCTGGGAAGCTTGGCCTAGCCTGCCTTTATCACTTCCCAATGCTACTGTATAAGCAGTCTCCCCTCTACACAGGTTACATTCTCCAGGGATGCTTGGCCTAGCTGCCTTTATCACTCCGCAATGCTACTGTATAAACAGGCACACCTCTACACAGGTTACATTCTCCACATTCTCCAGGGATGCTTGGCCTAGCTGCCCTTATCACTCCCCAATGCTACTGTATAAGCAATCACCCCTCTACACAGGTTATTCTCCAGGGATGCTTGGCCTAGCTGCCTTTATCACTCCCCAATGCTACTGTATAAGCAGTCACCCCTCTACACAGGTTACATTCTCCAGGGATGCTTGGCCCAGCTGCCTTTATAACTCCGCAATGCTACTGTATAAGCAGTCACCCCTCTACACAGCTTACATTGTCTAGGGATGCTTGGCCTAGCCTGCATTTATCACTCCGCAATACTACTGTATAAGCAGTCACCCTTCTACACAGCTTACATTATCTAGGGATGCTTGGCCTAGCCTGCCTTTATCACTCCCCAATGCTACTGTATAAGCAGTCACCCATCTACACAGGTTACATTCTCCACATTCTCCAGGGATGCTTGGCCTAGCTGCCCTTAACACTCCCCAATGCTACTGTATAAGCAATCACCCCTCTACACAGCTTATATTCTCCAGGGATGCTTGGCCTAGCTGCCTTTATCACTCCCCAATGCTACTGTATAAGCAATCACCCATGTGCACAGCTTACATTCTCCTGGGAAGCTTGGCCTAGCCTGCCTTTATCACTTCCCAATGCTACTGTATAAGCAGTCACCCCTCTACACAGGTTACATTCTCCAGGGATGCTTGGCCTAGCTGCCTTTATCACTCCGAAATGCTACTGTATAAGCAGGCACACCTCTACACAGGTTACATTCTCCACATTCTCCAGGGATGCTTGGCTTAGCTGCCCTTATCACTCCCCAATGCTACTATATAAGCAATCACCCCTCTACACAGCTTGCATTCTCCAGGGATGCTTGGCCTAGCATGCCTTTATCACTCTGCAATACTACTGTATAAGCAGTCAGCCCTCTACACAGGTTACATTCTCCACATTCTCCAGGGATGCTTGGCTTAGCTTCCTTTATCACTCCCCAATGCTACTGTATAAGCAATCACCCTTGTGCACAGCTTACATTCTCCTGGGAAGCTTGGCCTAGCCTGCCTTTATCACTTCCCAATGCTACTGTATAAGCAGTCTCCCCTCTACACAGGTTACATTCTCCAGGGATGCTTGGCCTAGCTGCCTTTATCACTCCTTAATGCTACTGTATAAACAGGCACACCTCTACACAGGTTACATTCTCCACATTCTCCAGGGATGCTTGGCCTAGCTGCCCTTATCACTCCCCAATGCTACTGTATAAGCAATCACCCCTCTACACAGGTTATTCTCCAGGGATGCTTGGCCTAGCTGCCTTTATCACTCCCCAATGCTACTGTATAAGCAGTCACCCCTCTACACAGGTTACATTCTCCAGGGATGCTTGGCCCAGCTGCCTTTATAACTCCGCAATGCTACTGTATAAGCAGTCACCCCTCTACACAGCTTACATTGTCTAGGGATGCTTGGCCTAGCCTGCATTTATCACTCCGCAATACTACTGTATAAGCAGTCACCCCTCTACACAGCTTACATTATCTAGGGATGCTTGGCCTAGCCTGCCTTTATCACTCCCCAATGCTACTGTATAAGCAGTCACCCATCTACACAGGTTACATTCTCCACATTCTCCAGGGATGCTTGGCCTAGCTGCCCTTAACACTCCCCAATGCTACTGTATAAGCAATCACCCCTCTACACAGCTTATATTCTCCAGGGATGCTTGGCCTAGCTGCCTTTATCACTCCCCAATGCTACTGTATAAGCAATCACCCATGTGCACAGCTTACATTCTCCTGGGAAGCTTGGCCTAGCCTGCCTTTATCACTTCCCAATGCTACTGTATAAGCAGTCACCCCTCTACACAGGTTACATTCTCCAGGGATGCTTGGCCTAGCTGCCTTTATCACTCCGAAATGCTACTGTATAAGCAGGCACACCTCTACACAGGTTACATTCTCCACATTCTCCAGGGATGCTTGGCTTAGCTGCCCTTATCACTCCCCAATGCTACTATATAAGCAATCACCCCTCTACACAGCTTGCATTCTCCAGGGATGCTTGGCTTAGCTTGCCATTATCACTCCCCAATGCTACTGTATAAGCAGTCACCCCTCTACACAGGTTATTCTCAGGGATGCTTGGCCTAGCTACCTTTATCACTCCCCAATGCTACTGTATAAGCAGTCACCCCTATACACAGGTTATTCTCAAGGGATGCTTGGCCTTGCTGCCTTTATCACTCCGCAATGCTGCTGTATAAGCAGGCACACCTCTACACAGGTTACATTCTCCAGGGATGCTTGGCACAGCTGCCTTTATCACTCAGCAATGCTACTGTATAAGCAGTCACCCCTCTATACAGCTTACATTATCTAGGGATGCTTGGCCTAGCCTGCCTTTATCACTCCCCAATGCTACTGTATAAGCAGTCACCCATCTACACAGGTTACATTCTCCACATTCTCCAGGGATGCTTCGCCTAGCTGCCCTTAACACTCCCCAATGCTACTGTATAAGCAATCACCCCTCTGCACAGCTTATATTCTCCAGGGATGCTTGGCCTAGCTGCCTTTATCACTCCCCAATGCTACTGTTAAAGAAATCACCCCTCTACACAGGTTACATTCTCCAGGGATGCTTGGCTTAGCTTGCCTTTATCACTCCCCAATGCTACTGTATAAGCAGTCACCCCTCTACACAGGTTACATTCTCCAGGGATGCTTGGCCTAGCTGCCTTTATCACTCCGCAATGCTACTGTATAAGCAGTCACCCCTCTACACAGCTTACATTCACCAGGCATGCTTGGCCTAGCCTGCCTTTATCAGTCCGTAATACTACCGTATAAGCAATCACCCCTCTACACAGCTTACATTCTCCAGGGATGCTTGGCCTAGCTGCCCTTATCACTCCCCAATGCTACTGTATAAGCAGGCACACCTGTACACAGGTTACATTCTCCAGGGATGCTTGCCCTAGCTGCCTTTATCACTCCCCAATGCTACTTTATAAGCAATTACCCCTCTACACAGCTTGCATTCTCCAGGGATACTTGGCCTAGCTGCCTATCACTCCCCAATGCTACTGTATAAGCAGGCACACCTCTACACAGCTTACATTCTCCAGGGATGCTTGGCCTAGCCTGCCTTTATCAGTCCCCAATGCTACTGTATAAGCAGTCACCCCTCTAAACAGCTTGCATTCTCCAGGGATGCTTGGCTTAGATTGCATTTATCACTCCCCAATGCTACTGTATAAGCAGTCACCCCTCTACACAGGTTACATTCTCCAGGGATGCTTGGCCTAGCTGCCTTTATCACTCCGCAATGCTACTGTATAAGCAGTCACCCCTCTACACAGCTTACATTATCTGGGGATGCTTGGCCTAGCCTGCCTCTATCACTACGCAATAATACTGTATAAGCAGTCACCCCTCTACACAGCTTACATTCTCCAGGGATGCTTGGCCTAGCATGCCTTTATCACTCCCCAATGCTACTGTTAAAGCAATCACCCCTCTACACAGGTTACATTCTCCAGGGATGCTTGGCTTAGCTTGCCTTTATCACTCCCCAATGCTACAGTATAAGCAATTACCCATGTGCACAGCTTACATTCTCCAGGGATGCTTGGCCTTGCCTGCCTTTATCACTCCCCAATGCTACTGTATAAGCTGTCACACGTCTACACAGCTTACATTCTCCAGGGATGCTTGGCCTAGCATGCCTTTATCACTCTGCAATACTACTGTATAAGCAGTCAGCCCTCTACACAGGTTACATTCTCCACATTCTCCAGGGATGCTTGGCTTAGCTTCCTTTATCACTCCCCAATGCTACTGTATAAGCAATCACCCTTGTGCACAGCTTACATTCTCCTGGGAAGCTTGGCCTAGCCTGCCTTTATCACTTCCCAATGCTACTGTATAAGCAGTCTCCCCTCTACACAGGTTACATTCTCCAGGGATGCTTGGCCTAGCCTGCCTTTATCACTCCCCAATGCTACTGTATAAGCAGTCACCCATCTACACAGGTTACATTCTCCACATTCTCCAGGGATGCTTGGCCTAGCTGCCCTTAACACTCCCCAATGCTACTGTATAAGCAATCATCCCTCTGCACAGCTTATATTCTCCAGGGATGCTTGGCCTAGCTGCCTTTATCACTCCCCAATGCTACTGTTAAAGAAATCACCCCTCTACACAGGTTACATTCTCCAGGGATGCTTGGCTTAGCTTGCCTTTATCACTCCCCAATGCTACTGTATAAGCAGTCACCCCTCTACACAGGTTACATTCTCCAGGGATGCTTGGCCTAGCTGCCTTTATCACTCCGCAATGCTACTGTATAAGCAGTCACCCCTCTACACAGCTTACATTATCCAGGGATGCTTGGCCTAGCCTGCCTTTATCACTCCGCAATGCTACTGTATAAGCAGTCACCCCTCTACACAGCTTGCATTCTCCAGGGATGCTTGGCCTAGCTGCCTTTATCACTCCCCAATGCTACTGTATAAGCAATTACCCATGTGCACAGCTTGCATTCTCCAGGGATGCTTGGCCTAGCTGCCTTTATCACTCCCCAAAGCTACTGTATAAGCAATTACCCATGTGCACAGCTTACATTCTCTAGGGATGCTTGGCCTAGCCTGCCTTTATCACTCCCCAATGCTACTGTATAAGATGTCACACGTCTACACAGCTTATATTCTCCAGGGATGCTTGGCCTAGCTGCATTCATCACTCCCCAATGCTACTGTATAAGCAGTCAGCCCTCTACACAGCTTGCATTCTCCAGGGATGCTTGGCCCAGCTTCCTTTATCACTCCCCAATGCTACTGTATAAGCAATCACCCATGGGCACAGCTAACATTCTCCTGGGAAGCTCGGCCTAGCCTGCCTTTATCACTCCCCAATGCTACTGTATAAGCAGTCACCCCTCTACACAGCTTACATTCTCCAGGGATGCTTGGCCTAGCCTGCCTTTATCACTCCCCAATGCTACTCTATAAGCAATCACCCCTCTACACAGCTTACATTATCCAGGGATGCTTGGCCTAGCATACATTTATCACTCCGCAATACTACTGTATAAGCTGTCACACCTCTACACAGTTTACATTCTCCAGGGATGCTTGGCCTAGCCTGCCTTTATCACTCCGCAATACTACTGTATAAGCAGTCTCCCCTCTACACAGCTTACATTCTCCAGGGATGTTTGGCCTAGCATGCCTTTATCACACTGCAATACTACTGTATATGCAGTTACCCCTCTACACAGCTTGCATTCTCCAGGGATGCTTGGCCTAGCCTGCCTTTATCACTCTGCAATACTACTATATAAGCAGTCACCCCTCTACACAGCTTGCATTCTCCAGGGATGCTTGGCCTAGCTGCCTTTATCACTCCCCAAAGCTACAGTATAAGCAATCACCCATGTGCACAGCTTACATTCTCCAGGGATGCTTGGCCTAGCCTGCCTTTATCACTCCATAATGCTACTGTATAAGCTATCACACCTCTACACAGCTTACATTCTCCAGGGATGCTTGGCCTAGCTGCCTTTATCACTCCCCAATGCTACTGTATAAGCAGGCACACCTCTACACAGCTTACATTCTCCAGGGATGCTTGGCCTAGCTGCCTTTATCACTCTGCAATACTACTGTATAATCAGTCACCCCTCTACACAGCTTGCATTCTCCAGGTATGCGTGGCCTAGCATGCCTTTATCACTCCCCAATGCTACTGTATAAGCTGTCACACCTCTACACAGCTTACATTCTCCAGGTATGCTCGGCCTAGCCTGCTTTTATCACTCTCCAATGCTACTGTATAAGCTGTCACACCTCTACACAGCTTACATTCTCCAGGGATGCTTGGCCTAGCTGCCTTTATCACTCTGCAATACTACTGTATAATCAGTCACCCCTCTACACAGCTTACATTCTCCAGGGATGCTTGCCTAGCTGCCTTTATCACTCTGCAATACTACTGTATAATCAGTCACCCCTCTACACAGCTTGCATTCTCCACATATGCGTGGCCTAGCATGCCTTTATCACTCTGCAATACTACTGTATAAGCAGTCACACCTCTACACAGGTTACATTCTCCAGGGATGCTAGACCTAGCTGCCTTTATCACTCCGCAATGCTACTGTATAAGCAGTCACCCCTCTACACAGCTTACATTCTCCAGGGATGCTCGGCCTAGCCTGCTTTTATCCCTCTCGAATGCTACTGTATAAGCTGTCACACCTCTACACAGCTTACATTCTCCAGGGATGCTTGGCCTAGCTGCCTTTATCACTCCGCAATGCTACTGTATAAGCAGTCACCCCTCTACACAGCTTACATTATCTGGGGATGCTTGGCCTAGCCTGCCTCTATCACTACGCAATAATACTGTATAAGCAGTCACCCCTCTACACAGCTTACATTCTCCAGGGATGCTTGGCCTAGCATGCCTTTATCACTCCCCAATGCTACTGTTAAAGCAATCACCCCTCTACACAGGTTACATTCTCCAGGGATGCTTGGCTTAGCTTGCCTTTATCACTCCCCAATGCTACAGTATAAGCAATTACCCATGTGCACAGCTTACATTCTCCAGGGATGCTTGGCCTAGCCTGTCTTTATCACTCCCCAATGCTGCTGTATAAGCTGTCACACGTCTACACAGCTTACATTCTCCAGGGATGCTTGGCCTAGCATGCCTTTATCACTCTGCAATACTACTGTATAAGCAGTCAGCCCACTACACAGCTTGCATTCTCCAGGGATGCTTGGCTTAGCTTCCTTTATCACTCCCCAATGCTACTGTATAAGCAATCACCCATGTGCACAGCTTACATTCTCCAGGGATGCTCGGCCTAGCCTGCTTTTATCCCTCTCGAATGCTACTGTATAAGCTGTCACACCTCTACACAGCTTACATTCTCCAGGGATGCTTGGCCTAGCTGCCTTTATCACTCCGCAATGCTACTGTATAAGCAGTCACCCCTCTACACAGCTTACATTATCTGGGGATGCTTGGCCTAGCCTGCCTCTATCACTACGCAATAATACTGTATAAGCAGTCACCCCTCTACACAGCTTACATTCTCCAGGGATGCTTGGCCTAGCATGCCTTTATCACTCCCCAATGCTACTGTTAAAGCAATCACCCCTCTACACAGGTTACATTCTCCAGGGATGCTTGGCTTAGCTTGCCTTTATCACTCCCCAATGCTACAGTATAAGCAATTACCCATGTGCACAGCTTACATTCTCCAGGGATGCTTGGCCTAGCCTGTCTTTATCACTCCCCAATGCTGCTGTATAAGCTGTCACACGTCTACACAGCTTACATTCTCCAGGGATGCTTGGCCTAGCATGCCTTTATCACTCTGCAATACTACTGTATAAGCAGTCAGCCCACTACACAGCTTGCATTCTCCAGGGATGCTTGGCTTAGCTTCCTTTATCACTCCCCAAAGCTACTGTATAAGCAATCACCCATGTGCACAGCTTACATTCTCCTGGGAAGCTTGGCCTAGCCTGCCTTTATCACTTCCCAATGCTACTGTATAAGCAGTCTCCCCTCTACACAGGTTACATTCTCCAGGGATGCTTGGCCTAGCTGCCTTTATCACTCCGAAATGCTACTGTATAAGCAGGCACACCTCTACACAGGTTACATTCTCCACATTCTCCAGGGATGCTTGGCCTAGCTGCCCTTATCACTCCCCAATGCTACTGTATAAGCAATCACCCCTCTACACAGGTTATTCTCCAGGGATGCTTGGCCTAGCTGCCTTTATCACTCCCCAATGCTACTGTATAAGCAATCTCCCCTCTACACAAGTTACATTCTACAGGGATGCTTGGCTTAGCTTGCCTTTATCACTCCCCAATGCTACTGTATAAGCAGTCACCCCTATTCACAGGTTACATTCTCCAGGGATGTTTGGCCTAGCTGCCTTTATCACTCCGCAATGCTATTGTATAAGCAGTCACACATCTACACAAGTTACATTCTACAGGGATGCTTGGCTTAGCTTGCCTTTATCACTCCACCAATGCTACTGTACAAGCAGTCACCACTCTACACAGCTTACATTCACCAGGCATGCTTGGCCTAGCCTGCCTTTATCAGTCCGTAATACTACCGTATAAGCAATCACCCCTCTACACAGCTTACATTCTCCAGGGATGCTTGGCCTAGCTGCCCTTATCACTCCCCAATGCTACTGTATAAGCAGGCACACCTGTACACAGGTTACATTCTCCAGGGATGCTTGCCCTAGCTGCCTTTATCACTCCCCAATGCTACTTTATAAGCAATTACCCCTCTACACAGCTTGCATTCTCCAGGGATGCTTGGCCTAGCTGCCTATCACTCCCCAATGCTACTGTATAAGCAGGCACACCTCTACACAGCTTACATTCTCCAGGGATGCTTGGCCTAGCCTGCCTTTATCAGTCCCCAATGCTACTGTATAAGCAGTCACCCCTCTAAACAGCTTGCATTCTCCAGGGATGCTTGGCTTAGATTGCATTTATCACTCCCCAATGCTACTGTATAAGCAGTCACCCCTCTACACAGGTTACATTCTCCAGGGATGCTTGGCCTAGCTGCCTTTATCACTCCGCAATGCTACTGTATAAGCAGTCACCCCTCTACACAGCTTACATTATCTGGGGATGCCTGGCCTAGCCTGCCTCTATCACTCCGCAATAATACTGTATAAGCAGTCACCCCTCTACACAGCTTACATTCTCCAGGGATGCTTGGCCTAGCATGCCTTTATCACTCCCCAATGCTACTGTTAAAGCAATCACCCCTCTACACAGGTTACATTCTCCAGGGATGCTTGGCTTAGCTTGCCTTTATCACTCCCCAATGCTACAGTATAAGCAATTACCCATGTGCACAGCTTACATTCTCCAGGGATGCTTGGCCTAGCCTGCCTTTATCACTCCCCAATGCTACTGTATAAGCTGTCACACGTCTACACAGCTTACATTCTCCAGGGATGCTTGGCCTAGCATGCCTTTATCACTCTGCAATACTACTGTATAAGCAGTCAGCCCTCTACACAGGTTACATTCTCCACATTCTCCAGGGATGCTTGGCTTAGCTTCCTTTATCACTCCCCAATGCTACTGTATAAGCAATCACCCTTGTGCACAGCTTACATTCTCCTGGGAAGCTTGGCCTAGCCTGCCTTTATCACTTCCCAATGCTACTGTATAAGCAGTCTCCCCTCTACACAGGTTACATTCTCCAGGGATGCTTGGCCTAGCTGCCTTTATCACTCCGCAATGCTACTGTATAAACAGGCACACCTCTACACAGGTTACATTCTCCACATTCTCCAGGGATGCTTGGCCTAGCTGCCCTTATCACTCCCCAATGCTACTGTATAAGCAATCACCCCTCTACACAGGTTATTCTCCAGGGATGCTTGGCCTAGCTGCCTTTATCACTCCCCAATGCTACTGTATAAGCAGTCACCCCTCTACACAGGTTACATTCTCCAGGGATGCTTGGCCCAGCTGCCTTTATAACTCCGCAATGCTACTGTATAAGCAGTCACCCCTCTACACAGCTTACATTGTCTAGGGATGCTTGGCCTAGCCTGCCTTTATCACTCCGCAATACTACTGTATAAGCAGTCACCCCTCTACACAGCTTACATTATCTAGGGATGCTTGGCCTAGCCTGCCTTTATCACTCCCCAATGCTACTGTATAAGCAGTCACCCATCTACACAGGTTACATTCTCCACATTCTCCAGGGATGCTTGGCCTAGCTGCCCTTAACACTCCCCAATGCTACTGTATAAGCAATCACCCCTCTACACAGCTTATATTCTCCAGGGATGCTTGGCCTAGCTGCCTTTATCACTCCCCAATGCTACTGTATAAGCAATCACCCATGTGCACAGCTTACATTCTCCTGGGAAGCTTGGCCTAGCCTGCTTTTATCACTTCCCAATGCTACTGTATAAGCAGTCACCCCTCTACACAGGTTACATTCTCCAGGGATGCTTGGCCTAGCTGCCTTTATCACTCCGAAATGCTACTGTATAAGCAGGCACACCTCTACACAGGTTACATTCTCCACATTCTCCAGGGATGCTTGGCTTAGCTGCCCTTATCACTCCCCAATGCTACTATATAAGCAATCACCCCTCTACACAGCTTGCATTCTCCAGGGATGCTTGGCTTAGCTTGCCATTATCACTCCCCAGTGCTACTGTATAAGCAGTCACCCCTCTACACAGGTTATTCTCAGGGATGCTTGGCCTAGCTGCCTTTATCACTCCCCAATGCTACTGTATAAGCAGTCACCCCTATACATAGGTTATTCTCAAGGGATGCTTGGCCTTGCTGCCTTTATCACACCGCAATGCTGCTGTATAAGCAGGCACACCACTACACAGGTTACATTCTCCAGGGATGCTTGGCACAGCTGCCTTTATCACTCAGCAATGCTACTGTATAAGCAGTCACCCCTCTATACAGCTTACATTATCTAGGGATGCTTGGCCTAGCCTGCCTTTATCACTCCCCGATGCTACTGTATAAGCAGTCACCCATCTACACAGGTTACATTCTCCACATTCTCCAGGAATGCTTGGCCTAGCTGCCCTTAACACTCCCCAATGCTACTGTATAAGCAATCACCCCTCTGCAGAGCTTATATTCTCCAGGGATGCTTGGCCTAGCTGCCTTTATCACTCCCCAATGCTACTGTTAAAGAAATCACCCCTCTACACAGGTTACATTCTCCAGGGATGCTTGGCTTAGCTTGCCTTTATCACTCCCCAATGCTACTGTATAAGCAGTCACCCCTCTACACAGGTTACATTCTCCAGGGATGCTTGGCCTAGCTGCCTTTATCACTCCGCAATGCTACTGTATAAGCAGTCACCCCTCTACACAGCTTACATTCACCAGGCATGCTTGGCCTAGCCTGCCTTTATCAGTCCATAATACTACCGTATAAGCAATCACCCCTCTACACAGCTTACATTCTCCAGGGATGCTTGGCCTAGCTGCCCTTATCACTCCCCAATGCTACTGTATAAGCAGGCACACCTGTACACAGGTTACATTCTCCAGGGATGCTTGCCCTAGCTGCCTTTATCACTCCCCAATGCTACTTTATAAGCAATTACCCCTCTACACAGCTTGCATTCTCCAGGGATACTTGGCCTAGCTGCCTATCACTCCCCAATGCTACTGTATAAGCAGGCACACCTCTACACAGCTTACATTCTCCAGGGATGCTTGGCCTAGCCTGCCTTTATCAGTCCCCAATGCTACTGTATAAGCAGTCACCCCTCTAAACAGCTTGCATTCTCCAGGGATGCTTGGCTTAGATTGCATTTATCACTCCCCAATGCTACTGTATAAGCAGTCACCCCTCTACACAGGTTACATTCTCCAGGGATGCTTGGCCTAGCTGCCTTTATCACTCCGCAATGCTACTGTATAAGCAGTCACCCCTCTACACAGCTTACATTATCTGGGGATGCTTGGCCTAGCCTGCCTCTATCACTACGCAATAATACTGTATAAGCAGTCACCCCTCTACACAGCTTACATTCTCCAGGGATGCTTGGCCTAGCATGCCTTTATCACTCCCCAATGCTACTGTTAAAGCAATCACCCCTCTACACAGGTTACATTCTCCAGGGATGCTTGGCTTAGCTTGCCTTTATCACTCCCCAATGCTACAGTATAAGCAATTACCCATGTGCACAGCTTACATTCTCCAGGGATGCTTGGCCTTGCCTGCCTTTATCACTCCCCAATGCTACTGTATAAGCTGTCACACGTCTACACAGCTTACATTCTCCAGGGATGCTTGGCCTAGCATGCCTTTATCACTCTGCAATACTACTGTATAAGCAGTCAGCCCTCTACACAGGTTACATTCTCCAGGGATGCTTGGCTTAGTTTCCTTTATCACTCCCATATGCTACTGTATAAGCAATCACCCTTGTGCACAGCTTACATTCTCCTGGGAAGCTTGGCCTAGCCTGCCTTTATCACTTCCCAATGCTACTGTATAAGCAGTCTCCCCTCTACACAGGTTACATTCTCCAGGGATGCTTGGCCTAGCTGCCTGTATCACTCCGCAATGCTACTGTATAAACAGGCACACCTCTACACAGGTTACATTCTCCACATTCTCCAGGGATGCTTGGCCTAGCTGCCCTTATCACTCCCCAATGCTACTGTATAAGCAATCACCCCTCTACACAGGTTATTCTCCAGGGATGCTTGGCCTAGCTGCCTTTATCACTCCCCAATGCTAGTGTATAAGCAGTCACCCCTCTACACAGGTTACATTCTCCAGGGATGCTTGGCCCAGCTGCCTTTATAACTCCGCAATGCTACTGTATAAGCAGTCACCCCTCTACACAGCTTACATTGTCTAGGGATGCTTGGCCTAGCCTGCCTTTATCACTCCGCAATACTACTGTATAAGCAGTCACCCCTCTACACAGCTTACATTATCTAGGGATGCTTGGCCTAGCCTGCCTTTATCACTCCCCAATGCTACTGTATAAGCAGTCACCCATCTACACAGGTTACATTCTCCACATTCTCCAGGGATGCTTGGCCTAGCTGCCCTGAACACTCCCCAATGCTACTGTATAAGCAATCACCCCTCTACACAGCTTATATTCTCCAGGGATGCTTGGCCTAGCTGCCTTTATCACTCCCCAATGCTACTGTATAAGCAATCACCCATGTGCACAGCTTACATTCTCCTGGGAAGCTTGGCCTAGCCTGCCTTTATCACTTCCCAATGCTACTGTATAAGCAGTCACCCCTCTACACAGGTTACATTCTCCAGGGATGCTTGGCCTAGCTGCCTTTATCACTCCGAAATGCTACTGTATAAGCAGGCACACCTCTACACAGGTTACATTCTCCACATTCTCCAGGGATGCTTGGCTTAGCTGCCCTTATCACTCCCCAATGCTACTATATAAGCAATCACCCCTCTACACAGCTTGCATTCTCCAGGGATGCTTGGCTTAGCTTGCCATTATCACTCCCCAATGCTACTGTATAAGCAGTCACCCCTCTACACAGGTTATTCTCAGGGATGCTTGGCCTAGCTACCTTTATCACTCCCCAATGCTACTGTATAAGCAGTCACCCCTATACATAGGTTATTCTCAAGGGATGCTTGGCCTTGCTGCCTTTATCACTCCGCAATGCTGCTGTATAAGCAGGCACACCTCTACACAGGTTACATTCTCCAGGGATGCTTGGCACAGCTGCCTTTATCACTCAGCAATGCTACTGTATAAGCAGTCACCCCTCTATACAGCTTACATTATCTAGGGATGCTTGGCCTAGCCTGCCTTTATCACTCCCCAATGCTACTGTATAAGCAGTCACCCATCTACACAGGTTACATTCTCCACATTCTCCAGGGATGCTTGGCCTAGCTGCCTTTATCACTCAGCAATGCTACTGTATAAGCAGTCACCCCTCTACACAGCTTGCATTCTCCAGGGATGCTTGGCCTAGCTGCCTTTATCACTCCCCAATGCTACTGTATAAGCAATTACCCATGTGCACAGCTTGCATTCTCCAGGGATGCTTGGCCTAGCTGCCTTTATCACTCCCCAAAGCTACTGTATAAGCAATTACCCATGTGCACAGCTTACATTCTCCAGGGATGCTTGGCCTAGCCTGCCTTTATCACTCCCCAATGCTACTGTATAAGATGTCACACGTCTACACAGCTTATATTCTCCAGGGATGCTTGGCCTAGCTGCCTTCATCACTCCCCAATGCTACTGTATAAGCAGTCAGCCCTCTACACAGCTTGCATTCTCCAGGGATGCTTGGCCCAGCTTCCTTTATCACTCCCCAATGCTACCGTATAAGCAATCACCCATGGGCACAGCTAACATTCTCCTGGGAAGCTCGGCCTAGCCTGCCTTTATCACTCCCCAATGCTACTGTATAAGCAGTCACCCCTCTACACAGCTTACATTCTCCAGGGATGCTTGGCCTAGCCTGCCTTTATCACACTGCAATACTACTATATAAGCAGTCACCCCTCTACACAGCTTGCATTCTCCAGGGATGCTTGGCCTAGCCTGCCTTTATCACTCCCCAATGCTACTGTATAAGCAATCACCCCTCTACACAGCTTACATTATCCAGGGATGCTTTGCCTAGCATACCTTTATCACTCCGCAATACTACTGTATAAGCTGTCACACCTCTACACAGTTTACATTCTCCAGGGATGCTTGGCCTTGCCTGCCTTTATCACTCCGCAATACTACTGTATAAGCAGTCTCCCCTCTACACAGCTTACATTCTCCAGGGATGTTTGGCCTAGCATGCCTTTATCACACTGCAATACTACTGTATATGCAGTTACCCCTCTACACAGCTTGCATTCTCCAGGGATGCTTGGCCTAGCCGGCCTTTATCACTCTGCAATACTACTATATAAGCAGTCACCCCTCTACACAGCTTGCATTCTCCAGGGATGCTTGGCCTAGCTGCCTTTATCACTCCCCAAAGCTACTGTATAAGCTATCACACCTCTACACAGCTTACATTCTCCAGGGATGCTTGGCCTAGCCTGCCTTTATCACTCCCCAATGCTACTGTATAAGCTATCACACCTCTACACAGCTTACATTCTCCAGGGATGCTTGGCCTAGCTGCCTTTATCACTCCCCAATGCTACTGTATAAGCAGGCACACCTCTACACAGCTTACATTATCCAGGGATGCTTGGCCTAGCTGCCTTTATCACTCTGCAATACTACTGTATAATCAGTCACCCCTCTACACAGCTTGCATTCTCCAGGTATGCGTGGCCTAGCATGCCTTTATCACTCCCCAATGCTACTGTATAAGCAGTCACACCTCTACACAGGTTATTCTCCAGGGATTCTTGGCTTAGCTTCCTTTATCACTCCCCAATGCTACTGTATAAGCTGTCACACCTCTACACAGCTTACATTCTCCAGGGATGCTCGGCCTAGCCTGCTTTTATCCCTCTCCAATGCTACTGTATAAGCTGTCACACCTCTACACAGCTTACATTCTCCAGGGATGCTTGGCCTAGCTGCCTTTATCACTCTGCAATACTACTGTATAATCAGTCACCCTTCTACACAGCTTACATTCTCCAGGGATGCTTGCCTAGCTGCCTTTATCACTCTGCAATACTTCTGTATAAGCAGTCACCCCTCTACACAGCTTACATTATCCAGGGATGCTTGGCCTAGTCTGCCTTTATCACTCCGCAATACTACTGTATAAGCAGTCACCCCTCTACACAGCTTACATTCTCCAGGGATGCTTGGCTTAGCTTCCTTTATCACTCCCCAATGCTACTGTATAAGCAATCACCCATGTGCACAGCTTACATTCTCCTGGGAAGCTTGGCCTAGCTGCCTTTATCACTTCCCAATACTACTGTATAAGCAGGCACACCTCTACACAAGTTACATTCTCCACATTCTCCAGGGATGCTTGGCCTAGCTTCCCTTATCACTCCCCAATGCTACTGTATAAGCAATCACCCCTCTACACAGCTTGCATTCTCCAGGGATGCTTGGCCTAGCTGCCTTTATCTCTCCCCAATGCTACTGTATAAGCAATCACCCCTCTACACAGCTTGCATTCTCCAGGGATGCTTGGCTTAGCTTGCCTTTATCACTCCCCAATGCTACTGTATAAGCAGTCAACGCTCTACACAGGTTATTCTCCAGGGATGCTTGGCCTAGCTGCCTTTATCACTCCCCAATGCTACTGTATAAGCAGTCACCCCTCTACACAGGTTATTCTCCAGGGATGCTTGGCCTAGCTGCCTTTATCACTCCGCAATGCTACTGTATAAGCAGTCACCCCTCTACACAGCTTACATTATCTAGGGATGCTTGGCCTAGCCTGCCTTTATCACTCCCCAATGCTACTGTATAAGCAGTCACCCATCTACACAGGTTACATTCTCCACATTCTCCAGACATGCTTGGCCTAGCTGCCCTTAACACTCCCCAATGCTACTGTATAAGCAATCACCCCTCTACACAGCTTATATTCTCCAGGGATGCTTGGCCTAGCTGCCTTTATCACTCCCCAATGCGACTGTTAAAGCAATCA
The DNA here is from genome assembly GCA_031769625.1 of Taudactylus pleione. Taxonomy (NCBI): domain Eukaryota; kingdom Metazoa; phylum Chordata; class Amphibia; order Anura; family Myobatrachidae; genus Taudactylus; species Taudactylus pleione. Next base: position 23,818,966 of record JAUIMM010000005.1, on the reverse strand, counting down.
CCCCTCTACACAGGTTACATTCTCCAGGGATGCTTGGCTTAGCTTGCCTTTATCACTCCCCAATGCTACTGTATAAGCAATCACCCATGTGCACAGCTTACATTCTCCAGGGATGCTTGGCCCAGCTTCCTTTATCACTCCCCAATGCTACTGTATAAGCAATCACCCATGTGCACAGCTTACATTCTCCTGGGAAGCTCGGCCTAGCCTGCTTTTATCACTTCCCAATGCTACTGTATAAGCTGTCACTCCTCTACACAGCATACATTCTCCAGGGATGCTTGACCTAGCCTGCCTTTATCACTCCCAAATCCTACTGTATAAGCTGTCACACCTCTACACAGGTTACATTCTCCACATTCTCCAGGCATGCTTGGCCTAGCTGCCCTTAACACTCCCCAATGCTACTGTATAAGCAATCACCCCTCTACACAGCTTATATTCTGCAGGGATGCTTGGCCTAGCTGCCTTTATCACTCCCCAATGCTACTGTTAAAGCAATCACCCCTCTACACAGGTTACATTCTCCAGGGATGCTTGGCTTAGCTTGCCTTTATCACTCCCCAATGCTACTGTATAAGCAATCATCCATGAACACAGCTTACAGTCTCTAGGGATGCGTAGCCTAGCCTGCCTTTATCACTCCCCAATGCTACTGTATAAGCAGTCACACGTCTACACAGCTTACATTCTCCAGGGATGCTTGGCGTAGCTGCCTTTATCACTCTGCAATACTACTGTATAATCAGTCACCCCTCTACACAGCTTGCATTCTCCAGGGATGCGTGGCCTAGCCTGCCTTTATCACTCCGCAATACTACTGTATAATCAGTCACCCCTCTACACAGCTTACATTCTCCAGGGATGCTTGGCTTAGCTTGCCTTTATCACTCCCCAATGCTACTGTATAAGCAATCACCCATGTGCACAGCTTACATTCTCCTGGGAAGCTCGGCCTAGCCTGCCTTTATCACTTCCCAATGCTACTGTATAAGCAGTCACCCCTCTACACAGGTTACATTCTCCAGGGATGCTTGGCCTAGCATGCCTTAATCACTCCGCAATACTACTGTAGAAGCAGTCACCCCTCTACACAGCTTGCATTCTCCAGGGATGCTTGGCCTAGCCTGCCTTTATCACTCCCCAATGCTACTGTATAAGCAGTCACCCCTGTACACAGCTTACATTATCCAGGGATGCTTGGCCTAGCTGACTTTATCACTCCCCAATGCTACTGTATAAGCTGTCACACCTCTACACAGCTTACATTCTCCAGGCATACTTGGCCTAGCTGCCTTTATCACTCCCCAATGCTACTGTATAAGCAGTCACCCCTCTACACAGCTTACATTATCCAGGGATGCTTGGCCTAGCTGCCTTTATCACTCCCCAATGCTACTGTATAAGCAATCACCCATGTGCACAGCTTACATTTTCCAGGGATGCTTGGCCTAGCCTGCCTTTATCACTCCCCAATGCTACTGTATAAGCTGTCACACTTCTACACAGCTTACATTCTCCAGGGATGCTTGGCCTAGTCTGCCTTTATCACTCCCCAATGCTACTGTATAAGCTGTCACACCTCTACACAGCTTACATTCTCCAGGGATGCTTGGCCTAGCTGCCTTTATCACTCTGCAATACTACTGTATAATCAGTCACCCCTCTACACAGCTTGCATTCTCCAGGGATGCGTGGCCTAGCTTCTTTAATCACTCCCCAATGCTACTGTATAAGCAATCATCCATGTACACAGCTTACAGTCTCTAGGGATGCGTAGCCTAGCTGCCTTTATCACTCCCCAATGCTACTGTATAAGCAATCACCCATGTGCACAGCTTACATTTTCCAGGGATGCTTGGCCTAGCCTGCCTTTATCACTCCCCAATGCTACTGTATAAGCTGTCACACTTCTACACAGCTTACATTCTCCAGGGATGCTTGGCCTAGCTGCCTTTATCACTCTGCAATACTACTGTATAATCAGTCACCCCTCTACACAGCTTACATTCTCCAGGGATGCTTGGCCTAGCTGCCTTTATCACTCCCCAATGCTACTGTATAAGCAGTCACCCCTCTACACAGCTTACATTATCCAGGGATGCTTGGCCTAGCTGCCTTTATCACTCCCCAATGCTACTGTATAAGCAATCACCCATGTGCACAGCTTACATTTTCCAGGGATGCTTGGCTTAGCTTGCCTTTATCACTCCCCAATGCTACTGTATAAGCAGTCAACGCTCTACACAGGTTATTCTCCAGGGATGCTTGGCCTAGCTGCCTTTATCACTCCCCAATGCTACTGTATAAGCAGTCACCCCTCTACACAGGTTATTCTCCAGGGATGCTTGGCCTAGCTGCCTTTATCACTCCGCAATGCTACTGTATAAGCAGTCACCCCTCTACACAGCTTACATTATCTAGGGATGCTTGGCCTAGCCTGCCTTTATCACTCCCCAATGCTACTGTATAAGCAGTCACCCATCTACACAGGTTACATTCTCCACATTCTCCAGACATGCTTGGCCTAGCTGCCCTTAACACTCCCCAATGCTACTGTATAAGCAATCACCCCTCTACACAGCTTATATTCTCCAGGGATGCTTGGCCTAGCTGCCTTTATCACTCCCCAATGCGACTGTTAAAGCAATCACCCCTCTACACAGGTTACATTCTCCAGGGATGCTTGGCTTAGCTTGCCTTTATCACTCCCCAATGCTACTGTATAAGCAATCACCCATGTGCACAGCTTACATTCTCCAGGGATACTTGGCCCAGCTTCCTTTATCACTCCCCAATGCTACTGTATAAGCAATCACCCATGTGCACAGCTTACATTCTCCTGGGAAGCTCGGCCTAGCCTGCTTTTATCACTTCCCAATGCTACTGTATAAGCTGTCACTCCTCTACACAGCATACATTCTCCAGGGATGCTTGACCTAGCCTGCCTTTATCACTCCCAAATCCTACTGTATAAGCTGTCACACCTCTACACAGGTTACATTCTCCACATTCTCCAGGCATGCTTGGCCTAGCTGCCCTTAACACTCCCCAATGCTACTGTATAAGCAATCACCCCTCTACACAGCTTATATTCTGCAGGGATGCTTGGCCTAGCTGCCTTTATCACTCCCCAATGCTACTGTTAAAGCAATCACCCCTCTACACAGGTTACATTCTCCAGGGATGCTTGGCTTAGCTTGCCTTTATCACTCCCCAATGCTACTGTATAAGCAATCATCCATGAACACAGCTTACAGTCTCTAGGGATGCGTAGCCTAGCCTGCCTTTATCACTCCCCAATGCTACTGTATAAGCAGTCACACGTCTACACAGCTTACATTCTCCAGGGATGCTTGGCGTAGCTGCCTTTATCACTCTGCAATACTACTGTATAATCAGTCACCCCTCTACACAGCTTGCATTCTCCAGGGATGCGTGGCCTAGCCTGCCTTTATCACTCCGCAATACTACTGTATAATCAGTCACCCCTCTACACAGCTTACATTCTCCAGGGATGCTTGGCTTAGCTTGCCTTTATCACTCCCCAATGCTACTGTATAAGCAATCACCCATGTGCACAGCTTACATTCTCCTGGGAAGCTCGGCCTAGCCTGCCTTTATCACTTCCCAATGCTACTGTATAAGCAGTCACCCCTCTACACAGGTTACATTCTCCAGGGATGCTTGGCCTAGCATGCCTTAATCACTCCGCAATACTACTGTAGAAGCAGTCACCCCTCTACACAGCTTGCATTCTCCAGGGATGCTTGGCCTAGCCTGCCTTTATCACTCCCCAATGCTACTGTATAAGCAGTCACCCCTGTACACAGCTTACATTATCCAGGGATGCTTGGCCTAGCTGACTTTATCACTCCCCAATGCTACTGTATAAGCTGTCACACCTCTACACAGCTTACATTCTCCAGGCATACTTGGCCTAGCTGCCTTTATCACTCCCCAATGCTACTGTATAAGCAGTCACCCCTCTACACAGCTTACATTATCCAGGGATGCTTGGCCTAGCTGCCTTTATCACTCCCCAATGCTACTGTATAAGCAATCACCCATGTGCACAGCTTACATTTTCCAGGGATGCTTGGCCTAGCCTGCCTTTATCACTCCCCAATGCTACTGTATAAGCTGTCACACTTCTACACAGCTTACATTCTCCAGGGATGCTTGGCCTAGTCTGCCTTTATCACTCCCCAATGCTACTGTATAAGCTGTCACACCTCTACACAGCTTACATTCTCCAGGGATGCTTGGCCTAGCTGCCTTTATCACTCTGCAATACTACTGTATAATCAGTCACCCCTCTACACAGCTTGCATTCTCCAGGGATGCGTGGCCTAGCTTCTTTAATCACTCCCCAATGCTACTGTATAAGCAATCATCCATGTACACAGCTTACAGTCTCTAGGGATGCGTAGCCTAGCTGCCTTTATCACTCCCCAATGCTACTGTATAAGCAATCACCCATGTGCACAGCTTACATTTTCCAGGGATGCTTGGCCTAGCCTGCCTTTATCACTCCCCAATGCTACTGTATAAGCTGTCACACTTCTACACAGCTTACATTCTCCAGGGATGCTTGGCCTAGCTGCCTTTATCACTCTGCAATACTACTGTATAATCAGTCACCCCTCTACACAGCTTACATTCTCCAGGGATGCTTGGCCTAGCTGCCTTTATCACTCCCCAATGCTACTGTATAAGCAGTCACCCCTCTACACAGCTTACATTATCCAGGGATGCTTGGCCTAGCTGCCTTTATCACTCCCCAATGCTACTGTATAAGCAATCACCCATGTGCACAGCTTACATTTTCCAGGGATGCTTGGCCTAGCCTGCCTTTATCACTCCCCAATGCTACTGTATAAGCTGTCACACTTCTACACAGCTTACATTCTCCAGGGATGCTTGGCCTAGTCTGCCTTTATCACTCCCCAATGCTACTGTATAAGCTGTCACACCTCTACACAGCTTACATTCTCCAGGGATGCTTGGCCTAGCTGCCTTTATCACTCTGCAATACTACTGTATAATCAGTCACCCCTCTACACAGCTTGCATTCTCCAGGGATGCGTGGCCTAGCTTCTTTAATCACTCCCCAATGCTACTGTATAAGCAATCATCCATGTACACAGCTTACAGTCTCTAGGGATGCTTGGCCTAGCTGCCTTTATCACTCCCCAATGCTACTGTATAAGCAATCACCCATGTGCACAGCTTACATTTTCCAGGGATGCTTGGCCTAGCCTGCCTTTATCACTCCCCAATGCTACTGTATAAGCTGTCACACTTCTACACAGCTTACATTCTCCAGGGATGCTTGGCCTAGCTGCCTTTATCACTCTGCAATACTACTGTATAATCAGTCACCCCTCTACACAGCTTACATTCTCCAGGGATGCTTGGCCTAGCCTGCCTTTATCACTCCCCAATGCTACTGTATAAGCTATCACACCTCTACACAGCTTACATTCTCCAGGGATGCTTGGCCTAGCTGCCTTTATCACTCCCCAATGCTACTGTATAAGCAGGCACACCTCTACACAGCTTACATTCTCCAGGGATGCTTGGCCTAGCTGCCTTTATCACTCTGCAATACTACTGTATAATCAGTCACCCCTCTACACAGCTTGCATTCTCCAGGTATGCGTGGCCTAGCATGCCTTTATCACTCCCCAATGCTACTGTATAAGCTGTCACACCTCTACACAGCTTACATTCTCCAGGTATGCTCGGCCTAGCCTGCTTTTATCACTCTCCAATGCTACTGTATAAGCTGTCACACCTCTACACAGCTTACATTCTCCAGGGATGCTTGGCCTAGCTGCCTTTATCACTCTGCAATACTACTGTATAATCAGTCACCCCTCTACACAGCTTACATTCTCCAGGGATGCTTGCCTAGCTGCCTTTATCACTCTGCAATACTACTGTATAATCAGTCACCCCTCTACACAGCTTGCATTCTCCAGGTATGCGTGGCCTAGCATGCCTTTATCACTCTGCAATACTACTGTATAAGCAGTCACACCTCTACACAGGTTACATTCTCCAGGGATGCTTGACCTAGCTGCCTTTATCACTCCGCAATGCTACTGTATAAGCAGTCACCCCTCTACACAGCTTACATTATCCAGGGATGCTTGGCCTAGCCTGCCTTTATCACTCCGCAATACTACTGTATAAGCAGTCACCCCTCTACACAGCTTACATTCTCCAGGGATGCTTGGCTTAGCTTCCTTTATCACTCCCCAATGCTACTGTATAAGCTGTCACACCTCTACACAGCTTACATTCTCCAGGGATGCTCGGCCTAGCCTGCTTTTATCCCTCTCCAATGCTACTGTATAAGCTGTCACACCTCTACACAGCTTACATTCTCCAGGGATGCTTGGCCTAGCTGCCTTTATCACTCTGCAATACTACTGTATAATCAGTCACCCTTCTACACAGCTTACATTCTCCAGGGATGCTTACCTAGCTGCCTTTATCACTCTGCAATACTTCTGTATAATCAGTCACCCCTCTACACAGCTTGCATTCTCCAGGTATGCTTGGCCTAGCATGCCTTTATCACTCCGCAATACTACTGTATAAGCAGTCACACCTCTACACAGGTTACATTCTCCAGGGATGCTTGGCCTAGCTGCCTTTATCACTCTGCAATGCTACTGTATAAGCAGTCACCCCTCTACACAGCTTATATTATCCAGGGATGCTTGGCCTAGTCTGCCTTTATCACTCCGCAATACTACTGTATAAGCAGTCACCCCTCTACACAGCTTACATTCTCCAGGGATGCTTGGCTTAGCTTCCTTTATCACTCCCCAATGCTACTGTATAAGCAATCACCCATGTGCACAGCTTACATTCTCCTGGGAAGCTTGGCCTAGCTGCCTTTATCACTTCCCAATACTACTTTATAAGCAGGCACACCTCTACACAAGTTACATTCTCCACATTCTCCAGGGATGCTTGGCCTAGCTTCCCTTATCACTCCCCAATGCTACTGTATAAGCAATCACCCCTCTACACAGCTTGCATTCTCCAGGGATGCTTGGCCTAGCTGCCTTTATCTCTCCCCAATGCTACTGTATAAGCAATCACCCCTCTACACAGCTTGCATTCTCCAGGGATGCTTGGCTTAGCTTGCCTTTATCACTCCCCAATGCTACTGTATAAGCAGTCACCGCTCTACACAGGTTATTCTCCAGGGATGCTTGGCCTAGCTGCCTTTATCACTCCCCAATGCTACTGTATAAGCAGTCACCCCTCTACACAGGTTATTCTCCAGGGATGCTTGGCCTAGCTGCCTTTATCACTCCGCAATGCTACTGTATAAGCAGTCACCCCTCTACACAGCTTACATTATCTAGGGATGCTTGGCCTAGCCTGCCTTTATCACTCCCCAATGCTACTGTATAAGCAGTCACCCATCTACACAGGTTACATTCTCCACATTCTCCAGACATGCTTGGCCTAGCTGCCCTTAACACTCCCCAATGCTACTGTATAAGCAATCACCCCTCTACACAGCTTATATTCTCCAGGGATGCTTGGCCTAGCTGCCTTTATCACTCCCCAATGCGACTGTTAAAGCAATCACCCCTCTACACAGGTTACATTCTCCAGGGATGCTTGGCTTAGCTTGCCTTTATCACTCCCCAATGCTACTGTATAAGCAATCACCCATGTGCACAGCTTACATTCTCCAGGGAAGCTTGGCCCAGCTTCCTTTATCACTCCCCAATGCTACTGTATAAGCAATCACCCATGTGCACAGCTTACATTCTCCTGGGAAGCTCGGCCTAGCCTGCTTTTATCCCTCTCCAATGCTACTGTATAAGCTGTCACACCTCTACACAGCTTACATTCTCCAGGGATGCTTGGCCTAGCTGCCTTTATCACTCTGCAATACTACTGTATAATCAGTCACCCTTCTACACAGCTTACATTCTCCAGGGATGCTTGCCTAGCTGCCTTTATCACTCTGCAATACTTCTGTATAAGCAGTCACCCCTCTACACAGCTTACATTATCCAGGGATGCTTGGCCTAGTCTGCCTTTATCACTCCGCAATACTACTGTATAAGCAGTCACCCCTCTACACAGCTTACATTCTCCAGGGATGCTTGGCTTAGCTTCCTTTATCACTCCCCAATGCTACTGTATAAGCAGTCAACGCTCTACACAGGTTATTCTCCAGGGATGCTTGGCCTAGCTGCCTTTATCACTCCCCAATGCTACTGTATAAGCAGTCACCCCTCTACACAGGTTATTCTCCAGGGATGCTTGGCCTAGCTGCCTTTATCACTCCGCAATGCTACTGTATAAGCAGTCACCCCTCTACACAGCTTACATTATCTAGGGATGCTTGGCCTAGCCTGCCTTTATCACTCCCCAATGCTACTGTATAAGCAGTCACCCATCTACACAGGTTACATTCTCCACATTCTCCAGACATGCTTGGCCTAGCTGCCCTTAACACTCCCCAATGCTACTGTATAAGCAATCACCCCTCTACACAGCTTATATTCTCCAGGGATGCTTGGCCTAGCTGCCTTTATCACTCCCCAATGCGACTGTTAAAGCAATCACCCCTCTACACAGGTTACATTCTCCAGGGATGCTTGGCTTAGCTTGCCTTTATCACTCCCCAATGCTACTGTATAAGCAATCACCCATGTGCACAGCTTACATTCTCCAGGGATGCTTGGCCCAGCTTCCTTTATCACTCCCCAATGCTACTGTATAAGCAATCACCCATGTGCACAGCTTACATTCTCCTGGGAAGCTCGGCCTAGCCTGCTTTTATCACTTCCCAATGCTACTGTATAAGCTGTCACTCCTCTACACAGCATACATTCTCCAGGGATGCTTGACCTAGCCTGCCTTTATCACTCCCAAATCCTACTGTATAAGCTGTCACACCTCTACACAGGTTACATTCTCCACATTCTCCAGGCATGCTTGGCCTAGCTGCCCTTAACACTCCCCAATGCTACTGTATAAGCAATCACCCCTCTACACAGCTTATATTCTGCAGGGATGCTTGGCCTAGCTGCCTTTATCACTCCCCAATGCTACTGTTAAAGCAATCACCCCTCTACACAGGTTACATTCTCCAGGGATGCTTGGCTTAGCTTGCCTTTATCACTCCCCAATGCTACTGTATAAGCAATCATCCATGTACACAGCTTACAGTCTCTAGGGATGCGTAGCCTAGCCTGCCTTTATCACTCCCCAATGCTACTGTATAAGCAGTCACACGTCTACACAGCTTACATTCTCCAGGGATGCTTGGCGTAGCTGCCTTTATCACTCTGCAATACTACTGTATAATCAGTCACCCCTCTACACAGCTTGCATTCTCCAGGGATGCGTGGCCTAGCCTGCCTTTATCACTCCGCAATACTACTGTATAATCAGTCACCCCTCTACACAGCTTACATTCTCCAGGGATGCTTGGCTTAGCTTGCCTTTATCACTCCCCAATGCTACTGTATAAGCAATCACCCATGTGCACAGCTTACATTCTCCTGGGAAGCTCGGCCTAGCCTGCCTTTATCACTTCCCAATGCTACTGTATAAGCAGTCACCCCTCTACACAGGTTACATTCTCCAGGGATGCTTGGCCTAGCATGCCTTAATCACTCCGCAATACTACTGTAGAAGCAGTCACCCCTCTACACAGCTTGCATTCTCCAGGGATGCTTGGCCTAGCCTGCCTTTATCACTCCCCAATGCTACTGTATAAGCAGTCACCCCTGTACACAGCTTACATTATCCAGGGATGCTTGGCCTAGCTGACTTTATCACTCCCCAATGCTACTGTATAAGCTGTCACACCTCTACACAGCTTACATTCTCCAGGCATACTTGGCCTAGCTGCCTTTATCACTCATCAATGCTACTGTATAAGCAGTCACCCCTCTACACAGCTTACATTATCCAGGGATGCTTGGCCTAGCTGCCTTTATCACTCCCCAATGCTACTGTATAAGCAATCACCCATGTGCACAGCTTACATTTTCCAGGGATGCTTGGCCTAGCCTGCCTTTATCACTCCCCAATGCTACTGTATAAGCTGTCACACTTCTACACAGCTTACATTCTCCAGGGATGCTTGGCCTAGTCTGCCTTTATCACTCCCCAATGCTACTGTATAAGCTGTCACACCTCTACACAGCTTACATTCTCCAGGGATGCTTGGCCTAGCTGCCTTTATCACTCTGCAATACTACTGTATAATCAGTCACCCCTCTACACAGCTTGCATTCTCCAGGGATGCGTGGCCTAGCTTCTTTAATCACTCCCCAATGCTACTGTATAAGCAATCATCCATGTACACAGCTTACAGTCTCTAGGGATGCGTAGCCTAGCTGCCTTTATCACTCCCCAATGCTACTGTATAAGCAATCACCCATGTGCACAGCTTACATTTTCCAGGGATGCTTGGCCTAGCCTGCCTTTATCACTCCCCAATGCTACTGTATAAGCTGTCACACTTCTATACAGCTTACATTCTCCAGGGATGCTTGGCCTAGCTGCCTTTATCACTCTGCAATACTACTGTATAATCAGTCACCCCTCTACACAGCTTACATTCTCCAGGGATGCTTGGCCTAGCCTGCCTTTATCACTCCCCAATGCTACTGTATAAGCTATCACACCTCTACACAGCTTACATTCTCCAGGGATGCTTGGCCTAGCTGCCTTTATCACTCCCCAATGCTACTGTATAAGCAGGCACACCTCTACACAGCTTACATTCTCCAGGGATGCTTGGCCTAGCTGCCTTTATCACTCTGCAATACTACTGTATAATCAGTCACCCCTCTACACAGCTTGCATTCTCCAGGTATGCGTGGCCTAGCATGCCTTTATCACTCCCCAATGCTACTGTATAAGCTGTCACACCTCTACACAGCTTACATTCTCCAGGTATGCTCGGCCTAGCCTGCTTTTATCACTCTCCAATGCTACTGTATAAGCTGTCACACCTCTACACAGCTTACATTCTCCAGGGATGCTTGGCCTAGCTGCCTTTATCACTCTGCAATACTACTGTATAATCAGTCACCCCTCTACACAGCTTGCATTCTCCAGGTATGCGTGGCCTAGCATGCCTTTATCACTCTGCAATACTACTGTATAAGCAGTCACACCTCTACACAGGTTACATTCTCCAGGGATGCTTGACCTAGCTGCCTTTATCACTCCGCAATGCTACTGTATAAGCAGTCACCCCTCTACACAGCTTACATTATCCAGGGATGCTTGGCCTAGCCTGCCTTTATCACTCCGCAATACTACTGTATAAGCAGTCACCCCTCTACACAGCTTACATTCTCCAGGGATGCTTGGCTTAGCTTCCTTTATCACTCCCCAATGCTACTGTATAAGCTGTCACACCTCTACACAGCTTACAATCTCCAGGGATGCTCGGCCTAGCCTGCTTTTATCCCTCTCCAATGCTACTGTATAAGCTGTCACACCTCTACACAGCTTACATTCTCCAGGGATGCTTGGCCTAGCTGCCTTTATCACTCTGCAATACTACTGTATAATCAGTCACCCTTCTACACAGCTTACATTCTCCAGGGATGCTTGCCTAGCTGCCTTTATCACTCTGCAATACTTCTGTATAATCAGTCACCCCTCTACACAGCTTGCATTCTCCAGGTATGCTTGGCCTAGCATGCCTTTATCACTCCGCAATGCTACTGTATAAGCAGTCACACCTCTACACAGGTTACATTCTCCAGGGATGCTTGGCCTAGCTGCCTTTATCACTCTGCAATGCTACTGTATAAGCAGTCACCCCTCTACACAGCTTACATTATCCAGGGATGCTTGGCCTAGTCTGCCTTTATTACTCCGCAATACTACTGTATAAGCAGTCACCCCTCTACACAGCTTACATTCTCCAGGGATGCTTGGCTTAGCTTCCTTTATCACTCCCCAATGCTACTGTATAAGCAATCACCCATGTGCACAGCTTACATTCTCCTGGGAAGCTTGGCCTAGCTGCCTTTATCACTTCCCAATACTACTGTATAAGCAGGCACACCTCTACACAAGTTACATTCTCCACATTCTCCAGGGATGCTTGGCCTAGCTTCCCTTATCACTCCCCAATGCTACTGTATAAGCAATCACCCCTCTACACAGCTTGCATTCTCCAGGGATGCTTGGCCTAGCTGCCTTTATCTCTCCCCAATGCTACTGTATAAGCAATCACCCCTCTACACAGCTTGCATTCTCCAGGGATGCTTGGCTTAGCTTGCCTTTATCACTCCCCAATGCTACTGTATAAGCAGTCACCGCTCTACACAGGTTATTCTCCAGGGATGCTTGGCCTAGCTGCCTTTATCACTCCCCAATGCTACTGTATAAGCAGTCACCCCTCTAGATAGGTTATTCTCCAGGGATGCTTGGCCTAGCTGCCTTTATCACTCCGCAATGCTACTGTATAAGCAGTCACCCCTCTACACAGCTTACATTATCTAGGGATGCTTGGCCTAGCCTGCCTTTATCACTCCCCAATGCTACTGTATAAGCAGTCACCCATCTACACAGGTTACATTCTCCACATTCTCCAGACATGCTTGGCCTAGCTGCCCTTAACACTCCCCAATGCTACTGTATAAGCAATCACCCCTCTACACAGCTTATATTCTCCAGGGATGCTTGGCCTAGCTGCCTTTATCACTCCCCAATGCGACTGTTAAAGCAATCACCCCTCTACACAGGTTACATTCTCCAGGGATGCTTGGCTTAGCTTGCCTTTATCACTCCCCAATGCTACTGTATAAGCAATCACCCATGTGCACAGCTTACATTCTCCAGGGATGCTTGGCCCAGCTTCCTTTATCACTCCCCAATGCTACTGTATATGCAATCACCCATGTGCACAGCTTACATTCTCCTGGGAAGCTCGGCCTAGCCTGCTTTTATCACTTCCCAATGCTACTGTATAAGCTGTCACACCTCTACACAGCTTACATTCTCCAGGGATGCTTGACCTAGCCTGCCTTTATCACTCCCAAATGCTACTGTATAAGCTGTCACACCTCTACACAGGTTACATTCTCCACATTCTCCAGGCATGCTTGGCCTAGCTGCCCTTAACACTCCCCAATGCTACTGTATAAGCAATCACCCCTCTACACAGCTTATATTCTGCAGGGATGCTTGGCCTAGCTGCCTTTATCACTCCCCAATGCTACTGTTAAAGCAATCACCCCTCTACACAGGTTACATTCTCCAGGGATGCTTGGCTTAGCTTGCCTTTATCACTCCCCAATGCTACTGTATAAGCAATCATCCATGTACACAGCTTACAGTCTCTAGGGATGCGTAGCCTAGCCTGCCTTTATCACTCCCCAATGCTACTGTATAAGCAGTCACACGTCTACACAGCTTACATTCTCCAGGGATGCTTGGCGTAGCTGCCTTTATCACTCTGCAATACTACTGTATAATCAGTCACCCCTCTACACAGCTTGCATTCTCCAGGGATGCGTGGCCTAGCCTGCCTTTATCACTCCGCAATACTACTGTATAATCAGTCACCCCTCTACATAGCTTACATTCTCCAGGGATGCTTGGCTTAGCTTGCCTTTATAACTCCCCAATGCTACTGTATAAGCAATCACCCATGTGCACAGCTTACATTCTCCTGGGAAGCTCGGCCTAGCCTGCCTTTATCACTTCCCAATGCTACTGTATAAGCAATCACCCATGTGCACAGCTTACATTTTCCAGGGATGCTTGGCCTAGCCTGCCTTTATCACTCCCCAATGCTACTGTATAAGATGTCACACTTCTACACAGCTTACATTCTCCAGGGATGCTTGGCCTAGCATGCCTTTATCACTCCGCAATACTACTGTATAAGCAGTCACACCTCTACACAGGTTACATTCTCCAGGGATGCTTGGCCTAGCTGCCTTTATCACTCTGCAATGCTACTGTATAAGCAGTCACCCCTCTACACAGCTTACATTATCCAGGGATGCTTGGCCTAGTCTGCCTTTATTACTCCGCAATACTACTGTATAAGCAGTCACCCCTCTACACAGCTTACATTCTCCAGGGATGCTTGGCTTAGCTTCCTTTATCACTCCCCAATGCTACTGTATAAGCAATCACCCATGTGCACAGCTTACATTCTCCTGGGAAGCTTGGCCTAGCTGCCTTTATCACTTCCCAATACTACTGTATAAGCAGGCACACCTCTACACAAGTTACATTCTCCACATTCTCCAGGGATGCTTGGCCTAGCTTCCCTTATCACTCCCCAATGCTACTGTATAAGCAATCACCCCTCTACACAGCTTGCATTCTCCAGGGATGCTTGGCCTAGCTGCCTTTATCTCTCCCCAATGCTACTGTATAAGCAATCACCCCTCTACACAGCTTGCATTCTCCAGGGATGCTTGGCTTAGCTTGCCTTTATCACTCCCCAATGCTACTGTATAAGCAGTCACCGCTCTACACAGGTTATTCTCCAGGGATGCTTGGCCTAGCTGCCTTTATCACTCCCCAATGCTACTGTATAAGCAGTCACCCCTCTAGATAGGTTATTCTCCAGGGATGCTTGGCCTAGCTGCCTTTATCACTCCGCAATGCTACTGTATAAGCAGTCACCCCTCTACACAGCTTACATTATCTAGGGATGCTTGGCCTAGCCTGCCTTTATCACTCCCCAATGCTACTGTATAAGCAGTCACCCATCTACACAGGTTACATTCTCCACATTCTCCAGACATGCTTGGCCTAGCTGCCCTTAACACTCCCCAATGCTACTGTATAAGCAATCACCCCTCTACACAGCTTATATTCTCCAGGGATGCTTGGCCTAGCTGCCTTTATCACTCCCCAATGCGACTGTTAAAGCAATCACCCCTCTACACAGGTTACATTCTCCAGGGATGCTTGGCTTAGCTTGCCTTTATCACTCCCCAATGCTACTGTATAAGCAATCACCCATGTGCACAGCTTACATTCTCCAGGGATGCTTGGCCCAGCTTCCTTTATCACTCCCCAATGCTACTGTATATGCAATCACCCATGTGCACAGCTTACATTCTCCTGGGAAGCTCGGCCTAGCCTGCTTTTATCACTTCCCAATGCTACTGTATAAGCTGTCACACCTCTACACAGCTTACATTCTCCAGGGATGCTTGACCTAGCCTGCCTTTATCACTCCCAAATGCTACTGTATAAGCTGTCACACCTCTACACAGGTTACATTCTCCACATTCTCCAGGCATGCTTGGCCTAGCTGCCCTTAACACTCCCCAATGCTACTGTATAAGCAATCACCCCTCTACACAGCTTATATTCTGCAGGGATGCTTGGCCTAGCTGCCTTTATCACTCCCCAATGCTACTGTTAAAGCAATCACCCCTCTACACAGGTTACATTCTCCAGGGATGCTTGGCTTAGCTTGCCTTTATCACTCCCCAATGCTACTGTATAAGCAATCATCCATGTACACAGCTTACAGTCTCTAGGGATGCGTAGCCTAGCCTGCCTTTATCACTCCCCAATGCTACTGTATAAGCAGTCACACGTCTACACAGCTTACATTCTCCAGGGATGCTTGGCGTAGCTGCCTTTATCACTCTGCAATACTACTGTATAATCAGTCACCCCTCTACACAGCTTGCATTCTCCAGGGATGCGTGGCCTAGCCTGCCTTTATCACTCCGCAATACTACTGTATAAGCAGTCACCCCTCTACACAGCTTACATTATCCAGGGATGCTTGGCCTAGTCTGCCTTTATCACTCCGCAATACTACTGTATAAGCAGTCACCCCTCTACACAGCTTACATTCTCCAGGGATGCTTGGCTTAGCTTCCTTTATCACTCCCCAATGCTACTGTATAAGCAATCACCCATGTGCACAGCTTACATTCTCCTGGGAAGCTTGGCCTAGCTGCCTTTATCACTTCCCAATACTACTGTATAAGCAGGCACACCTCTACACAAGTTACATTCTCCACATTCTCCAGGGATGCTTGGCCTAGCTTCCCTTATCACTCCCCAATGCTACTGTATAAGCAATCACCCCTCTACACAGCTTGCATTCTCCAGGGATGCTTGGCCTAGCTGCCTTTATCTCTCCCCAATGCTACTGTATAAGCAATCACCCCTCTACACAGCTTGCATTCTCCAGGGATGCTTGGCTTAGCTTGCCTTTATCACTCCCCAATGCTACTGTATAAGCAGTCACCGCTCTACACAGGTTATTCTCCAAGGATGCTTGGCCTAGCTGCCTTTATCACTCCCCAATGCTACTGTATAAGCAGTCACCCCTCTACACAGGTTATTCTCCAGGGATGCTTGGCCTAGCTGCCTTTATCACTCCGCAATGCTACTGTATAAGCAGTCACCCCTCTACACAGCTTACATTATCTAGGGATGCTTGGCCTAGCCTGCCTTTATTACTCCCCAATGCTACTGTATAAGCAGTCACCCATCTACACAGGTTACATTCTCCACATTCTCCAGACATGCTTGGCCTAGCTGCCCTTAACACTCCCCAATGCTACTGTATAAGCAATCACCCCTCTACACAGCTTATATTCTCCAGGGATGCTTGGCCTAGCTGCCTTTATCACTCCCCAATGCGACTGTTAAAGCAATCACCCCTCTACACAGGTTACATTCGCCAGGGATGCTTGGCTTAGCTTGCCTTTATCACTCCCCAATGCTACTGTATAAGCAATCACCCATGTGCACAGCTTACATTCTCCAGGGATGCTTGGCCCTGCTTCCTTTATCACTCCCCAATGCTACTGTATAAGCAATCACCCATGTGCACAGCTTACATTCTCCTGGGAAGCTCGGCCTAGCCTGCTTTTATCACTTCCCAATGCTACTGTATAAGCTGTCACACCTCTACACAGCTTACATTCTCCAGGGATGCTTGACCTAGCCTGCCTTTATCACTCCCAAATGCTACTGTATAAGCTGTCACACCTCTACACAGGTTACATTCTCCACATTCTCCAGGCATGCTTGGCCTAGCTGCCCTTAACACTCCCCAATGCTACTGTATAAGCAATCACCCCTCTACACAGCTTATATTCTGCAGGGATGCTTGGCCTAGCTGCCTTTATCACTCCCCAATGCTACTGTTAAAGCAATCAGCCCTCTACACAGGTTACATTCTCCAGGGATGCTTGGCTTAGCTTGCCTTTATCACTCCCCAATGCTACTGTATAAGCAATCACCCATGTGCACAGCTTACATTTTCCAGGGATGCTTGGCCTAGCCTGCCTTTATCACTCCCCAATGCTACTGTATAAGCTGTCACACTTCTACACAGCTTACATTCTCCAGGGATGCTTGGCCTAGCTGCCTTTATCACTCTGCAATACTACTGTATAATCAGTCACCCCTCTACACAGCTTACATTCTCCAGGGATGCTTGGCCTAGCCTGCCTTTATCACTCCCCAATGCTACTGTATAAGCTATCACACCTCTACACAGCTTACATTCTCCAGGGATGCTTGGCCTAGCTGCCTTTATCACTCCCCAATGCTACTGTATAAGCAGGCACACCTCTACACAGCTTACATTCTCCAGGGATGCTTGGCCTAGCTGCCTTTATCACTCTGCAATACTACTGTATAATCAGTCACCCCTCTACACAGCTTGCATTCTCCAGGTATGCGTGGCCTAGCATGCCTTTATCACTCCCCAATGCTACTGTATAAGCTGTCACACCTCTGCACAGCTTACATTCTCCAGGTATGCTCGGCCTAGCCTGCTTTTATCACTCTCCAATGCTACTGTATAAGCTGTCACACCTCTACACAGCTTACATTCTCCAGGGATGCTTGGCCTAGCTGCCTTTATCACTCTGCAATATTACTGTATAATCAGTCACCCCTCTACACAGCTTACATTCTCCAGGGATGCTTGCCTAGCTGCCTTTATCACTCTGCAATACTACTGTATAATCAGTCACCCCTCTACACAGCTTGCATTCTCCAGGTATGCGTGGCCTAGCATGCCTTTATCACTCTGCAATACTACTGTATAAGCAGTCACACCTCTACACAGGTTACATTCTCCAGGGATGCTTGACCTAGCTGCCTTTATCACTCCGCAATGCTACTGTATAAGCAGTCACCCCTCTACACAGCTTACATTATCCAGGGATGCTTGGCCTAGCCTGCCTTTATCACTCCGCAATACTACTGTATAAGCAGTCACCCCTCTACACAGCTTACATTCTCCAGGGATGCTTGGCTTAGCTTCCTTTATCACTCCCCAATGCTACTGTATAAGCTGTCACACCTCTACACAGCTTACATTCTCCAGGGATGCTCGGCCTAGCCTGCTTTTATCCCTCTCCAATGCTACTGTATAAGCTGTCACACCTCTACACAGCTTACATTCTCCAGGGATGCTTGGCCTAGCTGCCTTTATCACTCTGCAATACTACTGTATAATCAGTCACCCTTCTACACAGCTTACATTCTCCAGGGATGCTTGCCTAGCTGCCTTTATCACTCTGCAATACTTCTGTATAATCAGTCACCCCTCTACACAGCTTGCATTCTCCAGGTATGCTTGGCCTAGCATGCCTTTATCACTCCGCAATGCTACTGTATAAGCAGTCACACCTCTACACAGGTTACATTCTCCAGGGATGCTTGGCCTAGCTGCCTTTATCACTCTGCAATGCTACTGTATAAGCAGTCACCCCTCTACACAGCTTACATTATCCAGGGATGCTTGGCCTAGTCTGCCTTTATTACTCCGCAATACTACTGTATAAGCAGTCACCCCTCTACACAGCTTACATTCTCCAGGGATGCTTGGCTTAGCTTCCTTTATCACTCCCCAATGCTACTGTATAAGCAATCACCCATGTGCACAGCTTACATTCTCCTGGGAAGCTTGGCCTAGCTGCCTTTATCACTTCCCAATACTACTGTATAAGCAGGCACACCTCTACACAAGTTACATTCTCCACATTCTCCAGGGATGCTTGGCCTAGCTTCCCTTATCACTCCCCAATGCTACTGTATAAGCAATCACCCCTCTACACAGCTTGCATTCTCCAGGGATGCTTGGCCTAGCTGCCTTTATCTCTCCCCAATGCTACTGTATAAGCAATCACCCCTCTACACAGCTTGCATTCTCCAGGGATGCTTGGCTTAGCTTGCCTTTATCACTCCCCAATGCTACTGTATAAGCAGTGACCGCTCTACACAGGTTATTCTCCAGGGATGCTTGGCCTAGCTGCCTTTATCACTCCCCAATGCTACTGTATAAGCAGTCACCCCTCTACATAGGTTATTCTCCAGGGATGCTTGGCCTAGCTGCCTTTATCACTCCGCAATGCTACTGTATAAGCAGTCACCCCTCTACACAGCTTACATTATCTAGGGATGCTTGGCCTAGCCTGCCTTTATCACTCCCCAATGCTACTGTATAAGCAGTCACCCATCTACACAGGTTACATTCTCCACATTCTCCAGACATGCTTGGCCTAGCTGCCCTTAACACTCCCCAATGCTACTGTATAAGAAATCACCCCTCTACACAGCTTATATTCTCCAGGGATGCTTGGCCTAGCTGCCTTTATCACTCCCCAATGCGACTGTTAAAGCAATCAACCCTCTACACAGGTTACATTCTCCAGGGATGCTTGGCTTAGCTTGCCTTTATCACTCCCCAATGCTACTGTATAAGCAATCACCCATGTGCACAGCTTACATTCTCCAGGGATGCTTGGCCCAGCTTCCTTTATCACTCCCCAATGCTACTGTATAAGCAATCACCCATGTGCACAGCTTACATTCTCCTGGGAAGCTCGGCCTAGCCTGCTTTTATCACTTCCCAATGCTACTGTATAAGCAATCACCCCTCTACACAGGTTACATTCTCCAGGGATGCTTGGCTTAGCTTGCCTTTATCACTCCCCAATGCTACTGTATAAGCAATCATCCATGTACACAGCTTACAGTCTCTAGGGATGCGTAGCCTAGCCTGCCTTTATCACTCCCCAATGCTACTGTATAAGCAGTCACACGTCTACACAGCTTACATTCTCCAGGGATGCTTGGCGTAGCTGCCTTTATCACTCTGCAATACTACTGTATAATCAGTCACCCCTCTACACAGCTTGCATTCTCCAGGGATGCGTGGCCTAGCCTGCCTTTATCACTCCGCAATACTACTGTATAATCAGTCACCCCTCTACATAGCTTACATTCTCCAGGGATGCTTGGCTTAGCTTGCCTTTATCACTCCCCAATGCTACTGTATAAGCAATCACCCATGTGCACAGCTTACATTCTCCTGGGAAGCTCGGCCTAGCCTGCCTTTATCACTTCCCAATGCTACTGTATAAGCAATCACCCATGTGCACAGCTTACATTTTCCAGGGATGCTTGGCCTAGCCTGCCTTTATCACTCCCCAATGCTACTGTATAAGATGTCACACTTCTACACAGCTTACATTCTCCAGGGATGCTTGGCCTAGCATGCCTTTATCACTCCGCAATACTACTGTATAAGCAGTCACACCTCTACACAGGTTACATTCTCCAGGGATGCTTGGCCTAGCTGCCTTTATCACTCTGCAATGCTACTGTATAAGCAGTCACCCCTCTACACAGCTTACATTATCCAGGGATGCTTGGCCTAGTCTGCCTTTATCACTCCGCAATACTACTGTATAAGCAGTCACCCCTCTACACAGCTTACATTCTCCAGGGATGCTTGGCTTAGCTTCCTTTATCACTCCCCAATGCTACTGTATAAGCAATCACCCATGTGCACAGCTTACATTCTCCTGGGAAGCTTGGCCTAGCTGCCTTTATCACTTCCCAATACTACTGTATAAGCAGGCACACCTCTACACAAGTTACATTCTCCACATTCTCCAGGGATGCTTGGCCTAGCTTCCCTTATCACTCCCCAATGCTACTGTATAAGCAATCACCCCTCTACACAGCTTGCATTCTCCAGGGATGCTTGGCCTAGCTGCCTTTATCTCTCCCCAATGCTACTGTATAAGCAATCACCCCTCTAAACAGCTTGCATTCTCCAGGCATACTTGGCTTAGCTTGCCTTTATCACTCCCCAATGCTACTGTATAAGCAGTCACCGCTCTACACAGGTTATTCTCCAGGGATGCTTGGCCTAGCTGCCTTTATCACTCCCCAATGCTACTGTATAAGCAGTCACCCCTCTACACAGGTTATTCTCCAGGGATGCTTGGCCTAGCTGCCTTTATCACTCCGCAATGCTACTGTATAAGCAGTCACCCCTCTACACAGCTTACATTATCTAGGGATGCTTGGCCTAGCCTGCCTTTATTACTCCCCAATGCTACTGTATAAGCAGTCACCCATCTACACAGGTTACATTCTCCACATTCTCCAGACATGCTTGGCCTAGCTGCCCTTAACACTCCCCAATGCTACTGTATAAGCAATCACCCCTCTACACAGCTTATATTCTCCAGGGATGCTTGGCCTAGCTGCCTTTATCACTCCCCAATGCGACTGTTAAAGCAATCACCCCTCTACACAGGTTACATTCGCCAGGGATGCTTGGCTTAGCTTGCCTTTATCACTCCCCAATGCTACTGTATAAGCAATCACCCATGTGCACAGCTTACATAATCCAGGGATGCTTGGCCCTGCTTTCTTTATCACTCCCCAATGCTACTGTATAAGCAATCACCCATGTGCACAGCTTACATTCTCCTGGGAAGCTCGGCCTAGCCTGCTTTTATCACTTCCCAATGCTACTGTATAAGCTGTCACACCTCTACACAGCTTACATTCTCCAGGGATGCTTGACCTAGCCTGCCTTTATCACTCCCAAATGCTACTGTATAAGCTGTCACACCTCTACACAGGTTACATTCTCCACATTCTCCAGGCATGCTTGGCCTAGCTGCCCTTAACACTCCCCAATGCTACTGTATAAGCAATCACCCCTCTACACAGCTTATATTCTGCAGGGATGCTTGGCCTAGCTGCCTTTATCACTCCCCAATGCTACTGTTAAAGCAATCACCCCTCTACACAGGTTACATTCTCCAGGGATGCTTGGCTTAGCTTGCCTTTATCACTCCCCAATGCTACT
This sequence comes from Taudactylus pleione, assembly GCA_031769625.1. Classification (NCBI taxonomy): domain Eukaryota; kingdom Metazoa; phylum Chordata; class Amphibia; order Anura; family Myobatrachidae; genus Taudactylus; species Taudactylus pleione. The sequence goes on along the minus strand of JAUIMM010000005.1, from coordinate 23,796,813 downwards.
GTATAAGCAATCATCCATGTACACAGCTTACATTCTCCAGGGATGCTTGGCTTAGCTTGCCTTTATCACTCCCCAATGCTACTGTATAAGCAATCACCCATGTGCACAGCTTACATTCTCCTGGGAAGCTCGGCCTAGCCTGCCTTTATCACTTCCCAATGCTACTGTATAAGCAGTCACCCCTCTACACAGGTTACATTCTCCAGGGATGCTTGGCCTAGCATGCCTTTATCACTCCGCAATACTACTGTAGAAGTAGTCACCCCTCTACACAGCTTGCATTCTCCAGGGATGCTTGGCCTAGCCTGCCTTTATCACTTCCCAATGCTACTGTATAAGCAGTCACCCCTCTACACAGGTTACATTCTCCAGGGATGCTTGGCCTAGCATGCCTTTATCACTCCGCAATACTACTGTAGAAGCAGTCACCCCTCTACACAGCTTGCATTCTCCAGGGATGCTTGGCCTAGCCTGCCTTTATCACTCCCCAATGCTACTGTATAAGCAGTCACCCCTGTACACAGCTTACATTATCCAGGGATGCTTGGCCTAGCTGCCTTTATCACTCCCCAATGCTACTGTATAAGCTGTCACACCTCTACACAGCTTACATTCTCCAGGCATACTTGGCCTAGCTGCCTTTATCACTCCCCGATGCTACTGTATAAGCAGTCACCCCTCTACACAGCTTACATTATCCAGGGATGCTTGGCCTAGCTGCCTTTATCACTCCCCAATGCTACTGTATAAGCAATCACCCATGTGCACAGCTTACATTTTCCAGGGATGCTTGGCCTAGCCTGCCTTTATCACTCCCCAATGCTACTGTATAAGATGTCACACTTCTACACAGCTTACATTCTCCAGGGATGCTTGGCCTAGTCTGCCTTTATCACTCCCCAATGCTACTGTATAAGCTGTCACACCTCTACACAGCTTACATTCTCCAGGGATGCTTGGCCTAGCTGCCTTTATCACTCTGCAATACTACTGTATAATCAGTCACCCCTCTACACAGCTTGCATTCTCCAGGGATGCGTGGCCTAGCTTCTTATATCACTCCCCAATGCTACTGTATAAGCAATCATCCATGTACACAGCTTACAGTCTCTAGGGATGCGTAGCCTAGCTGCCTTTATCACTCCCCAATGCTACTGTATAAGCAATCACCCATGTGCACAGCTTACATTTTCCAGGGATGCTTGGCCTAGCCTGCCTTTATCACTCCCCAATGCTACTGTATAAGCTGTCACACTTCTACACAGCTTACATTCTTCAGGGATGCTTGGCCTAGCTGCCTTTATCACTCTGCAATACTACTGTATAATCAGTCACCCCTCTACACAGCTTACATTCTCCAGGGATGCTTGGCCTAGCCTGCCTTTATCACTCCCCAATGCTACTGTATAAGCTATCACACCTCTACACAGCTTACATTCTCCAGGGATGCTTGGCCTAGCTGCCTTTATCACTCCCCAATGCTACTGTATAAGCAGGCACACCTCTACACAGCTTACATTCTCCAGGGATGCTTGGCCTAGCTGCCTTTATCACTCTGCAATACTACTGTATAATCAGTCACCCCTCTACACAGCTTGCATTCTCCAGGTATGCGTGGCCTAGCATGCCTTTATCACTCCCCAATGCTACTGTATAAGCTGTCACACCTCTACACAGCTTACATTCTCCAGGTATGCTCGGCCTAGCCTGCTTTTATCACTCTCCAATGCTACTGTATAAGCTGTCACACCTCTACACAGCTTACATTCTCCAGGGATGCTTGGCCTAGCTGCCTTTATCACTCTGCAATACTACTGTATAATCAGTCACCCCTCTACACAGCTTACATTCTCCAGGGATGCTTGCCTAGCTGCCTTTATCACTCTGCAATACTACTGTATAATCAGTCACCCCTATACACAGCTTGCATTCTCCAGGTATGCATGGCCTAGCATGCCTTTATCACTCTGCAATACTACTGTATAAGCAGTCACACCTCTACACAGGTTACATTCTCCAGGGATGCTTGACCTAGCTGCCTTTATCACTCCGCAATGCTACTGTATAAGCAGTCACCCCTGTACACAGCTTACATTATCCAGGGATGCTTGGCCTAGCTGCCTTTATCACTCCCCAATGCTACTGTATAAGCTGTCACACCTCTACACAGCTTACATTCTCCAGGCATACTTGGCCTAGCTGCCTTTATCACTCCCCAATGCTACTGTATAAGCAGTCACCCCTCTACACAGCTTACATTATCCAGGGATGCTTGGCCTAGCTGCCTTTATCACTCCCCAATGCTACTGTATAAGCAATCACCCATGTGCACAGCTTACATTTTCCAGGGATGCTTGGCCTAGCCTGCCTTTATCACTCCCCAATGCTACTGTATAAGCTGTCACACTTCTACACAGCTTACATTCTCCAGGGATGCTTGGCCTAGTCTGCCTTTATCACTCCCCAATGCTACTGTATAAGCTGTCACACCTCTACACAGCTTACATTCTCCAGGGATGCTTGGCCTAGCTGCCTTTATCACTCTGCAATACTACTGTATAATCAGTCACCCCTCTACACAGCTTGCATTCTCCAGGGATGCTTGGCCTAGCTTCTTTTATCACTCCCCAATGCTACTGTATAAGCAATCACCCATGTGCACAGCTTACATTTTCCAGGGATGCTTGGCCTAGCCTGCCTTTATCACTCCCCAATGCTACTGTATAAGCTGTCACACTTCTACACAGCTTACATTCTCCAGGGATGCTTGGCCTAGCTGCCTTTATCACTCTGCAATACTACTGTATAATCAGTCACCCCTCTACACAGCTTACATTCTCCAGGGATGCTTGGCCTAGCCTGCCTTTATCACTCCCCAATGCTACTGTATAAGCTATCACACCTCTACACAGCTTACATTCTCCAGGGATGCTTGGCCTAGCTGCCTTTATCACTCCCCAATGCTACTGTATAAGCAGGCACACCTCTACACAGCTTACATTCTCCAGGGATGCTTGGCCTAGCTGCCTTTATCACTCTGCAATACTACTGTATAATCAGTCACCCCTCTACACAGCTTGCATTCTCCAGGAATGCGTGGCCTAGCATGCCTTTATCACTCCCCAATGCTACTGTATAAGCAATCATCCATGTACAAAGCTTACAGTCTCTAGGGATGCGTGTCCTAGCTGCCTTTATCACTCCCCAATGCTACTGTATAAGCTGTCACACCTCTACACAGCTTACATTCTCCAGGGATGCTTGGCCTAGCTGCCTTTATCACTCTGCAATACTACTGTATAATCAGTCACCCCTCTACACAGCTTACATTCTCCAGGGATGCTTGCCTAGCTGCCTTTATCACTCTGCAATACTACTGTATAATCAGTCACCCCTCTACACAGCTTGCATTCTCCAGGTATGCGTGGCCTAGCATGCCTTTATCACTCTGCAATACTACTGTATAAGCAGTCACACCTCTACACAGGTTACATTCTCCAGGGATGCTTGACCTACCTGCCTTTATCACTCCGCAATGCTACTGTATAAGCAGTCACCCCTCTACACAGCTTACATTATCCAGGGATGCTTGGCCTAGCCTGCCTTTATCACTCCGCAATACTACTGTATAAGCAGTCATCCCTCTACACAGCTTACATTCTCCAGGGATGCTTGGCTTAGCTTCCTTTATCACTCCCCAATGCTACTGTATAAGCTGTCACACCTCTACACAGCTTACATTCTCCAGGGATGCTCGGCCTAGCCTGCTTTTATCCCTCTCCAATGCTACTGTATAAGCTGTCACACCTCTACACAGCTTACATTCTCCAGGGATGCTTGGCCTAGCTGCCTTTATCACTCTGCAATACTACTGTATAATCAGTCACCCTTCTACACAGCTTACATTCTCCAGGGATGCTTGCCTAGCTGCCTTTATCACTCTGCAATACTTCTGTATAATCAGTCACCCCTCTACACAGCTTGCATTCTCCAGGTATGCTTGGCCTAGCATGCCTTTATCACTCCGCAATACTACTGTATAAGCAGTCACACCTCTACACAGGTTACATTCTCCAGGGATGCTTGGCCTAGCTGCCTTTATCACTCTGCAATGCTACTGTATAAGCAGTCACCCCTCTACACAGCTTACATTATCCAGGGATGCTTGGCCTAGTCTGCCTTTATCACTCCGCAATACTACTGTATAAGCAGTCACCCCTCTACACAGCTTACATTCTCCAGGGATGCTTGGCTTAGCTTCCTTTATCACTCCCCAATGCTACTGTATAAGCAATCACCCATGTGCACAGCTTACATTCTCCTGGGAAGCTTGGCCTAGCTGCCTTTATCACTTCCCAATACTACTGTATAAGCAGGCACACCTCTACACAAGTTACATTCTCCACATTCTCCAGGGATGCTTGGCCTAGCTTCCCTTATCACTCCCCAATGCTACTGTATAAGCAATCACCCCTCTACACAGCTTGCATTCTCCAGGGATGCTTGGCCTAGCTGCCTTTATCTCTCCCCAATGCTACTGTATAAGCAATCACCCCTCTACACAGCTTGCATTCTCCAGGGATGCTTGGCTTAGCTTGCCTTTATCACTCCCCAATGCTACTGTATAAGCAGTCACCGCTCTACACAGGTTATTCTCCAGGGATGCTTGGCCTAGCTGCCTTTATCACTCCCCAATGCTACTGTATAAGCAGTCACCCCTCTACACAGGTTATTCTCCAGGGATGCTTGGCCTAGCTGCCTTTATCACTCCGCAATGCTACTGTATAAGCAGTCACCCCTCTACACAGCTTACATTATCTAGGGATGCTTGGCCTAGCCTGCCTTTATCACTCCCCAATGCTACTGTATAAGCAGTCACCCATCTACACAGGTTACATTCTCCACATTCTCCAGACATGCTTGGCCTAGCTGCCCTTAACACTCCCCAATGCTACTGTATAAGCAATCACCCCTCTACACAGCTTATATTCTCCAGGGATGCTTGGCCTAGCTGCCTTTATCACTCCCCAATGCGACTGTTAAAGCAATCACCCCTCTACACAGGTTACATTCTCCAGGGATGCTTGGCTTAGCTTGCCTTTATCACTCCCCAATGCTACTGTATAAGCAATCACCCATGTGCACAGCTTACATTCTCCAGGGATGCTTGGCCCAGCTTCCTTTATCACTCCCCAATGCTACTGTATAAGCAATCACCCATGTGCACAGCTTACATTCTCCTGGGAAGCTCGGCCTAGCCTGCTTTTATCACTTCCCAATGCTACTGTATAAGCTGTCACACCTCTACACAGCTTACATTCTCCAGGGATGCTTGACCTAGCCTGCCTTTATCACTCCCAAATGCTACTGTATAAGCTGTCACACCTCTACACAGGTTACATTCTCCACATTCTCCAGGCATGCTTGGCCTAGCTGCCCTTAACACTCCCCAATGCTACTGTATAAGCAATCACCCCTCTACACAGCTTATATTCTGCAGGGATGCTTGGCCTAGCTGCCTTTATCACTCCCCAATGCTACTGTTAAAGCAATCACCCCTCTACACAGGTTACATTCTCCAGGGATGCTTGGCTTAGCTTGCCTTTATCACTCCCCAATGCTTCTGTATAAGCAATCATCCATGTACACAGCTTACAGTCTCTAGGGATGCGTAGCCTAGCCTGCCTTTATCACTCCCCAATGCTACTGTATAAGCAGTCACACGTCTACACAGCTTACATTCTCCAGGGATGCTTGGCCTAGCATGCCTTTATCACTCCGAAATACTACTGTAGAAGCAGTCACCCCTCTACACAGCTTGCATTCTCCAGGGATGCTTGGCCTAGCCTGCCTTTATCACTTCCCAATGCTACTGTATAAGCAGTCACCCCTCTACACAGGTTACATTCTCCAGGGATGCTTGGCCTAGCCTGCCTTTATCACTCCCCAATGCTACTGTATAAGCAGTCACCCCTGTACACAGCTTACATTATCCAGGGATGCTTGGCCTAGCTGCCTTTATCACTCCCCAATGCTACTATATAAGCTGTCACACCTCTACACAGCTTACATTCTCCAGGCATACTTGGCCTAGCTGCCTTTATCACTCCCCAATGCTACTGTATAAGCAGTCACCCCTCTACACAGCTTACATTATCCAGGGATGCTTGGCCTAGCTGCCTTTATCACTCCCCAATGCTACTGTATAAGCAATCACCCATGTGCACAGCTTACATTTTCCAGGGATGCTTGGCCAAGCCTGCCTTTATCACTCCCCAATGCTACTGTATAAGCAATCACCCATGTGCACAGCTTACATTTTCCAGGGATGCTTGGCCAAGCCTGCCTTTATCACTCCACAATGCTACTGTATAAGCTGTCATACCTCTACACAGCTTACATTCTCCAGGGATGCTTGGCCTAGCTGCCTTTATCACTCTGCAATACTACTGTATAATCAGTCACCCCTCTACACAGCTTGCATTCTCCAGGGATGCGTGGCCTAGCTTCTTTTATCACTCCCCAATGCTACTGTATAAGCAATCATCCATGTACACAGCTTACAGTCTCTAGGGATGCGTAGCCTAGCTGCCTTTATCACTCCCCAATGCTACTGTATAAGCTGTCACACTTCTACACAGCTTACATTCTCCAGGGATGCTTGGCCTAGCTGCCTTTATCACTCTGCAATACTACTGTATAATCAGTCACCCCTCTACACAGCTTACATTCTCCAGGGATGCTTGGCCTAGCTGCCTTTATCACTCCCCAATGCTACTGTATAAGCTATCACACCTCTACACAGCTTACATTCTCCAGGGATGCTTGGCCTAGCTGCCTTTATCACTCCCCAATGCTACTGTATAAGCAGGCACACCTCTACACAGCTTACATTCTCCAGGGATGCTTGGCCTAGCTGCCTTTATCACTCTGCAATACTACTGTATAATCAGTCACCCCTCTACACAGCTTGCATTCTCCAGGTATGCGTGGCCTAGCATGCCTTTATCACTCCCCAATGCTACTGTATAAGCTGTCACACCTCTACACAGCTTACATTCTCCAGGTATGCTCGGCCTAGCCTGCTTTTATCACTCTCCAATGCTACTGTATAAGCTGTCACACCTCTACACAGCTTACATTCTCCAGGGATGCTTGGCCTAGCTGCCTTTATCACTCTGCAATACTACTGTATAATCAGTCACCCCTCTACACAGCTTACATTCTCCAGGAATGCGTGGCCTAGCATGCCTTTATCACTCTGCAATACTACTGTATAAGCAGTCACACCTCTACACAGGTTACATTCTCCAGGGATGCTTGGCCTAGCTGCCTTTATCACTCCCCAATGCTACTGTATAAGCAGTCACACCTCTACACAGCTTACATTCTCCAGGCATACTTGGCCTAGCTGCCTTTATCACTCCCCAATGCTACTGTATAAGCAGTCACCCCTCTACACAGCTTACATTATCCAGGGATGCTTGGCCTAGCTGCCATTATCACTCCCCAATGCTACTGTATAAGCAATCACCCATGTGCACAGCTTACATTTTCCAGGGATGCTTGGCCTAGCCTGCCTTTATCACTCCCCAATGCTACTGTATAAGCTGTCACACTTTTACACAGCTTACATTCTCCAGGGATGCTTGGCCTAGTCTGCCTTTATCACTCCCCAATGCTACTGTATAAGCTGTCACACCTCTACACAGCTTACATTCTCCAGGGATGCTTGGCCTAGCTGCCTTTATCACTCTGCAATACTACTGTATAATCAGTCACCCCTCTACACAGCTTGCATTCTCCAGGGATGCGTGGCCTAGCTTCTTTTATCACTCCCTAATGCTACTGTATAAGCAATCACCCATGTGCACAGCTTACATTTTCCAGGGATGCTTGGCCTAGCCTGCCTTTATCACTCCCCAATGCTACTGTATAAGCTGTCACACTTCTACACAGCTTACATTCTCCAGGGATGCTTGGCCTAGCTGCCTTTATCACTCCCCAATGCTACTATATAAGCTGTCACACCTCTACACAGCTTACATTCTCCAGGCATACTTGGCCTAGCTGCCTTTATCACTCCCCAATGCTACTGTATAAGCAGTCACCCCTCTACACAGCTTACATTATCCAGGGATGCTTGGCCTAGCTGCCTTTATCACTCCCCAATGCTACTGTATAAGCAATCACCCATGTGCACAGCTTACATTTTCCAGGGATGCTTGGCCTAGCTGCCTTTATCACTCCCCAATGCTACTGTATAAGCTGTCACACTTCTACACAGCTTACATTCTCCAGGGATGCTTGGCCTAGCTGCCTTTATCACTCTGCAATACTACTGTATAATCAGTCACCCCTCTACACAGCTTACATTCTCCAGGGATGCTTGGCCTAGCCTGCCTTTATCACTTCCCAATGCTACTGTATAAGCTATCACACCTCTACACAGCTTACATTCTCCAGGGATGCTTGGCCTAGCTGCCTTTATCACTCCCCAATGCTACTGTATAAGCAGGCACACCTCCACACAGCTTACATTCTCCAGGGATGCTTGGCCTAGCTGCCTTTATCACTCTGCAATACTACTGTATAATCAGTCACCCCTCTACACAGCTTGCATTCTCCAGGTATGCGTGGCCTAGCATGCCTTTATCACTCCCCAATGCTACTGTATAAGCTGTCACACCTCTACACAGCTTACATTCTCCAGGTATGCTCGGCCTAGCCTGCTTTTATCACTCTCCAATGCTACTGTATAAGCTGTCACACCTCTACACAGCTTACATTCTCCAGGGATGCTTGGCCTAGCTGCCTTTATCACTCTGCAATACTACTGTATAATCAGTCACCCCTCTACACAGCTTACATTCTCCAGGGATGCTTGCCTAGCTGCCTTTATCACTCTGCAATACTACTGTATAATCAGTCACCCCTCTACACAGCTTGCATTCTCCAGGTATGCGTGGCCTAGCATGCCTTTATCACTCTGCAATACTACTGTATAAGCAGTCATACCTCTACACAGGTTACATTCTCCAGGGATGCTTGACCTAGCTGCCTTTATCACTCCGCAATGCTACTGTATAAGCAGTCACCCCTCTACACAGCTTACATTATCCAGGGATGCTTGGCCTAGCCTGCCTTTATCACTCCGCAATACTACTGTATAAGCAGTCACCCCTCTACACAGCTTACATTCTCCAGGGATGCTTGGGTTAGCTTCCTTTATCACTCCCCAATGCTACTGTATAAGCTGTCACACCTCTACACAGCTTACATTCTCCAGGGATGCTCGGCCTAGCCTGCTTTTATCCCTCTCCAATGCTACTGTATAAGCTGTCACACCTCTACACAGCTTACATTCTCCAGGGATGCTTGGCCTAGCTGCCTTTATCACTCTGCAATACTACTGTATAATCAGTCACCCTTCTACACACCTTACATTCTCCAGGGATGCTTGCCTAGCTGCCTTTATCACTCTGCAATACTTCTGTATAATCAGTCACCCCTCTACACAGCTTGCATTCTCCAGGTACGCTTGGCCTAGCATGCCTTTATCACTCCGCAATACTACTGTATAAGCAGTCACACCTCTACACAGGTTACATTCTCCAGGGATGCTTGGCCTAGCTGCCTTTATCACTCTGCAATGCTACTGTATAAGCAGTCACCCCTCTACACAGCTTACATTATCCAGGGATGCTTGGCCTAGTCTGCCTTTATCACTCCGCAATACTACTGTATAAGCAGTCACCCCTCTACACAGCTTACATTCTCCAGGGATGCTTGGCTTAGCTTCCTTTATCACTCCCCAATGCTACTGTATAAGCAATCACCCATGTGCACAGCTTACATTCTCCTGGGAAGCTTGGCCTAGCTGCCTTTATCACTTCCCAATACTACTGTATAAGCAGGCACACCTCTACACAAGTTACATTCTCCACATTCTCCAGGGATGCTTGGCCTAGCTTCCCTTATCACTCCCCAATGCTACTGTATAAGCAATCACCCCTCTACACAGCTTGCATTCTCCAGGGATGCTTGGCCTAGCTGCCTTTATCACTCCCCAATGCTACTGTATAAGCAGTCACCCCTCTACACAGGTTATTCTCCAGGGATGCTTGGCCTAGCTGCCTTTATCACTACGCAATGCTACTGTATAAGCAGTCACCCCTCTACACAGCTTACATTATCTAGGGATGCTTGGCCTAGCCTGCCTTTATCACTCCCCAATGCTACTGTATAAGCAGTCACCCATCTACACAGGTTACATTCTCCACATTCTCCAGACATGCTTGGCCTAGCTGCCCTTAACACTCCCCAATGCTACTGTATAAGCAATCACCCCTCTACACAGCTTATATTCTCCAGGGATGCTTGGCCTAGCTGCCTTTATCACTCCCCAATGCGACTGTTAAAGCAATCACCCCTCTACACAGGTTACATTCTCCAGGGATGCTTGGCTTAGCTTGCCTTTATCACTCCCCAATGCTACTGTATAAGCAATCACCCATGTGCACAGCTTACATTCTCCAGGGATGCTTGGCCCAGCTTCCTTTATCACTCCCCAATGCTACTGTATAAGCAATCACCCATGTGCACAGCTTACATTCTCCTGGGAAGCTCGGCCTAGCCTGCTTTTATCACTTCCCAATGCTACTGTATAAGCTGTCACACCTCTACACAGCTTACATTCTCCAGGGATGCTTGACCTAGCCTGCCTTTATCACTCCCAAATGCTACTGTATAAGCTGTCACACCTCTACACAGGTTACATTCTCCACATTCTCCAGGCATGCTTGGCCTAGCTGCCCTTAACACTCCCCAATGCTACTGTATAAGCAATCACCCCTCTACACAGCTTATATTCTGCAGGGATGCTTGGCCTAGCTGCCTTTATCACTCCCCAATGCTACTGTTAAAGCAATCACCCCTCTACACAGGTTACATTCTCCAGGGATGCTTGGCTTAGCTTGCCTTTATCACTCCCCAATGCTACTGTATAAGCAATCATCCATGTACACAGCTTACAGTCTCTAGGGATGCGTAGCCTAGCCTGCCTTTATCACTCCCCAATGCTACTGTATAAGCAGTCACACGTCTACACAGCTTACATTCTCCAGGGATGCTTGGCGTAGCTGCCTTTATCACTCTGCAATACTACTGTATAATCAGTCACCCCTCTACACAGCTTGCATTCTCCAGGGATGCGTGGCCTAGCCTGCCTTTATCACTCCGCAATACTACTGTATAATCAGTCACCCCTCTACACAGCTTACATTCTCCAGGGATGCTTGGCTTAGCTTGCCTTTATCACTCCCCAATGCTACTGTATAAGCAATCACCCATGTGCACAGCTTACATTCTCCTGGGAAGCTCGGCCTAGCCTGCCTTTATCACTTCCCAATGCTACTGTATAAGCAGTCACCCCTCTACACAGGTTACATTCTCCAGGGATGCTTGGCCTAGCATGCCTTTATCACTCCGCAATACTACTGTAGAAGCAGTCACCCCTCTACACAGCTTGCATTCTCCAGGGATGCTTGGCCTAGCCTGCCTTTATCACTTCCCAATGCTACTGTATAAGCAGTCACCCCTCTACACAGGTTACATTCTCCAGGGATGCTTGGCCTAGCATGCCTTTATCACTCCGCAATACTACTGTAGAAGCAGTCACCCCTCTACACAGCTTGCATTCTCCAGGGATGCTTGGCCTAGCCTGCCTTTATCACTCCCCAATGCTACTGTATAAGCAGTCACCCCTGTACACAGCTTACATTATCCAGGGATGCTTGGCCTAGCTGCCTTTATCACTCCCCAATGCTACTGTATAAGCAATCACCCCTCTACACAGCTTACATTATCCAGGGATGCTTGGCCTAGCCTGCCTTTATCACTCCCCAATGCTACTGTATAAGATGTCACACTTCTACACAGCTTACATTCTCCAGGGATGCTTGGCCTAGTCTGCCTTTATCACTCCCGAATGCTACTGTATAAGCTGTCACACCTCTACACAGCTTACATTCTCCAGGGATGCTTGGCCTAGCTGCCTTTATCACTCTGCAATACTACTGTATAATCAGTCACCCCTCTACACAGCTTGCATTCTCCAGGGATGCGTGGCCTAGCTTCTTTTATCACTCCCCAATACTACTGTATAAGCAATCATCCATGTACACAGCTTACAGTCTCTAGGGATGCGTAGCCTAGCTGCCTTTATCACTCCCCAATGCTACTGTATAAGCAATCACCCATGTGCACAGCTTACATTTTCCAGGGATGCTTGGCCTAGCCTGCCTTTATCACTCCCCAATGCTACTGTATAAGCTGTCACACCTCTACACAGCTTACATTCTCCAGGTATGCTCGGCCTAGCCTGCTTTTATCACTCTCCAATGCTACTGTATAAGCTGTCACACCTCTACACAGCTTACATTCTCCAGGGATGCTTGGCCTAGCTGCCTTTATCACTCTGCAATACTACTGTATAATCAGTCACCCCTCTACACAGCTTACATTCTCCAGGGATGCTTGCCTAGCTGCCTTTATCACTCTGCAATACTACTGTATAATCAGTCACCCCTCTACACAGCTTGCATTCTCCAGGTATGCGTGGCCTAGCATGCCTTTATCACTCTGCAATACTACTGTATAAGCAGTCACACCTCTACACAGGTTACATTCTCCAGGGATGCTTGACCTAGCTGCCTTTATCACTCCGCAATGCTACTGTATAAGCAGTCATCCCTCTACACAGCTTACATTATCCAGGGATGCTTGGCCTAGGCTGCCTTTATCACTCCGCAATACTACTGTATAAGCAGTCACCGCTCTACACAGCTTACATTCTCCAGGGATGCTTGGCTTAGCTTCCTTTATCACTCCCCAATGCTACTGTATAAGCTGTCACACCTCTACACAGCTTACATTCTCCAGGGATGCTCGGCCTAGCCTGCTTTTATCCCTCTCCAATGCTACTGTATAAGCTGTCACACCTCTACACAGCTTACATTCTCCAGGGATGCTTGGCATAGCTGCCTTTATCACTCTGCAATACTACTGTATAATCAGTCACCCTTCTACACAGCTTACATTCTCCAGGGATGCTTGCCTAGCTGCCTTTATCACTCTGCAATACTTCTGTATAATCAGTCACCCCTCTACACAGCTTGCATTCTCCAGGTATGCTTGGCCTAGCATGCCTTTATCACTCCGCAATACTACTGTATAAGCAGTCACACCTCGACACAGGTTACATTCTCCAGGGATGCTTGGCCTAGCTGCCTTTCTCACTCTGCAATGCTACTGTATAAGCAGTCACCCCTCTACACAGCTTACATTATCCAGGGATGCTTGGCCTAGTCTGCCTTTATCACTCCGCAATACTACTGTATAAGCAGTCACCCCTCTACACAGCTTACATTCTCCAGGGATGCTTGGCTTAGCTTCCTTTATCACTCCCCAATGCTACTGTATAAGCAATCACCCATGTGCACAGCTTACATTCTCCTGGGAAGCTTGGCCTAGCTGCCTTTATCACTTCCCAATACTACTGTATAAGCAGGCACACCTCTACACAAGTTACATTCTCCACATTCTCCAGGGATGCTTGGCCTAGCTTCCCTTATCACTCCCCAATGCTACTGTATAAGCAATCACCCCTCTACACAGCTTGCATTCTCCAGGGATGCGTGGCCTAGCTTCTTTTATCACTCCCTAATGCTACTGTATAAGCAATCACCCATGTGCACAGCTTACATTTTCCAGGGATGCTTGGCCTAGCCTGCCTTTATCACTCCCCAATGCTACTGTATAAGCTGTCACACTTCTACACAGCTTACATTCTCCAGGGATGCTTGGCCTAGCTGCCTTTATCACTCTGCAATACTACTGTATAATCAGTCACCCCTCTACACAGCTTACATTCTCCAGGGATGCTTGGCCTAGCCTGCCTTTATCACTTCCCAATGCTACTGTATAAGCTATCACACCTCTACACAGCTTACATTCTCCAGGGATGCTTGGCCTAGCTGCCTTTATCACTCCCCAATGCTACTGTATAAGCAGGCACACCTCCACACAGCTTACATTCTCCAGGGATGCTTGGCCTAGCTGCCTTTATCACTCTGCAATACTACTGTATAATCAGTCACCCCTCTACACAGCTTGCATTCTCCAGGTATGCGTGGCCTAGCATGCCTTTATCACTCCCCAATGCTACTGTATAAGCTGTCACACCTCTACACAGCTTACATTCTCCAGGTATGCTCGGCCTAGCCTGCTTTTATCACTCTCCAATGCTACTGTATAAGCTGTCACACCTCTACACAGCTTACATTCTCCAGGGATGCTTGGCCTAGCTGCCTTTATCACTCTGCAATACTACTGTATAATCAGTCACCCCTCTACACAGCTTACATTCTCCAGGGATGCTTGCCTAGCTGCCTTTATCACTCTGCAATACTACTGTATAATCAGTCACCCCTCTACACAGCTTGCATTCTCCAGGTATGCGTGGCCTAGCATGCCTTTATCACTCTGCAATACTACTGTATAAGCAGTCATACCTCTACACAGGTTACATTCTCCAGGGATGCTTGACCTAGCTGCCTTTATCACTCCGCAATGCTACTGTATAAGCAGTCACCCCTCTACACAGCTTACATTATCCAGGGATGCTTGGCCTAGCCTGCCTTTATCACTCCGCAATACTACTGTATAAGCAGTCACCCCTCTACACAGCTTACATTCTCCAGGGATGCTTGGGTTAGCTTCCTTTATCACTCCCCAATGCTACTGTATAAGCTGTCACACCTCTACACAGCTTACATTCTCCAGGGATGCTCGGCCTAGCCTGCTTTTATCCCTCTCCAATGCTACTGTATAAGCTGTCACACCTCTACACAGCTTACATTCTCCAGGGATGCTTGGCCTAGCTGCCTTTATCACTCTGCAATACTACTGTATAATCAGTCACCCTTCTACACACCTTACATTCTCCAGGGATGCTTGCCTAGCTGCCTTTATCACTCTGCAATACTTCTGTATAATCAGTCACCCCTCTACACAGCTTGCATTCTCCAGGTACGCTTGGCCTAGCATGCCTTTATCACTCCGCAATACTACTGTATAAGCAGTCACACCTCTACACAGGTTACATTCTCCAGGGATGCTTGGCCTAGCTGCCTTTATCACTCTGCAATGCTACTGTATAAGCAGTCACCCCTCTACACAGCTTACATTATCCAGGGATGCTTGGCCTAGTCTGCCTTTATCACTCCGCAATACTACTGTATAAGCAGTCACCCCTCTACACAGCTTACATTCTCCAGGGATGCTTGGCTTAGCTTCCTTTATCACTCCCCAATGCTACTGTATAAGCAATCACCCATGTGCACAGCTTACATTCTCCTGGGAAGCTTGGCCTAGCTGCCTTTATCACTTCCCAATACTACTGTATAAGCAGGCACACCTCTACACAAGTTACATTCTCCACATTCTCCAGGGATGCTTGGCCTAGCTTCCCTTATCACTCCCCAATGCTACTGTATAAGCAATCACCCCTCTACACAGCTTGCATTCTCCAGGGATGCTTGGCCTAGCTGCCTTTATCACTCCCCAATGCTACTGTATAAGCAGTCACCCCTCTACACAGGTTATTCTCCAGGGATGCTTGGCCTAGCTGCCTTTATCACTACGCAATGCTACTGTATAAGCAGTCACCCCTCTACACAGCTTACATTATCTAGGGATGCTTGGCCTAGCCTGCCTTTATCACTCCCCAATGCTACTGTATAAGCAGTCACCCATCTACACAGGTTACATTCTCCACATTCTCCAGACATGCTTGGCCTAGCTGCCCTTAACACTCCCCAATGCTACTGTATAAGCAATCACCCCTCTACACAGCTTATATTCTCCAGGGATGCTTGGCCTAGCTGCCTTTATCACTCCCCAATGCGACTGTTAAAGCAATCACCCCTCTACACAGGTTACATTCTCCAGGGATGCTTGGCTTAGCTTGCCTTTATCACTCCCCAATGCTACTGTATAAGCAATCACCCATGTGCACAGCTTACATTCTCCAGGGATGCTTGGCCCAGCTTCCTTTATCACTCCCCAATGCTACTGTATAAGCAATCACCCATGTGCACAGCTTACATTCTCCTGGGAAGCTCGGCCTAGCCTGCTTTTATCACTTCCCAATGCTACTGTATAAGCTGTCACACCTCTACACAGCTTACATTCTCCAGGGATGCTTGACCTAGCCTGCCTTTATCACTCCCAAATGCTACTGTATAAGCTGTCACACCTCTACACAGGTTACATTCTCCACATTCTCCAGGCATGCTTGGCCTAGCTGCCCTTAACACTCCCCAATGCTACTGTATAAGCAATCACCCCTCTACACAGCTTATATTCTGCAGGGATGCTTGGCCTAGCTGCCTTTATCACTCCCCAATGCTACTGTTAAAGCAATCACCCCTCTACACAGGTTACATTCTCCAGGGATGCTTGGCTTAGCTTGCCTTTATCACTCCCCAATGCTACTGTATAAGCAATCATCCATGTACACAGCTTACAGTCTCTAGGGATGCGTAGCCTAGCCTGCCTTTATCACTCCCCAATGCTACTGTATAAGCAGTCACACGTCTACACAGCTTACATTCTCCAGGGATGCTTGGCGTAGCTGCCTTTATCACTCTGCAATACTACTGTATAATCAGTCACCCCTCTACACAGCTTGCATTCTCCAGGGATGCGTGGCCTAGCCTGCCTTTATCACTCCGCAATACTACTGTATAATCAGTCACCCCTCTACACAGCTTACATTCTCCAGGGATGCTTGGCTTAGCTTGCCTTTATCACTCCCCAATGCTACTGTATAAGCAATCACCCATGTGCACAGCTTACATTCTCCTGGGAAGCTCGGCCTAGCCTGCCTTTATCACTTCCCAATGCTACTGTATAAGCAGTCACCCCTCTACACAGGTTACATTCTCCAGGGATGCTTGGCCTAGCATGCCTTTATCACTCCGCAATACTACTGTAGAAGCAGTCACCCCTCTACACAGCTTGCATTCTCCAGGGATGCTTGGCCTAGCCTGCCTTTATCACTTCCCAATGCTACTGTATAAGCAGTCACCCCTCTACACAGGTTACATTCTCCAGGGATGCTTGGCCTAGCATGCCTTTATCACTCCGCAATACTACTGTAGAAGCAGTCACCCCTCTACACAGCTTGCATTCTCCAGGGATGCTTGGCCTAGCCTGCCTTTATCACTCCCCAATGCTACTGTATAAGCAGTCACCCCTGTACACAGCTTACATTATCCAGGGATGCTTGGCCTAGCTGCCTTTATCACTCCCCAATGCTACTGTATAAGCAATCACCCCTCTACACAGCTTACATTATCCAGGGATGCTTGGCCTAGCCTGCCTTTATCACTCCCCAATGCTACTGTATAAGATGTCACACTTCTACACAGCTTACATTCTCCAGGGATGCTTGGCCTAGTCTGCCTTTATCACTCCCGAATGCTACTGTATAAGCTGTCACACCTCTACACAGCTTACATTCTCCAGGGATGCTTGGCCTAGCTGCCTTTATCACTCTGCAATACTACTGTATAATCAGTCACCCCTCTACACAGCTTGCATTCTCCAGGGATGCGTGGCCTAGCTTCTTTTATCACTCCCCAATACTACTGTATAAGCAATCATCCATGTACACAGCTTACAGTCTCTAGGGATGCGTAGCCTAGCTGCCTTTATCACTCCCCAATGCTACTGTATAAGCAATCACCCATGTGCACAGCTTACATTTTCCAGGGATGCTTGGCCTAGCCTGCCTTTATCACTCCCCAATGCTACTGTATAAGCTGTCACACCTCTACACAGCTTACATTCTCCAGGTATGCTCGGCCTAGCCTGCTTTTATCACTCTCCAATGCTACTGTATAAGCTGTCACACCTCTACACAGCTTACATTCTCCAGGGATGCTTGGCCTAGCTGCCTTTATCACTCTGCAATACTACTGTATAATCAGTCACCCCTCTACACAGCTTACATTCTCCAGGGATGCTTGCCTAGCTGCCTTTATCACTCTGCAATACTACTGTATAATCAGTCACCCCTCTACACAGCTTGCATTCTCCAGGTATGCGTGGCCTAGCATGCCTTTATCACTCTGCAATACTACTGTATAAGCAGTCACACCTCTACACAGGTTACATTCTCCAGGGATGCTTGACCTAGCTGCCTTTATCACTCCGCAATGCTACTGTATAAGCAGTCATCCCTCTACACAGCTTACATTATCCAGGGATGCTTGGCCTAGGCTGCCTTTATCACTCCGCAATACTACTGTATAAGCAGTCACCGCTCTACACAGCTTACATTCTCCAGGGATGCTTGGCTTAGCTTCCTTTATCACTCCCCAATGCTACTGTATAAGCTGTCACACCTCTACACAGCTTACATTCTCCAGGGATGCTCGGCCTAGCCTGCTTTTATCCCTCTCCAATGCTACTGTATAAGCTGTCACACCTCTACACAGCTTACATTCTCCAGGGATGCTTGGCATAGCTGCCTTTATCACTCTGCAATACTACTGTATAATCAGTCACCCTTCTACACAGCTTACATTCTCCAGGGATGCTTGCCTAGCTGCATTTATCACTCTGCAATACTTCTGTATAATCAGTCACCCCTCTACACAGCTTGCATTCTCCAGGTATGCTTGGCCTAGCATGCCTTTATCACTCCGCAATACTACTGTATAAGCAGTCACACCTCGACACAGGTTACATTCTCCAGGGATGCTTGGTCTAGCTGCCTTTCTCACTCTGCAATGCTACTGTATAAGCAGTCACCCCTCTACACAGCTTACATTATCCAGGGATGCTTGGCCTAGTCTGCCTTTATCACTCCGCAATACTACTGTATAAGCAGTCACCCCTCTACACAGCTTACATTCTCCAGGGATGCTTGGCTTAGCTTCCTTTATCACTCCCCAATGCTACTGTATAAGCAATCACCCATGTGCACAGCTTACATTCTCCTGGGAAGCTTGGCCTAGCTGCCTTTATCACTTCCCAATACTACTGTATAAGCAGGCACACCTCTACACAAGTTACATTCTCCACATTCTCCAGGGATGCTTGGCCTAGCTTCCCTTATCACTCCCCAATGCTACTGTATAAGCAATCACCCCTCTACACAGCTTGCATTCTCCAGGGATGCTTGGCCTAGCTGCCTTTATCTCTCCCCAATGCTACTGTATAAGCAATCACCCCTCTACACAGCTTGCATTCTCCAGGGATGCTTGGCTTAGCTTGCCTTTATCACTCCCCAATGCTACTGTATAAGCAGTCACCGCTCTACACAGGTTATTCTCCAGGGATGCTTGGCCTAGCTGCCTTTATCACTCCCCAATGCTACTGTATAAGCAGTCACCCCTCTACACAGGTTATTCTCCAGGGATGCTTGGCCTAGCTGCCTTTATCACTCCCCAATGCTACTGTATAAGCAGTCACACCTCTACACAGCTTACATTCTCCAGGCATACTTGGCCTAGCTGCCTTTATCACTCCCCAATGCTACTGTATAAGCAGTCACCCCTCTACACAGCTTACATTATCCAGGGATGCTTGGCCTAGCTGCCATTATCACTCCCCAATGCTACTGTATAAGCAATCACCCATGTGCACAGCTTACATTTTCCAGGGATGCTTGGCCTAGCCTGCCTTTATCACTCCCCAATGCTACTGTATAAGCTGTCACACTTCTACACAGCTTACATTCTCCAGGGATGCTTGGCCTAGCTGCCTTTATCACTCTGCAATGCTACTGTATAAGCAGTCACCCCTCTACACAGCTTACATTATCCAGGGATGCTTGGCCTAGCCTGCCTTTATCACTCCCCAATGCTACTGTATAAGCTGTCACACTTCTACACAGCTTACATTCTCCAGGGATGCTTGGCCTAGCTGCCTTTATCACTCTGCAATGCTACTGTATAAGCAGTCACCCCTCTACACAGCTTACATTCTCCAGGGATGCTTGGCCTAGCCTGCCTTTATCACTCCCCAATGCTACTGTATAAGCTATCACACCTCTACACAGCTTACATTCTCCAGGGATGCTTGGCCTAGCTGCCTTTATCACTCCCCAATGCTACTGTATAAGCAGGCACACCTCCACACAGCTTACATTCTCCAGGGATGCTTGGCCTAGCTGCCTTTATCACTCTGCAATACTACTGTATAATCAGTCACCCCTCTACACAGCTTGCATTCTCCAGGTATGCGTGGCCTAGCATGCCTTTATCACTCCCCAATGCTACTGTATAAGCTGTCACACCTCTACACAGCTTACATTCTCCAGGTATGCTCGGCCTAGCCTGCTTTTATCACTCTCCAATGCTACTGTATAAGCTGTCACACCTCTACACAGCTTACATTCTCCAGGGATGCTTGGCCTAGCTGCCTTTATCACTCTGCAATACTACTGTATAATCAGTCACCCCTCTACACAGCTTGCATTCTCCAGGTATGCGTGGCCTAGCATGCCTTTATCACTCTGCAATACTACTGTATAAGCAGTCATACCTCTACACAGGTTACATTCTCCAGGGATGCTTGACCTAGCTGCCTTTATCACTCCGCAATGCTACTGTATAAGCAGTCACCCCTCTACACAGCTTACATTATCCAGGGATGCTTGGCCTAGCCTGCCTTTATCACTCCGCAATACTACTGTATAAGCAGTCACCCCTCTACACAGCTTACATTCTCCAGGGATGCTTGGCTTAGCTTCCTTTATCACTCCCCAATGCTACTGTATAAGCTGTCACACCTCTACACAGCTTACATTCTCCAGGGATGCTCGGCCTAGCCTGCTTTTATCCCTCTCCAATGCTACTGTATAAGCTGTCACACCTCTACACAGCTTACATTCTCCAGGGATGCTTGGCCTAGCTGCCTTTATCACTCTGCAATACTACTGTATAATCAGTCACCCCTCTACACAGCTTGCATTCTCCAGGTATGCGTGGCCTAGCATGCCTTTATCACTCCCCAATGCTACTGTATAAGCTGTCACACCTCTACACAGCTTACATTCTCCAGGTATGCTCGGCCTAGCCTGCTTTTATCACTCTCCAATGCTACTGTATAAGCTGTCACACCTCTACACAGCTTACATTCTCCAGGGATGCTTGGCCTAGCTGCCTTTATCACTCTGCAATACTACTGTATAATCAGTCACCCCTCTACACAGCTTACATTTTCCAGGGATGCTTGCCTAGCTGCCTTTATCACTCTGCAATACTACTG
This sequence comes from Taudactylus pleione, assembly GCA_031769625.1. NCBI lineage: Eukaryota > Metazoa > Chordata > Amphibia > Anura > Myobatrachidae > Taudactylus > Taudactylus pleione. The sequence goes on along the minus strand of JAUIMM010000005.1, from coordinate 23,775,468 downwards.
TATAATCAGTCACCCCTCTACACAGCTTGCATTCTCCAGGTATGCGTGGCCTAGCATGCCTTTATCACTCTGCAATACTACTGTATAAGCAGTCATACCTCTACACAGGTTACATTCTCCAGGGATGCTTGACCTAGCTGCCTTTATCACTCCGCAATGCTACTGTATAAGCAGTCACCCCTCTACACAGCTTACATTATCCAGGGATGCTTGGCCTAGCCTGCCTTTATCACTCCGCAATACTACTGTATAAGCAGTCACCCCTCTACACAGCTTACTTTCTCCAGGGATGCTTGGCTTAGCTTCCTTTATCACTCCCCAATGCTACTGTATAAGCTGTCACACCTCTACACAGCTTACATTCTCCAGGGATGCTCGGCCTAGCCTGCTTTTATCCCTCTCCAATGCTACTGTATAAGCTGTCACACCTCTACACAGCTTACATTCTCCAGGGATGCTTGGCCTAGCTGCCTCTATCACTCTGCAATACTACTGTATAATCAGTCACCCTTCTACACAGCTTACATTCTCCAGGGATGCTTGCCTAGCTGCCTTTATCACTCTGCAATACTTCTGTATAATCAGTCACCCCTCTACACAGCTTGCATTCTCCAGGTATGCTTGGCCTAGCATGCCTTTATCACTCCGCAATACTACTGTATAAGCAGTCACACCTCTACACAGGTTACATTCTCCAGGGATGCTTGGCCTAGCTGCCTTTATCACTCTGCAATGCTACTGTATAAGCAGTCACCCCTCTACACAGCTTACATTATCCAGGGATGCTTGGCCTAGTCTGCCTTTATCACTCCGCAATACTACTGTATAAGCAGTCACCCCTCTACACAGCTTACATTCTCCAGGGATGCTTGGCTTAGCTTCCTTTATCACTCCCCAATGCTACTGTATAAGCAATCACCCATGTGCACAGCTTACATTCTCCTGGGAAGCTTGGCCTAGCTGCCTTTATCACTTCCCAATACTACTGTATAAGCAGGCACACCTCTACACAAGTTACATTCTCCACATTCTCCAGGGATGCTTGGCCTAGCTTCCCTTATCACTCCCCAATGCTACTGTATAAGCAATCACCCCTCTACACAGCTTGCATTCTCCAGGGATGCTTGGCCTAGCTGCCTTTATCTCTCCCCAATGCTACTGTATAAGCAATCACCCCTCTACACAGCTTGCATTCTCCAGGGATGCTTGGCTTAGCTTGCCTTTATCACTCCCCAATGCTACTGTATAAGCAGTCACCGCTCTACACAGGTTATTCTCCAGGGATGCTTGGCCTAGCTGCCTTTATCACTCCCCAATGCTACTGTATAAGCAGTCACCCCTCTACACAGGTTATTCTCCAGGGATGCTTGGCCTAGCTGCCTTTATCACTCCGCAATGCTACTGTATAAGCAGTCACCCCTCTACACAGCTTACATTATCTAGGGATGCTTGGCCTAGCCTGCCTTTATCACTCCCCAATGCTACTGTATAAGCAGTCACCCATCTACACAGGTTACATTCTCCACATTCTCCAGACATGCTTGGCCTAGCTGCCCTTAACACTCCCCAATGCTACTGTATAAGCAATCACCCCTCTACACAGCTTATATTCTCCAGGGATGCTTGGCCTAGCTGCCTTTATCACTCCCCAATGCGACTGTTAAAGCAATCACCCCTCTACACAGGTTACATTCTCCAGGGATGCTTGGCTTAGCTTGCCTTTATCACTCCCCAATGCTACTGTATAAGCAATCACCCATGTGCACAGCTTACATTCTCCAGGGATGCTTGGCCCAGCTTCCTTTATCACTCCCCAATGCTACTGTATAAGCAATCACCCATGTGCACAGCTTACATTCTCCTGGGAAGCTCGGCCTAGCCTGCTTTTATCACTTCCCAATGCTACTGTATAAGCTGTCACACCTCTACACAGCTTACATTCTCCAGGGATGCTTGACCTAGCCTGCCTTTATCACTCCCAAATGCTACTGTATAAGCTGTCACACCTCTACACAGGTTACATTCTCCACATTCTCCAGGCATGCTTGGCCTAGCTGCCCTTAACACTCCCCAATGCTACTGTATAAGCAATCACCCCTCTACACAGCTTATATTCTCCAGGGATGCTTGGCCTAGCTGCCTTTATCACTCCCCAATGCTACTGTTAAAGCAATCACCCCTCTACACAGGTTACATTCTCCAGGGATGCTTGGCTTAGCTTGCCTTTATCACTCCCCAATGCTACTGTATAAGCAATCATCCATGTACACAGCTTACAGTCTCTAGGGATGCGTAGCCTAGCCTGCCTTTATCACTCCCCAATGCTACTGTATAAGCAGTCACACGTCTACACAGCTTACATTCTCCAGGGATGCTTGGCGTAGCTGCCTTTATCACTCTGCAATACTACTGTATAATCAGTCACCCCTCTACACAGCTTGCATTCTCCAGGGATGCGTGGCCTAGCCTGCCTTTATCACTCCGCAATACTACTGTATAATCAGTCACCCCTCTACACAGCTTACATTCTCCAGGGATGCTTGGCTTAGCTTGCCTTTATCACTCCCCAATGCTACTGTATAAGCAATCACCCATGTGCACAGCTTACATTCTCCTGGGAAGCTCGGCCTAGCCTGCCTTTATCACTTCCCAATGCTACTGTATAAGCAGTCACCCCTCTACACAGGTTACATTCTCCAGGGATGCTTGGCCTAGCATGCCTTTATCACTCCGCAATACTACTGTAGAAGCAGTCACCCCTCTACACAGCTTGCATTCTCCAGGGATGCTTGGCCTAGCCTGCCTTTATCACTTCCCAATGCTACTGTATAAGCAGTCACCCCTCTACACAGGTTACATTCTCCAGGGATGCTTGGCCTAGCATGCCTTTATCACTCCGCAATACTACTGTAGAAGCAGTCACCCCTCTACACAGCTTGCATTCTCCAGGGATGCTTGGCCTAGCCTGCCTTTATCACTCCCCAATGCTACTGTATAAGCAGTCACCCCTGTACACAGCTTACATTATCCAGGGATGCTTGGCCTAGCTGCCTTTATCACTCCCCAATGCTACTGTATAAGCTGTCACACCTCTACACAGCTTACATTCTCCAGGCATACTTGGCCTAGCTGCCTTTATCACTCCCCAATGCTACTGTATAAGCAGTCACCCCTCTACACAGCTTACATTATCCAGGGATGCTTGGCCTAGCTGCCTTTATCACTCCCCAATGCTACTGTATAAGCAATCACCCATGTGCACAGCTTACATTCTCCAGGGATGCTTGGCCTAGTCTGCCTTTAACACTCCCCAATGCTACTGTATAAGCTGTCACACCTCTACACAGCTTACATTCTCCAGGGATGCTTGGCCTAGCTGCCTTTATCACTCTGCAATACTACTGTATAATCAGTCACCCCTCTACACAGCTTACATTCTCCAGGGATGCGTGGCCTAGCTTCTTTTATCACTCCCCAATGCTACTGTATAAGCAATCATCCATGTACACAGCTTACAGTCTCTAGGGATGCGTAGCCTAGCTGCCTTTATCACTCCCCAATGCTACTGTATAAGCAATCACCCATGTGCACAGCTTACATTTTCCAGGGATGCTTGGCCTAGCCTGCCTTTATCACTCCCCAATGCTACTGTATAAGCTGTCACACTTCTACACAGCTTACATTCTCCAGGGATGCTTGGCCTAGCTGCCTTTATCACTCTGCAATACTACTGTATAATCAGTCACCCCTCTACACAGCTTGCATTCTCCAGGTATGCGTGGCCTAGCATGCCTTTATCACTCCCCAATGCTACTGTATAAGCTGTCACACCTCTACACAGCTTACATTCTCCAGGTATGCTCGGCCTAGCCTGCTTTTATCACTCTCCAATGCTACTGTATAAGCTGTCACACCTCTACACAGCTTACATTCTCCAGGGATGCTTGGCCTAGCTGCCTTTATCACTCTGCAATACTACTGTATAATCAGTCACCCCTCTACACAGCTTACATTCTCCAGGGATGCTTGCCTAGCTGCCTTTATCACTCTGCAATACTACTGTATAAGCAGTCACACCTCTACACAGGTTACATTCTCCAGGGATGCTTGGCCTAGCCTGCCTTTATCACTCCGCAATACTACTGTATAAGCAGTCATCCCTCTACACAGCTTACATTATCCAGGGATGCTTGGCCTAGCCTGCCTTTATCACTCCGCAATACTACTGTATAAGCAGTCACCGCTCAATACAGCTTACATTCTCCAGGGATGCTTGGCTTAGCTTCCTTTATCACTCCCCAATGCTACTGTATAAGCAATCACCCATGTGCACAGCTTACATTATCCAGGGATGCTTGGCCTAGCTGCCTTTATCACTCCCCAATGCTACTGTATAAGCTGTCACACTTCTACACAGCTTACATTCTCCAGGGATGCTTGACCTAGCCTGCCTTTATCACTCCCAAATGCTACTGTATAAGCTGTCACACCTCTACACAGGTTACATTCTCCACATTCTCCAGGCATGCTTGGCCTAGCTGCCCTTAACACTCCCCAATGCTACTGTATAAGCAATCACCCCTCTACACAGCTTATATTCTGCAGGGATGCTTGGCCTAGCTGCCTTTATCACTCCCCAATGCTACTGTTAAAGCAATCACCCCTCTACACAGGTTACATTCTCCAGGGATGCTTGGCTTAGCTTGCCTTTATCACTCCCCAATGCTACTGTATAAGCAATCATCCATGTACACAGCTTACAGTCTCTAGGGATGCGTAGCCTAGCCTGCCTTTATCACTCCCCAATGCTACTGTATAAGCAGTCACACGTCTACACAGCTTACATTCTCAGGGATGCTTGGCGTAGCTGCCTTTATCACTCTGCAATACTACTGTATAATCAGTCACCCCTCTACACAGCTTGCATTCTCCAGGGATGCGTGGCCTAGCTGCCTTTATCACTCCGCAATACTACTGTATAATCAGTCACCCCTCTACACAGCTTACATTCTCCAGGGATGCTTGGCTTAGCTTGCCTTTATCACTCCTCAATGCTACTGTATAAGCAATCACCCATATGCACAGCTTACATTCTCCTGGGAAGCTCGGCCTAGCCTGCCTTTATCACTTCCCAATGCTACTGTATAAGCAGTCACCCCTCTACACAGGTTACATTCTCCAGGCATACTTGGCCTAGCTGCCTTTATCACTCCCCAATGCTACTGTATAAGCTGTCACACCTCTACACAGCTTACATTCTCCAGGGATGCTTGGCCTAGCTGCCTTTATCACTCTGCAATACTACTGTATAATCAGTCACCCCTCTACACAGCTTACATTCTCCAGGGATGCGTGGCCTAGCTGCCTTTATCACTCCCCAATGCTACTGTATAATCAGTCACCCCTCTACACAGCTTACATTCTCCAGGGATGCGTGGCCTAGCTTCTTTTATCACTCCCCAATGCTACTGTATAAGCAATCACCCATGTGCACAGCTTACATTTTCCAGGGATGCTTGGCCTAGCCTGCCTTTATCACTCCCCAATGCTACTGTATAAGCTGTCACACTTCTACACAGCTTACATTCTCCAGGGATGCTTGCCTAGCTGCCTTTATCACTCTGCAATACTACTGTATAATCAGTCACCCCTCTACACAGCTTACATTCTCCAGGGATGCGTGGCCTAGCTTCTTTTATCACTCCCCAATGCTACTGTATAAGCAATCACCCATGTGCACAGCTTACATTTTCCAGGGATGCTTGGCTTAGCTTGCCTTTATCACTTCCCAATGCTACTGTATAAGCAATCACCCCTCTACACAGGTTACATTCTCCAGGCATACTTGGCCTAGCTGCCTTTATCACTCCCCAATGCTACTGTATAAGCAGTCACCCATCTACACAGCTTACATTATCCAGGGATGCTTGGCCTAGCTGCCTTTATCACTCCCCAATGCTACTGTATAAGCTGTCACACTTCTACACAGCTTACATTCTCCAGGGATGCTTGACCTAGCATGCCTTTATCACTCCCAAATGCTACTGTATAAGCTGTCACACCTCTACACAGGTTACATTCTCCACATTCTCCAGGCATGCTTGGCCTAGCTGCCCTTAACACTCCCCAATGCTACTGTATAAGCAATCACCCCTCTACACAGCTTATATTCTGCAGGGATGCTTGGCCTAGCTGCCTTTATCACTCCCCAATGCTACTGTTAAAGCAATCACCCCTCTACACAGTTTACATTCTCCAGGGATGCTTGGCTTAGCTTGCCTTTATCACTCCCCAATGCTACTGTATAAGCAATCATCCATGTACACAGCTTACAGTCTCTAGGGATGCGTAGCCTAGCTGCCTCTATCACTCTGCAATACTACTGTATAATCAGTCACCCTTCTACACAGCTTACATTCTCCAGGGATGCTTGCCTAGCTGCCTTTATCACTCTGCAATACTTCTGTATAATCAGTCACCCCTCTACACAGCTTGCATTCTCCAGGTATGCTTGGCCTAGCATGCCTTTATCACTCCGCAATACTACTGTATAAGCAGTCACACCTCTACACAGGTTACATTCTCCAGGGATGCTTGGCCTAGCTGCCTTTATCACTCTGCAATGCTACTGTATAAGCAGTCACCCCTCTACACAGCTTACATTATCCAGGGATGCTTGGCCTAGTCTGCCTTTATCACTCCGCAATACTACTGTATAAGCAGTCACCCCTCTACACAGCTTACATTCTCCAGGGATGCTTGGCTTAGCTTCCTTTATCACTCCCCAATGCTACTGTATAAGCAATCACCCATGTGCACAGCTTACATTCTCCTGGGAAGCTTGGCCTAGCTGCCTTTATCACTTCCCAATACTACTGTATAAGCAGGCACACCTCTACACAAGTTACATTCTCCACATTCTCCAGGGATGCTTGGCCTAGCTTCCCTTATCACTCCCCAATGCTACTGTATAAGCAATCACCCCTCTACACAGCTTGCATTCTCCAGGGATGCTTGGCCTAGCTGCCTTTATCTCTCCCCAATGCTACTGTATAAGCAATCACCCCTCTACACAGCTTGCATTCTCCAGGGATGCTTGGCTTAGCTTGCCTTTATCACTCCCCAATGCTACTGTATAAGCAGTCACCGCTCTACACAGGTTATTCTCCAGGGATGCTTGGCCTAGCTGCCTTTATCACTCCCCAATGCTACTGTATAAGCAGTCACCCCTCTACACAGGTTATTCTCCAGGGATGCTTGGCCTAGCTGCCTTTATCACTCCGCAATGCTACTGTATAAGCAGTCACCCCTCTACACAGCTTACATTATCTAGGGATGCTTGGCCTAGCCTGCCTTTATCACTCCCCAATGCTACTGTATAAGCAGTCACCCATCTACACAGGTTACATTCTCCACATTCTCCAGACATGCTTGGCCTAGCTGCCCTTAACACTCCCCAATGCTACTGTATAAGCAATCACCCCTCTACACAGCTTATATTCTCCAGGGATGCTTGGCCTAGCTGCCTTTATCACTCCCCAATGCGACTGTTAAAGCAATCACCCCTCTACACAGGTTACATTCTCCAGGGATGCTTGGCTTAGCTTGCCTTTATCACTCCCCAATGCTACTGTATAAGCAATCACCCATGTGCACAGCTTACATTCTCCAGGGATGCTTGGCCCAGCTTCCTTTATCACTCCCCAATGCTACTGTATAAGCAATCACCCATGTGCACAGCTTACATTCTCCTGGGAAGCTCGGCCTAGCCTGCTTTTATCACTTCCCAATGCTACTGTATAAGCTGTCACACCTCTACACAGCTTACATTCTCCAGGGATGCTTGGCCCAGCTTCCTTTATCACTCCCCAATGCTACTGTATAAGCAATCACCCATGTGCACAGCTTACATTCTCCTGGGAAGCTCGGCCTAGCCTGCCTTTATCACTCCCAAATGCTACTGTATAAGCTGTCACACCTCTACACAGGTTACATTCTCCACATTCTCCAGGCATGCTTGGCCTAGCTGCCCTTAACACTCCCCAATGCTACTGTATAAGCAATCACCCCTCTACACAGCTTATATTCTCCAGGGATGCTTGGCCTAGCTGCCTTTATCACTCCCCAATGCTACTGTTAAAGCAATCACCCCTCTACACAGGTTACATTCTCCAGGGATGCTTGGCTTAGCTTGCCTTTATCACTCCCCAATGCTACTGTATAAGCAATCATCCATGTACACAGCTTACAGTCTCTAGGGATGCGTAGCCTAGCCTGCCTTTATCACTCCCCAATGCTACTGTATAAGCAGTCACACGTCTACACAGCTTACATTCTCCAGGGATGCTTGGCGTAGCTGCCTTTATCACTCTGCAATACTACTGTATAATCAGTCACCCCTCTACACAGCTTGCATTCTCCAGGGATGCGTGGCCTAGCCTGCCTTTATCACTCCGCAATACTACTGTATAATCAGTCACCCCTCTACACAGCTTACATTCTCCAGGGATGCTTGGCTTAGCTTGCCTTTATCACTCCCCAATGCTACTGTATAAGCAATCACCCATGTGCACAGCTTACATTCTCCTGGGAAGCTCGGCCTAGCCTGCCTTTATCACTTCCCAATGCTACTGTATAAGCAGTCACCCCTCTACACAGGTTACATTCTCCAGGGATGCTTGGCCTAGCATGCCTTTATCACTCCGCAATACTACTGTAGAAGCAGTCACCCCTCTACACAGCTTGCATTCTCCAGGGATGCTTGGCCTAGCCTGCCTTTATCACTTCCCAATGCTACTGTATAAGCAGTCACCCCTCTACACAGGTTACATTCTCCAGGGATGCTTGGCCTAGCATGCCTTTATCACTCCACAATACTACTGTAGAAGCAGTCACCCCTCTACACAGCTTGCATTCTCCAGGGATGCTTGGCCTAGCCTGCCTTTATCACTCCCCAATGCTACTGTATAAGCAGTCACCCCTGTACACAGCTTACATTATCCAGGGATGCTTGGCCTAGCTGCCTTTATCACTCCCCAATGCTACTGTATAAGCTGTCACACCTCTACACAGCTTACATTCTCCAGGCATACTTGGCCTAGCTGCCTTTATCACTCCCCAATGCTACTGTATAAGCAGTCACCCCTCTACACAGCTTACATTATCCAGGGATGCTTGGCCTAGCTGCCTTTATCACTCCCCAATGCTACTGTATAAGCAATCACCCATGTGCACAGCTTACATTCTCCAGGGATGCTTGGCCTAGTCTGCCTTTAACACTCCCCAATGCTACTGTATAAGCTGTCACACCTCTACACAGCTTACATTCTCCAGGGATGCTTGGCCTAGCTGCCTTTATCACTCTGCAATACTACTGTATAATCAGTCACCCCTCTACACAGCTTACATTCTCCAGGGATGCGTGGCCTAGCTTCTTTTATCACTCCCCAATGCTACTGTATAAGCAATCATCCATGTACACAGCTTACAGTCTCTAGGGATGCGTAGCCTAGCTGCCTTTATCACTCCCCAATGCTACTGTATAAGCAATCACCCATGTGCACAGCTTACATTTTCCAGGGATGCTTGGCCTAGCCTGCCTTTATCACTCCCCAATGCTACTGTATAAGCTGTCACACTTCTACACAGCTTACATTCTCCAGGGATGCTTGGCCTAGCTGCCTTTATCACTCTGCAATACTACTGTATAATCAGTCACCCCTCTACACAGCTTGCATTCTCCAGGTATGCGTGGCCTAGCATGCCTTTATCACTCCCCAATGCTACTGTATAAGCTGTCACACCTCTACACAGCTTACATTCTCCAGGTATGCTCGGCCTAGCCTGCTTTTATCACTCTCCAATGCTACTGTATAAGCTGTCACACCTCTACACAGCTTACATTCTCCAGGGATGCTTGGCCTAGCTGCCTTTATCACTCTGCAATACTACTGTATAATCAGTCACCCCTCTACACAGCTTACATTCTCCAGGGATGCTTGCCTAGCTGCCTTTATCACTCTGCAATACTACTGTATAATCAGTCACCCCTCTACACAGCTTGCATTCTCCAGGTATGCGTGGCCTAGCATGCCTTTATCACTCTGCAATACTACTGTATAAGCAGTCACACCTCTACACAGGTTACATTCTCCAGGGATGCTTGGCCTAGCCTGCCTTTATCACTCCGCAATACTACTGTATAAGCAGTCATCCCTCTACACAGCTTACATTATCCAGGGATGCTTGGCCTAGCCTGCCTTTATCACTCCGCAATACTACTGTATAAGCAGTCACCGCTCAATACAGCTTACATTCTCCAGGGATGCTTGGCTTAGCTTCCTTTATCACTCCCCAATGCTACTGTATAAGCAATCACCCATGTGCACAGCTTACATTATCCAGGGATGCTTGGCCTAGCTGCCTTTATCACTCCCCAATGCTACTGTATAAGCTGTCACACTTCTACACAGCTTACATTCTCCAGGGATGCTTGACCTAGCCTGCCTTTATCACTCCCAAATGCTACTGTATAAGCTGTCACACCTCTACACAGGTTACATTCTCCACATTCTCCAGGCATGCTTGGCCTAGCTGCCCTTAACACTCCCCAATGCTACTGTATAAGCAATCACCCCTCTACACAGCTTATATTCTGCAGGGATGCTTGGCCTAGCTGCCTTTATCACTCCCCAATGCTACTGTTAAAGCAATCACCCCTCTACACAGGTTACATTCTCCAGGGATGCTTGGCTTAGCTTGCCTTTATCACTCCCCAATGCTACTGTATAAGCAATCATCCATGTACACAGCTTACAGTCTCTAGGGATGCGTAGCCTAGCCTGCCTTTATCACTCCCCAATGCTACTGTATAAGCAGTCACACGTCTACACAGCTTACATTCTCAGGGATGCTTGGCGTAGCTGCCTTTATCACTCTGCAATACTACTGTATAATCAGTCACCCCTCTACACAGCTTGCATTCTCCAGGGATGCGTGGCCTAGCTGCCTTTATCACTCCGCAATACTACTGTATAATCAGTCACCCCTCTACACAGCTTACATTCTCCAGGGATGCTTGGCTTAGCTTGCCTTTATCACTCCCCAATGCTACTGTATAAGCAATCACCCATATGCACAGCTTACATTCTCCTGGGAAGCTCGGCCTAGCCTGCCTTTATCACTTCCCAATGCTACTGTATAAGCAGTCACCCCTCTACACAGGTTACATTCTCCAGGCATACTTGGCCTAGCTGCCTTTATCACTCCCCAATGCTACTGTATAAGCTGTCACACCTCTACACAGCTTACATTCTCCAGGGATGCTTGGCCTAGCTGCCTTTATCACTCTGCAATACTACTGTATAATCAGTCACCCCTCTACACAGCTTACATTCTCCAGGGATGCGTGGCCTAGCTGCCTTTATCACTCCCCAATGCTACTGTATAATCAGTCACCCCTCTACACAGCTTACATTCTCCAGGGATGCGTGGCCTAGCTTCTTTTATCACTCCCCAATGCTACTGTATAAGCAATCACCCATGTGCACAGCTTACATTTTCCAGGGATGCTTGGCCTAGCCTGCCTTTATCACTCCCCAATGCTACTGTATAAGCTGTCACACTTCTACACAGCTTACATTCTCCAGGGATGCTTGCCTAGCTGCCTTTATCACTCTGCAATACTACTGTATAATCAGTCACCCCTCTACACAGCTTACATTCTCCAGGGATGCGTGGCCTAGCTTCTTTTATCACTCCCCAATGCTACTGTATAAGCAATCACCCATGTGCACAGCTTACATTTTCCAGGGATGCTTGGCTTAGCTTGCCTTTATCACTTCCCAATGCTACTGTATAAGCAATCACCCCTCTACACAGGTTACATTCTCCAGGCATACTTGGCCTAGCTGCCTTTATCACTCCCCAATGCTACTGTATAAGCAGTCACCCATCTACACAGCTTACATTATCCAGGGATGCTTGGCCTAGCTGCCTTTATCACTCCCCAATGCTACTGTATAAGCTGTCACACTTCTACACAGCTTACATTCTCCAGGGATGCTTGACCTAGCATGCCTTTATCACTCCCAAATGCTACTGTATAAGCTGTCACACCTCTACACAGGTTACATTCTCCACATTCTCCAGGCATGCTTGGCCTAGCTGCCCTTAACACTCCCCAATGCTACTGTATAAGCAATCACCCCTCTACACAGCTTATATTCTGCAGGGATGCTTGGCCTAGCTGCCTTTATCACTCCCCAATGCTACTGTTAAAGCAATCACCCCTCTACACAGTTTACATTCTCCAGGGATGCTTGGCTTAGCTTGCCTTTATCACTCCCCAATGCTACTGTATAAGCAATCATCCATGTACACAGCTTACAGTCTCTAGGGATGCGTAGCCTAGCTGCCTTTATCACTCCACAATGCTACTGTATAAGCAGTCACACGTCTACACAGCTTACATTCTCCAGGGATGCTTGGCGTAGCTGCCTTTATCACTCTGCAATACTACTGTATAATCAGTCACCCCTCTACACAGCTTACATTCTCCAGGGATGCTTGGCTTAGCCTGCCTTTATCACTCCCCAATGCTACTGTATAAGCAATCACCCATATGCACAGCTTACATTCTCCTGGGAAGCTCGGCCTAGCCTGCCTTTATCACTTCCCAATGCTACTGTATAAGCAGTCACCCCTCTACACAGGTTACATTCTCCAGGCATACTTGGCCTAGCTGCCTTTATCACTCCCCAATGCTACTGTATAAGCAGTCACCCATCTACACAGCTTACATTATCCAGGGATGCTTGGCCTAGCTGCCTTTATCACTCCCCAATGCTACTGTATAAGCAATCACCCATGTGCACAGCTTACATTATCCAGGGATGCTTGGCCTAGCTGCCTTTATCACTCCCCAATGCTACTGTATAAGCTGTCACACCTCTACACAGCTTACATTCTCCAGGGATGCTTGGCCTAGCTGCCTTTATCACTCTGCAATACTACTGTATAATCAGTCACCCCTCTACACAGCTTACATTGTCTAGGGATGCGTGGCCTAGCTTCTTTTATCACTCTGCAATACTACTGTATAATCAGTCACCCCTCTACACAGCTTACATTCTCCAGGGATGCGTGGCCTAGCTTCTTTTATCACTCCCCAATGCTACTGTATAATCAGTCACCCCTCTACACAGCTTACATTCTCCAGGGATGCGTGGCCTAGCTTCTTTTATCACTCCCCAATGCTACTGTATAAGCAATCACCCATGTGCACAGCTTACATTCTCCAGGGATGCTTGGCTTAGCCTGCCTTTATCACTCCCCAATGCTACTGTATAAGCAATCACCCATATGCACAGCTTACATTCTCCTGGGAAGCTCGGCCTAGCCTGCCTTTATCACTTCCCAATGCTACTGTATAAGCAGTCACCCCTCTACACAGGTTACATTCTCCAGGCATACTTGGCCTAGCTGCCTTTATCACTCCCCAATGCTACTGTATAAGCAGTCACCCATCTACACAGCTTACATTATCCAGGGATGCTTGGCCTAGCTGCCTTTATCACTCCCCAATGCTACTGTATAAGCAATCACCCATGTGCACAGCTTACATTATCCAGGGATGCTTGGCCTAGCTGCCTTTATCACTCCCCAATGCTACTGTATAAGCTGTCACACCTCTACACAGCTTACATTCTCCAGGGATGCTTGGCCTAGCTGCCTTTATCACTCTGCAATACTACTGTATAATCAGTCACCCCTCTACACAGCTTACATTGTCTAGGGATGCGTGGCCTAGCTTCTTTTATCACTCTGCAATACTACTGTATAATCAGTCACCCCTCTACACAGCTTACATTCTCCAGGGATGCGTGGCCTAGCTTCTTTTATCACTCCCCAATGCTACTGTATAATCAGTCACCCCTCTACACAGCTTACATTCTCCAGGGATGCGTGGCCTAGCTTCTTTTATCACTCCCCAATGCTACTGTATAAGCAATCACCCATGTGCACAGCTTACATTTTCCAGGGATGCTTGGCCTAGCCTGCCTTTATCACTCCCCAATGCTACTGTATAAGCTGTCACACTTCTACACAGCTTACATTCTCCAGGGATGCTTGGCCTAGCTGCCTTTATCACTCTGCAATACTACTGTATAATCAGTCACCCCTCTACACAGCTTACATTCTCCAGGGATGCTTGGCCTAGCTGCCTTTATCGTATTTTTTCAAACTGCCATCCTACTACCTATCTGGTGCTGCTTATTTGGGCTGTTTTATTTACATCCAGGGTCATCTCTCAGTAAGAGGAAATGCTGGGCTTTGCTACCTGGATCAACTGAGGGGAAAATTAACAATGGGCTACAGCCCTAGGCCTTCACATAAAAATAGGCTCATCATGATAATGACCAGCCGTTTAGCTGCCACACGTTTGGCCATAAATCAAAAGTGCTAAAACTGGATTTCTATTTTCCTCATGAAATAATGCAATTTTTCTATTTTTACATATTCAGGTAGACATGTAGGAGTGTACACGCCTATACCCCTGATAGTGTAAGGGCGTACACGCCTATATAGGACTGGTCTCAGCTCCTCCATTTGTCACAATAGGCTCTTGATCTTTTCAGCCCCAGGCCCATGTGGACCATATTCTGGCCCTGGACCTGCTCTTTCTGACTGTTTTAATTTCCATCCAATGACATCTCCTAGTACCTGAAAAGACATAAAATCTTCCTTGAAGCTATATAGTTTGTCTATTAAAGACAAAAAGCAAAAGATTAAACTTCCATTAATTGCTTAAGACATAAACCACAAAGAGGCCTATTTATTAAGCAATTCTGCACTTAAAAATAAGTGTACTTTTCAGCATACTTAAAGGGCAGAATGAAGTATTTCCTAATTTAACAAGAGAGAAAGCAAAACATAGCAGAGATAGCTCCTGCTTACCGGCTGCCAGACCTTGCAACAGCCACCCTCATGGTTTTTTAAGAGGATGGTATTTAAAAATATATGCAAAGCGTAGCTTTCCAGGTCTTGCATGAGTGGACTGACGTTAGCCTGTTACCTTCATTGGGGCAGCCCTGCTGGAGAGGAATCTTGTGATCCCTCTGTTGTAGGTTGGTGCTGTTCGCAATTCCAATTGTGATATTTTCGCATTGCACATGCGTAGCTGGATAGCCGTGCATGCACAGCGGCCTGACCAGGGTCCGAACCGGGTAGCAAATTGCATATGCAGTCACTTCACTTTTTACTAGGTGCCGGGACAGGCTCTTATCGAAGCCCGTGTCCCAGCAACTCTGATTGGTAAAACCCCTGAAAAAAAATCCTTTTTACCACAGTATGGATTCTTAATTTTTGAGGGCTGGCCGCAATTTGTAATAAATGTGCCCCAAAGTATCATAGCTTTCTTAAACTGATGCTGGCAGTGCACATTTACTGGCAAATCGTGCTGTGATCTCATGTGCAAAGCTTCTTAAGTAATGATAACTCCGAATATAGTGAGTAGATAAGGTGCAGTTATCCTTCTAGTAAGCCACATCCTAAATTTATTTTGCCTGGATTGTCATCATAAATGTTCTCTTGTCTGGCGCTCATCTCTATATATCCCCGATAAGGTGCGGCACTCATGGCAGGCAAAGAAAGGTTCACCAGTGTAATAGAAGTTATTTTAACATTTCAGTGCAATTTAATGAACACTGGGCCTGATTCAGACCCGGGTCGCAAGCGCTGAGCGCTCGCAACCGGGTCGATGTTTGCCCACTGGGCATGCGCACGACGGAGCCGGCTCCGTCGTGCGCATGCGCGAGACCCGGCTAGCAACGGGTGCTCTGTCGCTCCAGGTCTCGTACCAATGGGGGCAAGCTGTCGATGGTGAGTAACAGCTCGCCCCGTTTTGTGGGCGGGCCGGGGGGGTGGCAGGTCGAACGGAGGCGTTCCCAACGGAACGCTTGCTGTTTGGGGGCGGCCCCACTGACATCACCAGTTATGTCAGTGGGAGAGCTTCCGGCTCTGTTAGAGCCGAAAGCTCTCTGGGGCTTGCTGCCACAAGACCCTACCACAAGGGTCTCGTCGCAAGCCCGATAGTCTCGATGGTCTTGACCATCATGACCATCAACCTGGCCGCTCGCTATAGATGTGGGTGGTCACTCACAGCTATGTGAGCGGCCAGGAAGCCGCTCCAAAAAAAAAAAAAACGCCCTGGTTCAGAGCGAGCGCTCTTTCAGAGCGTCCGGCTCTGAATCAGGCCCACTCATCAGATGACAGTGTTTATTAAATTGCACTGAAACATTGCAATAACTTCTATTACACTAGTGGACCTTTCTTTGCCTGCCGTGAGTGGCGCACCTTATAAGGGATATACTGTGAATGCATGTGAGGGCACCGGGCATACATTTGTATTCCACTGAAAGTGCCGGGTTGCTTTAAGTATATATATATATATATATATATATATATAACATTACATAGCAGAGATTTGAGATAATTTTCAGGGAAATGGTAAATTAGGGCTCGCTTTTCCATGGATTTGTTAATTTCCTCTTGAAAGACTCTCGTCTGGATTCATATTTGCATTAACAGATGAATTAATGAAGCGACAGTAGTGTCGGTTAATAATGGACACGTTTCCTGGTTTGTGCACACACAATAGAAGAAAGATATGTTGCTGTTTGAGCTTAGTTTATGGGATGTAAGAGGTTTTCCTTTGCAATGTATTGTTTTAACTAATTATTCAATGCAGCTATGACAGCAGGGTGACAAGGAATAATTGGCTTATTGCAACAAAAGGCAACACATGTCTGGCATGCTTTCATAATGCTAATGAAGTCTGATTTTTTATGAAAGTATTTAATCCTGGTTATTTTACAATGTTGGTTCATACCATACAATTTCCAGGTCTACTCTGTCAATGACAGGGGATGCAGCAAAAGCCATATTCTTTCTCTCATTTATCAGAACATCACAGGGAATGTTCTGATAACTCTGATATTGGTTCATCTGTTACACCTCGTACAATAGATAAAATATTTCCCTCTTCTGTAGATATTTACAGTCCAAAGCTAAAACCAGGGTTATTGCAGGGTTAACTCGGGTAGCTCCTTGGTGTAAAAGGGGACAGGGTTGGATTGCCAGGTTGAGTGACCCGGCAATCCAACCCAGGTAACTAGCAGGGTTTAACACGGGAATAACCCGTGAAACCCTGCAGTGTAAACAGCGCGATCTGGGTCACGGTGACCTGGATCGTGCCGCATGCCTGCCGATTGGCTGGCTTCAGTGGCGCTTGGAGATGACATCATCTCCAAGCGTCCACTTCCACGGTGGAAAAGCCAGGTCTCTGCAGACCCGGCTCCGGTGTGAACGGCGCCGGCTCGGGAAAATCCTGGGTCGGCGCTGGCTAAAACCCTGTTCCAACCTCCGGGTCAGACCAGGAATTTAGGTGTAAAAGCGGTATTAGTGATGTCACATTCCTGCCTTTGCACATTACAGTTGTGGCCTCTACAAAGCTGTACACAGTTGCTCTGAATGATGGGCAGATCATTTAATTTAATTATACATAATTATCTAGTGGAAAAAGAGGGTGCAGCAACAGAAGTAAAACAAGATTGGACTTAGATATTTACATGAGTTACAATGCGTGGAGACAGGACAAGTTGTTCTCTTCTACATATGAGCACAATTTTCAAAAGTGTTCCTTTAAAATAATTTCCTTGCGTTTCGCCGTGATTATGGCAATGGAATCTGGTCTTAGGTGATTTGTGTGTAATTCTCCATGACTTTTTCGCTCATCAAGATTTTTCAGTTCTACACAGGGGAGTCAGCACGTTTTTATGTTGGGGGGCAAGATATAATTTAATTTTGGCGCTCCCCCATCTCCCCTTTCAAACTTACCTGTTGCCGGGTGGAGGCAGTGGCAATACTACGGTGAAGGAGGAGGCCAGCACTAACCCTCAGACAGAAGTAGGTGGCACCATAGTGGTGAAGGAGGCAGGGGCAGTGCATTATACTAATAGGCTGCAAGTGGCCCGGCTCTGAACGGTGGAAGAGGTGTAATGTGCCGTCTTTTAACCGCGTAGGATGACTGTATCTCCAGAACTTTGCACCTCTGTGAAGTGTCCTGTCCTGCAGATTATGCTAACTTCCGATTCTTACTGTGCATCCCTTCACATTCTAAACAGTCCATTTAGTATATATGGAGCAGAAGTGGGCGCCAAATATATACAGTAGCTATAGATTGTAAGCCTGCAAGCCAGGCCCTCTTACCTCTCTGTCTGTTAATACCCAGTCTCATTTTATTACTGCAAAGACGCAAATATTAGCTGGTGGGCAGATTGGTATGTTTTTGTGCTTAACAATCAAGTCACAATTGAGTTCCACCAAGCACACTTAAGCTGGGCATACACTATACAATTTTCTGTCGGATATCTATCCAATCTGGCTGGTAGGAATGAAAACCTGGTAATGTATGGGAGCAAATGACAGTCAATCATATGGTTTTAAACACTGAAAAAAGGACAAAAGAAATTGTCCAAATTTGTTAAATTTGTGTGTTTTAACTAATTTGTCTGAACGACCATTTTTGGCTATTTTCCAGTGTTTGTGAGAAATGGACGGTTGTCATTTGCTCCCATACATTACCAGGTTTTCATTCCAACCAGCCAGAATGGACAGATATCTGACAGAAAATTGTATAGTGGATGCCCAGCTTACATTTATGAAACAAGACTTTGTTATGTGGGTACACTGAAAGTGTGTTATGTAATTTCCCTGGCATTGCAAAGCTTTTTCCCTACACAAAAGCCTTTGGTTTTAACACAACCTTAAAGGTGGCATTAATCATTCTTTCAACGAGACACCGTTCAGCATAGCATAAAGCGAGAACACAGTTAGCTGCAAGGAAACCAATGCATTTGAAACTTGAGGGTCAAATACAGTACAATCCAGTACAACTGAGAAAATCAGGAATCCTTGAAGTAAATGAGGTAGGAAGATGTAACAGGAGTGTTCTGACCTGGATCTGTTACCGTTAGAAGTTATGCACATAAAGAGCAATGATTGCATTAAGGTTTCTGAGGAGACAGACAATTACACTGCAGCTTGGGGCAGGAGTCTGACTGAGATCTGTATGCTAAAGCAGGTGCAACAGTGTATAACACATACCTGCCAACTTTAAAAAGAAAACCCTCTGGAGGGGACAAGCCTGTCGGAGGGGTAAGGGGAGTAGTCATGTTACTGCGACTGTTTCATTTGCAGCATTGCACAGCGGTTGGCATGGTTACAATGGTGGGATTCACTGCGAATCACATGATGAAATCCCAAGACCGCCTACGTCACTGTGGAAGTGTGCGGCATGCGCTTGTTTTTTATCGAACAATCACGTTAACATTGTCCACGTCCTTCCCTTACATACTGCACATATGGATAGGACATTTTACAGCATTAGATCATCCTAATTTACACATAGCAATAATATAATAATGTACAATACTTACCCATGGATGGGGGAGGCGAACGCCGATTTCCTGAGACCATGTCTCCCAAACCCGTGTTACCACCAGACCGCCTGGACACAAAGCAGAATGTTACTTGGGAACATGCTACATGGTATAATGAGAGGAATAGGTAATGCAGGCACTGTCAGGGCTCTTGCCTTGCTTTCTGCTCCTGTTTCAGTCGAATGGCCTCTAGCCTCTGAGGACTTGGGATAAAGGCGATGTCTCCCCCCTCTTTAACTAGCCGCCCGATCCACCAGTCATTGTTGTATTTCTATAAAACAGATCAGACAGGAATGTATTTTGTAACGTTCTGCTAGAATTGTTAGCTGGAGTGGATTAAATATTTTAATTGATTGGAAATTATTACAATAACAAAGGAATTTGTAATTTAACAACCATGGTACTTAGGGCCTGATTCAGCATGGATTGCTATTGCGATGGCGGCTGCGATTACGCACGCAGGCCTGCTGCGAAAATATGCTAATGAATGCAATCGCAAAGCCAGTACCTGCCACTACCTCCATCTCACACCAGTAATAACTTGCAGTCCTGCGTATACATGGGAACATCGAGTAACATCGGCCCCTCACGTATAATTACAGCAGGTCTGACCTTTCTCCGATATTGCTAACCTCGTCGCACGCAGTGAGTACACAAGCTGTGTAAGCTATCGCAGTGGCCAATTTATGCACGCCAATGGAACAGCGTTCAAATGGACATGCACGCCTGCGTTTCTCCGACCACTCCCCCGTCACCACCCCCAAATGCTGTCTACCTGTCAATCACTCTGCTTACCGCGCTCTGCGTGATCGCACACAGTGCAATCACAGTGTAGCTGTCGCGCACGCGCACTGCGATGCATACAAATGCGCAGTACCCAGCAATATGTTGTTGCAGTTGCGATCTGTGCTGAATCAGGCCCTTAATAATAGTATATAGATTAAATCTGAGTATATCGTAAATTATCTAATCACCTGCATACAAATTACTATTACTTCTGCTCAGATTTCCTATTTACAGCCTCTAGTAGTCTGTGTGGGATAGGCTTGAGTGTGGTATTGACTGATACAGCAACTGATAGGTTCTGTACATAATTCCAAAGCACCATAACACTCTGTATTAGGTCTTTGGGAGATTCTGGAGGGTTAGGTCCCAAGGAAAACTGCGGGGGGGGGGGGGGGGAGGATGGCATTGTAAGTAGCATCATCACAGCCCAACCCCAACCTCTTCACTGCTGAAGGGGAAGGGATGCGGGAAGCTCCATCGAAGTTCGGGAGTCATCCAGACTTTCTAGGTGAGTAATGCGATCAGGGAAGACTACCATACAATTTATTATAAGGGTGACAACATTATTCCCTATATATTTGTTTACTGACATCTACCTCCCCCGCCCACCAGTTCCATTACCAAGGACACTACCTATCCCCACCTATTTAATTGTAAGCCACTTTGCGGTTCAGAAACAACACACTTCTCTATATATACACATTTGTCTATGGACAACTGCTTCCCACACCCACCAGTCCCACTACTATGGCAGACTGACTACAAACACACCTCTCTCATGATAATGAGAGAGAGAGAACAAGTGGAGAACACGGATCATGATGTCATCGTTCCACACTACTTATACTGCCCATTCTCAAGATGGACCCACAACTTCTCCATTAGGAAGGCCTGACGGCCGAGACGCGTAGGATGATTCCTAACTATCTAATTCCAACACAGCCAGACTTCAATTACAACAAAGTCTCCTCACCACAGTTCTTCAGGCCCGTGCCATCTCTCGATGTCGCGACACCAGAAGTGTCCTAAGTCCCGGCTCACACTGCGGGGACCAGGCCGGAGGAAGCACAGCGAGCTCTCACCGGAATAAGGTCCGGACCGACGCCAAAAAGAATACAGAAGACACAGGATACAGGCGAGGCCTCATCGGAACTTCTTCACATATTTCCAAGTGACTTTCCACCAACCCAGAACTTGTGACTTTACCCCTAGGGGGCTAGGGGCACCTGCCCCTGTGCCATTTACAGCACTTATCTCCCTCTCTGCCCCACATTACCAAACAAGCGGAGTCACCTACCGAGTACCCCTCAGCAATCCATCCCATCGAATCCCCATCTCCACAAGTACATTTTAATACTACTAGGGTTACCTCCCTTTCCAGAGCATTGTGACTCAAATAAAAAGGGATTTGGGGCCTGATTCAGACCCACTCGAGAGTGGCTGTCCGCTCGCAAGTGGGTCGATGGTGTGCACTGCGCATGCGCACGACGGAGGGAGCTCCGTCGTGCGCATGCGCGAGACGCGACGAGCAAAGGACTTTCCTTCGCTCGTTGTGTCTGATCAAAGGGGGCGTGCTGTCGATGTTGATTGACAGCACGCCCCCTTTGGTGGACGTGCCGTGGGTGTGCCTGCCAGACGGAGGCGTTCCCAAGGGAACGCCTACCGTCAGAAGCCGTCCCCACTGACATCACTAGTGATGTCAGTGGGAGTGATTTTGGCTCTGATAGAGCCAAAATCACTCCTGGCCTTGCAGTTGAGAAACTCAACCGCAGGCTTCTGCTCGCACTGGCGATCATCCTGCACGCTCGTATAGGCTGTGGGTGGTGACCCACAGCTATACGAGCGTCCAGGAGGACGCTCCATATTTATGGAGGTGGGCCCTGATTCAGAGCGAGCGCTCTGGTCAGAGCGTCCGGCTCTGAATCAGGGCCTTGGTTACTAAATCTTACTGAGTCATTTGTTTTGGAGGAGAAAGGGAATTTTCCTCTCTAGGACTCTGCTGCCCGCACAATTCCAAAGCAGCACCCAAAGTGAGCAGCCGGGAACCCCCCAAATCTGCAAGCATGCATTGAAATCAGGCCTTCAGTATGAGCATGCTATGAGCACTTTAGTGCAAGAAATAATTGAGAATTGTTCATATTCTGCTTTGGGTGGAAAATAAACCAGAAGCACTGATGCGCCCTAAAGCTTGGTTCTTAGTGTACAGTGCTACTGGGGGACTGGAGAACACTCTTGGTACTGATGAGTTTTGCAGTCAATTCTCCAAAAAATTGCTGGGGGCAATGCATTAAGAGGGTACTGCAGCAGATATCTGAGATACCCTTTACATACCTGGGGACTGCATAAATGGCAAATGTATCAAACTCTGAAAAGCTTAGCTTTCAGGAGTGTGGATCTTTAGATGGAGTCACCCACCGGGTCCCAGCTTCAGAATGTATCACATTCTGGAGTTTGGTACATATGGAAATGCAGCCAAAACTCCACAAACTGCATTTTCAGGCTTTGTCATACCACCACATGTCTTATAGAATTATTGTTAGAAACTTCAATAATAGCATTCTCTAACCAGAGGCCAGTATGTAATGCCATTACTTTCAAGTTAAAACAAACCCTTATTTTTTTTAAATGGATTTACAAAGTTAAATCCCAATTTGTGTCGTCTACATGCCATTTCTAATCAGGAAATAATGACTGTTTCATGAAAAACTGGACTGCTGCAAGGGTAAAAATTGTTATTTTCATGTACGTCATTCCCAGAAACTATGAAACCTACAGTAGTGCTATATCTGCATCACAGAGGGCCTGATTCAGAGATGGATGGATTTGCAGAGCCGCACACAAGAGGCTGTGTAAATCCGTCCATCTCTGATGCAAATGCATCAAGGAGGTGGCGGACACCTCCTTCAGCATTTGCATTGGAGATGGAAGGATTTGCACAGGCTGTGGGAGATGAAGCTTCCCGCAGTCTGACCAGGTGCTGGTCACGCAAGGGCCAGGAATCTGCATCCGTTGACATTCAATGATACTGTTGAACTTAACAATATATGATACCTTGGTTGTGTTTCAACCAAGCTGACGCCATAGGTCCCTATGGGTCAGTCCTGATGTGTTACCAACCCATCTTCATAATCTGTCCCCTCTCCATAAAGTTGGTCATGTATCAAACATTCAGTTCTTTTTTCGCCAGTGGAAAGGCCTTAGATGATAGGTCGTTGGCTAATTGTACCGTCGAGATGGCCATCACCTTTTGAGTCTAAATATATCTTATAGATGGGGGTACCTCTGACGCTACACTCGGGTTACCCACAATTATGCTACTACTTGGCAGACTCCAAATAGGAGAGATGGTCGTCCATTAAGTGGATGTTCTCTCGTTTTTCCATATATATACTGTATATATACGCACATATATTTATTAATGTATTTTTAATATGTATCTATATATGTGCTACATGTATGTATGATTACTCATATATATATTTTTATACATTTATTTTCATCCACTGATTAATTAATTTACCATTTTTGATATTGGATGCCCACTAACATTTGGGGGCATTCACATTTACAGACATTTGGTTTATGTCCATGCAGAAATACATGAACATTCAATCACTGATCCTAATGAGAGTTCTGTATATATGTCAGGGGTTTCTTTCTATTTTATTGGTGTTGTTTTTATTAACTAATGTATAGATTTCTTCTATTATTGAGGGTCCACTGATCCATCTACTATTGTCGTAGATATACATGAGATATATGATGTTTAATTTCAGCACACATTTAATTGTTTAAATAGAAAAACTATTTAATTTCTTATAACTCTACATGACATCTGTAATTTTATATGTCACTTTTCTAGATATGTACTAATCCTAAATTGATATATCTTTATAGTTTTTTTAATTTATTTAATTTTATTCATTTATTATTTATTATTGTTTTTTATTTTTTTTTCTTGTATTTTTTCTGCTTTTTTATGTTTAAAACATGTATGTCTACACATTTTTTATATATATTTAGTGTTAATTATATTATGATTGCTTATGTGTGATTTCATGTCTTACTATCGAATTGTTTTTGAGTAAAGTATCTGTTACCTATTGAACACACACTGTGGTGTTCATATATAACAATAATTCTATTAGGTCTTCCAGATCTGTGTGTACTCTCTCTACCCGCTAAGGTATTTATATGTCCAAAGGAAGTGAGATCATTTACCTCTGAGGAAACAGCCAGAATAATAAGAGCCGAGAAATGCATTAGTTATATCCCACTTTCAAGGACTCCCCCGTTTTTAAGGAGAATCTATAGCACTTGCTATTTTGGACGTCAACATCGAAAACTGTCCCCTGAGTCAGTACGGCACACAGGAGCTGGTATTTACTTACCTGGATAATACTTACAAGCTGACCAGCTGCAGCTTGTATCGCTGGACTTTAACCTGTGAGTCGGAGGCCGCCTTTTTCTGTTTTTACTCCGCTGACACAGAGCCTGGCCTCTTCCCTCGTGGAAAATGGGGCGACGCCCCCATTTCCTGGAATGGTGACAAGGCATGCTCCCGCTATGCCCCCCAAATGCCGCAGCATAATTTTGGGGGGTCTTCGAGTGAGATCGCATATGCAGACCCCCTAACAATCGGTAATGTACATTAATCATCGGATGAACTTGCATCTCTGAATGAGGCCCTGACTACACTAAACTGTAGAACATAAGCTAAATATCATTGATATGTAGGACAGGTTTTGGCTTTGCTGGTTTCGTATATGAGCATCCTTTTAGTGTAAAGCCAAGTACACACTAGACTATATGTCGACCGATTCGGCAGCTCGGACGACATATCTGGCACATTGGCCAGTGTGTACCCGCTATGTCGCTGAATTGAATGCAGCATGGCCCCCGCTGTCGCTCTGTCACTCCCGGCATCAGCAAGCATGTGTGCACTTGTCGATGCCAGTACCCCAGGTCCCGACACATGCGACATCGGGCTGGGTACACATCGCTAAGTGTGTACCCAGCTTTAGACTTGAAAACACAAGTTTGAAATATAATACACATTCAAACTGATTATGCTTACTCTCACATTATTACTTCCTAGCTAAGAAAATTGTACACACAAGTTGATCCTGGTGTTTGCCCTGAGAGCCAAGGGAAAAGATCAATTAGGAACACATGTATACAGCCTCCTGGGCCGAGAGGTCAGATCACTTCGGTCCTCATGGCTGTCTGTTACTGTGGCAGGCAGAGGGAAGGTGATTGCACAGACAGGCTGACAGCAGCTGTCATCTGAATGCATTTTCACCATGTGCAAGAAGGATTCTATTGGTTTCAGCCAATTGCTATTAGGGGTGTGCTTTTCGTGTTTTGTGTTTTGGTTTTGGATCTGGATCTTTCTTCGTGTTTTGGATCTGAATTGGTTTTGCCAAAACCACCCTTCCGTGTTTTGGGTTCTGGGTTTTGTGTTTTGGATCTGTATTTTTTTTAAAAAAAGCATAAAAACAGCTAAAATCACAGAATTTGTGGGTGTTTCTGCTCCTATGCTATTATTAACCTCAATAACCTTAATTTCCACTCATTTCCAGTCTATTCTGAACACCTCACACCTCACAATAGTGTTTTTATGTCCAAAAGGTTGCACCGAGGTAGATGGATGACTATCCTTAGCGACACGAGTGGGCGGCACAAACACGTGGCCCATCTAGGAGTGACACTGCAGTGGCAGACAGGATGGCAGTTTGAAAAACTAGGCCGCAAACAGTACATAATGCAAAGAAAAAAAAGAGGTGCAAGATGGAATTGTCCTTGGGCCCTCCCACCCACCCTTATGTTGTATAAACAGGACATGCACACTTTAACAAACCAATCATTTCAGCCCCAGGGTCTGCCACACGACTGTGGCTGAAATGATTGGTTCGATTGGGCCCCCACAAAACAAGCTGGCAATTAATCTGTCCCTTCACAAACTGGCTCTACGGAGGCAAGATGTCGTCCTCATCCTCCTCATTCACCGATTCCTCACCCTCTTCAGTGTTGTGTACATCCTCATCCTCACAGAGTATTAATTCGTCCCCGCTGGAATCCACCACCACAGGTCCCTCTGTACGTTTTGGAGGCTGGTCTCCCTGGAAGAGTTGATAATTCATTTTTATGAACATCATCTTCTCCACATTTTGTGGAAGCAACCTCCTACGCCTTTCGCTGAAAAGGTTCCCGGCTGCACTAAACACTCTTTCGGAGTACACACTGGACGGGGGGCAACTCAGGTAAAATAGAGCCAGTTTGTACAGGGGCCTCCAAATTGCCTCTTTTTCCTGCCAGTACGGACTGTCTGACATGCCTACTTGGATGCTGTCACCGATGTAATCCTTAAACAGACAGACGCATGCTTGTCGCTGCTGCTTTGAGGATGTAGGTGCGGCTACAGCCACACAATTCACAAAGACAGAAAAAAAAGAAGGATTTTTTATTTTTTGTGGAGCGCACTTTGAGGGTTACACCACCCTTTAACAGACAGACGCACGCTTGTCGCTGCTGCTTTGAGGATGCAGGTGCGGCTACAGCCCACACATTTCACAAAGACAGAAAAAAAAGAAGAATTTTTTATTTTTTGTGGAGCGCACTTTGGGGGTTACACCACTGTCAGGGTTCAGCCTAGGATCGGCCTCTCTCACCTCCTTGCCGGCTTCCCCTGACTTCCTTGCGGTCAGACGTCTGGTGCAGTGATGGATGTGGGGCTGAGTATTCTGCCTTAGGTGCTTTTTGCGAACTTCCATGGTCGGCTGTGTGTGCTGGGGATCGGAGTTCCCATCATGGGCGCCGCCATGACAGTTCCTCTCATGTGACAGTACTCCTAACCTATGGTAGCATGATTTCAGTCAGCTGATGCTGTGCTCCAGTAATCTGCTACCCCTGGGTATAAATCCGCCTCCAGAACTCCAGGAAGATGCCGTTCAACTTCGTTATTCCAAGTGCCTGTGTTACTCCCACTGTTGCTTCAGCCTGCTCACAGTTTCCCAGTTTCCTGTATTAGCTTCCATGCTAAACCTTACTCTAAGACTTTAGCTTTCTCACAGTACTTCAGTGTTTCATGTCCCTTCCCTGTGTGTCTTTGTATATGTGCTGCTAATTCTATTGCAGCTTTCCTGTGGCTATTACCCTGTATCACTGAAGTGTCGGATTACCTGCTGGTATTAATTAGCTCACAGCTGGTCCTCCCAGCACATGTCTGGTCAATCTGCTCTGTGTCTTGTCAGTGCAAATCTGCACTTGCAGTTAGCACTCTCCGAGTGTATGCCTATCTTCTCTATATGTCTTGTCTGTGCAATCTGCACCTGCATATATAATTATTCCCAGTATTTTGCACAGTACCAGCATTTCTAGCTCTCCCAGTATTTGGCCTTTGTCCAGTACCACATTTCTAGCATTCCCAATATATTCCTTGAGTCCACTCTACTCTTGTATGTGCAATCCCCAGTATATGTTTGTGCTTTCCTGCATATTTAGCAAGCTCCAGTACCTGCCTGTGTCCACATCTCCCTGAGCTGCTGAGCTAGTTAGCTCCTGGATTTCTTAGTGATTCTCCGTACTTTCTCAGTAATCTCATGCAAGCCGGTGATTAGGATTTCTAATTGTGTTCCAGTGTATCTCCAGTGTTCTAGCAATAACTTAATATAGTTTCCGGTCTTCTGCCATTCCCAGGTACCTGTCCAGAGGGCCGCGACCTACTCACTTGGTGCAGCAGAAAACCAAATCCCAATTGGAGGGGTCACTGTAGAAAACCACCAAGTGAGTTAGACTCCGCGCCTCTGGGCAGGTCCAGCCAAACCTGGGTTCGGCCGCAAATAGGAGACCTAGCCTCAGTCACTCCGATAGTCACCTGAACCCCCCGGCTCACCGTCCTCCACAGACGATCACTTTCACCGGATTGTGACAACCACCCTTTAACAGACAGACGCACGCTTGTCGCTGCTGCTTTGAGGATGCAGGTGCAGCTACAGCCCACACATTTCACAAAGACAGGAAAAAAAGAAGAATTTTTTATTGTTTGTGGAGCGCACTTTGAGGGTTACACCACCCTTTAACAGACAGACGCACGCTTGTCGCTGTTGCTTTGAGGATGCAGGTGGAATCTAGACGGGATTTGGAACCGGGGACACACTACCTCCATCAATTGTCTAAATCCCACTGCACTAATGGTGGATACCGGACGCACGTCTAACACCAACATAGCAGTCAAGGCCTCAGTTATACGTTTTGCTTCAGGATGACTGCTGTCGTACTTCATCCTCCTC
Organism: Taudactylus pleione; assembly: GCA_031769625.1. Classification (NCBI taxonomy): domain Eukaryota; kingdom Metazoa; phylum Chordata; class Amphibia; order Anura; family Myobatrachidae; genus Taudactylus; species Taudactylus pleione. The sequence goes on along the minus strand of JAUIMM010000005.1, from coordinate 23,746,889 downwards.
GCTAAGGACTGTTGGAGGGTCAATTGTTTAGTAAAAGTAGTGGGGTTCCTACTTCCTCTCTGGGATGATGAACAACTCCCAGCAGCACCAACAGCACTAGGAGGAAGTGGTTCTTGATCCTTCCCTATTTTATTTTTATCGGAGAAAGTTTGGTCCTCCATTTATGTTATATTGATATATACGTGCGGCTAAGGCGCACACAAACACAGAAAATAATTTTTTATTTTTGTTGGAGACTAGTGCACTTTGTGGGTTACACCACCCTTTAAGAAATGAGCCAGCCGGCTCTTTACTTATGGGACACAGGCGCACGCTTGGCGCTGCTCCTTTGTTGATGCATGTGCAGCCACAGTGCACATAATTCACAAACACAGAAAATATTTTTTAATTTTGTTTGGAGTGCACTTTGGGGGTTACAGCACCCTTTAACGGACAAGCCAGCCGGCCCTTTACTTATGGGACACAGGCGCACGCTTGGCACTGCTCCTTTGTTGATGCACGTGCAGCCACAGTGCACACAATTCACAAACACAGAAAATATTTTTTTATTTTGTTTGGAGTGCACTTTGGGGGTTACAGCACCCTTTAACGGTCAAGCCAGCCGGCCCTTTACTTATGACACAGGCGCACGCTTGGCACTACTTTGTTGATGCATGTGCGGCTACTGCGCACACAATTCACAAACACAAAAAAATATATTTTTTTATTTTTTTTGGAGTGCACTTCGGGGGTTACAGCACCCTTTAATGGTCAAGCCAGCCGGCCCTTTACTTATGACACAGGCGCACGCTTGGCGCTGCTTTGTTGATGCACGTGCGGCTAATGCGCACACAACTCACAAACACAAAACAATTTTTTTTTTTTGGAGTGCACATTGGGGGTTACAGCACCCTTTAACTGTCAAGCCAGCCGGCCCTTTACCTATGGGACACAGGCGCACGCTTGGCGCTGCTCCTTTGTTGATGCACGTGCAGCCACAGTCCACACAATTCACAAACACAGAAAATATTTTTTTATTTATTTGGAGTGCCCTTTGGGGGTTACAGCACCCAAAAATGGACAAGCCAGCCGGCCCTTTACTTATGGGACATAGGCGCACGCTTGGCGTTGCTCCTTTGTTGATGCACGTGCAGCCACAGTGCACACAATTCACAAACACAGAAAATATTTTTTTATTTGGTTTGGAGTGCACTTTGGGGGTTATAGCACCCTTTAACGGTCAAGTCAGGCGGCCCTTTACTTATGACACAGGCGCACGCTTGGCACTAGTTTGTTGATGCACGTGCGGCTACTGCGCACACAATTCACAAACACAGAAAAAATATTTATTTTTTTTGCACTTGGGGGGAGCACCCCTGATGGACAGAGCACCCGCTGGAGAACACTACAGCACCCCTTTAGGACTGGGACACTGCACAGGACTTTGGAGTGGACACAGCCCCTATGGACAACTGACTGCACAACACAGTCCAGCTAGCCCCTATGGACTTTGGACTGGAGGAGTGGACACAGCCCCTATGGACAACAGCAGCACAGCACAACACTACAATGCACTACACTGCACTACACTACACTACACAGCCCAGCCAGCCTTAACTCCCACCCTCCCTCTTCACTGTCCACAGCCGAGTGAGAAAATGGCGCCGACGTGGGTACCTTATATAGAATCCAAAACCCGCGAGATCTGGAAGGCGGGATGATGACGTTTTGCCTTGATTTCAGATCCGAGTCAGGCGGGAAAAGTCGAGCCTTACTTGGATCGGGGGGGCTCAGGGGGGTTCGGATTTCAGAAATCCGAACCTGCTCACCCCTAATTGCAATATATCTGCTGCAACATTTCAGCATGAATGGCAAACTGCAAGCGGATAAGCCACCAGAAAGGGAGGTTTTCAATCATAGTTTAACAATAGACAATGAAAGTTGCAATCTTTAATTATAAAATGTCTAAATAGAACCTATTTGTTCTTTTCTTTGCTGTTTGGACAATATCATACACCATTTGCACTATTGTACAACTATTGTGATCATTGCTCTCTTTTTTTTCTTATTATATGAACATTTGTATTAGTGTTCATTGTGATGTCTGTAAATGTGACAGTTGACGCTTCAATAAAAAATGTGGAAAAAAAAAAAAATTATAAAATGTCGTAAATCCTAAGCAGAAGAGTTAAAATGTGTGCTAAAAAAACTACATGTAGTTTGCAGTACTCTATATATAAAATACAGAATGTATGTATAGAAAATGCATGATATATATAAAAGATTTTCATTCATTTTCTCCTCCTCGTCTGTTTTCCAGGCGGAAAAGTATCGCGCGTGTGCCCGATTATCCCTGTATTCAATTACAAAGGACGCAAAAACAGGACCCTGCGAAACTGCAAGCAGCAAAATAAATTGTGAATTTTTGGGAAATCATCCTGGCACCCCCCTAAAGATGTCCAGACATGGGGGATCACTATGGGTAACCCCGTTTTTGCCTGCTGAAGGGAAGTCGGGTTTATAAATAACCGTGGCAGGTGCATAAATGCGCCTGGAAGAAGGTGGTGAAGAACAGCACAGCTTTTTTGGGGGGAAAATAACTAGGCCCATCAAATTTGGGGTACATGGAAATGGGTGCAAGCATATTTTTAAGTCCCTAAAATGTTTTTTTAAAAATTCTTCAAAAATGCACCTGTCGCTACTCCCCGTAATGAAGAAAACACTTGCCGCTTACTTTGGAACCCCTCTGGATTTAATTTCGCTATTTTAGAAGTGTATTCACTAATTATTATTTTTTTAACCCCAAAATGAAAGTACATTTTTTGGGGTGTCCCGATTTTTTTTTTTTTGCACTTTTTTTTTACATACATTTTTTTAATTTTAGGGGCCATTCACAGGCGTGCAGGCTATTTTTTTTAAGCCTGCACCCCTAAACCCCAATTCTGCACTATTTATTGCCAGCTAAACACTAGAGAAAAATTATCCTTGTTTTTTTACATTTACTTTTCGCACTGGCAAAAAGTCTTTGTAATTGAATACGGGGATAATTACAATAGGCGAAAATGACGTCATCGGGTTTTCGCCTGGAATTGAATACGGGCCTTGATTGTTATAGCAACTGATGTTTTTTTTTTAACCTTACATACATGATTTGAGTTGCATATAAGGCCTGATTCAGACCTATACGCAAACGGTTTGCATATAGGTCTAATGGCAAGGGGACTGTGCATGCCCAGGACCTGTTCTGTGCATGTGCAGATCGGGTCCTGCGCCCTCGCACGCAGTGCGGCTGCAGGCGTCAGGTGAGTGATGACTCCAGTTTTGTGGGAGGGTGGAGGCAAGTGTCTGCGTCTTCACACACAGTGCCCGAAGCCAATTGACATGCTGCGGCCGATTGGGGGCGGGCCAGTGCTGCCTGTGTTTCAAGAAAACGGTGGGGTGTTGGCCCCGTTTCTGCAAGTGCCGAGGCTAATGTCTGTGTCTCCTGATGCAGATTTACTGGCCTCACAGGCGGGTAGGAGGTGGTCGATACTGAGATGTTGATCCGATCCCGGGTCTGTGGATACAGGCATCGGATCTGAGATGCCGGCAGGAGGCGTCTTTTTCCTTCAGAGGCCTCCTACAGCATTAACATATTTGTGTCCAAAGATGCAGCAGCTGTTCAGAAGAATACAACTCTGAATCGTGCCCGCAGCACTGAGATCTACTATGCTGGCAGGAGGCGTCTTTAGCCCTCAGTCGCCTCCTGCGGCATTAGCATATTTTAGCATTGCTGCTGTGTCCAAGCACGCAGCAGGAATGCTATCAGCGTCCATCTCTGAATCACCCCCATAGTGGCTGTCAGATTCATAGGCAAACACAGGGGGGGTTTCCGTCTGCCTGGAAACCCCCCTCCCCAGCCCACACTAGAAATAGTAATATAATAGATTGTTACTAGTGCTGCATGTTCTTCTCAATATCACAAATGAAATAATTAGCACCACCTGTGGATCTTTTAACATGTATCAGCCAGTAATAAATAACCTGTGCACCAAATAGAAGATCTGGAAAACATGCACTGTTAGAGATGCACTGCTATAGAGCCCAATATGTACATATACAGTATGTCCAGGGCAGTGCTAGGTTCCTCTGCTGCTCCTCCAGGCTCCCAGACTTGCTCCAATAGTCTGGAATGGTGCCCACATCTAAAATAAATATGTTCAGCTCAGGCAGGATGGCCCTACTGACGCATATAATAGCTTACTGTGATCACTGGTTCTGTATATGCTGGAATTAATACACACAATACACTATGTATGACGCTTATTAAAGCTGGTTAAGTATTAATTCTGCCCTCTTCATTGACAGGTCACACTCGCTCTATTTGGAAACCCCCCTCTGGAAATCCTGCGTTTGCCACTGAGACTATAATGCCGGGTACACACTAGACGATATATTGTCCGATCCGGTCACCTCCGTCTCTCCTCTCTCCGACAGATACTGGGAGGAGGTGGAGCCGTGGTCCGGGGATGTCCCAGAAGGCTCAGCACGGCCACGCCTCCTCCCAGCATCAGTCGGAGCTGACCAGGAGAGGAGATGTGCCCGTCCTCTGCAGCACATGCTGAAGGAAAACGACCATGGGGGAGAGGTAAGTTGATGAGGGGGGAGGGCGGGTGGCAGCGGGGTGGTGGAGACCTAGGGGGGGCCCATGAAAATTTTGCGATTGGGCCCCCCTAAGTCTAGCTACACCCCTGTCTGCTGTACTGTCATATCAGTAATGCTGTGACCTAATACATCCTTTGGGGCCCATTTATTATAAACTATTTTCAGCATATTCCCCGAAAACAGATATCCACATATATTTAGCATCCCTGCAATGTACTATGGAGGGACCGCAGCAGATATCTCTAATATCTGCTGCTGTTCCTCCATTCGTGACAGCAGCCGTTTCGTATATCATCATAGCATGCTATATAATGCAAGTTACCAGAATATTGGGGGAAATGTATGAAGACTGCGGATTGTAGTGTGATATTACCGATTGAATTCGCATTGCGAATTCAGGCAATATCACAGGGATTTACTATAAATCCCTTGCAGGGACAGAGCTTGCGATAAAGCTCTGTCCCTGCGGATCCCATCCGCACTCTAGTCGCGGTATTTTCGGAAAAAATACCGCGACCAAGAGCCCGCACATGCGCCGACCGACCACCGCTACTACCCCCCCACCAATGCTAAGCCCCGCCCCGGCGCTAAGCCCCGCCCCCCGCGACCCCCCCCGCGACCCCCCCTCCCTTCATTACACTTACCTGCATCCTCCTGTCCTCCGGTGGTCTTCTCCGGGCTTCCCGATCAGGTGATCTCCCATACTGCACTGGGGCCCGATCACCTGATGACCGGGCCGCAGTGCACTATGGGAGACCAGCTGACCGGAGAGGAGCCATCACCGGAGGCCCGATCACCGGTCCCTGGATTCAGGTAAGTAAAAAAAAAAATGTTTAATTTTTTTTTTCTTTTTTTTACAGCAATCAGCTTGCGGTCTGCTTAGACCACACAGCTGATTACTGGTACCGGCTCCCGCCTCTGCTCTCCCCATTAGAGCAGAGTGGGAGCCCGGTAACCGGGGGAGACCCTGGATAACGCCACCTCCAGGTGGCGTTATTATCACAGGGCTTCCCCCGGTATTTTTTTACAATTTATTTTTAGTAACTTAGGTCGGATCACATTTCCCATTACAGTTATGGGAAATGTGATCTGCTTTACTAAAAATAAGTGATACTAGGGGTTGGAGTAGAATAACTACAGGTGAAACTAAAATAATGTGAAAAGGGTGTGAAAACACCCTTTTTCACTTTATTTTAGTAAAAATAATGTTAATAAATAGAGCCCAAAGTGAGGACAGATAAAGTACCATCCAATAAGCTACTAACTCAATTTTCAAACACAGCCTGTAAAAGGACAGTTAGGAGCTGATTGTTTGGTACTTTATTTCTCTCCACTTTATCTCTCCAAGGTTTGATACACCTAGCCCATTGTCCCTTAAGTGGAGTGAGGGTATATAGTCAGTAGATTAGTAAGGGTATATAGTCAGTAGATTAGTGAGGGTATATAGTCAGTAGACTTTAGTTCCTTGCTCACCTCTTTGATATGTAAAAAATCTTTGGCTTCAAAGTTGATCGCAGCTCCTTGGACTGGGCTCTCTTCATCCAGAGCTCCACAGTAACTGACATTGGTTCTTACAGCAAACGCAACTGGCTTGAGCTGTGGAAAGAGACAAAAGACCTCTATTACAGTGCAAACTGGATGTATAGTGTAGAAAGCCCTGTGCATCGTAGTAAGGTCCATGCAGCACACATAACCCTAAGGCATACCCAGGGTCTTCTCGAGGGATGTACATCATATAGAAATGCTCTACTTAGCTATGCCTTCTAAAACAGCCCGCTGACCACTTCCTGGGGGCTGACTGATGATGTGGCGGCACTGGATTTAACGCCCACCAACAAAACTGCCTGTGCTGTCCCACCCTTGGGTACATGGTGTCTGCCAATACTGGTAAAGCCAGTGGTGATTCCGTTTGGGGCAGTCTAAAGCTGGCCACACATCTAAAGATTATCTGTCCAACCAGCCAACTAGCTGATTGGTTGGAATGAAAATCTGGTAACGTATGGGAGTAACTGATGACCAGCAATTTGCTCCTAAATGCCAGAAAACAGATGAAAATGGTCGTCAGTCAAGTTTGTTAAATGTTTGATCTAAACAATTTGTTCAAACAACAGAAATTGTCCATTTTCCGGCGTTTGGGAGCAAATTGCTGATTGTCATTTGCCGTCATACATTACCAGATTTTCAACTAGTTGGCTGGTTGGACAGATAATCTTTAGATGTGTGGCCAGCTTAAGGGGTTTCTGGGAGGACAACCTGCACACCCCAATGTGCATGCAAAAACATGCTGATAGGTTAATTAGCTGCTTAGAAAAAAAAAGAGTCTATGCTTGTGCGTTAGGAACTATGGCCCTGATTCAGAGTCGGACGCTCTGACCAGAGCGCTCGCTCTGAATCAGGGCCGTCCTATTTAAATTTGGAGCGGCCTTTTGGACGCTCGCATAGCTGTGGGTTACCACCCACAGCTTATGCGAGCGTCCATGATGATGGTTGCGATGGTCAAGACCATCGCGACCATTGGGCTTATGACGAGAACATGCGGTAGGTCTCGCTGCCGCAAGCCCTGGAGTGATTTTGGCTCTATCAGAGCCAAAATCACTCCCACTGACATCACTAGTGATGTCAGTGGGGCCGGACCAAGACGGTAGGCGTTCCCATGGGAACGCCTCCGTCTGGCAGCCACGCCCCCGGCACGCCCACCAAAGGGGGCGTGCTGTCACTCACCATCGACAGCATGCCCCCTTTGGTGCGAGACCCGGAGCGACAGCTTGGCTGTCGCTAGCCGGGTCTCGCGCATGCGCACAACGGAGCTCCATCCGTCGTGCGCATGCGCATTTGGGTAACATCGACCCGCTTGCGAGCGTCCTGCTCTCGCGAGCGGGTCTGAATGAGACCCAATGACTGTAAGCTCCAATGGGGCAGGGACTGGTGTGAATGACAAATATTCTCCCTGCACATCACTGTATAATTGGTAGCTATATATATATATATATATATATATTATTAATAAAAGCCACCACCGCCAACCAAAAGTACAGTACATCTAGTATTGTGGTGATGTGGAATGTGAAAAGCGGCGTTCAAAAAAAATGTACACATCACATCCAAAATCTCACGTCCTACAACATTAAAGCAATCCCTTCCATTAGATAAACCATTTACATGTCTCTCCTATATACTGCTTGGGTTACCCTCATTTATGGCTTACAGGATATCAATCACAAGCAGTGGTACAAGTAGATCATTTCTTTTACAGGTACTGTGGACCTCATTCAGAGTCGGTCGAAGCGGCCGCACGGTCGTACGGGAAAAGGGGCCGGATATTCAAATGATTCCCTCGCAAGTTGCGACCCTAAGTTCGGATCGGTAGCTGGCCGTCCAAGGGGAGGAAGCGGTCGGAATTAAAAAAAATACACCCCCTTCTCGTACGCATTGCACGTCATCTCCGGGCATATAAGGATTAATCGAGACCATTGGGAACCATCTAAACTGGTCGTAGAGCTTAAGGTTGACCATACCCTCTCTTAAGCTCTACGATCATGTCAGTGTAAAAACCTCCCATGTCACATGTGCCATGACACTACTTTGTTAATTATGCACTCCCATAAAACGCCGTTCGCATAATTAGGCACGCCTGCGTTCGGATCTCCACTCCCCCATTTTCAAGCACCTTCCCCTGTTACCACCCACAAACGCCTCATTCTGTCACTCAAACTACCGACCTGGCTGTGTTCAAGGAGAGAGAAATTTCTGATCTTAGCGGGTAGTTTGCGCACACGCATTGCGAACTTTACGCATGCGCAGTATAGCGAACATCGGTGGCGTACGACCGTAACAACCGACTCTGAATGAGGTCCTGTGTGCGCTACAAAGCAAAATGGGCGTGGCCACACATCATGGAGAGCGTAACCACATGTCGCAGGGCATGTCCGCTCAACGTCCTCAGTTTCTCACCACTCAGGGGGCATGCCCAGCATTCCGAGAGCTGCTGGGCTGCCATGGGTCTCTTATGAGTCGGAGTCCATATCGCTGCCGATCGCTATGACTCGCTTGGTGGTAGGGGCAGGTACGGCATACCGGCTGCCAATTCCTTAAAGGTACGCTGTACCAGCCCTTACCTACCTACTTTCACTACTGATCACAAAATTAAGGCCACATGAAAAATGCCTTTGGTACATGGATAATTTTTGCATGACTGAAACTTTGTTTTACATTGTGCAAAGTACATCTAAAATATGCGCTTCTCTGGCAAATGCTAACTGGAAGGCGCAAAATGTACTCTATTAAAGTACAGTATGAGATTGGAGGGTATATTTACTAAAGTGAGAGTTTTTAGAAATGGAGATGTTGCCCATAGCAACCAATCAGATTCTACTTAATATTTAACTAGTACCTTCTAGAAGATAACAGTTAGAACCTGATTGGTTGCTATGGGCAACATCTCCACTTCTAAACACTCTCACTTTAGTAAATATATACCCCAGTCTCAGCCAGATCATAGCTGGTGCAAAGTTCAAGTGCCAATCGAGGTGCATGCTACTACTAAAGAGGCTTTTGAGCTGCACCCTGGCCATTTTGTTCTTTATAATTATGCCCAGGGTGATTGCAAATGAATCTCAAAATATGCCTTATGCTGTTTGGTTTCTAGCACACACCTAATTTAGCCTGGGCTCATTAAATATCTATGTCAAACAGAGAATATAGCTATCTTATTGTTAAAGATTAACAGAAGAATTACAGGTTAGTTTAAAAATAAGCAAACGCTTGTACACGTCTCAATCTACTACAACCACCAAATCACTTGACACTGCAAACTTACATTACTATCCTTTTTTGTATGTAGGGCCTGTCTGCATGGTGTGGAACCACAAATCCATTTACAGTTCCCCGAGTGATAAATATATTAAATACTAATGTCTAGATGTTTGCTGCTCCTCATCACACTTTACTCAAGGGACTTACTCTTGCTATCAGGAGTCAAAGATTACACAGGAAAAAAAGCAATAACATGGCAAATCTTTAGACTGTCTGTGATAATGATCCCATAGAGCCTTGTCGTCAACATGTTATTGATGGGTTTCAGGAGGACGTAAAGAGAGGGAGAATGAAGACCTGGGATTGTGCAAGTATATTGTAAAAGTTTCTTTCATTCAACGAATGTATTAATCCTCAAGCAATGCAGCCTACATCATTATACCATCGAGGTGGGATGCGGTCAATATCCCGACCTCTGGGATTCCGGTGGTCAGAATGCCAAAGCCCAACACTATTTAGAATATCGGTGCTGGCACCCCGATCGCCGGGATCCCGAAGCTAAGTACTGGGGTTAGGGGGAGGGTTAGTGCTAGGCACTAAGGGGAGGGTACAGCACTAAGGGGGGGAGGGTTAGGTTTAGGGTGTGTGGGGAGGAGGAGGTTAGGTTTAGGCACTATTTAGGTTCTGGCACCAGGGGGAGGGAGTGGTAGGGACAGGGAGAGGGTTATAATACTGACCAACAAAGTGTCGGTATTCTAATGCTCGCTGTCGGGATGCTGGCTTTGGGATTCTGACTGGCGGGATCCCAAACGCCGGCATCCCGTATGTATTCCCATCGAGGTCAGTCCCATTGGGAGCCATCTACTATTATAAGATATTACCTGTAACAATACTTAAGAATCTTTAGTGGATGCAACATTTTATAAATTATACTGCGTGACTGCTCCAATGTATTCAACCTTATAATAAGGATGACATCTAGGCTGACTGCCTGCTTAGCTGTCAATTTCCCCACCAGACAATTGGAAAGGGCCATGTACACCATCAGAATTCTCTATGGAAACATTCAAATTCTGTGGGAAAAATGAGCCAGTTATTAATGCCACATTCACTGATAGATGCAAACCAATTCCCGGCTCTTGGGAGGTGTCTTGATTTGGGAACAATTCAGTTCTTGGCGATGAGTGGCTGAGTGCCTCGGGATGGGGTGGAGGCACTGCGAAGTGATATATCTTCACTAATTTTTCATCATAAATGAGCAAAGATTCTGGGCCTGATTAAGCATGGGTCACTATTCTGCTTATACGCATGCATGTGCGTTGTTAATATCAGCGGTGATATTTAATGTTTGCATTCGCATTGCGAACGCAGCCTGACATATGTATGCCCACTTCCCCTTACTCACATCCGTATACTAGGGCCACATAGCGATTAATCGGTAACATCGAGAAACATGGGACCATTACGCACAGTTAAGGAAGCCCAGACATCACTCAGGAATTGCTAACTTCTGCGCACGCTATGAGTACTCAGGAGGTGTCTGGTAGAGCAGTGGATAATTTATGCACGGCCCTGCAATGGCGTTGACACGTACTGGCATCTCGTCACCACCCACAAACGGCACTTCCTGTAAATCACTCTGTCATTCGTCTGCGTTGCCTCTGCGTACGCAGTTCTGACCGCAGCGTCTGGCTCGCGCACGCACGTTGCGATGCACGCGCAGTGCAAATTAATCGACCGATTGCATGCGTATTAGCTACTGTGTTCCTTGCTGAATCAGGCCCTCTGTAAGGTAATAAACAGCAATGTGCACAGCCAAACATCATGCGGTTCCAGCTGGGAAGGCACATGCAAAACAGGTTACGCTGGCAATTTATGTACCGCCACTTTTTTAAAAACAACTTTTACACTTTTCTCCTAAGATTCTCTTAATTCAAGCCTCATTTATTCCTAAATAATGAATGAAAGGTGACATGGACTTGTCTTTATTACATGTCACAGTTGTGCATTTTAATTGCGGTGGTATTTTGCCAATGAAATATTTTGTCCTGGAATAAGGAATCTCGTACAGTGTGTGTAATTAAGCATTACTGGGCCTTGTTGGCTCTCAGCAGGGAACATAACCATCTGCACAGCTCCATGCACTTTTCCAAACAAGTATACAGAAATCAGTAACGTCACAAAAACAGAAAAAATACATTTATGCCGAACAATCACATTTTCAAAGAAGCTTTGTACGAGACCTCTGGTTTACCTATTTCCATTGTAACAGATTTCATTAAGAGCGCATGACTATTAGGTTTTCTGACAACTCCTATAGCGCATGCGTTCCACAGAGAGCACAAAAGTTATGTTGCGATTGGGACAGACGGTATCAGAAAAGTGGTGGACGTTCCTGGGTGGTGACTGGGAGGTGGCAATTAGTGCAGACAAAAATGGTCCAATCAGTGGGCGTGTTATGGGCAGGGGTGTTTCAAGAGAGGAGGTCGCCCGTGTCTCTCCATCACGGACCCCTCTTCTCAGTCCAGCGGCCGGCAGCGCACTGAGCGCAGCGCGGCCAGTGCCGCACTTATAGACTCTGGGCACTACATGTAAGCATTACATTTCACTCAAACTTCTTATTTTTGTAAAAGAACAAGTTTGGAACTTTTTTTAATGAGCTTTTTTACTTGTTTTTATTTATTGATTCCTCTGTGATACTGGATTTTTTAAATATATAAGTATATGAATTCTACTCGCTTTTAAACGGTTGAACTGTGTTTAGCATTTTTTTAAATATTTATAAGCACTTTTTGCACATTGTGGATAATTAATTTATCAGCACAATTTGCGCTTACTTAAGCAGTATCTATTTACATGTATGTTTTGTGTATTTAGTTTATTATTAAATTGTGATTATATTTTTTCATCTATATACACTCTGTGTATTATGTTTTGCTGGTTAAATTGCACACTTTATAAATTAACGCACTAATGTACGTCAGTCGCTCATCACCTAATACACTTATAACATTAAATAATACATACTTAATTTCGTTTGCTCCCCAGCCATGTGGTCCGGGTGCCTGCAGTTGATGTCATCTGCAGGTGCACGGAACATCCAATTAGAAAGATTTCTTATAACCCGGGTCTAAAAACCTGGGTTGGATGCATTCACACTAGAGGCTACCCGGGTTGCACCAAGAAAAAACCCTGGTAGAAAGCAGGGTCATGGACACAGGACTTCGACGTGGGTTGTTTCTGTTCACACATTGCAAAAACCCAGGTTGATGCACATTCACGTCCAAATACCTGGGTTTTTGCTGTATGTCTGAAAGGGGTATTACTTGTGCCTTGCAATGGGAAATGTTTATGCAGGATATACTATAGTGTTATGTCATCCCTCTCTGCAGGCTAGGAACAAACTGAGGGGCTAGTGTCTGCTAGCTATTTCCCTGTTCTCTGTCAATTCTTTATGATGCAGATCAAGCCATAGTCCCAGTGATCCTGTACCCCATCACATATTCCATTCCATGAGGACATGCTCCCAGATATTACCATCACTCAGTAATATTGACAGAAGAGAAAGGGCGAGCTCAGGGAGTACCAACACCTCCTCAGGAACTGAAGGTTATAGGAAATAAAGACATTTTGTGGAAGAGAAGGCAAACAACATCACGGTTTATGAATGCTGAGTTCTACGAGCAGATTAACTAGACCCCTCGTGAAAAACTAGGCAACGTCCTATAACAAGAACATCTCTATGCATGTATCTCGTAATATTTATTTACCTTAGACAATTACTGTATAAAGTGAAAATAAAAAAATATAGGGTAAACGTCCTTTTAACCGCAGTATAGCCCTTCAATGCTGCATCTCTTATGAACTTTTATTCTTTCCCAATGCAATTCTAAAGAGACGGGTACGTACCCTGGCTCTCTCGAGCTGTTGCTGAGCCTGCCTCTCCACCTCGCGGCGGGCAGCTTCCCGGTCCTCCTCCAGTGACACGTCGGAGTCTAACGATGGACGACTTGTGTAGGAATCAGCTGAACCCTGTAAGAGTAATCAGGTCACTTACAGTATAAAGGCTTGTACTGGTCATCCTTTAAGATATCAATATTTTCTGGTAAGTAAATTCAAAAGAACAGCACTAAACATTTAAGCAAATAATGTTGTGTAAGGGCAGAACTGCAGCCATGGGTAATGTAACATGACTTTATAACAAACTTCCAGGTAGTTATATGATTTGGAAATAATGCTAATAAAATGTATATATAATTCAGGCTTTCAATGTGCCGGATTGTTGCTAATACAATGATTACTCTTACCTATTGTATATAGACTGGGGATGGAACGGGCATTGTTATGTATATGTCGCCTGACCACAAATTTGCCCAGACATTTATAGTTACACCCTGTCTTTAAGCAATGCGGCCAGAACACATCATTGTAATGTATTAAGCATATGAAGATTGTTGTCTACAGTACTTTACATTTAGTTTATCTGTGTTGCATATACACTACTTTGGATGATTGCACATAAGAAATATTACACATGTAACACGTTCTGTCAATTCTGAACAGTTTCATTAAGGATTAGTGCACAAAGGTGATTTTCACTAATCCATGCTAATTCTGTTTTTCCATCAGCAGATATAGGAGAGGTGCAGGGGAGATGATTGGTGCACTACGGATCACTGCTTCCTATAAGAAAAAGTGCCATCTGTATACACAGTATTCTGCACATGACGCAGAACTGACAATGGAAATAGCCTTCATTTCACTGTCCACACCAGTCCCTTGTTATGAGTGTAACCCTGAAGTTCCCTTACTCTCTGGATTTATTGAAGACCTAAATAAGGCTTCAAAAAGCAGCTTAGGAAAGTTAAAATGAATTAATGGAAAAGGTCCAAACTTTATATCGGGCTGGAGTGTGAAGTCAGGTTTTCATTTATAACCATGTACATTTCCATTTAGGGGAGGCGCAATTGATTCACAGCATTTGGGTTGTATTATTTACAGGGCATAGGGCTGTATTACATACTCTTCTCTATAGCCCATCTAACTACCACCTGATACTACTCCCTGTGCACTACCAGCTGCCATCCCATCATTCTTGTTTCTATTGTCTCAGCTTCGCCCTCTGCTATACTGTAAGCTCTCACAGACATCGGCTCACTCTACCCTCTGTCTCATATTTGATGATATATCACAGATATTAAGTGACGATAGTTATGATGAACATGAAGTTTGTGATTCTGATTATTATTCCAGCTTTTCCTGATGCTCACCGGCAATTTTCATTGTTATTACATGTGTACTTTTGAAAGTTGTATCTATATTTTGATAGTCCATGGTTATCACAGTATCATTTTGTGAATTAAACCCCTTTCGCACATAGCCTAAATACCCGGCTTTTTCCCGATGCATGTGTATGGGCTAAATGTAATAGCCTCTGAATTTCCAACGCTGTGGGGATTTATCAGAGTCTCATATATTTAAAGTGCCATTCCTTTTAAAGGCTGAATAAGCTTGGATAAGCCTTTAAAATGATTGCCACTTTAAAAATACGATGAGACTCTCATAGATCCCCGCAGCGTCCGGAAGTTCAGAGGCTATTACATTTAGCCCTAGGGGTGAAAGGGTTGGAGTCCCGGTCCATGACTCTGCTCTGTGCCAGGGTCGGGGATTGAGGGGATTGAGGGGTAATAGATGCATTATACACTTGAGCAGGTACACTACTGCAAAATGTTGTAATAATTGGCAACATTGAAAAACTATTGAAAGGGACAATTTTGATGGACAGGTGTATGTGTGTACATTGTCAGTCAAACACTAAACCCAACAAAATCACTGGACATGATCAAATATTCTATTCACTCTACGAGATATATCATGCATCCTATAGATTGTAAGCTTTGCGAGCAACAGGGCCTTCCTACCTATATATCTGTTATTACCCAGTTTTGTTCTATTAATGTTTACAATTGTAAAGCACAGCGGAATATGTTGCGCTATATAAGAAACTGTTAATAAATAAATAAATCACATATTGCATATGCTCAAACTTACCTACCTTGATTATCTTCTCTCCAGTAGCAACCCGGAGAGAGGAGAAGCAGATAGGAGGTGATGGGGGCGGGGCAGGGGCGATTTGTGTTATTAGTACCCTCCCCCTCATGGCAAACAGCTGCAATTCGTGCATATTTAAATAGGGGTGGGGCATACTTGCCTACTCTTCCAGAACCTCCGGGAGGCTCGTGATTTTACAGGTAACCCCCTGCACCCCCGGAAGAGTAGGCACTTCTCCCACATTCCGCCCACTTCCTAGTGAAGTGGGCAGAATGGGGAGAATATTCCCGGGGATCTGCGGGTCTGTGTGTAGGCGGCGAGCTCTTATAATGCAATACTATGAGAATCGCATCATTTGGCCCTACCCCCTAATAAAATATGCAGCGATCTCAGCAAATTCCCATGAGGGTGCGGGGCTTAATGGCGCAACTCAACTGACCCCGCCCCCGATTCCGCCCACCTGCATCTTTCCCCAGGAAGGGAATCGCAGATGTCAGTAAGTATGGGGTGGGGCCAAATGAAGTGATTAACATAGAATCACGTCATTAGACTCCGCTTCCTCCTTGCGGATCCACCAATTACAGGTAAGTTTCTGTGCATTTTTCCCACTTCTCTAGGAAGTGGGCGGGTTGCCGGAGGAGTGCCTATTTTCCGGGGGTGCGGGAGTAGGAAAGTATGCATATGATACATGTCTCCACTTAGTGCATGCATAGCAGCATTTGTTAACATTGTATGCATGTGCAATTGTGGTTTGGGGCTCTATTTATTAACATTATTTTGACTAAAATAAAGTGAAAAAGGGTGTTTTCACACCCTTTTCACATTATTTTAGTATCACCTATAGTTATTACAGGGCAATTGGAGTAGAATTCGTAAAATTCTACTCCAACCCCTAAGTATCACTTATTTTTAGTAAGCAGATCGCATTTCCCATAATTGTTTTGGGAAATGTGATCCGACCAAAGTTACTAAAAATAAATTGTAAAAAAAATACTAAAAGGCAGAGCAGAGCCCGGCCGGTCCCAGTGATCAGCTGTGTGGTCTAAACAGACCGCAAGCTAATACACTGCAAAAAAAAATAGTCAAAAAAAAATTCACTTACCTGACTCCAGGGACCGGTGGTGGGGGCTCCGGTGATGACCCCCCTTCGGTCAGCTGGTCTCCCATGCTGCACTGTGGCCCGGTCATCAGGTGATCGGGTCCCAGTGCAGTATGGGATATCAGCTGACCGGAGGCATGGAAGACATCACCGGAGCACCGATGACTGCAGGTAAGTACTATTAAGGGAGGGGGGTTTGCGGGGGGATCCGCGATTGCGGGGTGCGGGGCTTAGTGTCGGGGGCGGGGCTTAGCACCGGGAGGGTGGGGTAGCAGCGGCGGCCGGTTGGCGCATGCGCGTGTGCGTGGCACTAGTCACGGTATTGTTTTGCAAAAATATCGTGACTAGAGTGCGGAGGGGATTCGCAGGGACAGAGCTTTCTCGCAAGCTCTGTCCCTGCAAGGGATTTGTAGTAAATCCCTGTGATATTGCCTGAATTCGCAATGCGAATTCAGTCGATAATATCACACTACAATCTACATTACAAATGCGGATTGTAGTGAATAGAGCCCTAAGAATGCAAAGGATAGCTCTTCTGATAAGAGCTGTCATTTGTGTTGTAAGGACTTCTGGGTTTATGACCTGTGAGTTCTAGAGCGCCTGAATGGCCATCGGCCAGCGCATGCACGAGCAATAGGGGACACTGGGAGGGATCCTAACAGATACCTCTCGGACAATAATGCAAAAATAAGCTAATGTTGAAAGAGGAGTGCACTACTGTGCAGACTCCAGTCTTCCCTATCCTCCCTCCCATCAGGTACAGAATGCTCTGCTTCTTGACTTCCCACCTAATGTATGATTGCAGTCACCAGTGTTGAGCTAGTTAATTGATGAGACAGGTGTTTCAGCACAGGTGGCTACAATCATCAATTAGTAATGGAGTAGAGCATTTTGAACCTAATGGAACAGGTCATGTTGGAGAGCCTGGTCTTCCAGTCTTCCTGTTCCTCCAGGGAGGCTTCATGCCGTATTCCAAAATGGCCACCGAAGTCACTACTGAACTTACACTCTTTACAGAATACAACATCAACAACATAAACTGGCAAATGAGCATGTCCATAATACAATTCGGTTATAGACATAGGATGCTACACCTACCCAACGTGAGCTGTTTGTTGCACATGATCAGAATTCAAGTTTATTAGACCACAGCTTCTCAAACTCGGTCCTCAGGACCCCAAACAGTGCATGTTTTCCAGGTCTCCTCACAAAATCACAAGTGAAATAATTACCTCCACCTGTGGACCTTTTAAAATGTGTCAGTGAGTAATGATAACACCTGTGCGCCTGCTGGGTGACCTGGAAAACGTGACCTGTGTGGGGTCCTGAGGACCGAGTTTGAGAACCACTTTATTAGAATATATGCAGACTTAGGACACAACATCTACTCAATGTGTAAAGCCCACTTGACTACTAAAATAAAGGGTACTACATTTACACAAGTAAAATATGTACAATAAGAATTTATATGCACAAAATAGCTTGTTTAAACTACCAACAATGTAATCACGTTTGGCTAGGGAAATTTTGTGTGAAAAGAAAATGTCGCTCGCAAAGGTCACTATGGAAACCCTCCTGCATGACAGCCGTTATCACCGGCTTAAATGATAGTGAACTGGGTTTTAAGAGTCTGATTATATTTTATGCATAACAGTTGACATTACCAATCCTCATTTGTACTTAACTTGCAAATATCACTGACTGGGCATGTTCACAATCCAGCAGAGAAATAATTAATTTGTTTTGTGTGCTGCCAGTGAAAAAAATGCTTACAATGTAATTTGTCATACAATGTAATATGAATTTGCTGGGGTGTGCATGTTTTATATTATACGAGAAGTGATTCAAACCAGCACAGCATTTCAGTCTAACGCTGAAAATATATAAATGTATTTCTGTCACTGAAATTTTCTCTATATATGTAATACAACTACAATGTGAAAAAGAAAGTACACATCTTTCAAATCCGAGTTTTTACACAGGACCTGATTCTGATCTGGACGCAAAGTCGATGTTTTCTGCAGATTGAGCGATTGTCCGCCACTGCGCATGCGTATGAGCCGCAATGCACACGAGAAGTAATTGAATTGCGATTTCAGTCACAAAGTTAATTTATTTGCAAAGTAATTGAAAGGTAGTCGGCATTTGGGGGAGGTAAAGGGAGTGGCAACAAAAACGCTGGGTCGGGTCCGTTTAGCCGCTGTTTTCTGGGCCTGTATATATTAGCCACTGCGATCCTGCTCACAGCTGGAAAGCGCCTCTTTTTGATACAGGTCAGACTTATTCAGATGGTCGTTTGGCGCCCGATCTGCTTCAATGTTTCTGATGTTTACATTATTGCACGTTGTTGGACACATATGAGAAGGCAGCAGTGGGCGTCCCTATGTTCAGGTACACTTTTGAGTCATTAGCATATATTCGCTATTGCAGAGGGAGGGCAATAGCAAAAGCAACTGCATCCGGATCCGAATCAGGCCCATAATTAAGACTCATCTATTCCTCACCAGGGGGTAAATGTAATGGGGTGCAAGTTTTAGGCGAGAATAAACTCGCTGGAACACATGGTGAGTTTTTGGCAAGTTTGCATAGTTACTTGCCGGATGTAATTGGCTGTGATTAGGCAGCACTGAGAATTTTCTTGTTGGGTATTACACTTTCCCCTAGAACCCATGCTGTCACTTCATTATAGGCACTGAAAGAGTAAACAAGGGTATATAAGTTTGTGTAAGGGATGAGTCTTCACCTTCAGTATGGAGGTTAGATAACTGTTTCATTGAAGAGTAATTGACTTCAGCCATCGCAGACAAACAATCACTTGACTTTTAAAGAAAGGATACCAACAAAGCCCAGGATAGCTGTACTGGCTGCAATATAGTGTTGTGCTTAGTTTCTTCAAATATGTCTAATATATAATATAAGATGCATGTGCTGCCCTGCAATAGGCTGGTAATGGATACGTGGCTGACTTCCATAATACCAGGCTTGGAGCCAGAAGCAGAGAGGTATAAAAGAAAATATTCCTCCATTCCGTCTATCCTGCAGCTAAGCCACACTCTGGATGCAAGCGCCCAGTGGTCCTTGGTAAGCAGAACTGGTGCTGCAGGATGACATCTTATCAAGAAATCATATGCAGCTTCCCAGCTTCTTCTGTTGTGCTGTTGAGCTAGAATATGTTCAAATGTGTCTATCACATGGACATGATTTATAGAGCAAGTTATTTGGCCGCTCCTCTTTGTTAAGGTAGGATGAGGAAATCTCAGGGAGGTTAGAACATGGACACTATTGTTTCGCCCTTTACCACCGAGCCCACGGTATCA
The DNA here is from genome assembly GCA_031769625.1 of Taudactylus pleione. Taxonomy (NCBI): domain Eukaryota; kingdom Metazoa; phylum Chordata; class Amphibia; order Anura; family Myobatrachidae; genus Taudactylus; species Taudactylus pleione. The sequence goes on along the minus strand of JAUIMM010000005.1, from coordinate 23,727,047 downwards.
GCTTCAGCAAGCACAATGGCTGGATACTACTTGGCAGTTTGCTGGCGCTGACAGTCAGTGGGTCGAGCGGGACAGGTGCCCTGGCCGCTGTTGGACCCAGCGGCGGGGGGGGGGCACACAGTGGCTGGCGCGGGTATTCGGGTAAGTACAATTTTGTTTGTCTGTGTTTCATGTGTAAGGGGCACTACTGGGGGGCATTGTATAAGGAGCACTACTGGGGGTACTGCATAAGAAGCAGTACTAGGGGCACTTCATAGGGGGCACTACTGTGGAAACTGTATAAGGGGCACTACTGGGGGCACTGCATAAAGGGCACTACAGTACTACAGCAGAGTGGAAAGGAATGTTCCCAGAGTGACGAGAAATGGTGGTGTGTCATGTTGACAACCCCCCATTTTCAGTGGCCATGCCCCTTGTACCATGTGGGTCACACCCACTGTTTTAGTGCGCACACGGCTGGGGGGTGCTCCATTTTTTATCTTGCCCTGGGCATCAAATACCCTAGTTACTCTGAATCGGGCCCTATGTTGTTCATTTCAGGGTGACAAGTTGGGTTTTGGTTTGGTACTAATATATATCAACAGAGAGTCGAGATGGAGCAACCTTAAGTGTGGTCCCCCATTCACTGTCTCAGAGCTTTTTGTGTAGCACCAAAGTACTCTACTCAAATCAACTAAAGAAACCAAAGTGGAGATGTGAGGTCTTAGCGTAAAATGCTAAAAGCCACATCACAACCCATCAAACATGGTTTTGGAAAAATGATGATTTGGGCTTGTTTCATGATTTGGGCTTGTTTCATGATTTGGGCTTGTTTCGCAGCCACAAGACCTGGATGTATTAAGCAGAGCTGTAACAGGGCTTCACGGTGCCCTGTTCCGGCCACGCCCCCGGTCCCATGCTGAGGGGGGCAGGACTGCCAGTGCCGGTAAGGACAGCAGCACCACTAGAACATCCTCAGGATGCCCTGGGGTGCTATACAAGCTGTTGGCTGCATGTCTGGAGCAATCAACTGGTGTTAGGGTGGCATGTGCTAGCCAGATGCAGGGACTGTGGGGCAGCGTTGGATCTGACCACAGAGCCCCGTGCTCTGTGCGGCGGCACCACTCGCATCCCTAGTTATGGCTCTGGTATTAAGTCTGAACTCAGAATTACTTAATTTTAAGAATACAGCAAAATAAAGCATTAATGTAGTACATTATATGAAACTTAAAATAAAGAGAACTTAGTTGTCCTTTTACTAACAAGATTTTACTTAATATATAGAGCATCAACATATTACACAACCGTTTATAGAAAATACCCATAAATTAAGAACGGGGAAAGAGGAATATGAGTATGCATGTAGACAGCACTTTCTCTTCATTCCCTCACCTTTGCAAGCCCATGTACACTAAAGTAGAATGGACAGTACAAGCATCAGACTGAAGGTGTAGCTATGTGGTAAGTTTTGCTGGTTAACACTTAAATATCTTCTGAAAACATTAGATTCAATTTAGCTCCTGGAACAATTTTCAATGTCTCCCAGACACCACAAATTAGTTTTTGAGCTTGATTTCAGCTGGGAAAATGTACCTGACAAATGTGCTCACTGGGGCCCTCATGTAGAGTTGGACGTATGCATAATTTTTTGTGCAAATTTCTGTACAAAAAAAGACTTAAGCCTCCTCCTATAAGCAGATTTGATCACATCTTACACTTACGAGTCCTTACACTTATCAGTGGTGCATGCATGTGAGGTTTGAGTACCCAGAAAGAACACTCCCCTACAATGGACCAATTTTGTTTAACTTTCAGAGACAGCGTTGTCATGGCAGAGACAGGATAAATTATTGCAAAAATAGTATTTGAAACTGAGTCAAGCCATCTAGCACACACAGCAGCTAGTGTACACGCCATTCCTGACAAGCGTAAAGACAAGAGCGAATCATTTACTGCAAAATTACACCCTTGAAGAGGTAAAAAAAAATACGAAACTTGTTGAGTGGTTCACGAGTGGACACTCTTTAAAGGAACTTTCATAATTCCACCTGGAGCTCACACCTGTAGGAAGAGTGTTGTGGACTTAGGGCCTGATTCAGAGCCGAATGCTCTGACCAGAGCGCTCGCTCTGAATCAGGGCACTCCTCCATGAAAATGGAGCGGCCTCCTGGCCGCTCGCATAGCTGTGGGTGACCACCCACAGCATATGCGAGCGTCCATGATGATGGTCGCGATGGTCTTGACCATCGCGACCATCAGGCTTGTGATGGAGACCCTGCAGTAGGGTCTCGCTGCCGCAAGCCCTGGAGTGATTTTGGCTCTATCAGAGCCAAAATCACTCCCACTGACATCACTAGTGATGTCAGTGGGGCCGGCTTCAGACGGTAGGCGTTCCCATGGGAACGCCTCCGTCTGGCAGGCACGCCCACCAAAGGGGGCGTGCTGTCAATCAACATCGACAGCACGCCCCCTTTGGTGCGAGACCCGGAGCGATGGAGAGCCCGTCGCTCGCCGGGTCTCGCGCATGCGCACGACGGAGCTCCCTCCGTCGTGTGCATGCGCAGTGGCGGGGAACATCGACCCACTTGCGAGTGTCCTGCGCCCGCGAGCGGGTCTGAATGACCCCCTTAGTTAACATCAAGAGCCAAAAGGATAGTTCTAAAGTGGTGCAAAAACAAACTATTTTTAATGTAAGTGTATTCAAACTATATATATATCAAATAAATTCTATTCTTTTTTTTTTAAATATTACACAATGAATGCTCATTGGCCTTTTTAGGTATTTTTAGTGCAATGGTCTATTTCTAGGACCTCCACAGAAAACTTGAATGTGGAAGAAAGATTAACTGGTTGGAAGTTTTAACAAGGAGTACCAGTGAGAACAGGCAAATAATCACCTCATCCAGGGCGGGATGCACTATGATCTATTATGCGGTCAAACCCCTGAAAAGAAAATGCAGTTTTCGGGGGTTTGACCGCATTTCTTATATGCACCAAGCAAAACTTTCTGCAGCTTGTAGCCAGTGGGCAACGCCATCTTCAGCTGGTGTTGCCCAGTAGAAGCCTATGGGCATCTCTTCGCAAAGTTCACTGAGAGGGATCCAATAGGATCCCTCCCACTGTCCCCCGTGGCACATGTTTCATTCTGCGCAAGCGCAGAAGAATGCCAGAGGAACTTCTGGGTCATAAACCCAGAAGTCTCTCTTGCAAAGGAAAGCTCTTATCAGGAGAGCTGTCCTTTGCAAGTTTATTCATGCATATTGGCGTTTGTACACCGATATGCATGCAATGAGTTAAATCCCGCAATGAGTTGCATCCCTGCAAAATGCAATGCTAGATGCATCCCGCCCCAAATGAGATAATGAGATATTTTTCTTGTACAACTAATCAATACATCAGTGGTGCCCTTTTGGTATTTGTATTGTGATATATATATATTATATATATATATACTGTATATATATATATATACTGTATATATCACACACAGGGTTGTAGCTACCATGGGTGCAGGGGGTGTGGTTGCTATGGGGCCCGCAGCGCATACGGGGTCCTCTTCCCCTCACTATTGGTATAGTGCCTACTGGATGAGAGGAGGTACGGAGCTGATAAAGTCTGACAGGGGTCAGCAGCGCTGATGATCCCTCCTGCAACCCCGGGAGGGTTAGGTTTAGGCTAGGGGAAGGGGAGGTAAGGGTTAGGCACCGAGAAGGGGGATTAGGGTTAGGCACCCCTAAGGGAGGGTTAGGGTTAGGGGGGGAATTAAGTTAGCGATACTTACCTTAGGGATGATCCGGATTTTCACCCTTGCCGGGCTGCCGCTGTCGGGATTTGAACCGCCGGCCCTGCATCATTGCTAATGTTGCAGAGCTGGACACAACGCTCCTTCCGTATGCATTTTGTGCTTTTCACGAAAAATGTGTCCAACTCTACAAGACAAATCCAGGCTTAAAAAGATGTTCAAATTAATTTTAGGATAACAGCATATTGCGGGTATAAGTTTAATAACGTGGCAATGCAGGTACATGACAAACATGCCCCTTATGAAAAATTACATGTTCCTCTGCTGTGATGACAGAACGCCGTAACGCCATGTTATGTAGGCTACATCAAACGGTTACATATAGTCTTTTTCCCTAACAGATCCCTATGTTACCAATTAGCATTATACGCTGAATGTTCTCCATATCTGAGCTCTGCTCTCCACCGTGTGCTCTCTGTGTTCCCACAGTGCAATAGGATGAAAAGCCTCTCTGTGTTCCCCTCCTCCATCCGAGCTTTCCTCCTGAGGTAATAGGCTCTCTGGAGGATTACAGGCCTGTCTCAGCACTACAGCATGGATGGGAATAACAGGCAAACACTTTTGCAGCCATTAACTTGGAGTGATAAATGAGCTGATGTCAAAATAAACTCATAAAGTGGTTTGAGCATGTCAGCTAAAGAGATCATTACACTGTCTGACAATATCTCTCTGCCTTTCATTTGTTAATATTGCCATGCAGGTCATACAGCACCTCTTTACAGTGCTATTAAAGACTAAACATAGAAGAGGCAGGAATGTCAATAAGGGTGCATAGGTTATATGTATTTCTTTGCCCCCTCACCATGGCTTCCACAATGCTGGAGATTCACAACAACACTTCCAAATTGTGTATGTATGTGGTGGAGTGGCATGTGGGTTGTCTGAAGGGCATGTGGGTGGGGATTTTGGGTGCTCTGAGAGGCATGTGAAGAGGTCTGAGTGGCATATGGGGAAATTGTGGCGTACATGTAAGATCGACGGACATTATATAGCATGTGTGAGGTGTATGACTGGCATGTAGTGGATAAAGGTCTATATTTAGTGTAACTAAAAGGAAAAATTAAATGCAAACACCATCTAGATACAAAATTGAGCTTAATAATATCTTCAGCGGAAAATGTGTGAGAGGTTTGGCCATTCAACTCCATTTTGAGTTTAAACAACTGGCTTGCGTGTTACCATACCAAAGGCTAAAATAAGTAGCAACCTTCTGACTGTCCCATTCCTCCATTGGAAAGCCAATTTTAATTGTGATGCCCAATACTGCCATGCATACCTGTCTTATTTTTAAAATGACAGATTGAATAACAGGCCGCATAAGTAGCTAACAGCTTCACATAACAAAGGGCCGGATTCAGAGATTTACGTAAATCTAATATTTGCATAATTCTCTGATGTTTAATGATCTTCGCAAGCAGAGGAGCCACACTGCGCATGTATAGATCTACGTAATAACCACATAACTAAACTTAAATTCTTCCACTAATATGCCTTTTTGGAAGAATGTTTCTTGCCAAGTACTGGAAGGCTGGGGTAAAATTAGCCAATAATCATGGTAACCATCAATAACGATATCTAGCCGACTCTAATTGGCTGCGTGGATGTTGACCTCTTAGTTTGCTGTGTATTCACATTATTTGTCATTTCCATCTGGACTATTGGAGGAAAGAATCAGGCGTGGAGTATGGCTTTGCAGTGGGATGGTTGGGGCTTTCACTGTGTATGTGCTAGCCCCCATACCTGCTTAGTGGAGAAGAGCAGGGCCTCACAAGGGTGGTCTGGCATTGCTGGCCACCCACACCATGGTGCCACATAATGACCAAACCTCCTGCACTGGCGGTAGTTTTGCAACTGAAAATAAGATTGGAGGGGGCTACCCTCGCATTCGAGCCTCATAGCGGCAGCACCCTCTGCACTGGCATTATTGTTGTGAATAATTGTAATACAGTATACAACACAATGTGCATGCAGTAACATAACTATGCTTTAAGTGGAATGGTCATGTATACAAAATGGACCTTATGTACATTGGAGACACATGCTTTTGTTTTTTCAGTAACACACATCTACCTTCCTAGGGCATTGGGGTGAGATGTATCATGCATCACATATTGAATGTGAAAAATCCCGCCACTCATTGCATGCATAGCTGCATTTATTATCACCGTATGCATGAAGAAATGCGAATAAAAATGCAAAGTACAGGTTTTTTTATAACAGCTGTCCTTTGCGTTGTGAGGACTTCCAGGTATATGCGCTGTGGCCCGCCAGCATTCCAGTCCCCATTGAATGCTATGGGGCTGCTATGTGCAGTCGTGCACCAAGCTCCATAAAGCAAAAGTTTTTGGAGCTTGTGCCAGATAGACAACACCATCTATAGATGGCATTGCCCATAGAAACCTATGGGCTCCTTTCCGCACAAATCCCCTTGTGGCTGCTGTCGTAGCCCCCTGCCCCTGGTTCACACTTACCTACTGTACACCGGGGGATGAGCAGTGACCACCTCTGACCGGCTGATCAGCTGATGCCACAGTCAGCTGAGATGCAGGAAAGTTCCAGCTGGTACTTTACTGCATCTCAGATGACTGCAGTCATCAGCTTATCTGCTGGTGAGAGGAGGTCGTGGTGCAGAGAAGTGTTTTTTTTTTTTTTATAGGTGACCAGCTTGTGGTCTAGATAGACCACAAAGCTGATCACTGGGTCAGGCTCCAAGCTCTGCTCTGCCTGTCAGACCAGCTTGTGGTCTAGTTAGACCACAAAGCTGATCACTGGGGCCGGCTCCAAGCTCTGCTCTGCCTGTCAGAACATAGCAGGAGTCAGGGAACCGGGGGGAAAGTCCTGATAACGCCACCTGAAGATGGCGTTATTATCGCTGGGCTTTCCCTGGGATTTTTTACAATTGATTTTAGTAAATCTCAGGCAGATCGCATTTTCCAGCATGGGAAATGCGGTTTGCACACTAAAAATATGTGAATTAAAGGGACTGGAGTCATTTTTAACGAAAACGACTCCAATTGCCCTTTAATATATTTATGTGATACTAAAATAATGTGAATAGGGTGTAAAAACACCCTTTTTCACATATTTGTAGTAAAAATAATATTGATAAATAGGGCCCATCCCAATTTTTTATTTACAAATGTTAATAGCTATACATATAGAAGTGGGGGTTGCTCAAGCACTGCACAGATCCAGGAAATTCTCAGAATGCCCATGCTGTACAATACTATTCAGAGAGCTCAGATCCATAATTTAGTACTAACATTGAAAGAGATACTGAAGGAGTAAAATTGCACCACAGCAGAAATAAAATTTTGTACTAACATTGAAAGAGATGCTGAAGGAGTAAAATTGCACCACAGCAGAAAGAAAATGCCTTTTTATTTTGTTTTTCTGCCAAATGTAATCTGTTTCCAACCCTTGAACATGCATCTTTCTTAATACATCTTGGCCGGAAATTAGCTTTAAAGAAACAATCAGGCTCATCGTGCTGCTGAAAATGAAATCTATTTTCTGCTTGCTCATGTGGTTGTAGATGCTGTTTGGAGGTTTTTAAATAAAACGTCTCCCATGTACAAATGAATGTGATAAATGTGCAGAAGGAATACACTTCCTATCAGAGATAAAACTAACTCAGCAAACATCAAACATAAAACAAATAGCTCTGTATAAAACAGAGAAAATACAATACATGATCATCGAGAGAATTTCTTTATCATTACACAATTTAAACATTATATTCTTTCATTACATCTATGAATACAGCATTTCCTAAATATATAGCACAAAAACAACCTATTTATTATGCGGGGCATAATATACATAGGTCATAATTTTTTAGGTTGGTGATATCAAAAGAGATTATGCAGCACCTCCGATAGGCTCGACTACCCCTTGTGCTGTTCCCCCTTCCCATATTCCTAATGCATCCCATGTAAGATATTAAACAGATTACAGACAATTAGAACTAGTTATGAAGTGGGTCACATAGCAGGAATCATCAATTACGATGTGAGCCAAGAGCTACACATGTGCTCCTATGGAATTAGTATGATTTACCAACAGCTGTAGCCCGGCAGGGGTGAAGATCCCGACTGCTAATTTAGGTAAGTGCCGCTAACCTAATTCCCTACCCTAACCCTCCTTTAGGGGTGCCTAACCCTAATCTCCCCCCCAAGTGCCTAATCCTAACCCCCCTCTAAGTGCCTAAACCTAACTCCCCTTCCCCGCAGCCTAAACCTAAGTCTTCCGGGGGGGTGCCTAACCCTAACCCCCCCTTCCCCTAGCCTAACCCTCCCGGGGGACTGCCAGACCCTAAGTCCCCCATGGGAGCCTCTAACCTAAACCCCCCACCCCACGCGGCTGTCCGTGCCCGGCGCCCAGCTTACCTTTGATCGGGATTGCAGGCTCGGCTACAGGGGGGTACAAAGGGTACATCCATCCCAGGCCCCGATGTTTAGAGGGGCCCCGAGGTTCAGGGGCACAAAATGGGGCCCTGGCACCTAATAGTTAATTACAAACTAAATATTCCGGCTGCCCGACCAGCGCATTCCACAAATAGGCCAAACAAATTATTGAGCCTCCCCAACACCTTCCCCTTACCAGTGCTGTCAGTTGGTCCAGTCCTCTGGGCAATAGGAATACGAATGTCATCGCACATGATGCTGTCCCAGGCGCCGGCTCTTCCCTTCCACTGCGGCCCCCAAGAAAGCTAGAAGAGCAAGGCTACAGGCCGGGGAGCAGGAAGTAATCTTCGGCGCCGACCCCCGGTAAAACGTCAGTTCAGGCATAAAGCTGCAGGCTCCTTCTTCACCTTCCCTGGATGTAAGTCTCCCCTAGGAGCCAGAGTGACTGGCAGCCCAGCATCCCGAGCCTTCACCAACAGACTGTGGTGAGGTAAATTAGCCTGTTTTTTTTCTTAAATTTTGCTGATACTTCTTTTGCTCTTCCAAATAAATACTATGTAAAAATTGGTATATATATATATATATATATATATATATATATATATACACCTCAATGACACCATCAGAAAAAATCTGGAGGTCCACTTGTATCCTAAAAATCACAAACTGTGAGGGCACTCACCATTGCAAACATCCTTTTAATTACATACCACCAGTGTTATATGAAAGACTAGATCCAACGTTTCGGTCCCATGAGAGACCTTTGTCAAGGTTCAGAATTGTCACATAATGTTCAAGCCATCAAGACAGGATTGTATGTTTGTGTATATATATATATACAGTATATATATATATATATATATATATATATATTAGGGGTGAGCGGGTTCGGATTTCTGAAATCCGAACCCCCCCGAGCCCCCCCGATCCGAGGCAGATCCGAGTCAGGCTCGACTTTTCCCGCCTGACTCGGATCTGAAATCGAGGCAAAACGTCATCATCCCGCCTTCCGAGTCTCGCGGGTTTTGGATCCTATATAAGGTACCCGCGTCGGCGCCATTTTCTCACTCGGCTGTGGACAGTGAAGAGGGAGGGTGGGAGTTAGGGCTGGCTGGGCTGTGTAGTGTAGTACAGGGACCTCCAAATTGCTTATTTTTCCTGCGAGTACAGGTACGGACTGTCTGACATGCCTACTTGGATGCTGTCACCGATGTAATCCTTTAACAGACAGACGCACGCTTGTCGCTGCTGCTTTGAGGATGCAAGTGCGGCTACAGCCCACACAATTCACAAAGACAGAAAAAAAAAGAAGAATATTTTTATTGTTTGTGTAGCACACTTTGAGGGTGTCACCACCCTTTAACAGACAGACGCACGCTTGTCGCTGCTGCTTTAAGGATGCAGGTGCGGCTACAGCCCACACATTTCACAAAGACCGAAAAAAAAGAACAATATTTTTATTGTTTGTGTAGCACACCCCAAAGTACACTCCAGTCCACACCAAAAAAAAAATTATTTTCTGTGTTTGTGAATTGTGTGCGCAGTAGCCGCACGTGCATCAACAAAGTAGTGCCAAGCGTGCGCCTGTGTCATAAGTAAAGGGCCGGCTGGCTTGACCGTTAAGGGTGCTGTAACCCCCGAAAGTACACTCCAGTCCAAACCAAAAAAAAAAAATATTTTCTGTGTTTGTGAATTGTGTGCGCAGTAGCCGCACGTGCATCAACAAAGTAGTGCCAAGCGTGCGCCTGTGTCATAAGTAAAGGGCCGGCTGGCTTGACCGTTAAGGGTGCTGTAACCCCCGAAAGTACACTCCAGTCCAAACAAAAAAAAAAATTATTTTCTGTGTTTGTGAATTGTGTGCGCAGTAGCCGCACGTGCATCAACAAAGTAGTGCCAAGCGTGCGCCTGTGTCATAAGTAAAGGGCCGGCTGGCTTGACCGTTAAGGGTGCTGTAACCCCCGAAAGTACACTCCAGTCCAAACCAAAAAAAAAATTATTTTCTGTGTTTGTGAATTGTGTGCGCAGTAGCCGCACGTGCATCAACAAAGTAGTGCCAAGCGTGCGCCTGTGTCATAAGTAAAGGGCCGGCTGGCTTGACCGTTAAGGGTGCTGTAACCCCCGAAAGTACACTCCAGTCCAAACCAAGAAAAAAATTATTTTCTGTGTTTGTGAATTGTGTGCGCAGTAGCCGCACGTGCATCAACAAAGTAGTGCCAAGCGTGCGCCTGTGTCATAAGTAAAGGGCCGGCTGGCTTGACCGTTAAAGGGTGCTGTAACCCCCAAAGTACACTCCAGTCCAAACCAAAAAAAAAATTATTTTCTGTGTTTGTGAATTGTGTGCGCAGTAGCCGCACGTGCATCAACAAAGTAGTGCCAAGCGTGCGCCTGTGTCATAAGTAAAGGGCCGGCTGGCTTGACCGTTAAAGGGTGCTGTAACCCCCAAAGTACACTCCAGTCCAAACCAAAAAAAAAAATATTTTCTGTGTTTGTGAATTGTTTGCGCAGTAGCCGCACGTGCATCAACAAAGTAGTGCCAAGCGTGCGCCTGTGTCATAAGTAAAGGGCCGGCTGGCTTGACCGTTAAAGGGTGCTGTAACCCCCAAAGTACACTCCAGTCCACTCCAAAAAAAAAATTATTTTCTGTGTTTGTGAATTGTGTGCGCAGTAGCCGCACGTGCATCAACAAAGTAGTGCCAAGCGTGCGCCTTTGTCATAAGTAAAGGGCCAGCTGGCTTGACCGTTAAAGGGTGCTGTAACCCCCAAAGTACACTCCAGTCCAAACCAAAAAAAAAAAAATGTTCTGTGTTTGTGACTTGTGTGCACTGTGGCTGCACGTGCATCAACAAAGGAGCAGCGCCAAGCGTGCGCCTGTGTCCCATAAGTAAAGAGCCGGCTGGCTCATTTCTTAAAGGGTGGTGTAACCCACAAAGTGCACTACTCTCCAGCAAAAATTAAAAAAAAATTTCTGTGTTTGTGTGCGCTTTAGCCGCACGTATATATCAATATAACATAAATGGAGGACCAAACTTTCTCCGATAAAAATAAAATAGGGAAAGATCAAGAACCACTTCCTCCTAGTGCTGTTGCTGCTGCTGGGAGTTGTTCATCATCCCAGAGAGGAAGTAGGAACATCACTACTTTTACTAAACAATTGACCCTCCAACAGTCCCTAGCGATGAGGATGAAGTACGACAGCAGTCATCCTGAAGCAAAACGTATAACTGAGGCCTTGACTGCTATGTTGGTGTTAGACGTGCGTCCGGTATCCGCCATTAGTGCAGTGGGATTTAGACAATTGATGGAGGTAGTGTGTCCCCGGTTCCAAATCCCGTCTAGATTCCACCTGCATCCTCAAAGCAGCAGCGACAAGCGTGCGTCTGTCTGTTAAAGGGTGGTGACACCCTCAAAGTGTGCTACACAAACAATAAAAATATTGTTCTTTTTTTTCTGTCTTTGTGAAATGTGTGGGCTGTAGCCGCACCTGCATCCTTAAAGCAACAGCGACAAGCGTGCGTCTGTCTGTTAAAGGGTGGTGACACCCTCAAAGTGTGCTACACAAACAATAAAAATATTCTTCTTTTTTCTGTCTTTGTGAATTGTGTGGGCTGTAGCCGCACTTGCATCCTCAAAGCAGCAGCGACAAGCGTGCGTCTGTCTGTTAAAGGGTGGTGTAACCCTCAAGTGCGCTCCACAAACAATAAAAATATTCTTCTTTTTTTTTCTGTCTTTGTGAATTGTGTGGGCTGTAGCCGCACTTGCATCCTCAAAGCAGCAGCGACAAGCGTGCGTCTGTCTGTTAAAGGATTACATCGGTGACAGCATCCAAGTAGGCATGTCAGACAGTCCGTACCTGTACTCGCAGGAAAAATAAGCAATTTGGAGGTCCCTGTACAAACTGGCTCTATTTTACCTGAGTTGCCCCCCCTCCAGTGTGTACTCCGAAAGAGTGTTTAGTGCAGCCGGGAACCTTGTCAGCGAAAGGCATAGGAGGTTGCTTCCACAAAATGTGGAGAAGATGATGTTCATAAAATGAATTATCAACTCTTCCAGGGAGACCAGCCTCCAGAACGTACAGAGGGACCTGTGGTTGTGGATTCCAGCGGGGACGAATTAATACTCTGTGAGGATGAGGATGTACACACTGAAGAGGGTGAGGAATCGGTGGATGAGGAGGATGAGGATGACATCTTGCCTCCGTAGAGCCAGTTTGTGCAGGGACAGATTAATTGCCAGCTTGTTTTGTGGGGGCCCAAATGAACCAATCATTTCAGCCACAGTTGTGTGGCAGACCCTGGCGCTGAAATGATTGGTTTGTTAAAGTGTGCATGTCCTGTTTATACAACATAAGGGTGGGTGGGAGGGCCCAAGGACAATTCCATCTTGCACCTCTTTTTTTTCTTTGCATTATGTACAGTTTGGGGCCTAGTTTTTCAAACTGCCATTCTGTCTGCCACTGCAGTTTCACGCCTAGATGGGTCACGTGTTTGTGCCGCCCACTCGTGTCGCTTAGCATAGTCATCCAGCTACCTCGATGCAACCTTTTGGACATAAAAACACTATTGTGAGGTGTGAGGTGTTCAGAATAGACTGGAAATGAGTGGAAATTAAGGTTATTGAGGTTAATAATAGCATAGGAGCAGAAAAACCTACAAATTCTGTGATTTTAGCTGTTTTTATGCTTTTTTTCAAAAAAATACAGATACAATATATTAGGGGTGTGCACCGGCCACTTTTCGTGTTTTGTGTTTTGGTTTTGGATCTGGATCTTTCTTCGTGTTTTGGATCTGGATTGGTTTTGCCAAAACCACCCTTCCGTGTTTTGGGTTCTGGGTTTTGTGTTTTGGATCTGTAAGGTTGCACCGAGGTAGCTGGATGACTATACTAAGCGACACGAGTGGGCGGCACAAACACGTGACCCATCTAAGCGTGAAACTGCAGTGGCAGACAGGATGGCAGTTTGAAAAACTAGGCCCCAAACTGTACATAATGCAAAGAAAAAAAGAGGTGCAAGATGGAATTGTCCTTGGGCCCTCCCACCCACCCTTATGTTGTATAAACAGGACATGCACACTTTAACAAACCAATCATTTCAGCGCCAGGGTCTGCCACACAACTGTGGCTGAAATGATTGGTTCGTTTGGGCCCCCACAAAACAAGCTGGCAATTAATCTGTCCCTGCACAAACTGGCTCTACGGAGGCAAGATGTCATCCTCATCCACCGATTCCTCACCCTCTTCAGTGTGTACATCCTCATCCTCACAGAGTATTAATTCGTCCCTGCTGGAACCACAGGTCCCTCTGTACGTTCTGGAGGCTGGTCTCCCTGGAAGAGTTGATAATTCATTTTATGAACATCATCTTCTCCACATTTTGTGGAAGCAACCTCCTACGCCTTTCGCTGACAAGGTTCCCGGCTGCACTAAACACTCTTTCGGAGTACACACTGGAGGGGGGGCAACTCAGGTAAAATAGAGCCAGTTTGTACAGGGACCTCCAAATTGCTTATTTTTCCTGCCAGTACAGGTACGGACTGTCTGACATGCCTACTTGGATGCTGTCACCGATGTAATCCTTTAACAGACAGACGCACGCTTGTCGCTGCTGCTTTGAGGATGCAAGTGCGGCTACAGCCCACACATTTCACAAAGACCAAAAAAAAAAGGACAATATTTTAATTGTTTGTGTAGCACACTTTGAGGGTGTCACCACCCTTTAACAGACAGACGCACGCTTGTCGCTGCTGCTTTAAGGATGCAGGTGCGGCTACAGCCCACACAATTCACAAAGACAGAAAAAAGAAGAATATTTTTATTGTTTGTGTAGCACACTTTGAGGGTGTCACCACCCTTTAACAGACAGACGCACGCTTGTCGCTGCTGCTTTGAGGATGCAAGTGCGGCTACATCGCACACAAGTCACAAACACATTAAAAAAATTTTATTATTTTTTGGAGCACTTTGAGAGTTACACCACCCTTTAACAGACAGACGCACGCTTGTCGCTGCTGCTTTAAGGATGCAGGTGCGGCTACAGCCCACACATTTCACAAAGACCGAAAAAAAAAGAACAATATTTTAATTGTTTGTGTAGCACACTTTGAGGGTGTCACCACCCTTTAACAGACAGACGCACGCTTGTCGCTGCTGCTTTAAGGATGCAGGTGTGGCTACAGCCCACACATTTCACAAAGACTGAAAAAAAAAGAACAATATTTTAATTGTTTGTGTAGCACACTTTGAGGGTGTCACCACCCTTTAACAGACAGACGCACGCTTGTCGCTGCTGCTTTAAGGATGCAGGTGCGGCTACAGCCCACACATTTCACAAAGACCGAAAAAAAAGAACAATATTTTAATTGTTTGTGTAGCACACTTTGAGGGTGTCACCACCCTTTAACAGACAGAGGCACGCTTGTCGCTGCTGCTTTGAGGATGCAAGTGCGGCTACATCGCACACAAGTCACAAACACATTAAAAAAAATTCTTATTTTTTGGAGCACTTTGAGAGTTACAACACCCTTTAACAGACAGACGCACGCTTGTCGCTGCTGCTTTGAGGATGCAAGTGCGGCTACAGCCCACACAATTCACAAAGACAGAAAAAAAAAGAACAATATTTTAATTGTTTGTGTAGCACACTTTGAGGGTGTCACCACCCTTTAACAGACAGATGCACGCTTGTCGCTGCTGCTTTGAGGATGCAGGTGGAATCTAGACGGATTTGGAACCGAGGACACACTACCTCCATCAATTGTCTAAATCCCACTGCACTAATGGCGGATACCGGACGTACGTCTAACACCAACATAGCAGTCAAGGCCTCAGTTATACGTTTTGCTTCAGGATGACTGCTGTCGTACTTCATCCTCATCGCTAGGGACTGTTGGAGGGTCAATTGTTTAGTAAAAGTAGTGATGTTCCTACTTCCTCTCTGGGATGATGAACAACTCCCAGCAGCAGCAACAGCACTAGGAGGAAGTGGTTCTTGATCTTTCCCTATTTTATTTTTATTGGAGAAAGTTTGGTCCTCCATTTATGTTATATTGATATATACGTGCGGCTAAAGCGCACACAAACACAGAAAAAATTTTTTTTTTTGGTTTGGACTGGAGTGTACTTTCGGGGGTTACAGCACCCTTAACGGTCAAGCCAGCCGGCCCTTTACTTATGACAAAGGCGCACGCTTGGCACTACTTTGTTGATGCACGTGCGGCTACTGCGCACACAATTCACAAACACAGAAAATAATTTTTTTTTTGGTTTGGACTGGAGTGTACTTTCGGGGGTTACAGCACCCTTAACGGTCAAGCCAGCCGGCCCTTTACTTATGACACAGGCGCACGCTTGGCACTACTTTGTTGATGCACGTGCGGCTACTGCGCACACAATTCACAAACACAGAAAATAATTTTTTTTTTGGTTTGGACTGGAGTGTACTTTCGGGGGTTACAGCACCCTTTAACGGTCAAGCCAGCCGGCCCTTTACTTATGACACAGGCGCACGCTTGGCACTACTTTGTTGATGCACGTGCGGCTACTGCGCACACAATTCACAAACACAGAAAATAATTTTTTTTTTGGTGTGGACTGGAGTGTACTTTGGGGGTTACAGCACCCTTTAACGGTCAAGCCAGCCGGCCCTTTACTTATGACACAGGCGCACGCTTGGCACTACTTTGTTGATGCACGTGCGGCTACTGCGCACACAATTCACAAACACAGAAAATAATTTTTTTTTTGGTTTGGACTGGAGTGTACTTTGGGGGTTACAGCACCCTTTAATGGTCCAGCCAGCCGGCCCTTTACTTATGACACAGGCGCACGCTTGGCACTACTTTGTTGATGCACGTGCGGCTACTGCGCACACAATTCACAAACACAGAAAATAATTTTTTTCTTGGTTTGGACTGGAGTGTACTTTCGGGGGTTACAGCACCCTTAACGGTCAAGCCAGCCGGCCCTTTACTTATGACACAGGCGCACGCTTGGCACTACTTTGTTGATGCACGTGCGGCTACTGCGCACACAATTCACAAACACAGAAAATAATTTTTTTTTCTGGTTTGGACTGGAGTGTACTTTCGGGGGTTACAGCACCCTTAACGGTCAAGCCAGCCGGCCCTTTACTTATGACACAGGCGCACGCTTGGCACTACTTTGTTGATGCACGTGCGGCTACTGCGCACACAATTCACAAACACAGAAAATAATTTTTTTTTTGGTTTGGACTGGAGTGTACTTTCGGGGGTTACAGCACCCTTAACGGTCAAGCCAGCCGGCCCTTTACTTATGACACAGGCGCACGCTTGGCACTACTTTGTTGATGCACGTGCGGCTACTGCGCACACAATTCACAAACACAGAAAATATATATTTTTTTGGTTTGGACTGGAGTGTACTTTCGGGGGTTACAGCACCCTTAACGGTCAAGCCAGCCGGCCCTTTACTTATGACACAGGCGCACGCTTGGCACTACTTTGTTGATGCACGTGCGGCTACTGCGCACACAATTCACAAACACAGAAAATAATTTTTTTTTTGGTGTGGACTGGAGTGTACTTTGGGGGTTACAGCACCCTTTAACGGTCAAGCTAGCCGGCCCTTTACTTATGACACAGGCGCACGCTTGGCACTACTTTGTTGATGCACGTGCGGCTACTACGCACACAATTCACAAACACAGAAAATATTTTTTTTTTTGGTTTGGACTGGAGTGTACTTTGGGGGTTACAGCACCGTTTAACGGTCAAGCCAGCCGGCCCTTTACTTATGACACAGGCGCACGCTTGGCACTACTTTGTTGATGCACGTGCGGCTACTGCGCACACAATTCACAAACACAGAAAATAATTTTTTTTTTGGTTTGGACTGGAGTGTACTTTGGGGGTTACAGCACCCTTTAACGGTCAAGCCAGCCGGCCCTTTACTTATGACACAGGCGCACGCTTGGCACTACTTTGTTGATGCACGTGCGGCTACTGCGCACACAATTCACAAACACAGAAAATAATTTTTTTTTTGGTTTGGACTGGAGTTTACTTTCGGGGGTTACAGCACCCTTAACGGTCAAGCCAGCCGGCCCTTTACTTATGACACAGGCGCACGCTTGGCACTACTTTGTTGATGCACGTGCGGCTACTGCGCACACAATTCACAAACACAGAAAATAATTTTTTTTTTGGTTTGGACTGGAGTGTACTTTCGGGGGTTACAGCACCCTTAACGGTCAAGCCAGCCGGCCCTTTACTTATGACACAGGCTCACGCTTGGCACTACTTTGTTGATGCACGTGCGGCTACTGCGCACACAATTCACAAACACAGAAAATAATTTTTTTTTTGGTTTGGACTGGAGTGTACTTTCGGGGGTTACAGCACCCTTAACGGTCAAGCCAGCCGGCCCTTTACTTATGACACAGGCGCACGCTTGGCACTACTTTGTTGATGCACGTGCAGCTACTGCGCACACAATTCACAAACACAGAAAATATATAATTTTTTTAGCACTTGGGGGGAGCACCCCTGATGGACAGAGCACCCCCTGGACAACACTACAGCACCCCTTTAGGACTGGGACACTGCACAGGACTTTGGAGTGGACACAGCCCTTATGGAGAACTGACTGCACAACACAGTCCAGCCAGCCCCTATGGACTTTGAAGTAGTGGACACAGCCCCTATTAACAACAGCAGCACAGCACAACACAGCCAGCCCCTATGGACTTTGAAGTAGTGGACAACAGCAGCACTACACTACACTACACAGCCCTAACTCCCACCCTCCCTCTTCACTGTCCACAGCCGAGTGAGAAAATGGCGCCGACGCGGGTACCTTATATAGCATCCAAAACCCGCGAGACTCGGAAGGCGGGATGATGACGTTTTGCCTCGATTTCAGATCCGAGTCAGGCGGGAAAAGTCGAGCCTGACTCGGATCGGACTCGGATCGGGGGGGTTCGGATTTCAGAAATCCGAGCCCGCTCACCCCTAATATATATATATGTAGTTACAGACAAAACGGACGGCATTCCTGGTCTCCAATACGTAGAAAAAGTAACGACAAACTACAATGATATAGACTATATATATTTTTCTACGTATTGGAGACCTGGAGTGCCGTCCGTTTTGTCTGTACCTACACGTATTTTTACTTGGAGGGGCACCTGGGCACGTTGCTGCGCTATCGTATTGAGTGCTGGTCCATTACATTTATATATATATATATATATATATATACTGTATATATATATATATATATATATATATATATGTCAGTACATATATATATATATATGTATACACATACATACAGTATGGGTGTGTGTGTATACATGTACATATACATACACACACACTGTATGGGTTGTGTGTCTGTATATATATATATATATATATATATATATATATATGTATATACACACACACACATATACTATACACACAAAAAATCGTCACTCCACTGATAGAATATAATGAGAACATATACCTTGCCCTCCCCAGGTGAAAGAGTTCCCACCACTATTTAACAAGCTACTGATGGCGGCACTCGCAGGACTTAAAAATTCAATGTATCACCAATAGTGAAAGGACAGTTAATATGACCTATTGGTCATTTATAGAACTTTTTAAAGTCTGGTGAGTGCCGCCGTCAGTATCTTCTGTATATATATTTATTATTTTTTTGTATTATTATTTTTTTCTGAATGCCACCCTCTGAGTTGGGGGGGAGGGGGGGCCCCAGAGAAATCAGTGTACAGGGCCTCAAGATTTCTGTTGCCGGCCCTGCTCGGTGTAGGCAAAATGACAGGCATCAGGAATTCGACGCCTGTCATTAGACCCTTGCCGGGATTAGACAGTCGGGATGCCGACGGTCGACATTTAGACCGTCGGCACCCGACTGCATACCGCTCCTAAATGTACGAGACAGTCCATGAATGCGTGCAGTCAGAAGCACAGATGGAGAGATGGATTATATTCCCTATTACAGGTTGAGTCTCTCATATCCAAAATGCTTGGGACCAAGGGTATTTTGGATATCGGAATATTACGTATTTTGGAATATTTGCATGCCATATTGAAATGTCTTTAGGAACAGGGCCCAAATCTAAACACAGAATGCATTTATGTGTTATATACACCTTATACACACGGTATGCAATCGGGAAGCCGACTGCCTAATTACCGGCAGCCGGCTTCCCGACTGTCATATCCCGGCAAGGGTGAAATGCCGGGCGTCCAGATGTAGACCCCCGGAATTTACCCGACGCCGGTAGACCGGCGCCCGGCATCCCGATCGTAGTGATGCCGGGCACCGCAAGCGGACAGCCGCGGGGGGGAAGGGTTAGGTTTAGGGCTCCCGGGGGGGATTTAGGGTTAGGCACCCCCGGGGGGGACTTAGGGTTAGGCACCCCCCCGGGGGGACTTAGGTTTAGGCAGCGGGGAAGGGGGTGGTTAGCGTTAGGCACTTAGAAGGGGGAATAGGGTTAGGCACTTGGGGGGAGGTTAGGGTTTGGCACCCCTAAGGAGGGTTAGGGTTAGGGGGGTTATGTTAGTAGATACTTACCTATCCACGATCGGGATTTCCAGCGCTGTCGGGCTTCCGCTGCTCAGAACTATGCTGATGTCAGGCTGCCGCTGCCGGGAATCGGACCGTCGGCCATGCGGCCGGCGGTATTTCATACCGATTCCATACACACAGCCTGCATGTAAATTTATACAATATTTTCAATAATTTTGTGGCTCAAACAATGTTTGTTTACATACATGAAATTAATTTATGTTTCACCTTATACACACAGCCTGAAGGTCATTTTATACTTTATTTTAAATAATTTTGTGTCTTAAACAAAGTTTGTGTACAATGAACCATCAAAAAATATGAGATATGGTAAGAACTTACCCTTGTTATCTCTATTTCTACGAAGTCCATAGGGTTCCACAGGATTCCTTGGGGTATAGGTGATGACGTCAGGCATCGGGCACCATAGAGTTAAGTTTCAGCCTCCCAGGATGCACTAGGGTCCCCCTCCTATACCCCGCCCCCGAGCCAAGGCATCTCAGTTAGGTACCAAGCCATAGGCCGGAGGAGGAGAAGGAAGAGAGAGAAGAAAGATCTGGACACACACAAGAATCACATTCTCACCAGAGGGAGACGGAAAAACCGGTGACCAGAGCAAAGCCCATCTGCAGCACAGGTGCGACAGGGTGGGAGTCCTGTGGAACCCTATGGACTTCTTAGAAATAGAGATAACAAGGGTAAGTTCTTACCATATCTCATATTTTCTACTTCAGGGTCCTTAGGGTATCCACAGGATACCTTGGGGATGTCACAAAGCAGTATCCTTTAAGGGTGGGGACGCTCCTGTGCTGAAAGGAGAATCCGCCGCCCGAAGGAAGCATCCTGAGAGGCGAAGGTGTCAAACCTGTAATACCTCACGAAGGTATGGACAGAGGACCACGTAGCAGCCTTGCAGATCTGGACTGCAGAGGCACCACGTCGAGCTGCCCACGAAGGACCCACAGACCTAGTGGAATGAGCCTTCACAGAAGGAGGAACCGGCAGGCCTTCATGAAGATAAGCTTCAGAAATAGCCATACGGATCCAGGCTGCCAAAGTTTGCTTTGAAGCAGGCAAACCCTTTTTACGGAAGCCATAGAGGACAAACAAAGCACCCGACTTCCTAAACGAAGAAGTGCGGTCAACATAAGTCCTTAAGGCCCGCACAACATCCAAAGTGGCCTCACCCACTGAAAGGCCCAGTGAGTTAAAGGCTGGAACAACTATTTCCTCGTTAACATGAAACTGGGAAACAACCTTGGGAAGAAATTCAGGACGAGTGCGTAGCACTGCCCTGTTCCCATGAAAAATCAAGAAAGGGGGTCTACAATAGAGAGCCCCTGAATCAGAAACACGTATGGCCAGAAGGAAAATAGTCTTAGCTGTTAGCCATTTAAGATCCACTGAGCCCAGTGGTTCAAACGGCGGTCCTTGAAGAGCCCTCAGGGCCACAGCCAAGTCCCAAGGCGCCACAGGTGGAACAAATGGCGGCTGAATTCGCAGAACACCTTGCATAAAGGTGCGCACATCAGGGATTGAAGCAATCCTACGGTGAAACCAGACAGACAGGGCCGAAACCTGCACCTTCAAAGAAGCAAGGCGAAGCCCATGGTCTAGTCCCGCTTGTAGGAAGGTGAGTACCCGAGACAGACGAAACTCCCGCGGTGCATAACCTCTCGGTCGACACCACTGGAAGAACGTATGCCACACGCGATGGTATATTCTCGCGGACGACGGTTTCCGAGCTCTTAGCATGGTACGCACTACAGAGCTGGAAAACCCCCTGGACCTTAACATGGCTGCCTTAACAGCCACGCCGTCAAAGACAGCCGAATCAGGTCCGGTTGAAAACAAGGACCCTGTGACAGAAGGTCCGGACGGAGCGCTAAGCGTAGAGGACTGTCCACGGACAGACCCTGAAGGTCTGAGAACCAGTGCCGTCTGGGCCATGCGGGAGCTATCAACAGGAGCGTCCCTCCTTCCTGTTTGAATTTCCGGATTACCCGTGGAAGGGAAACCGGAGGAAAGAGGTAAGCAAACTGGAACGTTCACCGGATGGACAGAGCATCCACCAGAGACGCCTCTTCGTCTCTTGTGCGAGACCCGTACACCGGCAACTTGTTGTTGTGCCGGGACGCCATGAGGTCGATCTCTGGAAGACCCCACCTGTCCACCAGCAGTTGAAAAACGTCCGGGTGGACAGGTGGGATGAACTTCCTGGCGACTGAGAAAGTCTGCCTCCCAGTTTAGCACTCCCGGGATGAAGACAGCTGATATGGCCGGAAGATTGCGCTCCGTCCATACCAGGATCCGAGACACCTCCATGAGAGGCGCCCGACTTCGGGTTCATCCTTGCCGGTTTATGTAGGCCACGGTGGTAGCGTTGTCTGACTGGACCTGCACTGGGCGACCTTGGAGAACCCGATGTGCCCGCTAGAGAGCATTGAAGACCGCTCGGAGTTCCAAGATGTTTATTGGAAGCTCTGCTTCTGCCGGAGTCCACCTGCCCTGGAACAAGTGTGGACCCGAAACTGCTCCCCAGCCCCGAAGACTGGCGTCCGTTGTCAACAGGACCCAATTCGCCACCCAGAACGGACGACCCTTGTTGAGATGGGTCGTCTGCAACCACCAGGCAAGGGACAGACGAACCTCCGGAGTGAGCACTATCGTCTGGGATTTTAGAGACTGAGGCAGTCCATTCCATTTGGACACGATCAGGTGCTGCAGTGGTCTGGAGTGAAACTGGGCATATTCCACCATGTCGAATACTGACACCATGGAGCCCAGTAACCTCATCGCCAAGTGCAGAAACACCCGGCGGTTCTGCAGACAACTGCGCACCCTCGACCGTAAGGCAGAGATCTTTTCCCCCGTCACAAAGATGCTTTGCTGTCCCGAGTCCAATAAGGCTCCGAGGTGCAGAATCTGCTGAGACGGGATCAGGGTTGACTTCTGCCAGTTTATCAACCAGCCGTGCCGTTGCAGTAAAGCAATGGTCAGGTCCAAGTGGCGGAGAAGGAGCTCCGGAAAGCCTGCCACTAAGAGAAGGTCGTCCAAGTACGGCAACATGTGGACTCCCTGCAGCCGCAGGGAAGCCGCCATGACCGCCATCACCTTGGTGAAAACACGTGGTGCTGTCGCCAGTCCAAAAGGTAACGCCCGGAACTGAAAGTGGTCGCTGCGGATTGCAAACCTGAGGAACTGCTGATGGCGCAAAAGTGTAAGCGTCCTGTATGTCCAATGCAGGTAAGCGTCCTGTATGTCCAATGACACCATGTAGACCCCAGGTTCCAGCGCCAGAATGATGGACCGTAGAGTCTCCATCCGAAACTTCGGCACCCGCAAAGATTTGTTGAGAGCTTTGAGGTTGAGAATCGGACGAAACGACCCATTGGGTTTCTGCACCAAAAAGAGATTGGAATAGAAACCCTGGCCCCTCTGGGAGAATGGAACAGGCACTATAACTCCAGCCTGGAGCATAGTGTGCAAAACCTTCTGCAGCTCCGTGGCTTTGTTCCGGTCTGATGGTAGACCCGTGGTGAAAGAATCGAGCCGGGGGTCTGTGCCGGAAGGAGAGGGCATACCCGTGTGAGACCACCTCGAGAACCCAAGTGTCTGTCGTGGTGACCGACCAACACCGGGCGAACTGCAGCAGGCGGCCTCCCACTTTGGGATCCCCCAAAGGGAGGCCCGGACCGTCAGGCCGCAGGCTTGTCATCTGACTTACGGGCCGGACGTCTGGTACTCCAGGCCTGCTTCCGGGGCTTGGCCGATTTCTTGGGGCCAGCCTGTCGGGGAAAGGACTGTGCCTTAGGCCTGCCCTGGGCCCTATAAGGCCGAAAGGACGGAGTACCTGAACGAGAAGGAACAGCAGCCGATGGGAGACATGCCGCTTTAGCTGCCGCCAGCGAGGCTTCAATCTTGTCCAGGTCCGGACCGAAGAGAACTTCTCCGTTAAAAGGCAACGCCTCCAAACCCTTTTTGGAATCAGCGTCCGCCTTCCAGGATCGCAACCACAAGGTGCGACGAGCAGCCACAGCTGCCGAAGAAATACGAGACGCCAGGGTACTAATATCCAAGGCCGCTTCGTTGATATAAGTGGCCGAATCCCGGAGTTTGCCGATCAACTCCGTCTGCTCAGTCGAACAGTCGGAATCGACGGACGCCTCCAATGTATCAGCCCAGCGCTCCATAGCTCTGGCAACCCAGCAAATGGCCATAGCTGGCCGCGCTGCCCCCCCCCCCGCAAGGGAATAGATGGACTTCAGGCAGATCTCCACCTTGCGGTCCGTAGCATCCTTAAGGGAGGACATGGATGGCATGGGTAATGTGGCACTACGGACAAGGCCTGTCACATGAGAATCCACCTGTGGAGGGGATTCCCACTTGGCAAAATAATTGTCCGCAAACAGATATGCCACTGCTAAACGCCTTTGAGGCTGATATCGTTTGCCTGGCTGTTTCCACGCTTCCTCTAGGTTGTCAACTAATTGTCCCGAAAGAGGAAACACTGTGGTATCTTCTTTAACATCCTTGAAAAAGGCGTATTTGGACTTTGATACCGGAGGCTCCTCATCCTCAATAACTAAAGCAGAACGGACTGCACGAATAAGGCCAGGTATATACACCTTAGACTTAGCGTCCGACTCTTTAGGACGGGGAGGTTCCTGGTCAGAAAGATCCAGAATCTCCCCATCGTCGGTCGTCCCGTCGTCGTCCTCATAAGGAGCAGACAGAGACGCCACCGGCCGCTTGTGAGACCGCATCACAGACTCCCCTTGCAACACTTCTGACAACTGCTGTACAGAGCTTGTTAACGAATTAACCCACGCAGGCTCATGAGAGACCTGAGGAGGGGAAACAGGGAGACTGTGGGGTACCATTAGTTGTCTCGGGAACCCCTGCATGGGTGACGACACCACTGACTGCTGGGACAAACCCATCTGAGTGAAGTCAGGCTGCGGAGCTAACTGGCCCACGAGGGTTGTAAGCGCTTTGGCAAAACAAGCCCAGGGCGGCTCCTGTACCGGAGCCGTGACCGTAATCGGACGCGTCAACGAATAACACCGTCGACATAGTCCCTCCGCACTACCGTCCCCCTCCGCTATAGGTACCTTGCATGTAGTACATAAAAGCTGGAGAGGAAAATCACTTTCAGACATAATGGTAAGTATGTGACCCCTCTCACTGATACTCGTTAGTATAGTGTGAGACCACCCTGCAAGCACCGCACCGCAAGGGCTTTAGCAGAAAGAACAGGGACAGTTAAATGCTGACAGATAGAAAATGAAAGTACAGGCAGCAGACGCTAGCATAGGTCACATACTATGCAAAGAAATCAATTCCTGCACTATCAGCGCTGATCCTCAACTACACAGACTCAGAGCCTGGTAGGACACAGCGCTGCATACACAGACCTTAATCCAACGGAGGAGAGGTATGCAGGGGGACCCAGACCGTGATGTCACCGTCCTTTCAGCATCCAGCAGCGCTCACCATGCTTTCCAAAGATGGCCACCGAGGAGCAGAGAGGAGGCCGGCCTGGGGGAGGAGCGCTGCCACAGGGCCAGTCGGCGTGTGCAGAGAGGGCTGTGTGCAGCGGGGGAGGCGCCGGCTGTGAGACAGGGAAGGCCCGCTGCCCTGGCATGCATTTAACCCCTGGGACGCCGCAGCGCTACCGCTCTGCCGCGGTCCTGCTGTCCCAGGGGGGTAGTGGAAGCGCAGGTTAGAACCTGGCTCCACGCTGCAGCCAGTCCCCAGGGAGCCCCCTGCCCTGGGGACTCTGGACCATGTATCAGCGGGGACCCACCGCGGGACCCCGCTGCTTACCTTGCTGTCCCCCTTGATTCCGGCCATGGTCCTGAACATCTGGGGTCACCGCTAGCTGTGACCCCAGATGCCTACCAGCATCCCCGGATCAGTACCGGCGTTCTGGTACCGGCGGGGGTGTAGGGAAGACAGCATGGACGTCAGAACTGACTGTCCATGCTGTACTTCCAGATGTGCAGCCACAGCTGCATTGAAGAAACTTCAGGGGCTCTTCATAGCCCCCCTCTAACAGCTGCATCCGACTCCGGCCGGGCACCAAACTAAACTGAGATGCCTTGGCTCGGGGGTGGGGTATAGGAGGGGGACCCTAGTGCATCCTGGGAGGCTGAAACTTAACTCTATGGTGCCCGATGCCTGACGTCATCACCTATACCCCAAGGTATCCTGTGGATACCCTATGGACCCTGAAGTAGAAAGTAAAGGTTTCACTATCTCAGTCATGCTAAAAATATTCCGTATTTCAAAATATTCCGTATTTCGGAATATTTGGATATGGGAGACTCAACCTGTACTGTGGCAAGATCTGTAAAAACAAAAATACATTTTACAGATTAAAATATTGAATAGAGTTGTCAGCTTTGGAGACTGCATGTATTATAGAGGCACTTACACCACATCAGAGTTTGAGAAAAGGAGTAACTCCATGTAAGCAAAGCAAAGCACAGTGTGTAAAATACACAATAAACTGATATATTATTTAAAAAAGAAACTTCAGAAATAAAATTGTAGTCTTGGCATTAAAAACATCTTGGTTAAACAATCATTTTGTAATACAGTATTTTGTAAGATGTGGAAAAAAATGAAATTAATGATTGTGCAGGCCGAATGTGACAGCATCCTGTGCTCAGTGGTTTGCATACAACCATGAATCAGGCACTATGTTGTATAATACAGTATGATGGTAAAAAAGTGACCCATGTTAGACAGATTACCATTGGACAGACCAATGCCTCAGTGACGTTTCTGAGCCTGATGCTAGGAGGTGAAGGGGATTATTGTAACTGTTGCAGATTATGGACAGACACAATGACAGCTAGAGAACATTTGACTATGGGCCTGATTCAGCAAGGAACGCCGTTGCTAATACGCACACAATCAGCCGATTGTTGCGTACTGCGCATGAGTATGGATCACAGTGCGCGAACTAGCCATTGCGATTGGGACTCCACAGACCCATCGCAGAGTGATTGACAGGAAGTGCCGTTTGGGGGTGATGAGGGAGGGTGGTCGGCCAAACGCAGGCATGCCAGTGCATTTGAACGCCATTGCAGGAGCGTGCATAAATTATCCACTGCGATGCCCTATGCAGCCTTATGTCTCATATCGTGCATGGAAGTTAGGTCAGAGCATGTGCAAGTGTGCATGAGGCTGCGATGGTATCGATTGTACCAATGGTTTTGCAGTCTTGCTAAACATTACGGATGTATGTAAGGTAAAGTTGGCGTCCTTATGTAGTGCAGCAGCGGCATGGAGATCTCAATGGATTAGCATACTATCGCAGTTCAGGCTTGCCTACCCTCCCGAATTGGCCAGGAGCCTCCCGAACATCTGGTGCTGCTTCCGTCCCCCCGGAAAGGCAGGCAAGCCTCCCGGCTGCCCCCTCCCCCGACTACTAGAAACCCCTGCATTTATTTCATAATGTAAACGTGTGTGGCTGCTATGGCACAATGGGACACTAAGTTTTAATTGTTGTCTCCCAAGGCCAAATACTGCTAGCTGTTTCCTGGCAAAGCTAGTGCTTTTGTTCTAAGATTATTTGTTTTTGGGAAAAATAAAACATACAGTACATATATCCTTTAGAGATGTAATAGTACAATACAGTAACTATAACCGATAACAGTAAAATCAGAGTTGCCAACTTTCTGGCTGCCTCTTCCGGGAGGGTGCAGCCAGATCGGCAAATCAAAGGGGCATGGCCGGAATTTGTGGGCAGAGTGGGGTGTGGCCACGAGATTGCGTCATTTTGGCCGTCGAGAATCGCGTCACCGCCGCCCCTTCCCCCCCTTGCACCGGATTCTCTTATTACCACGAGGGGGGGGAGCGGTGGCTGCCGGGAGGCTTGCCTGCCTTTTTCCGGGGGGTCGGGAGGTAGGCAAGTATGAGTAACATGCTCTATAAAGCAGAAAAATAGACATTGCTTGTTGTTGTTTATTTTACTTCAATCATGAGAATGCCAGTTGGGTTTAATATCAGGGCCGGATTAACGGGAGAGCGTCAGGGGCGATCGTCCCTGAGCGCTCACACGTTAAGGGCCCCCACACCCATCTGGGGTTAAAGTGGACCGGAGGAGACGGAACCAGTTCCGCTTCCTCCGGCCAACCTAACCCAGGCGCCGCGGGGAGGCTCTATTTGCCAGGCGCCCGATGAGATCGTAACCAGTGTGCGCTCAGCACCCTCCCCGCAGCGGCAGCCAAAGAGGGAGGCTAGAGCTCACTCCGGCTTCCGGCTCACGCAGTGCACTATGGGAGAGACGTCATTAGCTTAAGGTAAGTATAAGCTTTATATTTTTTTTAGTGCAAGCGGCTTACTGGGGGCATTACTCGGGGGTGGGGGGGCGCATTACTACTGGGGCATTACTCGGGGGGGAGGCATTACTACTGGGGGCATTAATACAGGGGGCATTACTCGGAGGGGAGGCATTATTACTGGGGAGGGGGCATTACTCGGAGGGGGAGGCATTACTACTGGGGGCATTAATCAGTGGGCATTACTATTAGGGACCACAGAGGGAGCATTAGTATTGGGGGCACTAATAGAGGGGCATTACTGCTGGGGGCATTTCTACAGAGGGCTCTACTACTGGGGTCATGACTACTAGGGGCATTACTATTGGGGGCACAACTACAGGGGTATTACTACTGGGGGATTTATACAGGAGGCATTACTATTGGGCACACGCAGGGGGCATTACTACTGGGGGCATTACTATTTGGGGCACAACTACAGGGGTATTACTACTGGGGGCATTTATACAGAGGGCATTACTAATGGGAGTATTGCATAGGGGGCACTACTACTGGGTGCACTGCATACGGGGCACTGCCACTGTGGGCACTGACACTACTGGGGGCTCTGCATAAGGTCCCCATTGTGTATAACCCCAGTTTGTCACATTTAATAGGGGCCCCTACATGTTTGTTGCCCAGGGGCCCCACAGACCTTAGTCCGGCCCTGTTTAATATTAATGGGCTAATTAAATAAAAGTAACACAAAAGTGGCTCTACTACACCGTCCTAACTAGTTCTGCCAAACAATGTTAGAAACCTAGGTTCCATACACTAGATATATACAGATTATGTATACTGAATAATCTCTTATCTTCATCATTAGCAATCAGAATTCCACTAAGAACACCTCATACAGCAGACTACAGTAGCATCAAAGGCCGCATTTCCAAGTCTTTGTGCTGGAAGCCCACACCACAAAACGCCTCAGGAGCACTTGACACCATCACACTTGTCTAACATGAATTATTCTTAATGATTGAGCACCGTTTTACTTGAGACTTTTGTCTTCAGTCTGTACTAAGAAAGTAGTAATGACTTGCTGAATAAAAGGATTTTTATGTGGATCTCAGCTTTTCTTTCTGTACAAGTTATAACTGACTGACAATAATATGTTGTGATATTATCACATTGACACAAAGTGTTAGGGACAAATGGAATTAATAATTTCAAAAATATGATTACATAATTGATCATGATCACATAATGAACCTAATTTAATTTTTCTATGTGACATATTAGTACGGTAGGTCCAAAAATATATGCTTTATTATTCATACACATCCCAGCTGTGGTGATTAAAGCTGGGTACACACTAGACGATATATTGGACGATTTGTCATTTTAAGGCGAATCGGAAATTCAAATCATTCACATCATTCAGTATGTACGCACTATTGCGCGCTCCTGTGCGTCCTTCATCATATCTTTAAAACTGCCTGCAGTGCAGGCCAATCTGACAATCCGGCGGTCAACACCATCTTCTGGTTTTATACAGTATAGTAATGAATTGAGGAGTCTATCCCATCATACCGACGACATTCGAGATATACAGTATAATATTAGTGAATGTTAGAGGAGGGTTGTTGGGGTAGGTCTGGCTCTTCAGAAGTGCTAGATCATGGAGGGTCACATACAATATTACATAATTTGTGGACAGTTAAAAGTCAAATATAAAAAGGTGTATTTTGTATCCTGGAAGAAAAAAAACAGAACAATTTATGTGTGACGCTATTTTAAGTCTACTGAAGCATAGTGGCGTCACTAGTGATGTGTGGGTGGTACCAGGTGACAATATCCAAGGGGGTGACAGCAAAATAGCCGAGCTATTGGTGTCACCAAGCAGCAGTGATAGCGGTGATGGATGACGTGAACATGTGCGCGTCATGCATGCTGTTCCCAGGTAGGCTGGGGGCTACCCAGCAGCTCCTGGAGCACTGGACAAGTCCCCAGCGTCACAAGAACAGGGGCATGACACACAGTCATGCCTCCAAAATGGCATTTAACAGGGGTGTGGCTTAGTGGGCATAAGGCCATGCTCCCTTTTGTGGCCATGCGCAAGGACTGTAGAGATGGGTGTGACAGGGCAAGTAGACGCACTGGTTGGCCCCAACCTTAGTGATACCACTAACGAAGCACACAGTCACTGGACTTTGACTTAGTCTGAAACTGCAGGAGAGCAGAGAACAAGGATTTGGACAGCAAACGTAAATAAAATGTTTGTCAAGATATAGGAACTTTTACAGGTTGTTTTTTTTGTTTGCGTAGTTAGTAGCTGTAAAAGCAACTTCTATTTCTGGTTTAATCATACCTCCCTGGGGGGGAGGGGATATTGGAGGGAGCACTGGAGCAGCGGTAGGTAAATCTTCACAGTGCAAGGAGAGTCCTGGGGGCAGCCCAGCATCTATTTAAGTGTTTGGCACGCCCCCAAAGTGTTGAAACCTTCCTATGAGACCAAAACCCTTTTTCGGACATGGGCCCAAGATGTGTGTCAGGGACTCACTACCTTGAAATACTAAATGTCAGAGAGGTATGATTTATTAGTCAAAATATGACTAAAATGACCCAACATTATATCTCACATTAACTAATTAAGTTTCGCCACCACTAAAGGTGCCCATACACAGTGTGAGTTTCGATCGATCGTAACGACCAATTGTGTAAAAATTGCCGTTTTCCTGGAAGATTACGATGCCGATGCGCATCCCCGGCATCGTCTATCGGCATCGTAGATCAACTCAACCTGTTTCGACCTATCGTACACAATGTGACACACATCATTCTGTGTTTGTGCACACAGAACGATGTCATGAACAATAGAGATGCATGTAGCACGGACCAATGAGATCCATGCTACATACATCTGTGTCATTGACAGAAGCATGGTTGGGATCAGTGAGACCCGTCTGTGCTGCTGTGTATTTCAATGACACAAATGCACGCACAGACCAGGGAGATCTGGGCTACATGCATCTGTGTCATTGACACCGAAGCACGGATGGGATCAGTGAGACCCGTCTGTGCTGCTGCGGTTATAAAAAAAAAAAAACAGTTAAAAAGAAATGGCGTGCTCCCCCCTCCCAAAAGAGCAACCAGCCCCGGGCTTTTAGTGACCCAGTGCTGGTTGTGCACAATACAGGGGCCAAACGACATAGGGGTCCCATGTATTCAAGCACAACTAACACTAGGCTCTGAACTGGTCCTGGCTCTGGAAATACAGGGGGGAAAAAATTTGTAGGGTCCCCCTGTATTATCCAGAACCAGCACCAGACTTTTTCTAGAGGGGGGGCTAATGCCACAGCCAGGGGAGCCCTTTCACTGGGTCCCCGAGCCGAAGCATTAACCCTGACCGCTAGTCAGCCCAGGCCGGGGATCCCTGGGGAGCTGGGGACCCCCCCAATAAAGGTGTCTTCCCTCTCCAGGGCACCCCAGGCCTAGGCTGATAGTCCATGGGTCCACGAAATTCGTGTTTTTATTTTGCCAAGTCCGGGGATGCCTACTTTGGAATGAAGAGGACTCGAATTTCGCATAGGAGAGGGATGTAGTCTGGAACCCGACGGTCTAAATGCCGACCACCGGCTTCCAGACTGCTTTATCCCGACTAGGGATGAATGACAGGTGTCTATATGTAGACGCCTGTAATTTGCCCGACATCGGGAGACCGGTGCCCGGCATCCTGATCGAGTGGATGCCGAGCGCCGCAGTGGACAGCCACGGGAGGGGAGGGTTAGGTTTTGGGCTCCTGGTGGGGACTTAGGGTTAGGCACCCCCCAGGAGGTTAGGGTTAGGCTAGGGGGAGGGAGGGTTAAGGTTAGGCAACCCCCAGGGGAGGTTAGGGTTAGGCACCCGCCTAGGGGACTTAGGTTTAGGCAGTGGGGAAGGGGGGGTTAGGTTTAGGCCCTTAGGGGGGGTTAGGGTTAGGCACCCCTAAGGAGGGTTAGGGGGGTTAGGTTAGTAAATACTTACCTTTAGGACGATCGGGATTTCCTCCGTTGTTGGGAATTGAGCGGCCAGTGGTAATACATATCACACCCATAGGAAAAGGGGAGTATGGATATTTTTGGGTCAATGCTTCAGCTGGGGGACCCGGTAAAAAGGCTCCCCTGGCTGTGGCATTAGACCCCACTAGAAAAAGTCTGGTGCTGGTTCTGGATAATACAGGGGGCCCCTACAAATTTTTCCCCCTGTATTTCTAGAACCAGGACCGGATCAGAGCCCAGTGCTGGTTGCGCAAATCACGGGGGACCCCTACATCATTTGTCCCCTCATATTTTGGCAACCAGGGCTGGTTCTGACTAGCCCGGTGCTCGTTGTGCTTTAAAACAGGGAACTTACGTCGTTTGTCCCCTGTATTTAAGCACAACCAGCACTGGATCACTAAAAGCCCAGGGCTGGTTGCTATTTTGGGGGGAGCACACAGTTTTTTTAAGTTTTCTTTTACACAGGAATCGTTTTTTTTTTTTTAACCACAGCAGCACTGACGGGTCTCACTGATCCCGACCGTGGTTCTTTGTCAATGACACAGATGCATGTAGCACGGATCTCCCTGGTCCGTGCATGCATCTCTGTCATTAAAATACACAGCAGCACAGACTGGTCTCACTGATCCCGTCCGTGCTTCTGTGTTAATGACACAGGTGCATGTAGCACGGATCTCCCAGATCCGAGTCTGCATCTATGTCATATCACACTCGATCTAATGCATATGCAAATCATTAGATCATGCACGATAGATTGGGTGAACATCGTGCAGCTTTTGCTGCACATCGGTCACTTCAGCTACCGGAGAGAGTTCAAGGGAAATTGTATACAAGATCGTCTCGTATACTAATCGCGCCATGTATGGGCACCTTAAGACTTAGATCAAGAAGTGACACATCAGATTTTCTAACTGAAATGACAACTTAATTTAATAAGGTTTACTATAAACCAAACAATCCCAATTTTGGGGAGATACATTATCTCTATAGCTTCCTTATGGGCTTGTATCTATTGATGACACCATACATGCCTAGTTCAATAAGTTCAGTGGTGTAACAATAGCCCCCGCAGACCCTTCAGTTGCTTGGAGGCACGGTGGCCTCGGGGCAGATTCCAAGCGGTCTAGCAGTCCGCATGGATCTTCTGAAAATGTCCCTCCAAAAATGTATGCCACCTTGAGGAGACAGATCCTAGAGGTCCTACTTGACCTCTAGCGTCTGTCAGGGAAGCATAGCGTGGGGAGTGTGGGGAACGCAGGCCCCGCCGGAGAAGACACAGAAAGCTGCATCTTCTGCCATGAAACCACTGACAATGAGCATGAGACCCCTGATGAGCATGAAACCCCTGGCAACAAGCATGGAGCCCCTGACAACGAGCATGGAAACCAATGGCAACGAGCATGGAACCTAGAGCATAAAAACCCTAACAATGAGCATGAAACCCCTGACAACGAGCAGATAATTTAAAAGTAATTAGAAGCCTTACTGTGGGGCATAAAATGGTGTCAGGGGCAAAACTGTATGTGGCAAAATGTGTAATGGGCATTACATTGTGTGGCATACTGTGTAATGGGCATTACGGTGTGTGGCATATTGTGTAATGGGCATTACGATGTATGGCACAATGTGTAATGGGCATTACGGTGTGTGGAATAATGTGTAATGTGCATTTCGGTGTGTGGCATATTGTTTAATGGGTATTACTGTGTGGAATAATGTGTAAGGTGCATTACGGTGTGTGGCATAATGTGTATTGGGCATTACAGTGTGTGGCATAATGTGTAATGGGCATTATGGTGTGTGGCATGTGTAATGGGCATTGGCGCGTTACATAATATGTGAGGGGCATTACGCTGTGTGGCATAATGTATAAGGAGGAAAAACGACAAATAAAGCAAACCGTGTATGAGGGGTGGGGCTCATTTTTAACTGTTCGCACTGGGAGCCAATTTGCCTAGAAAAGATATTGTATTAGTTTTAGCAAAATGCTATGGGGGGGGTATCTGAAACTTTATTGTCAGGGGGTAGCAAAATTTATAGTTACGCCACTGCATAGGTTACAAATTTGTGCAGAGATCTTCTCAAATATTGATTATGGAAGATAGTGCTTGGATGTGTTAGTTTACTGAATAAATACATAATGCACTTGGAGCGACACCAAGCAGTCCTTCCAATCAAAAGAATTTCTAGAATCTTGGATCATCTTTGGATGCAATAAACTAAAGTTCGTAAAACCAAGCATCTCTCCATAAACACTCAAATGGATGACACAAAGCAGGCTTAGTATATTATTTACAAACTTCCTGCTTAGGCCATAATAATGACAGGGCATAAGAAAATAATGGGCCATTGATATCATGGAGCTGCACATTAGTTAATGTTTTTTTTTCTTACAAATCTGTATTGATGTGTGATCAAAATAGGGACTCTCCTGGACTCCCCTTCACTGTCACAGAATACAACACAGCTAGTGTGGGAAACCACTTATAGATGGCTGGCCGACCTAGTTCATCTCATTAGACAGCAGGGCTCCGAACTGAGCACTTTATGTTATCTAAACGTTCTTTTTTATTTTTGTTTTCATTGCATTTTCTTGCATGGATTGCCATTTGGATTACAGAGAAAAAGTTATTTTTTTTATTACACATGAAGGATTTTAAATTAAAACGGCAAGAATTTCCACTGGATGATGGCAATTGAATAATGTAAACGTGGGTATTAGGGAGTGTTTTATTTATCTAAATTACCTGTCCGGGGGTCCTGATTCCATACCATCAGTCAGGAGGAGTAGCAAGAGGCGCACTGTAACTTTTGTTTTTGTTAAAGCATTTTCTAGCTAGGACTTCTCCTATTTTATTTTCAATAACTCATTCATTTCAATTAAGTTTCTACATGCTGAAAACCCCATTGAAAATAATGGACTAATGAAATAAGGGGGTCATTCAGACCCGTTTGCGAGCGCAGGACGCTCGCAAGCGGGTCGATGTTGCCCCACTGCGCATGCGCGAGACCCGGATAGCTCCGGGCTCTCCGTCGCTCCGGGTCTCGCACCAAAGGAGTTGGTCTCGCACCCTGTCGATGTTGATTGACAGCACGCCCCCTTTGGTGGGCGTGCCGGGGGCGTGGCTGCCAGACGGAGGCGTTCCCATGGGAACGCCTACCGTCTGAAGCCGGCCCCACTGACATCACTAGTGATGTCAGTGGGAGTGCCAAAATCACTCCAGGGCTTGCGGCAGCGAGACCCTACCGCAGGGTCTCCATCGCAAGCCCGATGGTCGCGATGGTCTTGACCATCGCGACCATCATCATGGACGCTCGCATAAGCTGTGAGTGGTCACCCACAGCTATGCGAGCGTCCAGGAGGACGCTCCATTTTCATGGAGGAGGGCCCTGATTCAGAACGAGCGCTCTGGTCAGAGCGTTCGGCTCTGAATCAGGACCTAAGTGTAAAGGCTCCATGCCATGCGTCTGGATGCATTTGCAAATGCATATAGCACATATCATCCATGGGTATATTGCACAAAGTACAGATGACATGCATGTAAATGACAACATGGAAAACAAAACAATGTAAAAATGTACAATGATTACTAATCCCTAATGTTGTATATCCTGCAGTACTTAATTTATTTCCCACAGCATGTTTCCATTCACTTTTCAATAACCATCAATGGGAAACTGCATGCTACACCAGATCAAAGGATTCTCGAGAAAAGTGCTCCTCTTGCTTTTACCTTCATATTCAGTAAAGATCGCTATTGCGATCACAATAGTGATTACGCACGCAGTCTCACTGCGAAGATATACTAATGATTGCAATCGCAGCTTAACATAAGGACGCCCACCTTACCTTACACACATCCTTAATACTTAGCAAGTCTGCGAAACCATCGGTAACATCGAGTACAATCGGAGCCTCACGGACAATTGCACAAGCCTGACCTTACTCAGAAATTGCTAACCTCATCGCACGCAATGCAAGGCCAAGCTGGGTATGGCATCGCAATGGCTAATTTATGCACCTCCCCAAACAGTACTTCCTGTTAATCACTCTGCGATGGGTCTGCGTAGTCACTGCGATCACAGTCCCGATCGCAGTGGAGACTTCGTGCACGTGCACTGCAATGCATGCGCAGAACGCAACAAACGGCCGATTGCGTTTGTAATCGCAACAGCGATCCTTGCTGTATCAAGCCCATAGTTGGGTGAATTTGCAGTAAACCATTACACATATTGAAATTTGTACCATTATCTGCCCAGTAGAGGGCGGACAATGCCTGGCATTGGTGCAGGCTTCCATGTTTTCTAATAGAATAATTAATTCAATTTAATTTTCCATGTAAGTGATGTCACTACACAGCAAATCTTTATGGTAAGTGTGCAATCTAATTTGCATTTGAAAACATTTGATGGTCAGCAATATAAAAAATAAGCTCTCACTGTGACATATTGAGCAGCTTCACTGCAATTAACCTTTTTCAGACCAAACTACTATACACCATAGAACATAGATACCACATCTGTCTAGTTTCACCACTGGGGTTTAGGTTTACATGGAACCAAAGACTCATTAAGCGGCAAAAGTTTGTTGTCTATAAATTTTGCATGTTTACAGCATATCTTACATAAGCCTTTAATTGCTTAGAACTACAATAATGTTTGTCTTTTAATTATGTTTTAATGGAAGTTGTACAAAAAATACAAAGTGCATGGGGCACCCAGGAGACAGCATTATCTTCAGTGTGCTAAGCTGGCTCCCAGATTGCCTCCACATGACAGATCTGCTGCGTGGGCTGGAGAAGACTGCCAGGAAGAGAGCACAGAGGCCTATTTATCAAATAATATTTATGGGTGTTTTCGGGGGGGTACCCACAAATATTAAGGATCTCTTGTCCCTACCATGTAGGGACCATAGCAGATATTTTTTATATCTGCTGCGGTTCCTCCATTTCGGACAGCAGAGGCAGCTCTTATAGGTTTCTATGGGGAATTCTAGGCTGTCGGATTTACCAAACAGCTTTTGATGGCAATAACCCATTGTAGCCTATGGGATGTGGTACATTCACAAAATGTAAAGGGAGAGGGATCCGTTGCTGCGGTGCTAGGCATTGATGCATGTGCGGCATACATGCCTACCCTCCCGGTATTCGCAGGAGGCTTCTGATTTTTTGGGTAACCTCCCGCACCCCCGGAAGGGTAGGCACTTCTCCCGCATTCTGCCCACTTCCTAGTGAAGTGGGCAGAATGGGGAGAATTTCCGCGGTGATCGCGGGTCCCTGTTTAGGGGGCGGGGCTTAATAACACGATTCTTCATGAATCGCATCATTTAGTCCCACCCCCTATGTAAATGTGAACCAATCGCAACTATTTACCGCGAATGGGGTGGGGCTTAATTACATGAACCGTCAGGCCCCGCCCCTGTCACAACTCACTTGCTTCTCCCCGGGAGGAGAAATTAAAGGTAGGCAACTATGATGTGCAGTAGAACCAGGGGAGTAACTAGGTATTTGAAGGCCCCTGTTACAGGAAAGATCTATTATTCACCATTTAGGACTCACAGATACTGGTCATTTCGTGAATAGAAACCAGTTTTACTTGTTTCCATTTAACTTATAAAAAGACCTAGCCATTGTCACACACTTGATCAAAACCAGCTTTTGTATAGAGATTACTTCCCCCGCTTTCCGTGTCCAAGATCTTATGTGAGAGAGTTAGGGGTCTATTTACTAAGCAGTGTTAGAAGACAGAGTGAAACGTGATAAGGTGCCAGCCAATCAGCTCCCAACTGTCATTTTTCAAACACAGCCTGCGAGATAGCAGTTAGGAGCTGATTGGCTGGCACATTGTCACTTTTCACTTTGTCTCCTAACACTGCTTAGTAAATAGATCCCTTAGCAACAGGGCTGGACACATGTGTTGAAGACTGCTAACTGGAGAGGTTCAAGCCAGGCCTGTAATCTCAAGGGCAATAAGTATCATTATTATCACATTGAACCATTAGGATATATATATATATATATATATATATACATATATGTCTTTCCATCAGGTACAGTCCTAAGGAAGAGGCTTTAGAGCCTTGAAACGTCGACCTATATCTGTACCCATGTTTTGCTTATTTAAACACCTTTTGATCTTTATTGTTGTGAGTGCCGCCTCCTTCTTTTCTTTACTATTGTGATGCTACCAAGCACCACCATAGGAGAAGTCCTGTGTTTTATATATATATATATATATATATATATATATATATATAAACTGTATTTTATATGTGTAATTGTGTAGTTGTTTGTATTCTGTACTGTGTATATCGTATTTTGAGAACTAATATTATACAGAGAACTCTGTGGGTATTTTATGTTATTTCATGTGGTGAAAGCACTAAGTGGGGAAAGATTTATAGAACAAGGAACAGTATAAGGAAATAAAGGGAATATACGATCCTTTTATACTGGCGAGCCAAGGCCCTACTGTTTTATTCTGTAATTTTATACTAGGATACAGTGATAAATCAGGGTTAATCTGTAGGTCAAAGATTTGGTAGAAAAGCCAGGGACAGTTAACAAGTACACAGAAGGAAGTGTTACTAGAGTGTTACTACTGCAAGTCTTTTCTAGAAATTTGGACAGATAACAAGCTTTCACCTGAGACAAAAAAATACAATTACAGCGAACCTAGAAAAATTTAAAGTTCCTTGGATACTTGTTTATTTCTTTGTCTTCCCAAATTTGAAGAGATATCAAGGAGCAGATTGTCGCATGCTAAGGACTGGAACGCAGTTTCGCTTTTTGAAGTATTGCTGTATTGAAGTAGAGTCTTGCCGGACGGAGAGAAATTAAAGAGGAATTCTTTACGTCTTGGTGATTTAAGGTGGTCAGATTTAGCACGGTGAGAAATAACGCAGATCACCGTCAATGAGTTCTACAAAGGAACAGGTGAGTATGAATTTTTTTACTATTGGGAAATTGTGCAAAATACAGTACATTTAACCCTGTAATTCCCAACAAATACATCCCAGCTGAGATATTATGGGCCGCCCCATTTGTAGCGAGCCCCGGAGCGAGAGAATTTCTTGCGAGCGGGTCTGAATGAGGTCCTCTGTTCTTATGACTCATAGAATTTTACCACAAGATCCCCGGTCTATCAGACAGGGTATACTGTGCCATTCACCTGGAGAAGGATTAGAACCTCTCCCTGCAGTAACCTCACATCTTCAAGTGGAACTGACAAGGCTCAATCATCAGCTCCTTGGACATCCTGGCCGGCATAAACTTCTCTCTTTTAAAGAGGAAATTATACTGGTCGGGAATTTTCAAAACAGTAGAAAATGTCAGCCAACAGTGTTTGGTGTGTGCCCAAATCAACCCTCGGGCACCAGCTCTCTCTTAAGCCAGTGTTACAGCTTTGCGGCTGCATAAACCCTATCTACAGGGGGAGACACCTATGCCCTCTGTAGGTGATTTAGTAATGGTTAAAGTTTTCTGTAAAGCAGGTCCTTGGGATGCAAACTGGGAAGGGCCTTATCAAGATCTTGAAGTTATGGGTGATACTATGCTAAAAGTACAAAGACCACTGACAACTAAAAATGAATCTCAAAGGAGGTGCAAGGTATTCTGGGTACATATTGATCAGGTGAAAACCACAATTTTGTTTTTTTGTTTTTTCTGTATATGACAATTTGTGAATTAGTTTTTGAAAGCTATCTGTATACTCATATTTTTTGTTTTCTCTCTCCTACAGGCCAATGAGGCAGGTTGTTTAAAGATGGTCTAATATTTAAAAAGGATGATTTTCTGTTATTAGTAAATTGATTGGTTACACCTAGTTTGTGTGTTTGGAAATGGCTAGAAAGAAGTTACATATTGACACACCTGCATTATGTATACAAACATTTCTTTCTATTTTCGCAGTAGATCGAAAAGCAGGCCAAAGTGGATCAAAGAGCTCAAGACTTCGCTGATTCTCCTTACCAATTATTGACAGTAGAAAAAGGGGGAGTGTTATATGGGTATTTGAAAGATGAAAATGTAGGACTTCCCAGATTAGTTATATTTTATTTTGTAGAGACAACTAATGCTCTGAGGGAGAAAACCCCAAGAATTTCTGTTTTTCGTCTTTACAGAGAACCAAATCAGCAACAGGATATCTAAAAGCTGCAGGTGGATCGGATGGAAGAGAAGACGTCAGATTTGGTAGGAAAGGTGGATACATTCAAAAGTACTGATATCTCCTAATTTCCTACTTAGATGCAGATGACAAAGAGGCGGCCCAGCTGTAGACAGATGATACTTCTGATAGATGACTGCATAGACCCAGGACCAGCGCTAGGCTTTGCTGCGCCCAGCGGCATCCTGTATTGCCGCCCCTTCCTTCCTCCGCTCCCTCCCCCTGAGCGTATATCATCAAAATAACGCCGGGCAGGAGGGTGGGCTTTTCCTGCGGCCGCCGGTTACCATAGAGATCCGGGCAACGGACCGGCTTGCCCGTGCCTGGAGCCCCCACTGCATGGACCCTAAGATGATCAGATGGAACACAGATCGGAAGGACCGGGATACAGGTGACCCAAACCAGATGGTCCAAAGATGACTACACCCCAGAAGTGCCCACCTCATTTGGCAAAGAAGATAACATCAAAGAAACAACTATAGGCCTTTAGTTTCAAATGTTTAGGAAAGAGCCTGCTGCTTACATAGGAAAATTTATTGTCCTTGTATAAATACGCATAAATACAAAACAAGCTTTTTCCATCTACCTATGTCGTAGGAAAGAAACGCTGCTTCTCAACCCTTTCATTACTTCTTACTAGGGATGTGCAGGCTCGGTTTTACTCGGATTTACTCGGTTCTTATCGCCACTTTACCGCAAATTCGGATTTATTATATTGGCTATCCAAAACACATGATAGGCGATAGCCAATAAAATGCCGTTTAAAGATCCGAGTAAATCCGAGTAAAACCGAACCCGCTCACCCCTACTTCTTACAAAAAGTACATTGTCATAATTCATATGTATATACACACACTAAATAGGTGACATAATATACATATGTCAGTTGGACACAGGGCCGGATTAAGGACAGCGGGGGCCCCTGGGCAACAAAATTGCGGGGGCCCCTATCAATAAATATATATATGCTCACTATATATATATATATATATATATATATATATATTTTTTTTTATTATTATTATTATTTTGGTTCAGGGTACTTGCTTAAATATATGTGTGTGTATATATATATATATATATATATATATACACACACACATATATATATATATACAAGCATATATATATATACATGCATATATATATATATATATATATATATATACCTCAACGTCGGCACTCCGTTACAAATGGATAAGACAGCAGGATTGAGCATCAATCTATATACTATATATATAGATATCTCTCTCTCGCTCTCTCTATATATATATATAGTGTGTGTGTGTATATATATATATATATATATATACATATATATATATATATACACACACTGTAGATCTATATAGATATATCTATATAGATCTACAGTGTATTTATATAGATATATAAAATCTACATAGATCTATATAAATAAGTTTATGTGACATGACTACCTGCCTCTCTAGCTCTTTCTCACAGGCAGGGACGCAGGGAACAAACAGTGAGAACTCACTGTCACTTGCAGCAGGCTGGCAGCGCCGCTGAGGAATGGATAACAATGAGTGAAAGAGCGCCTTGGGCGTCTCACTGACGTCCTCTCAGCAGCATCACAGGCACACAGTCCTGGTCTCGCGGGATTATGACATAATCTCGCGAGACCCCGACTGTGGAGAAGTTCCTCGGCGGCCGCTGTAAAAAAACAGCTGAGCCGCCGAATGCAGTGCACGGGTCAGCAGCCATTTCATTGTAAATGCAGTGGGGGAAGTGTGCCAATGTGTGGGGGCCCTCTATGTGTGGGGGCCCCAGGACGACCGCCCCCTTCGCCCCGCCTATAATCCAGCCCTGGCTGGACACATGTGTTGAAGACTGCTGAATGGAGAGGTTCAAGCCAGGCCTGTAATCCCAAGGACAATAATTATCATTATTATTACATTGAACCATTAAAAGATATATATATAAATATATATATATATATATATATATATTTAAACTGTATTTTATATGTGTAATTGTGTAGTTATTTTTATTTCGTACTGTGTAAATTGTATTTTGATAAACTAATATTATACAGAGAACTCTCTGGGTGTTTTATGTTATTTCATGTGGTGAAAGCACTAAGTGGGAAAAGATTTATAGAACAAGGAACAGTATAAGGAATAAAGGGGATATAACGATCCTTTTATAGCCCCATAGCAAAAGTTTGTAAGAGCCCCTATGTAACAGCCATTGATGGAAAAGTAAATAACATGTAACTTTGAGATGAAAGATGGCCCCCCCTCAGCTCTGGGCCCCATAGCAGCTGCACCCAGCAGCAGATTGCAGGGTCATGCTCCTATTAGAGCCCCTGTCCCAGCGACTGAGAAATAAAAAATTCAGGCACATAAGGATTCTTTATTTCTGTGAATTCCGTCAAAGGAATCTTTATTTTCGTGGGCAGACCCCATAAATTAATAAATGAGCCCCTTAGTGCCCTAAGTTAAATGTTTTCTCCTGGCTAAACAGGGGAACTTTTCATTTTTTTTGATGGCCTGTTGAGAAGGTTGGAGCTTATTACTTAGGGCCATATTCATTATGTTAATTATTGGGGTCTAACTTGTGTCGGGCGCTGGAGCAATTCACCATTGCTCTGGTGTGGAGACAGCCAATACAAAAATTTGCTGTCTCCCCGACTGTTTCACTGCTACTTTTCTGACTCAGCAGAACTAGAGTTCACACAGGCGCACAAAGGTCCGGCATCCAGAGGAAGAAGCTGGACAGGGGCGGAGGAATCCAAAAGGATCCCTCTTCGCCACCTGGGACTCATTCCCATAGGGAAGGAACAGGTGTGTGGGAGAAAACACCATCTGAAGATGGAGAATCAGTCATGCGCCTAAAATATTGTATTTTCGGAGCTTGATGAATTTAGGACCCCATACTAGTGTATGAGGACAGAGAGCCACATCGGAAGTGAAATGTAAGCAGGATCTGTGATATCTCCTGTGTATCCTTTATGATGCATGGCCCCAAATCTTAAATTTAAACAAAAGTAGGTGAACATTTTCATTTTCACCTGCTTTTATAGAAATTAAGTGATGATGAATAGACCCCTTGGTGAACAAGGCAAAACTAGGAGACCTAGGGGTCTATTTATCAAACTAATTCTGTAATTAAGACATGTGCACAAATAGTTGTTTACACACATTTAAGACAGAATTACTTTTCACACAGCTTTATTAAGATATTAAGCAGGAGATATTAGAGATATCTTCTGCTTTGCAACCAACAATGCTCATAACAGCTATCCCCATAGAAAACTATTTAACACATTTTGAATAACTTAGTTGCTAGCAAAATCTTCAGATGGTATTAGCCCTCTGTTCCCTATAGGGGACGTCCTAACAGATAATGCAATCCCCCTCTGGTAGGCTGGTGTGACCACGATGCCCATCGCAAGTTTTCTGCCCTGCATATGCACGACCGGATTAAGGACCTGATTCAGACCGGTTCGCTAGTTGTGGCCGTTCGCTCCCAGCATATGGAAATTCAGCTAAGTGATGTCAAGGAATCCGCTCGCACAGCAAGACATAAGCACGCCCACTATGTCTTGGCGAGTTATCACTTTGTGTTTATAGACGCCCACCAGCCTGTCTTTAGCTGCCCACTAGCATACATCATCTCCAGGCAGTACATACAACCATCGGTACATCGGGAACCATCGGATCAGACAGTAGCGCTTGCGGTTCACTGTACCCTACCACAAGCACTGCGAGCACTTCAGTGTAAAAATCTACCAGGTGACGTGTACTATGACGCTGCCTGTTAATTATGCACACCTCTGAAACGGTGTTGAAACACTCTGGCACGCCTGCGTCCGCAACTCCACTCCCCCGTTACTACTGCCCTGCTCCTGTTACCACCCTCAAACGGCCTCTCCTGTCACTCATTCTACTGAGCTGTCCTGGCATGGCGAGCAAGCACATTCCGTTCCCTCGTACTAGTTTGCACACGCGCACTGCGAACTATACGCATGCGCACATTAGCGAACATCGTCTGCAACGAGCGGCCGCTTTCTAGAGAACGGGTCTGAATCAGGTCCTAAGTGTAAGCGTAGTTTCGTAGCCAGGTTTGAACCTAAAAATAAAGTGAGCATGTAAGCTATCACTTTCCTTCTTACAGATCGTCGGG
Organism: Taudactylus pleione; assembly: GCA_031769625.1. Classification (NCBI taxonomy): domain Eukaryota; kingdom Metazoa; phylum Chordata; class Amphibia; order Anura; family Myobatrachidae; genus Taudactylus; species Taudactylus pleione. Next base: position 23,682,676 of record JAUIMM010000005.1, on the reverse strand, counting down.
ACAGGCTATTATCTGAACCGTGTCCACATAATTGATCATTGGTAAATTCCCCTCAAAAATATTCCTTATGCAATTTTCAGCTACATAACAGCTTCAATTATCCTGTATATACTACATATTAGGGATGTGCGCCGGACCATTTTTGCTGGATTTGGCTCTGACTCGTCGTTCGGCTTTGGATTTGACAAACCTGCAGTGACTGGCTTTGAATTTTTTACAAAAATTTACAAAAAAAAGCTACAGTCACATAATTTTGGCTATTTTTTGTTCCTAGAGTATTAATAACCTCAATAACATTAATTTCCAGTCATTACCTGACAATTTAGACCACCTCACAGCTTATAATGTTGTTTTCACCCTTATTGGCCAATGGTTGCAGTGAGCTGACTAGTTACTAAGCGACAGAGCAGAGGCACAGCAGCACACACACCACAGTTTAAAGCACATCTATGAAACATTGCCACACAGCAGTGGCAGAAATGAAAGGTAGTGCAAGATGGAATTGTCCTTGGGCCCTCCCACCCACCCTTATGTTGGATATTAAAAAGGACATGCACACTAACAAACCAAGCACTTCAGCGACATGGACTGACACTTTTGTGGCTGATGTGCTTGGTTTGTTTGGGCCCCCACAAAACAGGCTACCAATCGACTTAAGGCAAGATGGCATCGTCATTGCAAGATGTCATCGTCATTGCCATCCTCACCCTCATTAGTGTTTACATCATCCTCACACAATATTAAATAATCCCCGCTGGAATCCACCATTATAGAAGACTCTGACGTAATTGCCGGGAAAGGTCTTCCTCGTGGAATTTCCAGTTCATTTTGATGAACATCATCTTTTCCACATTTTGAGGAAGTAGCCTCACTCACAAAGTTCCCAGCAGTGTTGAAAACTCTACACACTGGAGGGTGGGCAGCTTAAGTAATGCAAAGCCAGTTCATACAAGGGCCTCCAAATTGCCTTTTTTTCCTTCCTGTTCTCGAAGGGACTCTGTGACATGTCTATTTTTATGGTGTCATGAAAATAATCGTCCACCATTCTTTGGATGGTGATTGTATCAGATGGAGTTGTGGTAGAGGTGTCATTAATGTTGGGCAATTCTTTTAGACCCTACCAGATGTCGAAATGTTAGGTTGACTTATTTGCATCACCACTGGGTCTTTTGGGAAAGCCGATTTTTTTTCTGGCTGCTGCTGAAGAAATTGAAGGAGATGTCGTAGTGCTTGTGACACTTGCCAACTTGCTCACCAGTAGCTCTTTGCATCTTTTAAGATCTGGGTCAGTTGGAAAGAAAGACACAGCTTACGACTTAAACCTAGGATCAATGTAGTGATAAGATTTCAAGTTCATGGCCACCCGTGGATCCTGGTGAAGCGAATAAAGGACTTGATCTACAAGTCCAGCATACTTTGCGGATTCGCTTTGTTTAATCTCCTCCTTCAATTTCTCCAGCTGATTTTCCAAAAGCCTAATTAGGGGAATTACCTTACTCAATCTAGCAGTGTCAGCACTCACTTCACATGTGGCTACTTCAAATGGTTTGAGCACCTTGCACAAGACAGAAAGTACTCTCCACTGTGCTGGGCTGAGGTACATTCCCCCTCCTCTCCCGCTTGTTGTATAGCTATGGATTGCTTTTAGCTGTTCTTCCATCCGCTGAAGCATATAAAGGGTGGAGATCCACATTGTTACCACCTCTTGCTTCAGTTGATGGCAGGGCAAATGAAACTGTTCTTGCAGGTGCAGCAATCTCCTGCAGCATGTTGCTGAATGCCGAAAATGTCCCGAAAATTTTCGGGTCACAGACCGCATCTTCTGCATGCCCCTGTCATTTTAAAAAAAAACCCTGCACCAGTAAGTTGATTGTGTGAGCAAAACAGGGGATGTGTTGAAATTCACCCAGCTGTAATGCTTTCTCAATATTTGTAGCGTTGTCAGACATTACAAATCCTGAGGACAGTCCAAGTGGGGTAAGCCATGTTTCAATTACATCTCTTAGTTTTTAAGAGGTTGTCAGCAGTATACCTCTTATTGAATCCGGTGATGCACAGAGTTGCCTGCCTCTGAATGAGCTGGTGTTGTTTGTTAGATACTGCTTGTGCTGCTGCTGAAGGCGATTCACCTACCCTGTGGGCTGTCACGGTCATGTAATCTTTAGTTTGCCCACTATCGCTTGTCCTCATATCTGTGGTTAAGTGGACATTTGTTACAATGGCATTTTGTAGGGCAATAATTAGGTTATTTTTAACGCACTGGTACAGCCGAGGAATGGCTTTTTGGGTAAAAATGAAACAGAGATGGAATTTGGTACCGGGGACACAGAACCTCAATTAACTTTGTAAAACCCACTGCATTAATAGCGGATATTGAACACAGATCTAATACCAGCATAGCTGTCATGGCGTCAGTGATCCGCTGTGGGACTTGGTGAGAGCTGTCAGACTTGCTTCCCCTTGCACCTCGGCGTGCCCTTACTTCTGTGTAAGTACTACATGCCAAATAAGTGGTCATCAATACTAATTATCAGACGTTATTAGATAACACTAACATATGTGTATAAGCATCACTTTGTGACCCAACTACACTTCCTATTTAAATAAAGACAATTTGACTACAAAACAATTGTCTTTTTTTGCGAGCTCATTGCAGTAAGTTTATTTTTTAAATTGTTCTGGATTCAAGTATTTGGAAACCTGTTACTAAAAATCTGGGCTTTGTCCATGAGCCATAACACTTTGGGCCTGTTTCTAAGTCGCAGGGAAGTTGGAATGCAGACGGCATCTAGTGATTTGTAACACACTGTGCATGCGTTATGTGCTGCATATGCATTTGTAAGTACTTACGATTCTGACCCATATCGTCTTTTCTCTGCGACTGCTGAGTGGGCGCAAGTGGATGGCAACAGGGCGTTCGCATATAAGAGAAACATTATGTGGGTGTGTAGCCAGAGTTCCAACCTATTCCTGTCTGTGCACAGTGCACATTAAATGCAGTTGCATCTCCTGCTCTCAGTATGGGGCAGATATAACTGCTGATGATTTTGACTACTCTCACGGAAGAACTGTCTTGGTGCATAGATACATATGACTCAGAATATTAGCATTCCATTCTCAGTCCCTGTCCAGAATTGCGTTCACATTGTGTGCAGCTCAGTATCAGGCTTTTTATATATATGCAACATATTTAGAAAGTACTTTTAGTTTTGATGGCAAATATGAAAATTAAAAAATAAATCAATTAAAAGATAGTGTGAGCTCTGTCAAGTCATCTTTTTGTAAGTGGGAGATTTATATTCCTGCCTTATCCATTTCTTAATAACATTGTAGTTACACCATACTGGTGGCATGAATGGATAGCAGCAGAATATGTTTCTGTGCCTGTTACATTTAATATATGTCTACTTACATATTGTTAGTTTAAGAACTGTAAACATCTTGGCATGCTTTTGAAACTGGTCCTCTATTTGGATTTCACTGCTCCAACAGTATACGTCAGTGGGGTGTAGTAACCCATCTCCTCCCTAGCAGCCACTGAGATCATGCGGAACTGCTATATGAACATTTCCGCTCACATTATAGAGAATATGTTACAAGAGCATACTTCCCGACTGTCTAAATTTTGGCAGGATAGTCCTGCTTTTCCAGGCACTGCCCCACCACCCCACCCCTGGGCCCATTGACCTGCACGGGGAAAAAAGGTTGGGAGGTCACTCTTTCACCTACTGCTATGAAGAGCAGAGTAGCAGTGCATGAGTGCTGTATCTAAACAGTGTAGAGGACAGACCAACAGCTCAGAAAGCGCTGGGCACGTTCCCAGTGTGACAAGCCCAGCCACGGCCCAATGTGATGTGCAACGAGTGTGACAGAAGGCCACACACCCTTTTTCTGCATGCGCCTACCCAAGGGGCGGGCTGGGCCATAGGCCAGGCCCATTTTCAGTACATTGGACTGGCCGCTTGCACCTGCACTGTTACATCATGGGCTGTGCCAACCTGTCTATTGCTAGAGGCAGTACCCAGCCATTAAGTTTACTTTCCACAAGTAAAGCGCAGTGTGGTACCGACTGTGTGGTACCGACTGTCCCGCCCCCTCTCTATTCTTCTCTCCTCCCGTCTGCTTTCAGGGAAGTGCGGCCGTCATCAAGTTCCTTCTCTCCCGCCGTGATTGATAATATGCCAGAGCCGCGGCCCTTCTGGCCCCAACAGTCCCCGACTCTTTGCTCTAAAGCCTGTCCCCATCTCCTCTGGTTACCAGCTCCCCTACACCACTAATACCCGGCACCTCGCCTCCTCCTCCTGTCCCTCGCCCCCTCCACCTCTAATGCCCAGTTCCCCGCCTAATCATCCTGTCCTCTGCTTCCCTCCACCTCTAATACCCACCTACACCTCCTGTCCCCGGCTTCCCTCCACCTCTAATCCCCAACTCCTCCTATCCCTGCCCTGGTTCCCCACTTCTTCCTCCTGTCTCCGGTCCTGCCCCGCCTCTCACACATCAAAAAAATGATTATCCATAATGAACTGTAGCCTTAGTGCATCCGATCAGCAGCTAAGCTTTTCGGAGTTTGGCCCCATTGGTTTATCTTTATACCTATTGGGGCGTATTCCTAGGAGAAGGATCTTACAATCCCTCTCCCACAGCCTCCACCCTGCTCCAGAAACTGATACTGCTCATATGTGCCATACGGGATACGCCTCCTCAGATACGCCGGCATGTAACTCGCAGGGCCAGTAGTTATTGTTACCTCTGTCCATGCAAGTTAAATTTAGTACATCACAGGGATAATCCTGTAAAAAATTATTATCCGAACTGTAATGATTTTTGCTGGATAGTCCCAATTTGAGGCATCGTCTCAATCGGCTTGACAATTGGAGGGGGGGGGGTATTTTACTGATTGCATAGGTATGCGTTATTGAAAAAAGTATAGTATAGGACTGGTGGTGGTCAGGCATGTCAGAAGTGCTGGCTATGCCTCCATGATCAATGCTCACATCTGCTTATCATGACTGTAAGCACTCAGTTGCCCCGGTTCATCTGGATGACATGTTGGGAGGCATGGTGCTACATTACATATTAGCTTTATTCCAGGAATTAAATATTTTTAAAAAAAAATTGATTCTGGTAATATATCTGGGGATGGTGTTAACAGAACTGGGAGTACCACCTTGATGCTTGGAAATTGTGTACGCCAATGGGGTTACTTTAAGGATGTGCTGCAACACATGGGCCAGTGCTTTGTGCATACCCCCAAGCTCAAATTTGCCAGCCAGCCCCTGGCCTACCCCCACCCAAATGTTGGGAGGTATGCAAGAGTAGAAAGGACCTTTACAGAAGTTAATATATTTACTGTCTATTAAGATTTCATACGACACACAAAGGTCTACTATTGTACCCATGTGGACCTGGTACTTGTCAGCTATTTACCACTCTGGCACAACTCTAAGGGGTAGCAAAATGAGGAGCATCAACTCAATGAGAAGTCTGCATGGTCATGTGAGAAAGGTCCACTAATACCCATTTTACCCCGACCTAAAAATCCCGGATTGTACGCATCAACCCAGAATTTTTGTTTTTGTAAATGTATCCACCCGGGTCCAGGGACCTGGGGATCCAACTCGTGTACTTTGCAAGGTTGACCACGGGTCGTTCCCACGCCACCCTGCAGTGTAAATAACGCGATCCGGGCCACGATGACCTAGATTGTGCCTCATGCTGCACTGGCCAGCTTCAGTGGTGCTTGGAGATTACATCATCTCCAAGCGTCCACTGTAACGCCGGAAGAGCCAGGTAACTGCAGACCTGGCTCCGGTGTGAATATCCTGGGTCGGCACCGCAGTCTAAAGGGGTAAGTTCCGGGTCTGATACGGATTGGAACCATGTTAAAACCCCCGGGTCACACCCGGAACTTTGGTATAAAAGTGGTATCAGTAAAATTCTATTATTCCTATTTTGCTAGTTGTTAGAAACATGTTTTTAAAGCAGTATTTGTGAGGAAAAATGTCTTTCAGTCCGATCCCTAGAGAAAACCCTTCCAGCTAGGATTTATGATTATCTGTGCAAAAACAAAGGTGAATTAATCAAAGTCTCTGCAACTAGGCAACTAATGACCCACTTGTGTTCAAGCTGGACTGTGCCCACACTGTGGTCCTCTACAGACTTCTGTATGACTGCACAGAAAGACATGGGTATATATAAACACATACCTCTTCATTGATAGGGTCATTGCTGTTCTCCTACTTTGCCTCAATATGTCACCTTAATTGTTTTTAAGTCAGAAATCTATACTGACATATAATATGTGAACAATACATGCATTTAATCATTTAAAAGCTGAACACATAAACCAAAGAGGTTGAAATGAAGAGCTTGGCATGAGAAAGATTGATAGCATTGCCAGTTTCCCCCATATACTGTATATTCAGGCATTATCCTAGCAGCAGCAGCAGCAGCAGCTACACATTGCTCCCCTAGGAATAAGCAGAATAGTGTCACATGACTAATTATTTGCAGGCAGAAAAAAACATGATTCTGTGTGTGTCACTCCTCAGAACAGATTGTCACAGGGCTGGCATTTATACTGTCCATATGCAGCATCTCAGCCTAAAGTCATCTCACTAACTGAATGTTTACATTAATACAGCGCCCAAGGCAGTCTCCGAGGCTCCACTAATTGGCACCACACAATGCCAACTGTATAATACGCCATTTGCGTGGGAAGGAAGATAGAGGGAAGACATAGAATCAGTAATTAAAGAACTGTACACATAGATGTAGGCAAATTCTTGCATGCATACAGGGATTGCTAGGTGATGGCTGGGTCACCCTTTTATAGCTAAGGCTTTTATTTAACATTGGTGGCAATAGGCCTATGTAAACTATCATTTCGTATCGCTACATATTATAGAGATAGCAAATTAGTTTTAGGGCCTATTTAGCAAAAATCCCTTTCCGAGGTTGGCCATATCATGCACAGTATCACTTTGAGATTGAGGGACAGAAGGAACATCCAGCCTGCTGAGGAAGAATCAATAGATGCCTCTATAGCAGTGACTTTTATCTGAATCCTACTGACAGCCACTGGTTGTTCACCTATATTTGCTAGGTTTAAAGGTTATTTTTGAGGGATCTTCTTATTTGTACGCAGTACTTACACATGCAAAAAAAATAATTAAATATATACTGTATATATATATATATATATATATATAAAAATATATATATTATAATATAATATATACACAAGTCCTGAGGAAAAGGCCCGCCGTGGCCTTGAAACGTTGACAAAGTTTGTGTAATATGTTACCTATTTAATACAAGTTTTTTTCTACAATTGGAGTGCCGCCTATTCCTTTTCTTTGGGGCTTGCATAGCTCCTAAGGGGATACCCTGCTTATATATATATTTATATATATTGTTTAGGTCGCACTCACATCTAAATATTCCTTAGCAACAACTGTGGTGTCATCCCACAAAGGAGGGCTCCATAGGAAGTCCGGCATATAGAGAAGCATAAGGAGGGGCACTCACCAGGGTTTTCAAACGATAAACCACAGTCCTTTAATGTTCTTACATAGTAAAAGTAGTCAACGTTTCGGTCACCAGCGGGGACCTTTGTCAAGACACTCAACAGCACATAACAAATAGTACAAACAGCACCCAAGAGGTTGCTGCTTCTCTTGGGTGCTGTTTGTACTATTTGTGATGTGGTGTGCTATTGTGTGTCTTGACAAAGGTCCCTGCTGGTGACCGAAACGTCGACTACTTTTACTATGCAAGAACATTAAAGGACTGTGGTTTATCGTTTTGAAAGCCCTGGTGAGTGCCCCTCCTTATATACCTCACTCTCTCTCTATACACACACACACACACACACAACACACACCCACAATGCGGCCCACATGTGCTAAATAGTGATGTATCCAATGGGTGTTATGTGTGATTTCAATGAGTAATACTATAATGTGCAGTGACCTGATGTATAATGCCTAGAGAGAGAAAGTGGAGAATTTGCTGCACACATTCCTGGCTAGAGTGAAGATAGATCCCGTTACTTGGCTTCTGGGCAAGTTAACAGATATGCCTGTGTGTGTGAGGCTCTGATTCTCCCTTGTGTCTACCACCCAAGTTCAGGGTTAAGGAATGTATAGTATTACTCTTCATTATAGTTGTGTTTGGAGTAAGGTCAAACAGATTACATCTACTATATGTTCGCTGCCAGAATAGTAAGCAGTTTCCATGTTTTTAAGCTCCATCCATGTGAGGCATGTGCCCAGGGTGTAATTATGAACGTCCTGACTATGGCATGGGAAAAGCATAAATATTGAGTGCTATTTATTATTCATGAGCTCCTGCTGAATACTGCTAACATTAGTGCACACCACATCCTCATCTCTCAGCAAGGACCCTGCCCTGCAGTGCTGCCACTCTCTGTCCTTACCTAAAAGAAAAGGGCTGATAGCTAAATGTCTCCAACTCTTTTATCTCTCCCACTCCCTCTCTTATTAGACAAGATAATTGCATTAACCATTTATATGCCATATACAAGTCACAGTCTGTAGATATTTTTGCAAACCCTAGAGATCGAAGCTTGCAAGCAGGTAGAAGGTGGTGCTTTAATATGTTTTCTATCAAAACAGACTTCTGGTCACTGAGAAAAACTCACTAACCATACCCAAAAGGTAGCTATTGATTACCTTCCATACTGGCTAACTGGAACCCTCTTCTAGGAAACAGTCCACTAGGGGTATGTCCATCGATGGCATAATCTCTGATGATCAATGGTTTAAGACATTGATCATCAGAGGTGACCATCGGGGGGGTGACCATCGATGGATGACCCATCAATGATCATTGGTTGTGACTCTGCCAACAGCAGCCGTGTATGCGCAGACCATGGCCACCGGCTGTTATTGGTCTCTTGAGCCTGATGTTTACATCTGGTAAACTGAAATCGATGGTAAAATTATTTACTATCGGGTCAACTATTGATGGTTGATGGCCATCCCTTGCCCACCAACTAGTTTTCTCAAACCACTACAATCCAGAGAATAAGCAGCATAGATACACTTATCTGGCAAACTCATTTTAAATCTCAATAATGCAAATTGTTGTACTAGTTACAATACAGCTATTTTTTTTGTCAAAAAATACCTTCGGCATGTTCACAGCTGCATTAACATAAAGGCTTAAGATGGCAGTGTTGGTCTATTGCAGCACAGGACAGCAGATGAATAGTGGATTTAGGTGTGGTCTTTTTATCAATAGGCCCATTTATTATAGTGATAAGTAGGATTATTTATCGCTACTTATTGTGGTGATAAAAAAAATCCTTTATCTCTGCAATTTACCAGACATAAATCACTGAGGTATTTATGTGATACTTAGCTGCATTGGCAATACTGTCTCAGAGCACTCAGAGCAATAACTGTTAACTTACCCCTTCTCCACTTGTGGCAGAATAAGAGCAACTGCGTTACAATGGTTTTGTTATTTAGGGTGTGTTAAGCCTCTGTAGTAGCAGTATTGCCGGCTATGCTGTGTTGGGAATACTCAAAGAGCCTTTTAAATTCAGACGGGCCTCTTGCACCAGGTATATAGCTACTGCAAGTCATGATGGCTATTTGAACAGTGACATATGACGAAAATCCACATTTAGGAGCTCATTCAGACCCTCTCGCTATGATGCGAACACTCGTAGCTGACCAATAGTTGAGATCTGCGCATGCGTATGCATCGCATTGCGCGTGCGTTAACCACAGCGAGAGATCGGGAAGCGTACGCTCGCCCAGCATAGACAGCCCAGCTGAATGAGTGACAGGTCAAGCCGTTTGTGGGTGGTGACAGAGGCAGGCCACTAGAAACGGGAGAGTGGAGGTGCGAACGCAGGCATGTCTGAGCGTCTTAGCGCCGTTGCAGATGTGTGCATAATTAACAGGCAGCGTCATTGTACACGTCACTTGATTGTATTTCACACTGAAGTGATCGCAGTGCTTGCGGTAGGGTATGGTCTACCTTAAGCGCTACGATCGCATCCCATGGTGCTCGATGTACCAATGGTTTCAGGCACTTCCAGGAGATGACGTGCGCAAGTGGGCGTCTTATGAATGGCTGGTGGGCGTCTGCATACACAAAGTGATCGCACGCCAAGACATAGTGAGCGTGCTAATGCCTTGCGATCGCCTGCCTTGCTGGACGAGTTGCATACGCATCGAGCAAGCGTTCGCATCTAGCGAGAGGGTCTGAATGAGCTCCTCAGTGCAGAGAGAAAGCTAGCTGCACAAAATTTATCTGGACATATATACAGTGCCTGTGAAACATATACTGTAACGGCATATATACAGTGCATCCGGAAATGGAATCAATTCTACACACAATACCCCATAATGACAACGTGTAGAAAGTTTTTTTGAGACTTTTGCAAATTTAACAAAAAAAAAAAAAAAAACTAAGAAAGGACAGCTCTCCCAGTAAGAGGATTTCCGGGTTTAGGACCCAGGAGTCCCTCTGCACATGTGTCGAGTGACGCATTGTGCTGGGAGGAATCCAATCGCATCCCTCTCAGGGAGAAGTGCAGCGGGGGCCATGCTGCATTCTACAGCATGGCCCCCGCTGACAATATCGCATGCAGGTCCTTAGGGCGATGTCGCTGATATAGCGTATATATCGGATCGGACGACATATGTTCTAGTCACTAGTGTGTACCCGGCTTTACTGTTATGTCGTCCTAACTGTAACTGAAATCCCAAGGTTTTAAAGCTAAATTGCCCCTTCCCTTACCAGAGAGCTGGGAACTGGGATACAGGGATGTGAGCTACAGGATTTACCAAAGGTTTGTGGTTTGTGCTCCAGTTCAGCCCCCAGCATGCCTGTAAGAGAACCCAGGGACAGAAATGTGCATTCTGCAGTCCCTGGGGCTACAGGTTAGGACATAGACAACTCAGTAAAATATTTTACCTAGGTGGTTGCACAACTTTAACCTTTAGAGACAACAATGATCTAGTCCTGGACTAAGCCTGAGCCCTAATGAAAAACCAAGCACATGGTCTAACGGTTGTGGCTAGATCCCTTATAGCTACAGGATCCTGACGTCATCAGTCACTATCCACGTGGACATAGAGTGGGAATGGTAACCTGTGACTCGCGAAGCGTGGTAAAGAAGTGAGCCTGCGAGGGTACAAATTGCTACTACTGGTGGCCAGATACTACAGCTGAGACAAAATAACGCCGCTGCCAGAGCATGGAACCGCTCTTCTGCCCTCACTGATGTCACGTCCGGGTCCTATAGATGAAGGGGAAATAGGATCAACCACGGTCTAATGTGCCCCAAATCCCTATGATTTTGTCTCCTCAATTTGTGGGAAACCTTTACCCAACATTATTTGTACAAGCGGTCTTGACCTGATAGTGGATACATTTTATTATTTATGTACCATAAGGAAGCCAATCCCGGGATTAGTAAAAAGGGCTCACTTACATGCAGAAGATCAGGCACACTGCAGAGCGCTACTGGGTAAATCCTATGTGACTCTGCAGAGGGGGTTACAGGAGCATGTGCTGAGCTCTGATTGGAGGAGCCCATCACATGCTTCTCTGACCTGTGGAGAACAGCAGCAACGCAGCCTCATGGGAGTGATTCATCTGAGACTGAGAAGCTGTGAGTGTGTCAGCTCTGCCGGCTGATTGAGGCTGTGCCTGCCAGGTCACTACGGAGTATACAAATACAGTTCTCTGTTTATTTCACCACTGATACCAATAAAAGTGTGACCCTTACACTCAAGGCCTGGTTCAGCAAGGATCGCTATTCTGCTAGAACGCACGCTCCGCAGTTGCCATTATTAGCGGTAAAATGCAAATGTTTGCAATCGCATTGCGATCACAGCTTACCATAAGGAATCCCACTTCCCCTTACACACATCCGTATAAATTGGCAACATAGCAAAATAATCGGTAACATCGAGTAACATCAGACCCATACGCACAGTTAAGGCAGGTCAGACCTCACTCAGGAATTGTTAACTTCAGTACACGCTATGAGCCCTCATGCTGCGTATGGTATTGCAGTGGATAATTTATGCACGCCCCTGTAATGGCGTTGCAACGCACTGGCACGCCTGCTTTCGCCCGACCCCCCCCACCCCTGTCACCACCCACAAATGGCTCTTTCTGTCAATCAATGTGCTCTGGGTCTGCGTAGACTCTGCAAACGCATTTCCCATCGCAATTGCTAGTTCGTGCACTGTAAATGAATCGACCGATTGCGTGCGTCTTTGCTACTGTGATCCTTGCTGAATCAGGCCCTCAGTCTCCACCTGTCAGAGACATTTATTACCCCTCTTTTTGTAAACATGTTTTGTAAAAATAATGTAATCTAAAACTTTCAAAATAGTTTTCCAAAGAAAAACTAAATATAAATGACATCTCTGAGAATAAGACAGAGGGCCTGATCCAGACCCTCTCGCAAGCGGGTGGATGGCCAGGCAGTGCGCACGTGCGGCGTGCGCGAGCCCCGGAGTGAGTGAGAAATTCACTCGCTCCGGGGCTCGCTACACACGGGGCGGCTGTCGATGTTGATCAACAGCTCGCCCCGTTTTGTAGGCGGGGAGGGGGGGTGGCTGGTCAAACTGAGGCGAAGGAACGCCTGCCATTTGAGGGCGGCCCTACTGACATCACCAGTGATGTCAGTAGTGAACTTCCGGCTCTATTAGAGTTGGAAGCTCACTGGGGCTTGCAGCAGACGAGACCCTACCACAAGGATCTCGTCGCGACCATCACCTTGCCGCTCACAAAAGCTGTGGGTGGTCACCCACAGGTTAGCGAGCGGCCAAAAGGACGTACTCAAAAAAAAAAAAACGCGAGCGGGCCTGAATCAGGGCCAGAGTACCATACCTAATACACTTTGGGGACCACAGAATAATAATACTTTCTTTGTACAATTCAATCTCGGGAACCCCGGGATTGAGATTTTTTTCAATCCCGAATCCTGGGTTAAAAATGGGATGGGATTGGCATCAACAATGTACAGTAATTGTTACTTGTGATCTTAGGGCCTGATTCAGGTTGGATCGCAAATGCGATTGTGGCGGCAACAGGGCCGGCGCTACGACTTAGACATTTGCCTAAGAGAGCGCCAGCCACTGCAGGGCAGTAGTGTGGACGGCACATAAGTGCCGCCCGCACTACACTACTAGTAACAAACACACAGCCACCGGCGGCGGCAGCTGTGTGTTTGTTTTAGCAGCCAATGAGAGTCAGACAGACTCTCATCGGCTGCTGCGCCCACTATCGAACCGAGCTTCCGGCTCCCGCAGTGGCTGATGGTTGAGACGTCATGACGTCTCTCCCATCATGCAGAGCGGGCCGGCCCGGGAGGACGCCGTACGGAGGAGCATGCCCGAGCGGGGATTAAGGTAAGTGCAGGGGTTTTTTTCTCATGTGTGTGTGTCTGGCGGGAGGGGGGGGATGGACTACTGCTGGAGTACTACTAGGGGCACTGATGGGGGTACTACTAGGGGCACTGCGGGGGTACTACTGGGGGCACTGCGGGGGTACTACTAGGGGAACTGATGGGGGTACTACTAGGGGCAGTAATGGGGGTACTACTAGGTGCACTGATGGGGATACTACTAGGGACACTGTTAGCGGCACTGCTGGGAGGACTACTGGGGGAACTGCATAGAGGGGGATTACTACTAGGGGTACTGTTGGGGGGACTGCTACTGGGGGCATTGCTAGGGCAGACTGCTACTAGGGGCACAGCTGGGAGGACTACTACTGGGGGCACTACATAGGGGAGGGATTACTGCCAGGGGGCTACTACTAGGGGCACTGCTACTGTAGGCACTGCACTTTTGGGACCACTACTGGAGGCATGCATAGGGAGGGCTGCTAGTGGGGGGGGATTACTACTGGGGCACACTACTACTGGGAGCACTACATCGGGGGACAATTACTGGGGGCACTGCATAGGGAGGGTTACTACTGGGGTCACTATATAAGGGGCACTGCATAGGTGGGGGACTACTACTGGAGGCACTGTTTAAGGGGCACTACTGAGGGCACTATATTGGGGGCACTGCATAGGGGGGACCACTACTGGGGGGACCACTACTGGGGGAACTGCATAGGGGGGAGCACTACTGGGGGCACTGCATAGGGGGGACCACTACTGGGGGCACTGCATAAGGGCTTGTGTAGCTATCAAAGGTGGGGGCAGGGGGAGGGGCGTAAGGCTGCAGAAATGCCTAGGGTGCCAAGAAACCTTGCACCGGCCCTGGGCGGCAATTACGCACGCAGTCTGACTACGATGATATGCTAATCCATCACTATGCCGTCGCAGCACTATGTAGAGACGCCCACCTTCCCTTCTTACTTACATCCGTAATACTTTGCAAGACTACGAAAACATCGGTAACATTGTGTACAATCGGAGCCTCACGCACACTTGCACAAGGTCAGACCTTGCACAAAATTTGCTGATCTTCCGGTACACAGTGAGAGATACGCATGTGCAGAGCACAACAATCGGCCGATAGCGTGCGTAGTCGCAGTTGCGATCCAACATGAATCAGGCCCTTAGTCCTAGGCACACTAATATATTATGACTGACCAGGGAAGAAAAAGTAAGAAATGGGTTTAAATTTAATAGACTGTGCTAACCCCATATTACATCTGGTTTTCTTTACCACAAAGCCCTAACCCTGGGAGTCTTCAGTAAAGTGGCTGCTGTAGCATGTAAAGCCGCAGATAATTATTTTTACTTTAGAAACTGTAAATAACTGTTACATGATTTTATTGTGTGATTTGTATTATGAGGATATATTACACTCTGAGTCCTCCTTGAACCTTTCTCTGCCCTGTATGAGAGGAAAGTGGACTAACCAGAAGAGATGTCTTACTAAGTAGAGATAATCAGCTTTCTCATTTCTTGCCTTGGATAGTTTCCATAGCAATAGCTGACATGATTTCTGTCAGTGTGTTCTCCATCCACTCTATCTGCCTGTTTCCTGACTTTCTATGCCAGCAGCTGGGGTAATGTCAGCCAGCCAATTAAAAAACCTTATTCTGCCATATAAGAGCTGGCGTGTTTAGATCACTACCACACCTTGCAGAGTCTAATCTCAATTTATATGTTTTCTTAATATACAGACTACTGAAGCTACTGGATGGGTATTGCACGACAGCATGACAATCAGAAATCCTGTTTAATAGTGTTAAATTATATATTCACAGCGGGACAGTCCCAGAAAACGGGACTGTCCCACTGGATGCGGGACAGTTGGGAGGTATGGGGTTGCCAC
Organism: Taudactylus pleione; assembly: GCA_031769625.1. Classification (NCBI taxonomy): domain Eukaryota; kingdom Metazoa; phylum Chordata; class Amphibia; order Anura; family Myobatrachidae; genus Taudactylus; species Taudactylus pleione. Next base: position 23,667,377 of record JAUIMM010000005.1, on the reverse strand, counting down.
CCGTCCTGTATAATACAGGACATACAGTACTTGCCAACTCCATGACTCCCTGAAGAGTACAGCAATTTCCATGAATGCACCTTACCCCCATTATGTAGCTGTTTTATATATATAATATATATATATATATATATATATATATAAAAAAAACAGACATATACATTCAAAATTTCAAATTAGATCAATTGTCATTTCCGTGCATTGGTTATTATAAGGCACAATGATCCCTATCTCTACATGCATTTTCTGAAAAGTATCAGTGTGTTTTCTTGTGTTGTAGATCTTACTAATTGCGGTGAAGCTCATTTACATTTGGATGTAAGTCAGTTTATGACACGCCCCTCAGATGTAGCTGTATATGATCAATTTACCGCCGCACTCATAGGTGCTGCTTTCACAATCTCCCTGAAATGCTTTTTTAAAAGTAGGCAAGTATGATACAAGATTGTTCCGGATTTGAAAGGAACATGCTACGTTCCATATTGATTCAACACAGGACGCAGTTTGTCCCGAATTAGGTCTGTGGAGTAGAGAAGTGCACTGTGCAAATGTAATTTGTGGTGCGATGCCATCGGTGACTGCGTGAGGCAGAGCTCTGAACACAGAGTGACAGACAGCCTCAGCCTCTGACTGGCTCAGCCTCTGCGTGCTGCTATGTGCAGAGTGAGAGTGCACTTTACGTGAACTCTTAGGACTCTGTTTACTACAATCCGCATTTGTAATGCAGATTGTAGTGTGATATTACCGACTGAATTCGCATTGCGAATTCAGGCAATATTACAGGGATTTACTAAAAATCCCTTGCAGGGACAGAGCTTGCAATAAAGCTCTGTCCCTGCGAATACCTTCCGCAGCCTTATCACAGTATTTTCGCAAAAAATACCGTTAGAGCGGAGCAGGAGTCCGGTAACCGGGGGAGACCCTGGATAACGCCACCTCCAGGTGGCGTTATTATCACAGGGCCTCCCTAGGTATTTTTTTCACAATTTATTTTTAGTAACTTGCACACAGATCTTATTTCCCATTACAATTATGGGAAATGCGATCTGATTACTAAAAATAAGTGATACTTAGGGGTTGGAGTAGAATTTTACGAATTCTACTCCAATTGCCCTGCAATAACTATAGGTGAAACTAAAATAATGTGAAAAGGGTGTGAAAACACCCTTTTTTTTCACTTTATTTTAGTAAAAATAATGATAATAAATAAAGCCCTATAATAATGCGAAAAAGGGTGTTTTCGTAAAAAAATTCTACAACAAGCCCTAATTATCACTTATTTTTAGTAAGCAGATCGCATTTCCCATAATTGTAATGGGAAATGTGATCTGAAAAAAAGTTAATAAAAATAAAATGTGAAAAAATACCGGGGAAAGCCCTGTGATAATAACTCCACTTGGAGGTGGCATTATCCAGGGTCTCCCCGGTTACCGGACTCCTGCTCCGCTATAACGGGCAGAGCAGAGCCCGGAGCCGGCCCCAGTGATCAGCTGTGTGGTCTAAACAGACCACATGCTGATTCACTGTAAAAAAAAAAGTTACAAAAAACCAAACAATCTTACCGGAGTCCAGGGACCAGAGTTCGGGGCTCTGGTGTTGTCCTCCCTCCGGTCAGCTGGTCTCCCATGGTGCACTGGGGCCCGGTCGTCACCTGACAGGGTCCCAGTGCAGTATGGGATGTCACCTGACCGGAGCGACAGAGAACATCACCAGAGGCCCGATAACTGCAGGTAAGTGTAATTAAGGGAGGGGGAGTCGTGGGGGGGGGTCCGCGATCGCATGGATGGGGCTTAGCGATGGGGGTAGGGCTTGGCGACAGGGTTGGCAGCGGCGGCCGGCGCATGCGCGGGCAATTGTCACGGTATTTTTTTCGAAAATACCGTGATAGGCTCCGGAGGGGATTCGCAGGGACAGAGCTTTATCACAAGCTCTGTCCCTGCAAGGGATTTGTAGTAAATCCCTGTGATATTGCCTGAATTCGGAATGCGAATTCAGTCGGTAATATCTCACTACAATCTGCATTACAAATACGAATTGTAGTAAATAGAGCCCTTAGTCACACTGCTCGCAGAGCCTGAGCCAGAGGCTGAGTGCCTGTCTGTCACTCTGAACCGGTATTCTCCAACTTAACTTGTAAACGTTGGACTAAACAGCTCGCTGAATGGAATAGCTCCGAGACCAACTTCCCGGTGCTATTCAACTCCCATTAAATTAAATCGCCCCCCTTGAAGAGAGATGCAGTGAAAAGAGATAAAGGGCCTGATTCACTATGGAACGCAACTGCGAATGCAATAGCGATTACGCACGCAGTTCAACTGCGATAGTATGTTAAACCTTTGCGATCGCAATGCCCTCGCAGCACTACACAAGGATGCCCACTTTACTTACCACACATCCGTAATGTTTAGCAAGACTGCAAAACCATTGGTACAATCGAGTACAATAGCAGCCTCATGCACACTTGCACAAGCTCTGACCTTACTCAGGAATTGCTAACTTCAGCGCACGCTATCAGGCCTCAGGCTGCATAAGCCATTGCAGTAAATAATTTATGCACACCCCTGCAATGGCGTTGAAATGCACTGGCACGCCTGCGTTCGCCCGACCACCTACAAATGGCACTTCCTGTCAATCTCTCTGTGATGGATCTGCGTAGTCACTGTGATCGCAGTCCCGATCACAATGTCTAGTTCGCGCACTGCGATGCATATGCATGCGCAGTATGCTACAATTGGCCAATTGCGTGCGTATTAGCAACTGCGTTCCTTACTGAATCAGGCCCAAAGTACCAACAAATTAGCTCCTAACTGTCATTTGTCAAACACAGCCTATAATATGGCAGCTAGATGCTGATTGATTGGTATTTTCTCTCTCTCCAAGGTTTGATACATATCCCCCTTATCGCCTGTTGACCATTCAATGATTTAACCATCGCTATTATGCTAATACAAATGCACAATGGACAGCTGTATTTTTCGCATGCTATGGAAATAGTTTCTCCTTCCTGCTTTACGCAGCAGGGGTGACATCAGCAGCCATTAGGAAGAACATCACAATTCCGACATCCATTGGATCAGAAAATTGGGTGGTTGCCAACCTTGGGTTTCTAATTGTGATCCCTACCGTGCACCGTGTAGCTGTGAAATACATATAGCAAATCATACCCAAAATAATGTCATGAACCAGCATAGGTTTACTAATGCACTGCTAAAAATCATTGAAGACAAAAGGTACAGACATAAAAGAGCATCTTGCATCCAGAGTTGGGCAAATCTCAGAAGCTAGGTTGCCATTATGCATAATAAAATTACAGCAGACGTCTACATTTTGGCATCTTTCAATGTTAATGCATGTACATCTTCCCTGGGTCCTACCAGGATCCTGCTGACTCCTATATGTACATTTACTAAAAGTGAGAGTTTTTAGAAGTGGAGCTGTTGCCCATAGCAACCAATCATATTCTAGCTAGTATCTTTTAGAAGGTGCTAGTTAAATGTTAAATAGAATCTGGTTGCCATGGGAAACATCTTCACTTCTAAAAACTCTCACTTTAGTAAAATTAACCCCCTAGATTAAACAGACTACCTGCACTTGTAATAAAGAACTGTCTATTATTTGAAGGCTTATCTACATTATCGGTTTATTAAGTAAAAAAAAAAAACAACAACAACAGAATGCATACCTCCCTTCCCACGGTTTATGTGGGCAGTCCCAGATCAATTCTTTTGTTGCGAAACAAAGGGGTAAATATACTATCCTCCGAGTTTACAAAGTCGCCGATGATGGATTACAAAGGGCAATAGTAATCACTGCTAAATCAGCATGGTTATTGAAATCCGTCTGTAAAGTTGTGAATCCAATTAATAGTAAATCTACCCCATGGACTGTTGGGAGCTATGTCCCATTAACATTTGCCCCTTTAATGCCGCTTGCAAGAGGAGATATTAGCAGAGAGGGCTGGGGGTGGTCGAGCGTTTTGGCAAAACACATTTTATGACTGCCTCTGAGCTGTGTGGACAGTTGGATGAAGTAATATGACACAGAAATCAGTTTCTTTCTTATCCATCCTATTCCTCCATTGGTTTTCTCAAGCTCTGTTCTTTTTAAAACACACCTTAAGTAAATGCTGATGTAGACGAGCGCTTGCAAACAAACAGCCGTATTCAATTTGAGCCGAGCCGCGTTAACTTAACGCCGACTTCGCCTGTTTTGTAGACGTTAAAGTATCGCGCGCGTGCACGCTTTACCCCCTTTTCAATTTCAAAGTGCGCATAAACGGCACCCGGCGATACTGTAACTAGCAGAAAGTACTGTCATTTTTGGGGAAATCAGCCTGTCAAGCCCCAAATGATGCTCTGACATGGGGGTTCACTATAGTACCCCCCGATTTGGCTCGCTGAAGGTATTTGGTGTTTTTAAATGGGCTCAGTAGCTGCTAAAAAGCGTTTTTCTATAGCTGATGCAGAATAGTATTTAGGAGTATTTTTTCCAGAAAATAAGTTATTCCAGCAAATTTGGGGTACTTGAAAATGGGGGTCCGCATATTTAAAGTTTTCAAAGTAAATTTTTGGGGTGTCCTTAAGTTTCTAATTTTTTTTTTACACAGATTACCTTTGGGGGACTGTCTGAAGGCTGCATGGGTGTTCAAGAAACGTTGCACCCCAAAACCCCAATTCTGCACTTTTTTTCCGCCTGCCATTCATAGGCGATACTTTACTGCCTATTACATTGCATTGACTTTCCGCTTAGGCGGAAAGTCCTTCAAATTGAATACGGGGTAAAACCAAAACAGGCGATAGTTACATAATCGGCGGTAACTTAACGCGGATCCGGACTTAACGCTTCAAATTGAATACGGGTCATAGAATGATACAGTGTAGATCTCCAAGGAGTTAAGTGTAGTAGAGGAGCAAAAGATATAGGCAGTGCTGCTGTGTGATTTTCTGGCAGGGCTGAGTGGGAGTCACGCGCTCTTCCATAGCAGAAACGCCGTGGGAGGAACTACGGGGAAGCGCAAATCATCTGACATGCTTCGCTGTGGCTCAACGTCAATGACACGGGGAAGAACACGTCAAAGGTCACTTCCTCCTAGTTGACTCGGCAGTACTGTAGCTAGGTGAGCTACCAAAGTGAAGACAGCGAGCTACCGGTAGCTCATGAGCTACAGGTTGGAGACCACTGGTGTAGATAAAAAACAATTAACTTACGCAATAAGATTTTTCTCAATAATCTTCTGTCAACACTGAGGATAAGAAACTGATTTCCATTTGTAAATATAAAATCTAAAGTGGAGTTTAGTGGTTTTGTAAAATTCCCAAATATTTACTGGTAATTTCATAAAAATATTTTTAATTATATTCAATGGAATATCAGTAACTAGTGTTCATTGTAGCACCCTGCTCTTGTAAAGGTGCATACACACTAGACGATATGCTCCCTGAGCGATATCGTCTAGTGTGTCCCCGGCAGGCTGTGCTCAATGTCGTTCATGACATTGAGCACAGCCGCTGAACGATATCATTAGCGATATCGTTCAGCGCCGGGCTCTCTCACCCATTCCCTGACATGCAGCAACCTGACGAGGTCGTCAGGTTGGCCTGCATGTCAGCCCGATGAACGAGGATGACGAACGACCCGCGGGAACGCGCGTCGTCGTCGTCATCGTTCATCTTTTTTGTGTTAAAAATGGACGATAAAGTGGACGACTGAACGATAACGATATCGTTATCGTTCAGTCGTCCACTTTAATCGCCCAGTGTGTACGCACCATTACAACCCGCGCAGTTCATCTTTCCTGTCTGGGGTGTCGCTCTCTGCTCTGGTACTTCTAGCACACTCTGGTCTGCATCTTAGCAGTTTGTTGTATTAGATGTGCCAGCTGAGTGTGCTAGAAGCACCAGAGCAGGGAGCGACACAACAGACAGGAAAGCGGAATTGCAGGGTTGTGACAAGGGCAGAGTGCTAGAATGAATACTAATGCTGGGTACACACTGAAAGATATATTGGCCGATCAATTGATCGGCCAATATATCTGCTGCCCGTCGGCCAGTGTGTACCCGCGATATGTCGGTGAACGTCGTCGTTCACCGACATCGCATTGGCTGTGCTGCACAGCCTATGGACAGATATGTCTGCAGACTGCCCATACACACACACAGCGGCAGCCGCGGGGAGAGGGGCGGGGCATCATCCCTGCCCACCGGGACCCGCAGCCAGACACAGATGATGGTTGTTCAGTGTGCATGAACGACCATCATCTGCAGATATATTTGCAGATCACTCTATCTGCAGATGTATCTGTATAGTGTGTACCCACCTGTAGTAACATTATTTATCAACAATGACAGTTAAACTCACTTTGAATATATATATATATATATATATATATATAATATACTGAATAAAATCATGCATGAAGTGTCACATTTCAAATGCGATGCATCCAGCCACTCATCGGAAGCATAACAGCGTTTACTAACTCTGTATGCTTGACGAAAATCACAAAGGACAGCTCTCCTATCCTTTGCAATAGAAGGATTTCTGGGTTTAGGACCCGGGAGTCCTTTTGCACTGGCGTTGAGTGATGCACGCGCTGCGGGGGTGCTGGGAGGGATCCAGTTGGATCAACCTCTTAAGGGAAAGTGCGAATAGAAGTCCATAGGCTTCTATTGGTCACGCCATTTAAAGATGACGTTGCCCACCGCATCCAAGCCACGGAATATATCGCATCTGACCGCAGGTTTGACCACAGAATGTGCTTTGATGCATCCCACCATGAGATGTTCACAACATTGCACCTACATAAGAAAGAACTATTCCCCACCACTACAGCTCTGCCAGCAGCAAGTATAGCAGCAGTAACCAAGAACTGCCGTCTCCCACCAGCTGTCAAAATAACCTGCCAGAAGCTACTCCAGCTAAACAAACAGATCCCGCAAGTCAGGGGGTACATCGGAGGACCTGCCAAGCTGACCAGCCGAACAATACCAGCTGCCGGAAAAGGCAGGAGGAGTGTTAGACAATTTAGTGGCAGCCGGGAAGGAATCATTACAATGAGCACGCCTCATATTATTATTATTATTATTATTATTATCATTTATTTATTTATTCATATCACCAGCTCGGCCGGCCGCACTTCTGCAGCAGCTGTACTGTGATCAGTATTAAACACAAAGGAGTCTATGTACTAAGCCTTTGAGAGAGAGAAAGTGGAGGGAGATAAAGTACCAACCAATCAGCTCCTGTCATTTTTCTAACATCTGTAAACCTGTAAAGTGACAGCTAGGATCTGATTGGTTGGCACTTTATCTCTGTCAACTTTATCACTCTCCAAGGCTTAGTACATAAACCCCAAAGTACGGGGACATTTGAAAACTAAAATGGTAGTACTCCCAGCGCTTCAGGGGGAGGGGGGGGGGGGAGGATTCACAGATGGCATTACTCAGAATTAAAAGGAAGGGGAATTGGTGGAAAAGATGAATGACAGTAATAAAATAAGGTGAGGCATGCTAAGCGACTCTTATAGAAGGACAACTTTCCATGTAAGACTGAAGTCAGATTGGTGGTCTGACAAGTGCTCATACCCTTCACAAAAAAATCCCAGAGATTATTTTCTACTGTTTACAATTATGGATATACAATGAAGGTAGTCCATAACTTTAAACATCAGGATGAATTCTGGATCAATGTATATTTGAACACTTATATCAGAGACCAAATTGGTTGAGATATACTAGTTTGGGTCGAGTTCTTGAACACTTCTGGCAATAACTAGGGCCTGTTAGTGCGTTTGGCAGATGACAAAACACACACCAAAACGCACTTCTGACTGGATCTACCAACATACCGATACCCCTTTTCCACTGCTGCAATAACCCAGGTTATTGCTGGGTCTTCCCGGGTAGCGGCTCAGTGGAAAAGTATCCCATAAAAATAACCCAGGTCAAGTGACCCGGGAATCCAACCCAGGTAGCTACCAGGGTTGGACCCGGGATGGACCTGGGTAATGGTGCAGAGTAAATGGCACAACACGGGTTATCCGACCCTCGTCATGCATAAAATGAGCTGATTGGTGGCTGTGGAGCAGCCACCGGCCACTTTTTATGACCTCACAAGTTTAGCAGGGCAGACCCAGGTTCAGTGTGAACGGGGCTGATCCAGGAATAACCCGGATCGAAGGAGAAGTGTAAACGGAGTCTGAACTGGGTCGGAACCGTCTCCGAAAACCCAGGGCAGACCCAGGTTTTTGGTGGAAAATAGGTATTAGTAATCTGTCTGGCAACTGATTTTAACCTGAATATTATTAGGCACTGCAGTTGTTTAGGAGCTGCATTCTGCAATATCAGAACAATAGCTCAACATCAATGCCAATATTGCTTTAATTATAGGATTGCCTACATGGCTAGCAAGCAGGCAATACAACTTAAGTTTGTTAAACAAATAATACATCTTAAATTGCAGAACTACTTTGAAATTGCTTTTCAGAAACACATATTTCCTTTGTGCGTACATATTGGGCCTGATTCAGAACCGCTCGCGAGCGGGTCGATGGTGTGCTCTGCGCACGCGCAGCGGCCGCACTGCGTGTGCGCAAGCCCCGTAGCGAGACAGAAATTCTCTTGCTCCGTTGCTCACTACAAAAGGGGCAGCTGTCGTTGTTGACGGACAGCTCGCCCCGTTTTGTAGGCATGGCGGGGGGGTGGCTTCACAAACGGAGGCGTTCCCATGCGAACACCTGCGGTTTGTGGACGGCCCCACTGACATCATAAGTGATGTCAGTGGGAGAGCTTCCAGCTCTATTAGAGCCAGAAGCTCTCTGGGGCTTTCGGCCACGAGACCCTACCACAAGAGTCTCGTCGCAAGCCCCGATGGTTGCGATGGTCTTGACCATCGCGACCATCATCCTGGCCGCTCGCAATAGCTGTGGGTGGTCACAGCTAAGCGAGCGGCCATGAGGCCGCACAAAAAAAACCCGTCCTGATTCAGAGCGAGCGCTCTTTCAGAGCGTCCGTCTCTGAATTAGGCCCTCTGGGCCCGATTCAGAGCTGCTCGTAAGCGGCCGCTCGTTCGCTCCGAGTGATGTTCGCACAACTGCGCATGCGTATGGGTTGTAATACGCATGCGCGAACCAGTCATTGCAGTCGGAAATTGTGTGCTCGCAAAATAGCGAATGCCTGCTAATTTGAGTGACAGAATGAGGCGTTTGTGGGTGGTAACAGGGGAAGCTGCTTGAAAACGGGGAGTGGAGATCCGAACGCAGGCGTGCCAAACGGTCAAAATGGGAGTTTTAAGGGTGTGCATAATTAACAAAGCAGCGTCATCGACCACGTCACTTGGTTGTCTTTTAGCCTGAACTGCTTGCATGAGTGCGGTAGGAAAATCCAACCACAAGCACTGCGAGCAGTTCATACGCCTTTCGATGTACTCGATTAATCTAATAAATAGCGGAGATGATGTAGGATGCAAGCGGCCAGGGGGCGTTTTAAAAAAAATAGCGAGCGCATGTTTCGTTCGCTCATTCAAACATAGAGGCGTCAACAGACCGCAAAGAGCGAGCACTCTATTTAAATATCCGGCCCCTTTTTCTGAATGAGCGAGCGCAAATAGCGTCCGGCTCTGAATCAGGCCCTCTGTTCAAATTCTTAAGAAAAAAAAATTAAACTATCACACATACTGTAATACTTAGATTTACAGGATGGGCAACTGCATGGTCAATGTATCTAGATTCCATCAGCTCATTCATCAGCAATTACTCGTTCAGACTATGCAACCCCAGTGAAACACGTCATCCATCGCTTGTATTTTTCTACAGCATTTTGAAAGGGTTAATCTTCAATCTCTTCCACACACCAAAAGGCATAAAGAGGCGGCACTGCACTCACAAGGGCTCCATGCTGAGATCACATTTAACCGAGTGGAAAGAAAAATCTGGAATTACTATGATTTATTTATTTATTTGTATGTGGGTATTACCATTACTGCCAAGTATAGCAGATACAAGACTGCAAACAAATGAACAGTGAACAGCAGGAAAATACTTAAACAACTTGATCCTGTACAGTGAAGGGTCCTTATTCACAATAATTAATCATTTTTATATCATGTGATAAACTACATGAGGTCAATGGCCCTTTTATGTTGGTGCCGGTATACCAGCAAAGGTTCTAGAGCTGTACTGATTGGTGAATGAGAGTCATACATTAGACCAGGACACATATCTTGGCCCATTTACTGATATGCAGCGATACTGATGGCTTTGTATTGCTGATTATGTCAGTGATTACCAGTAGCGGCTCCAGAGGTGGGGCTGCAGCGCACTCCAAGATTCAAATAGGGGAGCCACACCATCTGCCACTCCAAACACTGCCAAACATAGATGTCTGGGACTCACTGGCAGTTGATGTTGCTCCCCTCCTGGAGCCGTCACTGGTGATTACCCAATGAGGCATTACTTTTGCCTCATCCATACTAGCTGGGTGTGGTGAGGCTTCACTTACCGTTTCGCCAAGCAGTCTCAGGAGGTGTGTGTGTGTGTGTCACCCGACTAGACGTTACACGCATGGGCAGTGGAAATGAAAGCCCAGATTTAGATTTTCAGTTCCAATATTTAAAAAAACAAAACTGTTAAAATATGTTAAAAGAACCAAAAACCATCATGTTGGACTTTTACAGTAAATTGCTTAATAAATAGATAAATAGTGATTGTGGGTGATGGCTGTAATGTACATCCGCCAACATCACCAATTTCTCCTCACACTTCTTATGCTGGGCATACACGGCCAGATAAAATGCCTGTCAGACCAACAGACATTTTATCTGGCCGGCTGCCAGCCGCAGATGTCGCCGGCATACACTGTGAGATTTCTCTCACAGTGTATTCGGCAGACATCCGCGCTCCGCCCCCGGGGGAGGAGACATTTCCCTGTTCGTTCCGTAGGAAGGAACCCAGGAAATGTCTGTCTGTTGCCCACGGCTGCCCGATGCGGCCGACAGTTTACAGGGAAATATCGCATCGGACGGGCATGCTGGACAATCCGGCATGCCCGGCCGAGCAATATTTAACCCTCGGTCACCCCCCCCCACACTCTATAATTATCGGGGCGATCCGCCGATATCAGGCGGATCGCCCCGATAATTGTAGCGTGTATGGCCAGCATTAGATGTGTGCTAGAAAATATTGTGGTACTGTATGTTTTTGAAACTCAGATTAGCTGTCCTGCCAGACTTTTCTTTACCCACAATGGACACTCTGGCACAAACTTCCCAGACTGCAAACACTGAAATCACACAGTATATTTATAGAGCATTATACAAAGCATTGGTAAATGGTTAAAGACATGATAGAAATGCCTTGTTGTGAAATCTAGTTTATTAATGTCTATGCAATCTCAGTTACACAGCAAAACAATTCTCCTCTGCTTCTAATAAAAGGACTGGAACAACGGGGTAGCACACTTAGGCCCTCATTCAGAGCCGCACGTTACCAACAGTACGCTCGTTGCGTTCCGATGTTGACTAACCGCGCATGCGTCGGTGTTACACTGCGCATGTGCGTACGGCAGATTGCGAGCTTTTTTTCTCTCGTTCCTAAAATAGCGTACAGGAAGTGACATGTCAAATGTGATTGACAGAACAGGGCGTTTTTGGGTGTTGACGGGGGTGGAGATGGAAAAACGCAGGCGTGGCGAGGCGTTTTTGGGGCGTACATACATTAGCAGATGCGAACGTCAAATGTGTTCGGACCGTCACATACGTCACTGGAACATCCTCTTTCCCTTCAAAATGCTCGCACAGTTTAGGGTCTGGATTACTCGACCACATTGGCGATGGCCTTCTCCTCCGTCCCGGGACTCCATGATGTTGCAGCGATTAATCGCGGGTGGTCACAAAAGCAATTAGTGTTGTATTGAAAACCGGCTTGGTATGTGTTTGGAAAGCAGTTTATTGGGATAGCACAAAACCGTACGCAGGTGGAAATCATACCTGCTAATGTCAGGATTACACAATCAATTGGCGTACATTTTTTGGGGGTTTTTTTGGCCTCAATTTGTTGTTTATGGCCTATTGTGACAATAATGTCATCATGTTTTAATTAGCTCCCCTTTTTTTTTTTAATGTGGAATTTGCATCGTTATGTGATTTTTTAAACAAGAGGCCTTTTTTTTTTACAAATGAAATGGTTTTTTGTGTCCTTTTTTTGCCTTTAGGGCCAGGATTAAATGTAACCCATTTGTACAATAATGTCACAATACAATGTCAGATTTGTATCATAAATTTATTGTTTAAACACAAACCAATTGGCATAATATTTTGTTTTCTTTTTTTCTGGCAAAGATACTTTTTATCAAAAATAAATAATCAATAACTGCTAACATAAACGTACAAAAATAAATTAAAAACATTTCACAAGAAAGGAGAGGGAAGTTTTGACCAAAAAGGAATATGAGCCAAGCACAGAAGGAGTGTGGGAAAAGTCGCCATTGCTGTCACCGTTTTTTCGCCCGTTTGGATGGGGGAGGGTGGGCGCCAGACCGGGTCCGGGATGCCATCGGGCTGGCCTGTCCAGAGGAAGATGTTGTGGCTTCTGGACTAGGCACAGGGCTAGGCACATTTGGAGGATTGGCTGATGTTGTGCCAGAGGTGGAGGATCCTGATGTTCCGGCAGGAAGGGAGGTCGGCTCCACCATGTGCTGGCGAACGAGCTGCTCCAGGGCATCGGCGATGCGGATGTTGGCCCTGGTATTTTCCGCCAGGGCCTGACCAATGGTCACGTTGGCCGCAGCATTTTGCTCCAGGGCCTCAGCCACCCGTATCAGACTGGCGTCCATCCTCTGCAGAATCTCTGTATGGAAATCCGATTTGAAATTGAGTTCTGTGAGGAGGCCCACTGCCTGTGAGGGGGCACGCCCTGGACTGGCTTCTGCAGGGTCCTCAGCCGGATGTACTGGTTCCTCCCCTGCAGAGCCAGCAGAAATTCTGCGGCCAAGGCTTCCCTCTGGAGCAGACTCATCCGCCTGTGTCTCTGTTGGAAAAATGAGAAAAGAGTCACATTAGAATCTACATATTGGCACAATAGCATTTCAGAGTTGGTGACATCACAATACTTACCTGGGCCAACATGAGGAGCCGCAAAGTCTGGCATGTCCGTATCCATGTTGGACACGCCAAACACCTCCACAGGCTGCACACACCCCTGTGCCAGCTCTTCTAAATCCGTCAACTCCAATGACACAGGGGTGGGACCCCCACCTGTCCCCCTTGCATGCCTAGCCCTGTCCGCGAGTTTTTGCTTTAGGCGATATTTGAAGTCGCCCCATCTGTGGGGAAAAATGGAAGCCATTATCCTTTGGTTTAAAATGGGGTTTGTTTTTAGGGGGGGCAAGGGTTTACTTACCGCCGTTTGACATCCCGGGCTAGACGGACATAATCACCCACTCTATTGACAGCAACGGCTACCTCTTCCCACATTCTCCACTTCTGGCTTAGACTCATATTCCTGTCTGCCTGTGGCAGGATGTCCACACACTTCTGGATCAAAACCTCCATCTCCTTTCTTGTGAAATGTGGCTGCCTTTTTTTTTTGCCCGCTTTGGCCGGAATACTGGGCCCAGCAGCCTCTTCCATGTCATCCTCCTCACCTATTTGTGTAAATTTACAGAATTCACAAAATCACAACTTGCCTAATCTTATGTTTCAAATTAATCGTTGATAGAAAATGCATGAAAGACTTACCGCCTGACTCTTGGGCATTTTTTCCCTGGTCTGTCGCCATGTCTGAGGTCCAAACAAGAAATACACCAGAATTTGAATGTGTTTTCGTGACGTATTTATACATGCGTCCTTATTTTGCGGCCGCATCATTGATTGTGCGGCCCTATGATCCCTCCTTAATTTGTGCGGGAAACGAAACACTATTTATGGCTTGGTGTGTCTCAAGTCGAGGTGGCGTTTTTGGATTGTTGGAGGTTATCTTGGCTGGAGTTTATTGATTGCGTAGAAAGGAGTTGGAGTTTGGAGATTCGTTTGTTGGTTAGATTTGCATTTTTTTTTCCGTTATCTTTGTTGGTTTATATTTTTGGGACCTCGTTTCTTGATTTGGTAAGTTTTGTGAAGTCTAACTTTTGTTCAATTGTTGTTTCATTGTGTTTCGTATATTTTGTAATTTTTGGATCCCTAATTTCTTCTATTTTAGATTTTGTTTATTTTCGACCCCAAAGACCTTTTGATTTTGCATCTTAGATATTTGCTCTTGGTAAGTCCATTTTTTATCTTGTATTTGCAAACTAATTAGCGCATTTTTAGTAGTTACTCTTGTGACTTGTATTAGCGAACTAATTAGCGCATTTTTAGTAGTTACTCTTGTGACTTGTATTAGCGAACTAATTAGCGCATTTTAAACAGCTTAATAATCATTCTAACTTTTTGGTGGTTTATCTTTCGCTTTTTGAGCCAACATTTCGACCCGTTTTGATGTACTGTGTTAAATGTCGCTTTGCGGTTTTGCTAAATGGGTGTTTGGCATATTTTAACTTTGGTCTAAATTTATAAACAAAAATGCACTGAGTGAAATGTGTCAAGTAATTTTGGTGTTTATTTTCAGTTTGGACGTATCATGACAATACCCCGGCATGTAAGCAGCAATGGATGGTATCATCAAGCTAAGTTGTTTTAATATAGTTTTGGGGTGGGTCAAAAGCCTTACTTTGAAATCTTTGAATTTCAGGTTGATCTGGGGCGGATTGTTCTGGCCATGCTCCCGGAAGCCGACCAACCTCAATCTCATCCCAGGCGTAGGCATCGTAGGCATGCAAGGCCCCAGATATTTCGAACACGTGTCACCCTTTTTGGAATGCCCGATGATGAGGTTTTAAGACGCTACCGTCTACCTCCCAAAATCATCATAGACACTCTCTCATTAATAGAAAGTGATCTTGAGCGGCAAATTGACAGTCCAACAGCAATACCACCACTGACGCAATTTATGGCGGTGTTACATTTCTGTGCCTCAGGATCGTTTCAAACAACGGTGGGAATAGTGGCGGGCATCTCCCAATCCTCCTTTTCCCGGATCCTGAGGGCAGTGATGGAGGCACTTTTCAAGCACCTCCATCATTTTATTCAAATGCCTTTGGATATGGGTGCCCTTAGTGTGGCCAAGGCCAATTTTTACCAAATAGCTGGCTTCCCACACATCATAGGGGTTGTGGATGGTACTCACATACCACTTCAGCCTCCAGCACGGCTGGAGGCAATATTTAGAAACAGGAAACACTATCACTCCCTGAATGTAATGGTGGTATGTGATGCCTCCCTCCAGATCCTGTCCCTGAATGCTAAATTACCAGGAAGTGCACATGACTCCTTCGTCATCCGGCAATCAGGGATATGGCAGAAATTAACCAACCTACAAGCTGGTGATGCGTGGCTTCTGGGTAAGTGGAGACCTTTAGTACATAACAATGTTAAGCTTGATACACAGTGTTCCTGATGTTGTCTCTTATTTTTCACAGGAGACAGTGGATACCCTTGCATGTCCTGGCTGCTCACTCCTTATTTGGCTCCCACACCAGGCCCACAAAGTGAGTATAATTCCGCACTTACAGCCACCAGGCAAGTGGTGGAGCGCTGTATCGGCCTTTTAAAAGGCCGATTCAGATGCCTCCACCGCTCTGGTGGCGAGCTCATGTATTTGCCGGATATGGTGTCGAAAATTGTGGTCCTGTGTGGGATATTTCACAACATCGCCATAAGGAGTGGTGTCCCAATGCAGCCAGAGGATGCCTTACCTGAGGATGGCCCCCCCGAGGTTGGTCGGAGGTCAGTATGTGGGGGGGCCATACGCGATGATGTGGTGGCCAGATTTTTTAGGTAAGTTTGACCCAAACTACAGTGTTTATACCTAATGTGTTTGTTTGTTTGCGAACATCTAATTTATTTTTATTTTTTTCACCATCTTCTGTTTGTTCACATAATCTTTGCCACTCCAACGCTCACTACTTCCTGCTACCCTTACCAAACCTGGATCTGGTGATTTTGGGCATATATTCTGGAACCCATATCGCAACGCCATGTTTGTGGAATCATGTTGGCATGGTCCTTCGTCAACCAGTTCTTGATTGTTTTTTTAATTTAAATATTTTATTTGTATGTGTTGTATTTGAGATTATCACTGTTTTTTTTTTTTGGGAGTGACCACTTTGATTTCTCATTTATGTTGTGAATAAATGTTTGGAGAGTGAAATGGTCTTCCTTTTTTTGGACGTTAACAGCAAGTGTAACCAGGTTAACACACCTTACATTTGACTAAGGGGTAATCCAGTACAGTTGATGTAAACTGAAATATGTTTTCAGGTTCCCAACCCACACCAAAAGGAAGCCTGTCCAAACCTTTGGATTTTGAAGATTGGCCTAAGCAGCTTGCACACCAACTAGGAACCTGTAAAATGTCGAAATATCTAACTGACACTACACCCAAAAAGGGAAATGACATTGTTACTGTTATGTGTTTCTTGTGGCTGTTTAACATACAAATACAAAACACAATCTAACTTTTAAAAAAGGGAAATCCTTGCAGGAACAGTCTACTTATGTCAGGGAAAACTATTTTTGTTTTGGAAAAAAAGAATGAGCCAGAACGTATATTAGAACTAAAAAATTTATTTAGAAAACGAAAATAAACAAAAAAAACTACTGGCGAAGGATGCCAGACAGCCGGTCAAGGCCCACAAGAATGCCAATGACATGTTGGCGCATCTGGCCAACACATTCGTCCACCTCTTGTCGACGCCTCTGTTCCTCTGTGGGTGAGAAAAGTGTGTGGATTAATAAAACAATAGGGAATCCACATTAAAAAAACCAAAACACAACGAAATCACTCCTAAACCTAAAAAAAAAACCAAAACAAAAAGGGGGTGCTGCCAAAAATACAAGGCCTATGTACAAATTCCCACAGGTGTGATATGTGTATGTTGAAATCAGCAGGAAGAGGTAAAGGCAAACTGCTAAATCACCAAAAGTAAACCAAACAAGCACGAATAAAGGCACGACACATGATTACATACAAACAGTTTGTGGTTAAAAAAAATGTGAAAGAAAAACATACCGGGAGCCAAAACGGGAGCTCCGGAAGTCCCTCCATGTTCCTCCTCGGAGGAGCCTTCATTCCCCAAAGAACGGGGAGGGGTAATGACAGACTCCGGGGAGGGGGTAATTGGAAGAGGGGTGGGTGGAGGAGAGGGGGAAGTGGGACGGAGGGGAAGGAGGCCCAACAGTTCCGGGAGAGGGTCTTGGAAGGCTGGGGAGGAGTGGGGTATAGGGGAAATATTTGGGGTGGAGTGTTGGCTGGGGGTTGGGGATAGTGGCCGGGAACGCCGTCTGGCCAGACGGTGACGGCGTAGTCTTGGCTGTCCTCCTAAAATATGTCAAACAAATTGAGGTTAGTTTCTGGGCAAATCCGGGGCCCAAAGAAAAAAAAAAAACCACCAACAAAAAACATGCAAATAGGAGTAGAATGAAAAAAACAGAAATAGAGGGAAAACAAGCACACGCAGATATGAGGACAAATAATAAATAGGACAGACAGGAAAACATGCACACGCAGATATGAGGACAAATAATAAATAGGACAGACAGGAAAACATGCACACGCAGTTTGCCCCACAAACACAAACATGAAAACCACAATACATAACACTTACTTTCCAGGATCTGCATGCGAAAGCATGCCAGCAAGCGGGGCGTTCGCCGTTGCAGGTCTGACCACCTGCGCTCCAGCTGCCCGATGTTGCGGCGTGAACCCAAGGACCGCAGGCGGGACCGTGCCTCCGCATACGCGGAGCGCTTCTGCCGGTTGGTGATGGGTGGAGGCTGGCTGGTGATACGGCGATCCATCACCTCCGTAAGCACCAGCAGCTCGCGCCTGGTGAATGCGGAGGCTCTCATGATGGCAATGGAGTTTTTCATACAAAACATTTTTGATTAAGTGTGCAAAAAATTTCTGATTGGCTAATGTATTTTGGAAATTAACAGGAGCAATTTTATTGGTTAGTGTATGAGTCATGTGTTCAACAGGGCCAGAAATCTCTGGAGAGTTATGATAGGCTTGATGCAGTGACATGCGTTTGCAAATTTAAATAAAGAAATGAACCCCGGAAAATATGCGGGGATCCACACCAATAGAACAATTGTTTAATTGTGGTTCACATGTTTTTTGAACAATAAAAGCGAATGTTCCATCCGTACGTATTCTGCGGGTAAACACAAACACGGACAAGAGTAAAGTTTCTTGCATTGTGTTGAAAAAAAAAAAACAATTAAGCTAATTGATACATTGATTGGCATGATACGATTGAGGGAGGTAGGCAGAATAAAGGAGCAGGTAATCGACATCTGACAAGGCCACTTCCGGTTTCACTTGTGCGTGCGTTCCCTTCAAGCCATTTCGGGGATGTACGCTCGCTATTTCGCACGCTCGTTAGAGGAGGGGTCGCCTGAGTTTAGGGAGGAATTTTAGATGCGAACGAAAATACGAGCGAGCCATTGAATTTAAATAATTTTGTACGTACGCCTAACGTACGTGCGCCCGCTTGCGAGTGGCTCTGAATGAGGGCCTTAGTGCCTGATTCAGCACAGATTGCAACTGTTAAAGCATACGCAGACAGGCAATTGTTGCGTACTGCTCATGTGTATGCATCGTAGCGCTCGTGCGCAAAGGCATCACTACAATCGCACTGCGAACACGCAGACCACGGAGAGCCATTGCAGAGTGATTGGCAGACAGTGAGTGTTTGGGGGTGGTGACAGGGGAGGGGGGTGGTGAAACGCAGGCGTGCCTGGCCGTTTGAACGCCGTTGCATGGGCATGCATAAGTTATTCATTGCGACGGCATACGCTGCTTGAGTACTCAGTGCGTACAACGAGGTTAGCGATTTCTGAGTAAGGTCAGACCTGCTGTAATTCTACGTGACGGGCCGATGTTACCTATGTATACGCAGGACTGCAAGGTATTATAGATGTGAGATAGCGTCAGTGGGCGTTTATATGCTGGCTGTGCGACGGCATTGAGATAGCATTCATTAACATATTTTCACAGCTGGGCTGCGTGCGTAATCACACCTGCGATCGCAATAGCGATCCGTAATGAATCAGGCCCTTAATCAATAAATCCTATCAAACAAGCAATATATAGGTTATACTCATTCCCTGAAAGAGAATGTGAAACATGGATTGCAGACGTGGGCAAGGGTTCAAGTATTGTTTTATTACTGTGCTTGTTCCAAATGTGTGGTGAAGCATGTTGGCACTATATAAATAAATGTTAATAATAAAACTATATAATACTGAGGGCTTTGGAGTCATACTGTCTACTGTAAGCATGTGAGACTTGGCAGCTGTAGTCTATAATGAAGTGTAGTGTAGCGTAGGGCAGAGTATTACTGTATACCCTGACAATGAGTCAAACTGTATACTGCAATCATGAGGAATGTTAGCATACAATCTGTTCTGTATACCCTGAACATGAGTCATGGTGTATAGTGCGAGAATGAGGTATGTGAGTGTACGGTCTGTACTGTGAAACCTGAGGAGTCATACTGAATACTTCGAGTATGAGGAATGTTAGCATACAATGGAGGAGATGTACGAAGACCAGAAACGGTATCAGCGCACGTTATGTGCGCTGATACCGCTTCTCCCCAATTTATGATCGGGGGTCTGGGTGGTAAATGACAGGGGTGATGTGCGCCCCTGTCATTATCGGCGCAGTGCCGACAGCAGGGCCATGTACGGACGGTCATAACGCATGACCGTTCGGCCGGCTGTAGCTGTCGTTATCGACAGCTACAGCCTGGCGTCAGCCTATCCCCACTGCGGCGGCTGCCGGCTCCAGGGCTCCACGCGGGGATCTCGAGATACTTGCGAGATCCCGCGCATGCTCAGTGGAGCCGGCCGGGACAGTGACACAGCGCATCAGCACTAGGCTGATGCGCTGCTGTCTCTAGCGGGTAGCGCCGGAGGGGGGAGTTAACGCTCCCCCTCTCCGGCCGATGAGATGTTTATACATCTCATCGGTAGTGCTTCCTGCTTCGCCTCGGTAAAGAGGCGAAGCGGGAAGCGTTATAGCGGCACGTTAAGTGCCGCTATAATACATCTACCCTAATCTGTACTGTATATATATACCATGAGAATGAGTCATATTGTGTACTATGAGCATAGAATCTGCACTATATACCCTGAGAATGAGTCATACTGTATACTGCGAGCATGAGGGATGTGACAAAAAAATCTGCACTGTATAACCTGAGAATGAGTCATACTGTATACTGCGAGCATGAGGGATGTGACAATAAAATCTGTACTGTATAACCTGAGAATGGGTCATACTGTATACTGCGAGCATGAGGGATGTGACAATAAAATCTGTACTGTATAACCTGAGAATGAGTCATACTGTATACTGCGAGCATGAGGGATGTGACAATAAAATCTGTACTGTATAACCTGAGAATGAGTCATACTGTATACTGCGAGCATGAGTGATGTGACAATAAAATCTGTACTGTATAACCTGAGAATGAGTCATACTGTATACTGCGAGCATGAGGGATGTGACAATAAAATCTGTACTGTATAACCTGAGAATGAGTCATACTGTATACTGCGAGCATGAGGGATGTGACAATAAAATCTGTACTGTATAACCTGAGAATGAGTCATACTGTATACTGCGAGCATGAGTGATGTGACAATAAAATCTGTACTGTATAACCCGAGAATGAGTCATACTGTATACTGCGAGCATGAGGAATGTGACCATAAAATCTGTACTGTATAACCTGAGAATGAGTCATACTGTATACTGCGAGCATGAGGGATGTGACAATAAAATCTATACTGTATAACCTGAGAATGAGCCATACTGTATACTGCGAGCATGAGGGATGTGACAATAAAATCTATACTGTATAACCTGAGAATGAGTCATACTGTATACTGCGAGCATGAGGAATGTGACAATAAAACCTGTACTGTATAACCTGAGAATGAGTCATACTGTATACTGCGAGCATGAGGGATGTGACAATAAAATCTGCACTGTATAACCAGAGAATGAGTCATACTGTATACTGCGAGCATGAGGAATGTGACAATAAAATCTGTACTGTATAACCTGAGAATGAGTCATACTGTATACTGCGAGCATGAGGGATGTGACAATAAAATCTGTACTGTATAACCTGAGAATGAGTCATACTGTATACTGCGAGCATGAGTGATGTGACAATAAAATCTATACTGTATAACCTGAGAATGAGTCATACTGTATACTGCGAGCATGAGGGATGTGACAATAAAATCTGTACTGTATAACCTGAGAATGAGTCATACTGTATACTGCGAGCATGAGGGATGTGACAATAAAATCTGTACTGTATAACCTGAGAATGAGTCATACTGTATACTGCGAGCATGAGGGATGTGACAATAAAATCTGTACTGTATAACCTGAGAATGAGTCATACTGTATACTGCGAGCATGAGTGATGTGACAATAAAATCACACTGTATAACCCGAGAATGAGTCATAATGTATACTGCGAGCATGAGGAATGTGACAATAAAATCTGTACTGTATAACCTGAGAATGAGTCATACTGTATACTGCGAGCATGAGGAATGTGACAATAAAATCTGCACTGTATAACCTGAGAATGAGTCATACTGTATACTGCGAGCATGAGGAATGTGACAATAAAATCTGTACTGTATAACCTGAGAATGAGTCATACTGTATACTGCGAGCATGAGGGATGTGACAATAAAATCTGTACTGTATAACCTGAGAATGAGTCATACTGTATACTGCGAGCATGAGGGATGTGACAATAAAATCTGTACTGTATAACCTGAGAATGAGTCATACTGTATACTGCGAGCATGAGGAATGTGACAATAAAATCTGTACTGTATAACCTGAGAATGAGTCATACTGTATACTGCGAGCATGAGGGATGTGACAATAAAATCTGTACTGTATAACCTGAGAATGAGTCATACTGTATACTGCGAGCATGAGGGATGTGACAATAAAATCTGTACTGTATAACCTGAGAATGAGTCATACTGTATACTGCGAGCATGAGGGATGTGACAATAAAATCTGTACTGTATAACCTGAGAATGAGTCATACTGTATACTGCGAGCATGAGGGATGTGACAATAAAATCTGTACTGTATAACCTGAGAATGAGTCATACTGTATACTGCGAGCATGAGGAATGTGACAATAAAATCTGTACTGTATAACCTGAGAATGAGTCATATTGTATACTGCGAGCATGAGGGATGTGACAATAAAATCTGTACTGTATAACCTGAGAATGAGTCCTACTGTATACTGCGAGCATGAGGGATGTGACAATAAAATCTGTACTGTATAACCTGAGAATGAGTCCTACTGTATACTGCGAGCATGAGGGATGTGACAATAAAATCTGTACTGTATAACCTGAGAATGAGTCCTACTGTATACTGCGAGCATGAGGGATGTGACAATAAAATCTATACTGTATAACCTGAGAATGAGTCATACTGTATACTGCGCGCATGAGGGATGTGACAATAAAATCTGTACTGTATAACCTGAGAATGAGTCATACTGTATACTGCGAGCATGAGGAATGTGACAATAAAATCTGTAGTGTATAACCTGAGAATGAGTCATACTGTATACTGCGAGCATGAGGGATGTGACAATAAAATCTGTACTATATAACCTGAGAATGAGTCATACTGTATACTGCGAGCATGAGGGATGTGACAATAAAATCTGTACTGTATAACCTGAGAATGAGTCATACTGTATACTTACCTCGTTGGGGCAGCCGTCCTTCTAGATTCAGGCATCGGACTTACCCCATCGGGATTTAGACCGGCGGCATCGCGGCCGCCGGTCTCATAACTACATCCCAAATCTGTTCTGTATACCCTGAGAACGAGTCATTCTGTATACTGCGAGAATGAGGAATGTGTGCATAGAATCTGTACTGTATACCATGAGAATGAGTCATATTGTGTACTGTGAGCATAGAATCTGCACTGTATACTCTAAGAATGAGTCATACTGTATACTGCGAGCATGAGGAATGTTGTGTAGTTCAGTGTGATGTGATGTATATTAAATATTATCTTGACCTCAGCCCCCAACTGGACATTGCACGGGGGCAGAGCCATAACGATGTGATGCACAGTTAATTGCCCACCTCTCTTGGGAATCAACCAGGATGCAGTAGGAACTAGACCTGCTTCCGGGATCCGGGAGATCGCTGTGATTTTCAGAGCAAGGCAAATATGGAATACTGTAATGTGGGTATGAAAGCTGTACTGTATGCTGTGGGTATGGGAGTTTTATTTGATACTTCGGCCTTGGAAGATGAGGACCTTGGCTCATTCACACTTGGATTCTGACCAAAGCATAAAAAATGGATCTGAAAAGAATGTGCATTTTTAATGTGCTTTTGGCTTTCTTTATGTGCTTTGAGTTCAACACTATTCCATTGGGAACAGATAAAAAAAATGCAGCATTATACACTGTAAATAGGGCAACACAATACGCTGTCAATGCATAGGGGAACTGTGCCATAAAAATCAATTTATTCAGCTTGACATCATTTTTCATCCAGCTTTCATGTGTCCAAAATGCCTGGAATCCAAGTACTTAGTTATAAATTCAAAATAGGACACTGCATTTGTTAGGACACTTAATACTCCCCCACCCATGCATAATGTTGCCAGCCTACCACTGAGAGCAGTCTGGGTGCTTTGTCTCATTCAGGAAAGCATATTATTGAAGTCCATACCAGCCAGCATTTATTGTCCACTGTTTCTCAGGTATTTTTATGGAGTGTACATGACCACAGATGGGTTTTCACCTACTCATGAATGTCTGAAATGGCGCCCCCTAAGGAGCTTTGTTATGAATGCAGAAAACGTAACTCACAGACCAATGCATATGAATGTTTACAGATTAGCATAAACACTGTCACAGTCGGCTCTTATATATCATGTACTGTATATATCATAGTAGCTATTGGTTTCATAAATACTTACATACAAGGAACATACCTATCACTTATCTTCAGCGGACATAATAGCACAGAATCGATGGCATTGCATTTCATGTAGTTTGGCAAAGAGGCTCAGAAAACATTATTTTAGGTGTCTTAAAAGTAGGGTAGGTGGCAAAATGTATTGGAAATCCAGTCACAGGGGGTCCAACTCCATACTATAATAGGAGAACGCATGTGACGCTACTGTATAAATCACTTACTGTACCTCATCTAGTGTGCTGTCAGTATAAAATATGACTGTTTTATAATATGATGGGGAGTGCATGACATAGAGAAAACACACAAGAGGAACATTCTCCAGAGACTGTGAGGCGTCGGTACATGGAATGGTGCTGTGTTCTGCAGAAGCGAAAGTGACAGATTACATATAGAGTTCCAGCAATATACTCTATAATCACTGGGTCACTGGTATCAGCATTGCAGACTCTTCAAAGCACACACAGCGAGTTACCTGAATCACAGGGTTGTGTGGTCTGCAATGCTTATCATCTATAGTACTGTACTTTACTTCTGCTCTGATCTGTCCAAGTGATGACTCACATCATACCTCCCAAGGTGGAACAATGCCGATCCTGCCCACGGCTATGACCACGGTGGGAAAGTTGGGAGTTACTGTATGTTCCATTCACTGCTGCTCCCTACCCTCCAACATGACCCATTCCATTAGGTACACAATGCTCTGCTCCTGGACTTCCCACCTAATGTATGATTGCAGTCACCTGTGTTGAACTAGGTAATTGATGAGACAGGTGTTTCACCACAGGTGGCTGCAATCATAAATTAGGTGGGAAGTCCAGGAGCAGAGCATTTTGTACCTAATGGAACGGGTCACGTTGGGTCTGCTGCTCTGGTGTCATATTTGGAGGAAAGGGGGCAAAGGAACAGCCTAGTGCTTCAGTAGCACTAAGCACGCTCCCACGCACACCTCTTCCATGCACTCCCATGCAGGGCCCGGGAAGGGGTGTGACCTATTTTAAGGAGGTGTGACTATGCCTCCTTACATGAAAAAACAAAAAACAGTATCTGCAGTGTCGCTATACCCATCAGCCAGAGGAAGATCCAAGGGGGGGGGGAGGGAGAGAGCATTCAGTGTGATCGCTCTCCCCTCTCCTATTGGGCAGTCAGAGGAGACTGTTGCTGCACTCAGCGGCAGCAGCAGCCTCCCTGTACTCACTGCTGCCCAGCACAGTAGTGTGTGCTGGGTGCTGCTGCCACTGACAGGACGGGCATTGTGATGTAGCCACACCCTTTGCCCTGATTGGAGAGTTGTAACAAGTGGAGAATAACTTTGTCGTTTTTACACTACGAAGGTTTGAGACATCTGCCCCAAGAAGCCTGTTACTGTGATAGCAGCACAAAGAGCCTGATTATGAGTTGTACACTGTGCCGATGTTTACACAGTTGGGTGATTATCGGTGTTCTGCGCATGTGTCTGAGTCGCATGGCGCATGTGTCAAGTTACATTACCGCCGGCTGTCACAATTACTATTTTTCCTCAGTGTGATTGGCAGTCAGGGAGCATTTGGGGGAGCAGTCAGCGGGGGCAAAATGCAGGTGTCGCTACCGTTTTTGGGGCGTGTCGGGGACTGCGACTCCGTACGCAGAAAACATGTTTCAGTTCCCACAGCCATTCTGCACAACCATAGGATTACTTAGAAGGCCAATTATCAAAGGATCTGCGACCGATGCCGCGTCTTTGTACGCTAGGATTTGCAGAGCCGCAGTTGGGAGTCTTAATACAAATCTCGGTGTCTGCAACATTTGTTTATTTTGGCACATTCACTGCATACACAAACGCAGCAGCACCAGCATTAGTGTACAATTCTAAATCAGGCCCATATTACATTTGTTTATAGTTATAGTATAATTTTTTTATTTTCTGGTCATGTGGCAGAGGGCCAGCCATACAGCGGCCAAGTAGTAATGGTATTCTCACTCCCAACACCTATTGGTAAATAGCATTCATTTCTAATTTACTCTTCTACGCTTCTATAGTAATCCTCTAAAACTAAACTCTCAGCAGTGCACAACTTTATACTAGAGCTAATGCAAAGTTTGCTCCATGGGGGGGAAAAGCAGGAGTTGGAATGGCCATTATAGATGCTGTGACAGAGCGAAGCATTCACCTGCATTGGAGATCATCTGATGCTGGGATCCAGCAAATCACAACCAAATAACCTAAAATTAGTCCCAGAGATTCTGGGAAAGTTCTGTAAATTTACAAATGACTTAGAACATCTCAGCAACTTTTCCACTTTTCCTATATAATATTTTTTAAACACACAACTAGATGAAAAACATAATTCAACCAATGTACAACAATTACATGTATAAGTAACAGTTTCAGCAGCATATTAGATGTGGCTAGTAACAGACAGTAAAGCCGGGTACACGCTAGACGCTGGATTGGACGACTTATCGGGCACATTGGCCAGTTTGTACCCGTAATGTTGCTGGTGCGTGTCGTCTGCGACATCGCCCGTCGGACCTGC
The DNA here is from genome assembly GCA_031769625.1 of Taudactylus pleione. NCBI lineage: Eukaryota > Metazoa > Chordata > Amphibia > Anura > Myobatrachidae > Taudactylus > Taudactylus pleione. The sequence continues at coordinate 23,640,759 of JAUIMM010000005.1, read as the reverse complement.
ATCAATATTGTCAGCGAGGGCCATGCTACCGAATGCAGCATGGACCCCGCTGTCGCTCCCGGCATCGGCAAGTGTGTATGTACTTGCCGGTGCCGGCATCCCGCCGGGTCCCGCAGCATTCGTCATCGTCACTGGGTACACATCGCTAAGTGTGTACCCAGCTTAACACAGGGTTGTCTTAACAGCAGTGTGGGCCCTGGGCAAAGCAATGCACGGGAAAAATTAAACCCTCCTGCATGCCCATCAGACCACCCACACATGCAGAAAGACTCTGTCTGACTGGGCTGAAGCCAGTGGATGAAGTGAAACTGGGACCGAGGTGAGTACTCGTCACCGGGGGGGGGGAAGGGGTGTGGGAGGTTAGATCAGAATACAGTGCACCGGCGGCTGGCTTATAAAAATATCAAAAATTTACCAACTGGCCACGGCTGCATGGGGGCAGGTTGACGGGCCCCTACAAGCTTCGGGCCCTTGAGCAACTGCCCAACAAGCCCAATGGAAGAAATGGCCCTGGCTTAACGGTAACATAAATACCATGTCAAGGATTGAAAACTCTGTCACGAACTATTAAATATACACTACAGTATGTAGACAAAAGTAATTGGACACTGACAGCAAATAGATCAACGAGATTCTACTGACGTCAGTAGACGGTATGTTTTGCCATTCTGCCTTAAGTACAGTGACCAACTGTGACACTGAAGAAGGTTGAGTCGGCCTAGAACGCACCAGTCGCTCCAGTTTGTCCCAGAGGTTCTCAATGGGGTTAAGATCTGGACTCTGAGCTGGCCAGTCCATCCGGGTTACCGAATTTCTGTATTCCAGTCCATGGAAACATGACAGGTGGCATTGTCGCCCTAATAAAAACATTCATTGTTTCCATAGACCTGCAAGTGCATGGGCCTCCCTACCAAGTGTTAGTGGCAATTTGGAACTCATGTGCAATGGTATGCATGGTATGTGCCCAATCTCTTTTGTCTACATGCATGTATGCATTTCGCTTGCACGTGGGTATCCATTCACCTTTGTCTACATAGTGTAGTTTCTGTCAGTTATTAGTCTGTGCCCCACCGGCCATCACAATCATTGGAATAATACAGGTGCATGGGTTGTTTTCTTTGTTTTAGATATTGACTAACTACAGAATTAAAAAGCAGAATAATGAATAAGATCAGACCCCTAAGTTACATATTTGTATTACACAGACTGAAGCTGAGTAATTGCTAATAATGCTCAGCTATAACAAGGCAGTTATGAAATGCATAAATATGGCCAAAGTTTATTTTCAAATCACAATAATGGTCATCTAAGAACACTAAGGATTTATAAATAAATCCTATTCTTTATTTATTATTTATTTATTAACACGTATTAATAATTCAATATACAGTAACGCCAGCATATTCCATTGCAGTTTACAAATCCTTTTTATCCTAATTTATAGGATATAAGGAGTTTAACACATGAAGATCTGGTACATACTGCATATTGGTCCAGCCATGGGTGTCACTATCATAGGTGTAATTTTGTGTAATCTGTGCAGAGGGGAGGTAAGCGGGTAGATAGCTTATGGAGGTTATGTGGGTGGTAGATAGTGTGGATGAGAAAAACAGATCTTGTGCACAGTAGACGGGTCGAGCTGGGAGATATTTTCAGATAAATGAAGAGATGTATGTTACTATAGTTTTGTTGATAGTCTTATATGTCAGTAGAAGTAGTCAGCATTGGATTCAGTAAAATACGGGCAAAATACTAGAATATTTCCCTACCTATACTTTATATTAATGTAAAAACCACAAGACAAGCTTCCTTTAAAAAACAATGTGTATCATGCCTTATTTGTCATTTTGTGTGCGGTACCAACCAGTGGCGCCACTAGCGGTGTGCGGGCTGCCCCGGGTGACACCATCCAAGGGGTTGACATCAAAATAGCAGAGCACCTAGAGCCTTATTCATTACGGATCGCAGCTGCGATTACGCACGCAGACCCACTGCGAAAATATGCTAATGTTTGCAATCGCAATGCTGTCGCAGCCTAACATAAGGACGCCCACTTCCCCTTACTCACTTCCGTAATACTTAGCAAAACAGCGAAACCAATCGGTAACATTGAGTAACATCAGAGCCTCACACACAATTTCACAAGGGGCCTGATTCAGAACCGGTCGCTAAGCTGCGCTCGCTCGCTAAGGGCGATTATCGCACATCTGCGCGCGCTTCAAAGTACGCATGCGCAAACCAACCACTGCGGCTGGGAATTGTGCGCTCGTAGTACACAGACTGGATGCTACTTTGAGTGACAGCGCCGTTTGTGGGTGGTAACAGGGGAAGGTGCTTGTGAACGGGACAGTGGATGTGCGAACGCAGGCGTGTCTGAGCATCAAAACGGAGTTTAATGGATGTGCATAATTAGCTAAGTAGCGTAATTGAACTCGTCATTTGGTTGTATTTTAGCCTGAACTGATCTCGGTGCTTGCGGTGGGGTAGGGTGGGTGATCGCACTGCTTGCTGTTACCGATTAATCAGACACTTCCTGGAGATGACGTGGGTTAAGAGGGAAAGGTGGGTGGCTTTATACACCTGCGTATACTCACTGCCGTCGCTCACTAAGACATAGAGGGCGTCCTTATGCCACACAGTGCGATCGCGGAATTTGCATACCCGGCCCCCTTTGGCAGTGAGCGATCGCGGCTTAGCGAGCAGGGCTGAATCAGGGCAGATCTTTCTCTGAAATTGAATGATAAGGAAATTCTCATATTATTACTACAATACATATAAATTTATAATACCAACAACCGTATTGATTGTGACATAATAAGAGGCAAGTACATGTGCCGCAATCTGTTTATAAATCACATTTTCTCGACTTTTGTGACACACTTCTATATATTTTTTACCAATTTTCGCTATTTCTTTGTTCCATATTTTTGGTTTACTATTAACTCATGATACATTAAAAGTTATGTTTTAATATTAAGTGCACCACTTATGACATTTCATTTCTCTGTCTTTGCTCCTGTCTTTCTCTGAAATTGCTAACCTTGTCGCACACAGTGGGAGCTCAAGCTGCGTATAGCATTGCAGGGGCTAATTTATGCACGCCCCGTAATGGCGGTCAAACGCACTAACACACCTTTGTTTCGCTGACCACCCCCCCTGTCACCACCCCGAAACAGTCACTTCCTGTCAATCACTCTGCAAAGGATTTGCGTAGTGTCTGCGGTCACAGTGTGAATGCAGTGAGACCTTCACGCACGCAACAATCGGCCGCCTGCGTGCGTAATCGCAGTTGCAATCGGTAATGAATCAGGCCCCTAGTGATGCCTCTGGCACCGACTCCACACAAAAGTCTTAGACAGCACTCAGTTTTTGCTTGATGATACACACATGCTTCATTGAATCCAATGGCAATTCTATGGCTACTTAGGTAGCACAATAAGTTCATCAGTACATTAATTAATCCACTATTAATTACTACATTAATGAACACAGATGCATTAATATAACAAACTTGTTTGAGATCAAAGGAAGAAATAAAAATGTCACAATTACAGCAGCAGATTTACAACTAAAGGGGGGACGCAATTAGGTACGACAACCCATTTTCGCATGAAAGGTATTCACTTTTTTGATTATCGCCCCTATTTATTTGCAAGTGAAGTTAACACATGATAATTCTTCATAGGATTTAACGCAAATTTTTGTTTACCACCTCCTGGTCAGGTGAAAAGTTGGGGAAAATCCCTATTTAAGGTAAAAATGTCAGGACTTGGTTCCGAACCACTGGGACACCCCCTTTAATGATAAATTAGCCACTTACAATTTTCAATGATCTTAATTTGATATGTAATTTTTAGGGTGAAAATTTGCAAAATGCTGGAAAATGGGTTAATTGATGCTGGACAGGTATATGGGGTGCTGTATGAATGGGAAGGGTGTTTTTAAGGTTGCAGGTGGGCGTTAGAGGCGTTTTTAGAAAGTTTATTTAAAAGTGGCTTAAAATGAGTCAAATATAAACTTATAGGCATTTTTATGCACCCCTAATTTAAGCAGAGCATTTATTTAGCAAAAAAATCTAAAACTTTCGCTTTCTAACACTTTTTCACTGTTTTACTTTTTTTTGGGGTACAGGCAGATTTCACCATCTTCACCTATGCTTAACACGTGAAACCCAGCAAGAATTATCCTGTGACACACTTAACACCCATTATCTAAGTGGATTGCACGATAATGGGTAACGGGCGACTGCGCAATACGTTAACACCCGTGAAAACTTTCGTCTGCAACTGAATTCCCCCTAAATATCATTAAGAGACATTTAATGAAATCAACGCCTACTACACTAGACATGGAGATTACTGTGAACGATTGGCTCCACATAAACCATGAAATGGCAGCATGCAAAATTCTGACTACAAGCAGAGTTTTGCTGGTTTGGGAGACAGGAGAATGTGGGACTCCCTTTATATGACAGCTACTACATGGACTTATCGTTTAAGGACAATTCTGTATCATCTACTGTATTTTGTGCAGACCTTAAATACCTGTACATATCTGACCGGAATGTGTATGATTTACCGCCGGACGCATGTCCGGCGGTTGGAATCCTGACACCAGCATTGCGGCAGCAGTGGAAATCCCGATCGTCCTCAGGTAAGTATTAGCTAACCTAATTCTACCCCCTAACCCTAACCCTCCCTTTGGGGTGCCTAACCCTAACCTCCCCCCCAGTACCTAACCCTAATCCCCCCACTAAGTGCCAAAACCTAACCCCCCCTTCCCCACCATCTACACCTAAGTTCCACGGGGGGATGCCTAACCCTAACACCTCCCCCCGGGGGTGCATAACCCTAACCACTCCTTCCCCTAGCCTAAACCTAACCTCCCGGGGGGGTGCCTAACCCTAAGTCCCCCCCAGGAACCCTACCTAAACCTAACCCTCCCCCCCAGCAGCTATCCGCGCTCGGCGCCGGTGTCCCTTCGATCGGGATGCCGGGCGTCGGGCTCCCGGCGTATGTCTAATGACAGGCATCGGCATATCGACGCCTGTCTTTAGACCCTTGCCAGGATATGACAGTAGGGAAGCCAGCTGTCGGGATTAGGACCGCCGGCTTCCCGACTGCATACCATCTGATCTATCCTATATGAAAGGATTGTATCGCCATATCTTTCCTGTCACTAACAAGATACAACACTTCATTTACCAATGTGTTAACGGAAGTGAATTTATGCTGTCAGCAATTATATCTGACAGAAACAGCCACAGTGACTAGTCATAGGATGCATTGAAGTTTAATCATTGTTGAACAGGTGACATTTGATTTAAACAATGTATATTAAGAAAAAGTTGCCATTTGAATAAAGTTTTTTCTCTTTGACAAGTGTTAAATGCACATAAACATGCTGAATTGTGCTGAGAGATAAACAAAGGGTAAAAAATCTTAAGGAAATTAATTTAATGATGTAAGTGTTGGCTCTCCACATGTAGCAAGGAGAATTCAATACTCAGGGCCTGATTCAGCAAGGATTGTTATTCTGCTAGAACGCACGCTCCGCAATTGCTAATATTAGCGGTGAAATGCAAATGTTTGCAATCGCATTGTGATCACAGCTTACCATAAGGACACCCACTTCCCCTTACACACATCCGTATACTTGGGCAACATAGCGAAATAATATGTAACATAGAGTAACATCGGACCCATACGTACAGCTAAGGCAGGTTAGACCTCACTCAGGAACTGCTAACTTCAGTACACGAAATGAGCCCTCATGCTGCGTATGGTATTGCAGTGGATAATATATGTATGCCCCTGCAACAGCGTCCGAACGCACTGGCACGCCTGCTTTCGCCTGGCCAGCCCCCCGTCACCACCCACAAACGGCTCTTCCTGTCAAGCACTGTGCTCTGGTGTCTGCGTAGCCTCTGCAAATGCAGTAGCTAGTTCACGCATGCGCAGGGCTAAAACATCGGCCGAGTGCTGCGTTCTCTCCTGTGCGTTCCTTGCTGAATCAGGCCCTCAATACCATCTTCTGCTGTCCACGTCTCAAGTGCTGAAAGGGCTGGAGCTTCATCTGTGTACTAGTGTGCAGGGAGAAGCATCTCAGGACATTGCTTATTTCTCAGTTCATATTAAGCTTACAGTCCTCATTTTTGCCATTTTCTATGGTAATATGCATATATACTGTCGAAAAGTAAAAATGATTAAACTCTTGAACGGATTATCAAAACTGCATAGATATTTCTTACAATTTTAGTATCATTATGTCATTATTCCTGGGGCAATAACAAGATTTTCATTGTATGGGAAATTCCAGTGTAACTCATTCAAATGCAACACTATTCTATTATTATACACAGAAAGGATATACTGAACCAAACACAAACATAAAACAGCAGAGACTGTACTGAAAGATTACATACAGAAACAAAAGGGGGACTAGTGTGACACACACCTATTGCCCTGGCATAATGTACTCTGCGAGCTGGGCAATTAGCATTAGGCCATATTTATGTGCTGCATTTTTACATGTTTAGTAGAGAAGGGATGTAGTCTGCCGCGAGGCCGCCGGTCTAAATGCCGCCGCTAATATCCTGACAAGGAAGTAAAGATAGGCGTCGAAATGCCGACACCTATCTTAATCCTGGAAAGCAGACGGACCGATGCCCGAACGAGGTAAGTCCGGGGCGCCCGTCCTCTTAGCCGCGATGGGGGGGAGAGTTAGGGAATCGGTATGAAATACTGCCGGCCGCATGGTTCGATTCCCGGCAGCGCCCGGCCGATAAAAGCAGAGTTCCCGGCAGCGGAAGCCTGACAGCGCTGGAAATCCCGATCGTCTCTAAGGTAAGTATAAACTAACTTAACCCACTAACCCTAACACTAACCCAAGTGCCTAACCCTAACCACCCCCTTCCCCGCTGCCTAAACCTAAGTCCCCCGTGGGGGTGCCTAACCCTAAGTCCCCCCCGGGGTGCATAACCCTAACCCTCCCTCCCCCTAACCTAACCCTAACCCTCCCGGGGGGTTGCCTAACCCTAAGTCCCCCCCGGGTGCCCTAAACCTAACCCCTCCCCCCCGCGGCTGTCCGCTTGCGGTGCCCGGCATCCCTTCGATCGGGATGCCGTGCGCCTGTCTCCCGGCGTCGGGAAATGACAGGCGTCTAGATATAGACGCCCGGCATTTCACCCTCGCCGGGATATGACAGTCGGGAAGCCGGCTGTCGGTATTAAGGCAGCCGGTTTCCCGATTGTATACCAGGGTTAGGGCAGTTAGTGAGGTTAGTGTTAGGTTTTGGGGGGAGGTTAGGGTTAGGCACCACGGGGGGGTTAGATTTAGGCACTATGGGGGGAGGGTTAGGTTTAGGCACGAAGGAGGGGGACTTAGGTACAGGAACTAATGGGGAGAGTTAGGGTGCGGGGTGGGGAGGGTTAGGGTTAGGCTACCAGAAGGGAGGGTTAGGGTAAGTATACTTACCCGACTCCTGTCGGGATACCAACCATCGGGATGCTGCTGTCGGTATTCTGACAGGAGGCATCCCGACAGCCGGCATATTATACCGATTCCGTAGAGAAGTATGTCATAATTTAGTTGGAAAGGGGTCAGCTGGCAGGTCATGACCGCAGCTAGAAGCCTGAAATAGGTTTGCCTGGTTTGTTGGTCGTAGAGGAACAAAAAGATATCTCTTATAAGGGAAGCAGGCAGAATGGTGGGTTAAAGAAAAGGATGTGTAGAGAGGAGGGTAAGCAACGCCATGTCCGGGGCTGTAGGAACATAGGGCCTGATGCAGAGGTGCCTGCAGTTCAATTGCAAAAATATACAAATTGACAGTTTGAGCAAACCATGTGATGTCCAATTTGCATATCTGAGCAAAGCTTAACTGCACTGGTGGATCCAATCACTCCACCAACGACGTACCATCGGTTGTAATATCGACTCCTCGAGCAGCCCCTGCCTGGCAGACTGCCACCCTTGTAACTTTCAATATATGTCCACTGCGGCTGTGGTGCTGATAAAGAGATTGCAACCGTATGCCAAAACACCCGCATGACACTTAATAAGCCGATACCACTTCCTCTTTTTGCGATCACTTAGGTCACTTCCTAGTCTCCAGGTGAAATGCCTATGGATCGCGGACGCTGTCTCACAGGGTTGGGTATGGGATCCTGGCGCTCAGAATCCTGACGTCAAAATCCCAAATGGTTGAAAATACTGACGCTTGTAGGCAATTATCTATCCCTACTACGAAACTCCCCCGCCCCGCAGCCTACACCTAACTCTCCCGTCCTGCAGCCTAAATCTAACTCTTCCCCCCCACAGCCTAACCCTAACCCCCTTCCCTGGTAGCCCATTCCTAACCCTCCCCCTAGTGTCTAACCCTAATACTTATCGTTGGGATGTCAGCAATCAGGATTCTGACTGCTGTTGGGATTCTGGCGCCGAGATTCCGACCGCCACCATCCCGACCGCCGGGATGCCGGCTACATCCCGCCCCAAATCATAGAGATGTCGTGTGCAAATGCGTACACCATCGCACACATTGGTTCGTGCTTGTGCAGTAAGGGTTTTCTAGACTTTTCACACATGCACAGTAGCAAATAAGCGCTCAAATGCGCAAACATCGGTACTGTGTGCACCTCGGAATCAGGCGTATAAAATCAGAAGGCATGCTCACCTATTTGAAATAGAACCTGTGTAGGTAACCCCACCTAATTATAATTTAGAAAGCGATGGAATGCTGAATGTTTATTAAATTGTTCCAATTGTCTGTATTGCATTATGTTATGTCAACTTTATTATGCTTTTATTACAAAAAAAAGATGAGATATATAACTGAAAAAAAAGCTATATATCTTAAGGTGAGGGCTTCTTGGATGTTCCTGGTAAAAGGTAGAACCAGGGGCGTCACCAGAACTTTATGGGCCCCATAGAAACATTTTGAAGGGGCCCCTGTCCCAAAAACATCTAGAGAGACACCTATGTGCAGCAGTTGTTAGTTTTATGCCCTATAATGGTGTCCTAGTTAATTTTCTGATCCATAGTAGTGCTCTAGTTAATGTTATGGCCCAAAGTAGAGCCCTAGTTTACTTTATGAACCCTGGTATGCTCCTCCCCTTAATTATGTGTGCCATTATTCGACTTCCCCATCTGTATCATGCCCATTTGTCTGCCCCTCCCCTTGAGAATGTAAGCTCTTGCGAGCAGGGTCCTCTACCCTCTTGTGCTTCTCCTTACTTTATGTTCATCTACTTCTTACTCACCACTAGGGCACCTAACACTTGTTGCCTATGCATTGTTGCTTAATTGTGTGTTATGGCCACCTATGTATCAATGTATATTATCCATGTCCTTGTCCTTCATTGTATTGTATTTTACTGTAAGTCACTCTTTGGTTATGTACCTTGTAAGGCGCTGCGGAACACTTGTGGCGCCATATAAATAAACAATAACAATAATAATAATAATAATTATGATGTGCGTTTGCGAGACATATAATACCATATCATATGCTTCAGTAATATGCAGCATACATATGCATTCGGTACGATTTACCGCCGGCCGCTGTGCCTAACCCTAATCCCCCCTCTAAGTGCCTAAACCTAACCCCACCTTCCCCGCCACCTAAACATAAATCCCCGGGGGGGTGCCTATCCTCCCCCCGGGGGTGCCTAACCCAAACCCCCCTTCCCCTAGCCTGACCCTAACCTCCCAGGGGGTGCCTAACCCTAAGTCCCCCCCAGGAGCCCTAAACCTAACCCTCCCCCCCGGCTCTCCGCGCCCGGCATCCCTTCGATCGGGACGCCGGGTGCCGGTCTCCCGGCATCTGTAAAATGATAGGCGTCTAGATTTAGATGCCTGTCATATAACCCTCGCCGGGATTAAGCAGGCGGTCGGCATAGCATTCGCCGGCTTTCCGAACGTATACCATACACATATATATATATATATATATATATCATGCAAACACTCAAGAACATCTTAATATATGAAATTAATTGGTCTGTTTGTCTGTCCGGTTATGCATTCGGACACCCCTGCACCGATTGGGATGAAACCAACACCAGGGGAGTTAGGGTCCCGACGCTGGGCAGAACTTTGACTCGTGGAGCCTGTTCTGGGCCTTACACTGAATGGATTTGGATGCAAACTACACAGAGGGGTGGCAATTGGTCTGGGATGCTTAACTTAAGAACTTGAAGATTTAAACCGGGGCAATGTCAGAACTTCAGCTAGTATAAAAATAAAGTATGTTAATATATTTACCACCAGTATTGTTTTATTACTGTGTTCCCAATTGTAAAGCACAACACAATATGCTGGCGCTATATAAAATCATAGAAATAAATGATAAATAAATGTGGATAAAAGTCCACAGAAATAGTTTTTGATTTTGCATCTTTTTGTCCGTAATTAAGAAGGATTACACCTGATTTACAAACTTGATGGGACACCATTTGCTCTATCTAGTAGTATTTATTTTAGAAGGTAATTCAAATAAACCAATTTAAATCAATAAGTAAAACTATTATTCCTGAAATAAGGGCAGCTGCAAATCACTGTTGAGAAATATATAAATAAGTAATTAAAGAATTAAACAATAGTTTGCCACAAGATGTATCACTGAGGCTGTGCTGCTTGTTTTTTATGCAGTATTTGAAGCCTTAAGGCATTCCTGAATTTACAGAAGGATTAGTTGTATACCTAATTTTATCTATCTATCTATTTATCTAGCTATCTATCTATCTATAAAAGGCACTTGTGATAAGCATATATTGCATATATGGAGTACTTGTATGGAGTGTATTATTATAACTATGAAAGCTCAGCTGTCTTCTCATTCCTTAACATTAAGTGCTTTGGAGGGAGTGTCCACAAGCAAATTTTGAACATGAATATAGAATATAATTTAAATTACAGCTACAAGTATTCAAATTCAGATTTTGACACTTCTAGTAATAACAACTTTAAACTGGAGCACATAAAATGGCAATTTAAACTGGAGCACATGAATTAGAACTAACTTTCTAAACTTCATTTGATGAATGTTTTTTTTTTTAAATTCCATGCATACGTGTTTATTGTTTTTGTGTTTTTAAATGGCAAAAGGCTATACAGGCATCAGTTTTACAGAATACACAAGTCGCATCTGGAAAATAAGCCATTCACACCTCATAGCCAAATATAAAATAGTAAGTATATGCACACAGTAATATATATTCCTGATCTCTGCCTACAACTGCTGAGGAGATCTCTGCAATCTAGAAGCTTATGCAACAGCCTACTGTAGTATACTGTTTTATACAGAATACAGTATCTGAGCATGTATAATATGTGAGGGGGGGCAGAAGAGTAACAAACATTAATATTTTAGAACTTGCTTATCTCTTCTTTTATCAGGAGTGTGTGTGCTATTTGCTAATCCTCAATATTAACTATCTCAGCAGCCAGTAGAGAACACAATAAGGTGCAATTACGCAATGTGGCTGAGCAGAAATCACTAGAACATGTTGGTTAGCAGAATATATAAATATATTTTAATTTTTTATTTTTTTGTAACCTGTAAGATGTTTAAGTATCATAGAAAAACTCTCCCACTTACCACCTCAGAGTCTTCAAATCCATGGATATACAGATCGTCGTACATAGGGACTCCAGAATGCGGGAATCAGGAGGAAGAAGAATGTGGACTTAGATCCGAGGAGGATATAGTGTCTGGCTAAGTGATGGGGTCTGATAGGAGAGGGTGAGAGGGGAGAAGTGTGTGCTGACAACAGTGACTGGTTTGGTCCCACCCTAGATGTTGGAATAAGGAAGCCCCAGGCTGGTTCTCTATGCTTAACAATCAGGCAGGGGAACAATAGCACCCACCCACCCCTTCCTTCCCCGTCACACACACGGAGAGATGGCTCCTCCGATTGGCAGAAGCACGTCGTCCCTGGAGCAGGAGGCTGCAGCTGGGAGGCTGATGCAGGCAGCAGGAGTTAAGCACCTGCCCACGATGCTGCTGCTGCTGGAGTCACAGACACACACTGACACATGTGTAGCATACTATGTGCTATAGCCAAGCAGCTATTCCCTCATACATACTCCAGCTCCTGCCTGATAATGGCATACACATGTACCTGTCTAATAATGCCATACACACCTGCCTGATAATGCCATACACACATGTACCTGCCTGATAGTGCCATACACACCTGCCTGATAATTCCATACACACATGTACCTGTCTGATGATGTCACACACACCTGCCTGATAATGCCATACACACATGTACCTGTCTGATGATGTCACACACACCTGCCTGATAATGCCATACCCACCTGCCTGATAATGCCATACACACATACCTGCCTGATAATGCCATACACACATTCATGCCTAATAATGCCATACACACATACCTGCCTGATAGTGCCATACACACATACCTGCCTGATAGTGCCATACACACATACCTGCCTGATAATGCCATACACACATACCTGCCTGATAATGCCATACACACATGTACCTTCCTGATAATGTCATACACACATACCTGCCTGATAATGCCATACACACATGTACCTTCCTGATAATGCCATACACACACACCTGCCTGATAATGCCATACACACACATCTGCCTGATAATGCCATACACACATTCCTGCCTGATAATGCCATACACATGTACCTGCCTGATAATGTCATACACACCTGCCTGATAATGCCATACACACATGTACCTTCCTGATAATGTCATACACACATGTACCTTCCTGATAATCTCATACACACATATCTGCCTGATAATGCCATACACACACCTGTCTGATAGTGCCGTACACACACACCTGCCTGATAATGCCATACACACATTCCTGCCTGATAATGCCATACACACATACCTGCCTGATAGTGCCATACACACACATACCTGCCTGATAATGTCATACACACATTCCTGCCTGATAATGTCATACACACATACCTGCCTGATAATGCCATACACGCATACCTGCCTGATAATGCCATACACACCTGCCTGATAATGCCATACACACATGTACCTTCCTAATAATGCCATACACACATACCTGCCTGATAATGCCATACACACCTGCCTGATAATGCCATACACACATGTACCTTCCTGATAATGCCATACACACACACCTGCCTGATAATGTCATACACACATTCCTGCCTGATAATGTCATACACACACACCTGCCTGATAATGTCATACACGCATACCTGCCTGATAATGTCATACACCCATTCCTGCCTGATAATGTCATACACACATACCTGCCTGATAATGTCATACACACACACCTGCCTGATAGTGCCAGACACACACATCTGCCTGATAGTGCCATACACACACACCTGCCTGATAATGTCATACACCCATTCCTGCCTGATAATGTCATACATACTTACCTGCCTGATAATGCCATACACACATACCTGCCTGATAATGCCATACACACCTTCCTGATAATGCCATACACACATGTACCTGCCTGATAGTGTCATACACACATACCTGCCTGATAATGCCATACACCCACTCCTGCCTGATAATGCCATACACACATACCTGCCTGATAATGTCATACACACATACCTGCCTGATAATGCCATACACACATACCTGCCTGATAATGCCATACACCAATTTCTGCCTGATAGTGCCATACACCCACTCCTGCCTGATAATGTCATACACACATACCTGCCTGATAATGTCATACACACGTACCTGCCTGATAATGCCATACACACATGTACTTGCCTGATAGTGCCATACACACATACCTGCCTGATAATGCCATACACACATGTACCTGCCTGATGATGTCATACACACCTGCCTGATAATGCCATACACACATACCTGCCTGATAATGCCATACATACACACCTGCCTGATAATGTCATACACACATACCTGCCTGATAATGTCATACACACACACCTACCTGATAATGTCATACACACATACCTGCCTGATAATGCCATACACACACACCTGCCCTGATAATGCCATACACACATACCTGCCTGATAATGTCATACACACATACCTGCCTGATAATGCCATACACACATACCTGCCTGATAATGCCATACACCAATTTCTGCCTGATAGTGCCATACACCCACTCCTGCCTGATAATGTCATACACACATACCTGCCTGATAATGTCATACACACGTACCTGCCTGATAATGCCATACACACATGTACTTGCCTGATAGTGCCATACACACATACCTGCCTGATAATGCCATACACACATGTACCTGCCTGATGATGTCATACACACCTGCCTGATAATGCCATACACACATACCTGCCTGATAATGCCATACATACACACCTGCCTGATAATGTCATACACACATACCTGCCTGATAATGTCATACACACACACCTACCTGATAATGTCATACACACATACCTGCCTGATAATGCCATACACACACACCTGCCCTGATAATGCCATACACAAATGTACCTGCCTGATGATGTCATACACACATACCTGCCTGATGATGCCATACACACAGTGGTCGAAGTGGGAATTTTGAAATGGGGGTATGGAAAATTTTGGATTGTACCTATGTACGTGCCGAAGGTGCTTGCATGGCGGAAAAGGGGACATGGCCATCCAATAGGGGTGTGGTCTTAAGGCACGCCCCCTTTTCATCAATGTAGTGTACCACACTGAAGTGCCCCTTATAATATATTATGTCATGCAGTAGTAGTGCCTCTTACACATCTTGCCTTGCCACAATATTATAGGTATACTGTATGTTAGGGCATAGGCACAGAAATGAACAAATGTGTACGTTGTTAATATATTTATTATATAAAAAGGGATGCAGTGAGTGGATGTCACAGGGTTCTACAAACATCACTGGTAAGTAATTAGATCAGAGCTTGCCACAGAGCACTGATTAGCACTTACCAGTATCAGCGCAGTGTCAGGCCGCATGAAGGTGCGGTCACCGGGGCACTGCTGCTTATTGATGGCTGGCTCCGGAATGAGGAGAGACGTGTGCAGCACATTACTACTGCCAAACAAGAACAAACTGGTTGCGCACAGCAGGGGCAAACGCAGGATTCTCAGGGAGGGGTTTCCATTATATATGTCTACACACACACACATATATTCAAGTAGGTGCGCACGACAGAGGCCCCCAGTAGTAGTCCTACCTATGTAGTGCCCCTTATATAGTGCCCCCAATAGTAGTCCCCCCCTATGCAGTGCCCCTTATATACTTCCTCCAGTAGTAGTCCTCCCTATGTAGTGCCTCTTATATAATGCCCCTAGTAGTAGACCCTCCTATGCAGTGCCCTAAGTGTTATATATTGCCCCCATTAGTAGTCCTCCCTATGTAGTGCCACTTATACAGTGCCCCCAGAAGTAGTCTCCCCTATGAAGTGCCCTAAGTGGTTGTCCGCCCTATGCAGTGACCCCCAGCAGTGCCAGTGCCCACAGTAGTGGTGCCCCATATGCAGTGCCCCCAGTAGTGCCCTTTATATAGGGCCCATGGTAGTAGTCCCCCCTATGCAGTGCCCCTTACATAGTGCCCCAGTAGTGCCCCCCCCCAGTAGTGCCAGAGCCCCCAGTAGTGGTCCCCAATATACAGTGCCACTTATATTGTGCCCCCAGTAGTAGTCCCTGTATGCAGTGCCCCAGCAGTGACAGTGCCCCCAGTAGTGGTCCCCCCTTGCAGTGCCCCCAATATAGTGCCTTCCAGTAGTGCCTCCAACCAGCAGTGCCCCTTACATATACACAAACAAACATAAAAAAAAAATAAAAAACACTTACCTGAATCCCCGCTCCTGTGCCCGCCGCCGTCCATGAGCCGGAAGGTGGAGCCCGGCTCCGGCAGTGCCTCCCCCTGTCTAGGGCTGTGAGCATGGCTCACTGCCCGTCCACTGCTGATTCAGCTGTCAGCGCTTCCTCATCAGGTAGTATGAAAGCCACCTGACGCGGAAGTGCTGACATCTGAACTGGCCGGGCAGCGCCGCACCGCCTATCGTGGATGGTGCAGAGATGGAGACAAGGCTGTCTCCATCTCTGAAGAAAAAAAAAATTGGTTGCTCCAATTAGCTCGCGGATAGCCCCAGATTAGAAATGACGGCGGCGATGTGCGCTGTATTTCTATGGCAACCAGTTTGTTCTTGCAATCTATTGCAAGAACAAACATCTTCGGCGGGCGGCGGGTGGCACAACAGGGTTCAGTGCTCAGAGGAAGTGCCTTTATATCATACCGTTGTATACCAGCACACTTCGAGCACTGCATACACACATACCTGCCTGATAATGCCATACACACATACCTGCCTGATAATGCCATACACACCTGCCTGATGATGTCATACACACATGTACCTGCCTGATAATGTCATACACACATACCTGTCTGATAATGCCATACACATGTACCTGCCTGTTAATGCCATACACACATTCCTGCCTGATAATGCCATACACATGTACCTGCCTGATAATGTCATACACACGTACCTGCCTGATAATGCCGTACCTGCCTGATAATGTCATACACACGTACCTGCCTGATCATGTCATACACATGTGCCTGCCTGATCATGTCATACACACGTACCTGCCTGATAATGCCATACATACGTACCTGCCTGATAATGTCATACACACATGTACCTGCCTGATAATGTCATACACACGTACCTGCCTGATAATGTCATACACACGTACCTGCCTGATAATGTCATACACACGTACCTGCCTGATAATGTCATACACACGTACCTGCCTGATAATGCCATACACACGTACCTGCCTGATACTGTCATACACCCATGTACCTGCCTGATAATGCCGTACCTGCCTGATAATGTCATACACACGTACCTGCCTGATAATGTCATACACACGTGCCTGCCTGATCATGTCATACACACGTACCTGCTTGATAATGTCATACACACGTACCTGCCTGATAATGTCATACACCCATGTACCTGCCTGATAATGTCATACACACATACCTGCCTAATAATGCCTTACACACGTACCTGCCTGATAATGCCATACACACATTCCTGCCTGATAATATCATACACACGTACCTGCCTGATAATGTCATACACACATACCTGCCTGATAATGCCATACAAACGTACCTGCCTGATAATGTCATACACACGTACCTGCCTGATGATGTCATACACACATGTACCTGCCTGATGATGTCATACACACATACCTGCCTAATAATGCCATACACATGTACCTGCCTAATAATGCCATACAAACGTACCTGCTTGATAATGTCATACACACGTACCTGCCTGATAATGTCATACACACATACCTGCCTAATAATGCCATACACACGTACCTGCCTGATAATGCCATACACACATTCCTGCCTGATAATATCATACACACGTACCTGCCTGATAATGTCATACACACGTACCTGCCTGATTATGTCATAGACACGTACCTGCCTGATGATGTCATACACACGTACCTGCCTGATGATGTCATACACACATACCTGCCTGATAATGCCATACACATGTACCTGCCTAATGCCATACAAACGTACCTGCCTGATAATGTCATACACACGTTCCTGCCTGATAATGCCATATACACGTGCCTGCCTCATAATACCATACATATGTACCTGCCTGATAATACCATATATATGTACCTGCCAGATAATGCCATACACATGTACCTGCCTGATAATGCCATACACACTTCCTGCCTGATAATGCCATACACACGTACCTGCCTGATAATGCCATACACACATACCTGCCTGAAAATGTCATACACACATACCTGCCTGATAATGTCATACACACATGTACCGGCCTGATAATGTCATACACACATACCTGCCTGATAATGTCATACACATATGTACCTGCCTGATAATGTCATAGACACATATGTGCCTGATAATGTCATACACACGTACCTGCCTGATAATGTCATACACACATGTACCTGCCTGATAATGTCATACATACACACCTGCCTGATAATGCCATACACACATACCTGCCTGATAATGTCATATATACGTACCTGCCTGATAATACTATACATATGTACCTGTCTGATAATGTCATACACCCACACATGCAGATATTTGTGTAAGTTGACATTTACTGACTAGACGTGTCTAAATCCTTAAAAATTAGCAGGGTACATATTTTCCACGGTGGACGTGTTATGGGAGTGTCATAGATGGTTGTGTTATTGGAGTGTTACGGGAGTGTCATAGATGGTTGTGTTATTGGAGTGTTATGGGAGTGTCATAGATGGTTGTGTTATGGGAGTGTTACGGGAGTGTCATAGATGGTTGTGTTATGGGAGTGTTATGGGAGTGTCATATATGGTTGTGTTATTGGAGTGTTATGGGAGTGTCATAGATGGTTGTGTTATTGGAGTGTTATGGGAGTGTCATAGATGGTTGTGTTATTGAAGAGTTATAGGAGTGTCATAGATGGTTGTGTTATGGGAGTGTCACGGGAATGTCATAGATGGTTGTGTAATGGGAGTGTTACAGGAGTGTCATAGATGGTTGTGTTATGGGAGTGTTACGGGAGTGTCATAGATGGTTGTGTTATGGGAGTGTTACGGGAGTGTCATAGATGGTTGTGTTATGGGAGTGTTACAGGAGTGTCATAGATGGTTGTGTTATTGAAGTGTTACGGGAGTGTCATAGATGGTTGTGTTATGGGAGTGTTACGGGAATGTCATAGATGGTTGTGTTATGGGAGTGTTACAGGAGTGTCATAGATGGTTGTGTTATGGGAGTGTTACGGGAGTGTCATAGATGGTTGTGTTATGGGAGTGTTATGGGAGTGTCATAGATGGTTGTATTATGGGAGTGTTATGGGAGTGTCATAGATGGTTGTGTTATTGAAGTGTAATGGGAGTGTCATAGATGGTTGTGTTATGGGAGTGTTACAGGAGTGTCATAGATGGTTGTGTTATTGGAGTGTTACGGGAGTGTCATAGATGGTTGTGTTATTGGAGTGTTACGGGAGTGTCATAGATGGTTGTGTTATGGGAGTGTTACGGGAGTGTCATAGATGGTTGTGTTATGGGAGTGTTACGGGAGTGTCATAGATGGTTGTGTTATGGGAGTGTTACGGGAGTGTCATAGATGGTTGTGTTATGGGAGTGTTACGGGAGTGTCATAGATGGTTGTGCTATTGGAGTGTTACGGGAGTGTCATAGATGGTTGTGTTATGGGAGTGTTACGGGAGTGTCATAGATGGTTGTGTTATTGGAGTGTTATGGGAGTGTCATAGATGGTTGTGTTATGGGAGTGTTACGGGAGTGTCATAGATGGTTGTGTTATGGGAGTGTTACGGGAGTGTCATAGATGGTTGTGTTATTGGAGTGTTATGGGAGTGTCATAGATGGTTGTGTTATGGGAGTGATACGGGAATGTCATAGATGGTTGTGTTATGGGAGTGTTACGGGAGTGTCATAGATGGTTGTGTTATTGGAGTGTTATGGGAGTGTCATAGATGGTTGTGTTATGGGAGTGATACGGGAATGTCATAGATGGAAATAGGGAAATGCAAGCGCTTAAAGAGCACACTGCTATTTAAAACATATACCTGCAGCGGTAAGTAAGAAAAAGGGGAAAATTGCAACCCCACACAGAACTTATAGAAGGAAATACCACGCTGGTAAACATATGTATAAATGTAAAAATGTAATAATCAAGAAACAAAATAAAATAACATATAATGGCTGTGAGAAAATGAAGAGACAATTGAATCATACAAAAGGAAAAAGATAAAAAGCATATACAAAATCAATGAAGGATCAAATAAATAATGGAGTGAAAATGCTGAATAGCTGAATAAATAAAATTGTGTTGTATCCGGGAAAATAAGGCAGTCTGTAACTCGGCATAAATTGAAGAAGGTACCTTATAAATAGCAACAATGTGTTCACCGTACTAGTATAATTGTATCCGTCTGAGGTATCCAAATATGTGAGTAACGTGAGGCTGGTATAGAAAGTGACACAACAACCGTGTCTAGATGTAGCTGTAGATCGCCTTGTCGCCCGCCACGGTATATGGTAGAATAGACTGGTGATTACTAACCAGCGTGGAAGCCTCAGGCTTCTCCGGATACTCCAGGTGTGGTAGCTCCCTATCCGGCTTGGATGGATGGAAAGCCAGTCAAATAAAGAGAGCTGGGGAGGAGGCTGGAAGATTCCAGACAGGCAGAGACTGAAAAGTGGGCGTCTTTATACTGGCATGCGTTCACTCTGCCATCGCTCTCTAAAACATAGAGGGCGTCCTTACACCAGACAGTACGATCGCGGAATTTGCATACCCGGCATTTCTAAATATTGACAGATAGATAGATAGATAGATAGATAGATAGATAGATAGATAGATAGATAGATAGATAGACATACAATGTAGACAGAATAAATGCAGACATGAAAACAAAGGGTATGGAGAGCAGTACTCATGAGAAAGCTTCTATTCTAATTGGAAAAGGACACTATTAAAACAAGAGGAGTGAGTGAGATTCCGAGTGAATATTCTGACAGTTTATGAGGGCAGTGAGCAGTTCTACGGGTGGCCAAGCAGGGCTATCGCCGGAGGGCGCGGCCTCAGTCACTCTCCCAGTGCCGTCTAATCTGACGGTACACGTCTGCTATTGCCTACCGCTATATATAAATTGATAAATTGCAGTGGCCGTGGCACCATACCACTGGGAGTCCCAGTCTCCCAGAATGCCAGGCGCAACGATACTGTTGTGCATGGCATTCTGGGAGCGGCTGCTGAAGAGAGAAGACCGGAGGAGCAGCAGCAAGAAGGAGGGAACCACCTGCACAAGGTAAGACTTAAGCAAATGACTCAACCCCCCCCCCGGCAAACGTCTCCCACCCAGGAAAAATGGCCACTCCCAGAGCCGGCCCTAGGCATAGGCACAATAAGCAAATGCCTAGGGGCGACTGGAATGCCTAGGGGTCATGTTGTCCTACCCTCCAACATGACCCGTTCCATTAGGTACAAAATGCTCTGCTCCTGGACTTCCCACCTAATTAATGATTGCAGTCACCTGTGTTGAACTAGTTATTTCATGAGAAGAAGGGTGTTTCAGCACAGGTCGCTTCAATCATAAATTAAGAAGAAAGTCCAGAAGCAGAGCATTTTGTCAGGGCCGGTGCAAGGCTTCTAGGTACCCTAGGCAAATCTTCTTCCTGCGCCCCCCTCTCCCCTCTCCTGTTGCGGGCCTGGCCGTCGGGTAGTCTGAAGGCGGAGCGGCAGAGTGGGCCAGCCGGACCCAGCTGCCGCAGTTAATCTGTGTATTCTCCAGGGGGGTGGAAGGCTGGAAGCGAGTGACCATTAGAAAAGGCAGCACTGTGGCTGGAGGGCGGAGCCTGGAGCCTGGAGGCGGGCCTGGCCGGGGAGTGGGGAGACAGACATGATAGCTCACTGGTCGCAGCCAGCTTCACAAGTGCTGCGGCCGCCGGGCAGATACGATGGACACCTACAGGCTGTGACTGTGCCTGCCGCTGGAGTTGTCAAAACAGCGAGGTGGCCGCAGGTGGCTTTATCAGTGCCGCGGCCACCGCTTGTAATTTACATAAAGGCCCATTCGCATTTACTAACGGGCGGCGTCCCGCCCTCTACTTGCCGGTGCCCATAGGCAGCTGCCTTATGGTAGCGCTGGCCCTGCATTTTGTACCTAATGGAATGGGTCATGTTGGAGGGTCTGTGTTGTATGTATGTTTAGTGCCTTTTATATTATGCACCTGTATAACTGTGGAATAATAAAGTCCAATATACAGATGTGTCATCATACATTGTGGCTTCAGTCGTGCCAAACAGCACCTCTCGACGTGCCAGATTCTGGGCAACTTGTCCTTCTTTCTCGCTCAAAATGTGCATCTTGTTTGCATTAAAAAAAAAAAAACATGGAAGCAACAAAACCACTTTCCTAAGTTACACCTATCAATTTGATGTGCGAAATTTGTACAACTGTGTGCAAATAAATATAAATCTGTATAAAAAGTGCTATGCTATGATGCAGAAGCTGCATCTTTCATGCCAAAGTCCGTTGTGCTTCATCTGCGACTTTGTACATGTTTAAGACTAATTCCTGTGCGGTTAAAGTTGCAGCCCAGCATATGTAGAACACTTCGAATGTTTCATTGCGTCTGTGCTGTGAACAAGATGAAAAATTTAAATAAAAAGATGATGCACTACACCTCTCAGAGCAACCCATTCACACCAGGTGTCTTGCGCCGTATGGCGTATAGACGCTAGGGTGTATATTTACAAAATTTAAATTTTGGTCGGGGTGCGGGGGATAGCCCCGCGCTTCAGCCCTGGCCCAGGGCTACTTGGAGAGGGGGGACCCCAGTATTAGGGGGGGTCCCCACTTCCCCAGGAATTCCCAGCTAGGCTGACATGTGTGGGGTGAGTAATGTTTTGGCCAGGGGACCCCGTCAAGTGTGTCCCCCGGCGTGGCATTACACCGTCGCTAGTAAGAGCCCGGTGCTGGTTCTTGAAAACATGGGGAACCCCTACTTCTTCTGCTAAAACCACCAGTTGGAAGCAGTTGTATTATTTTGGGGATTTTGGGTCGATTTAACATTGGATCTTATAGGTGATTTTATGTTCGACTTTGAAATGGACATCCAAAACCAAACAAAAAAATCACTAGTTAAAATCAAAACATTGATTTGATTTTGAAATAGAACTCAAAATCAAATTTTAGTAAATGTGGGATTTTGATAGTGAAATCAAATTCGGTTTGATACGATTTCGAGTTAAATCGAACATAAAATTGAATACAAAATTGAGCATTTCTAAATATACTCTTAGGTGTACGAGGACCAGGAACGTGCATTCAGGGGAGACAGGGCCTCCCCTGTCATAATGAGTGAAATAATACAAAGAACATATTAATAAAACAGATTCTGTGTCATAAATATCTGCTTTGCATTATTCTCTCTTTGTAGACTAGAGTCTACAGTTAATATCAGTCAGAAGGCAGCTAGAGTACTGCCTGCCACTGTAAATAGAAAAGCAGGGGGCTGGGCCATACCAATGGGCTGTAAAAGCCCATTGAAAAAAATAGATGAAAGCGGCACTTATAGAAATGCCTCATTGATACAGACATGCTTTCAGCCCACATGAAAGCACACCCGTCAGTCAGGCAGTTGTGATTGGACAGCGGATCCATCACTGGATCCACTGTCATCACTGGATGGGTAGAGGGCATATGCAGCAGAGGTGCGTGCGTCAGTGACAGCAAGACCAGGTGGAGGTACCTGGCATGGCAGCAGGCCAGGATCCGAGAGGATCCAGTTCCTGCCAGCCATTCTGCAGAGTTCGGCAGCGTTGACAATTTCAAAAATGGCACCTCAGCGTAATTTTTGAAATTCAAGATGTCATCGCCCCGCCCCTTCTAGCTGGCTTATATAAGCCAGCGCGAGGCAGCAGCTAGCAGTCCGCCGTCGGGGAAGGGGTTTGCAAGAGCTCCTGAGGATAGAAGAAGCCCTGGGGCGGCCATGAAAAAGAGCTTAAAAGCTGCTGTCCCCCAGGTGAAGACGCCGGAAGCCCTGGGGAGGTGGCGCCATGAAAAAGAGTTTAAAAGCCGCCACCTCCCAGGTGAAGTCACAGTATAATGAACTTTTATTAAAAAATAAAGTGTTGTGTATTTATTTCAATGTTTTATTTACAGGCGGACTACAGGTGCCAGCGGGCCCTTAATTTCCGGGCATGTAGGCGCTTGTGATTCTCTAAGTGCCGGCATGCTGGAGTAGGCTTGCTGGGACCTGTAGGCCACCTGTAAAGAACAATATTATCATACCAGGGGTGCGGGCATAGCATTGGGCTTTCAGCCAGGTGCTGGTTATTACCCGGGAGGGGGGACCCAATTAAAATTTTCTGGGATCCCCACTTTCCGAGGAATTCCAGCCCTGGGCTGACTAGTTATGGGGTGGTTAATGTGATGGCAGGGGACACCACACTGAGTGCACCCCCTGCTATGACATTATCCCCATGGATGGTTCAGCCTAGTGCTGGTTACTGGTAAATAGGGGGAACCCTACGCTTTTTTTTTAAAGGGGGGTGGTGTTAATCAGCCAGTGCTTCACCAGACATTGACCTCACTGCACTACACTGATGAGGACACATCTGTATACTCAGCAGCGCTGGTTATTAATGTGTATAAGCAGAAAGGTGTGGTTATAACAATCCAGGGTTTGGTACACGGCCAGGCACCACAGAAACAGGCAATGGACAGATGAAAGCCTGGGTATAATAAAGTTCTAAGGCCTAGAGCCTGCCGTGAGGGTTTCACATATCGAAGTCTCAACATAACAGAAGGTTTAGTACACAGAGTTTATGCAAGGGGTAGGCAGAATGGATGGCCAAAACACTAAAGAGTAGTAGCTGTAGTCAGGGGCAGAGCTGTAGTCGATACACTAGAGTAACAGACAAGAGTGGGTAGACAGTGTCAAAGCTGGGATTGGTATACTGGAGAAGGAAATAAACATCGTGGTGTGCAGTAAAGTGCTAACAGTTGCACTAGCAATAACCTGGCATTGATTACTAAATTTGACCATGCTTTATAAGTTTATAGCATCAGAGGGCAGGAATCCGAGGGCATAAACTTCCCGGAAACATGCGCATCAGTAGTTTTTGCGCCAAAGTGGAACAAATAGACAAACACAAAGTTCTTAAAATATCAGTATAGCTATACACACACACACACACGCACACACACACAGCTTGGCCCTTTATTTAAAATACTAAGTACTACAGCTCCATCTAGTGGGCAGAAATGGCATAATCAGCAAGTCTAAAGGCATCAGAATTGCAATGTATCATTGTCGTGGTTACCTTTGTAGAAATATTCCCAGGAATTCATTGAGTAGGAAATTAAAATGTATATATCACTACCATCATCTGAAAAAAGTTCTCGTGATGTTCTCGTTATTAACATGTTTCTTGTTTTATAAGTATAATTGAATTGACATTATTATTATTATTATTATTATTATTATTATTATTATTATTATTATTAAACTGTTGGAGTAAATACAAAAAAACTGTAGCAGTAAATCTTAGAATTGATGTGCAGTACAACCATTACCAAAAGTTTTGAGAATGACACAAGTATTGGTTTACACAAAGGCCCTCATTCAGAGCTGTACGCTCTGAGCAGAGCGCACGCTCTGAATGAGGGCCGTCCTCCATAACTATGGAGCGTCCCCCTGGACGCTCGTATAGCTGTGGGTCAACACCCACAGCCTATACGAGCGTGCAGTTTGATGGCCGCGATGGTCTTGACCATCGCGACCATCGAAACTGCGAGCCGGAGCCTGCGGTTGAGGTTTTCAACCGCAAGGCCCGGAGTGATTTTGGCTCTATCAGAGCCAAAATCACTCCCACTGACATCACTAGTGATGTCAGTGGGCCGGCTTCTGACGGTAGGCGTTCCCTTGGGAACGCCCCCGTCAGGGAGGCACGCCCCCGGCACGCCCACCAAAGGGGGCGTGCTGTCAATCAACATCGACAGCACGCCCCCTTTGATCAGACACAACGAGCGAAGGACTTTCCTTCGCTCGTCGCGTCTGGCGCATGCGCACGACGGAGCTCCCGCCGTCGTGCGCATGCGCAGTGCACAACATCGACCCACTTGCGAGCGGACAGCCGCTTGCGAGTGGGTCTGAATCAGGGCCAAAGTTTGCTGCTTCAGTGTTTTTAGACCTTTTTGTCAGATGTTGCTATGGTATACTGAAGTAAAATTACAGCATTTCATAAGTGTCAAAGACTTTTATTGACAATTACATTAAGTTTATGCAGAGTGTCAATATTTGCAGTATTGACCCTTCTTATTCAAGACCTCTGCAATTCGCCCTGGCATGCTGTCAATCAACTTCTGGGCCACATACTGACTGATGGCCGCCCATTCTTGCCTAATCAATGCTTGGAGTTTATCAGAATTTGTGGGTTTTTGTTTGTCCACCCGCCTCTTGAGGATTGACCACAAGTTCTCAATGGGATTAAGGTCTGGGGAGTTTCCTGGCCATGGACCCAAAATTTCGATGTTTTGTTCCCCGAGCCACCTAGTTATCACTTTTGCCTTATGGCGAGGTGTTCCATCATGCTGGAAAAGGCATTGTTCCTCACCAAACTGTTCTTGGATGGTTGGGAGAAGTTGCTCTTGGAGGATGTTTTGGTACCATTGCTTTTCTTCTCCGGACAAGCGTTTTTGCAGATGCCCCAAACAATCTGAAAGGGGATTCCTCTGAGAAAATAGCTTTACCCCAGTCCTCAACAGTCCAATCTCTGTACCTTTTGCAGAATATCAGTCTGTCCCAGAGTTTTTCCTGGAGAGAAGTGGCTTCTTTTCTTCCCTTCTTGACACAGGGCCATCCTCCAAAAGTCTTCGTCCTGTGTCATGTCAACAATAAAGCATCCTGAGACCATTCATGTGTGGGTGGAGTTGCTTCTCAGCCAAGGGAGTGGGCTCACTCGCTATTTTTCATAATATGTAAGAGGTGAATCAAAACATGGGTCACCTCTAGGGAGCGCTTTAATGTAGACTTCAAGATCAATTTTATATATAATATCACAATTTATTAAGATCACATAAAAGCATGTAAAAAAGGGTCATATAAATCAGCAACTATAAAGCTGTATTATTGTATCCCACGCAATTAGTTACATTGTATCATCTGTTAATATTTTAAGAAAGTTCACTTCAATGAAATGCCTCCTTAGAATGATGTTATTTCCAAGTAGATTGATTGCCTCTGGTTGTTTAAACCAATAATGATATTGAAGAGTTATAATAATTCCTCCTGAAGATACAGGTTATACAGCAATACTCCACTCCAGTGGTAATTGATTTTATAAGCCACAGTCTGTTCGTAATCAATGGCAGCCAGTTAAAGGGTAATAAAGTAGCAATGGTGAATCCCAGTATAATTACCCAGCTCTTTCTCCACTCGAAAATCTGCAGGAGAGATGCCGGTCACATGTATGCTACGAGTATGACCAGTGCTGTTTCCGGGCCGGCATTTCCTGCAGATTTTCGAGTGGAGAAAGAGCTGGGTAATCATACCGGGACTAACCATTGCTACTTTATTACCCTTTAACTGGCTGCCCTTGATTATTAACAGACTGTGGCTTATAAAACCAATTACCACTGGAGTGGAGTTTTGCTATATAACCTGTATCTTCAGGAGGAACTATTATAACTTTCAAGATCATTATTGGTTTAAACAACCAGAGGCAATCAATCTACTTGGAAATAACATCATTCTAAGGAGGCATTTAATTGAAGTGAACTTTCTTTAAAATATTAACAGATGATACAAATGTAACTAATTGCGTGTGATACAATAATACAGCTTTATAGTTGTTAATTTATATGACACTTTTTTAAAATATTTTTTACGTGATCTTAATAAATTGTGATATTATATATAATATTGATCTTGAAGTGTACATTTAAGCGCTCCCTATAGGTGACCCATGTTTTGATTAATCTCTTACATATTATGCATAGTTTCATCAGTTCAATTAGAGGCTGACAAATGGGTAGCAGCTTTATTACATCTTCTTCATACAGATAATTGTTATCTTTATTATATTTAACGCCTGGGTGTGGTTGTTGTTACTCACAATTTTGCCTAAGAACAAAGCCATGTATAAAGAATGGTACCAAAACATCCTCCAAGAGCAACTTCTCCCAACCATCCAAGAACAGTATGTTGACGAACAATGCCTTTTCCAGCATGATGGAGCACCTCGCCATAAGGCAAAAGTAATAACTAAGTGGCTCGGGGAACAAAACATCAAAATTTTGAGACCATGGCCAGGAATCTCTCCAGACCTTAATCCCATTGAGAACTTGTGGTCAATCCTCAAGAGGTGGGTGAACAAACAAAAACCCACAAATTCTGACAAACTCCAAGCATTGATTAGGCAAGAATGGGCGGCCATCAGTCAGTATGTGGCCCAGAAGTTGATTGACAGCATTCCAGGACGATTTGCAGAGGTCTTGAAAAAGAAGGATCAACACAGCAAATATTGACTTTTTGAATAAACAATGTAATTGTCAATAAAAGCCTTTGACACTTATGAAATGCTGTAATTTTACTTCAGTATACCATAGCAACATCTGACAAAAAGGTCTAAAAACACTGAAGCAGCAAACTTTGTGATAACCAATACTTGCCTCATTCTCAAAACTTTTGGCCATGGCTGTATAATATATTTATATGCCTCACATGTGGCCACATGGGGGCGATCATCAGTCACAGATCACCATTGTGGAGAACCATTGATCAAAAATTTGTCAAATAAATCTCAATTTGTATACACTAACAGCATTATGAAAT
Organism: Taudactylus pleione; assembly: GCA_031769625.1. NCBI lineage: Eukaryota > Metazoa > Chordata > Amphibia > Anura > Myobatrachidae > Taudactylus > Taudactylus pleione. The sequence continues at coordinate 23,612,336 of JAUIMM010000005.1, read as the reverse complement.
CACAGCAACAGTGAAAAGTGTATTTGCTATCCAAACAGTAGGCTTATCTAGAAATGGCTGGTTGCAGGCAGGCACAGTGCACACTTGCCAACTCTTCCTCATTGTGAGGGAGACTCCCTGAAATAGCAGCAATCTCCCTGACTCCCTTAAGAGCCTAGCAATCTCCCTTATTGCACCTTACTCCCATTATGTAGCTGTTATATACTTGAAAATATAGAGATATACACATTCAAATGGTATAATTAGTGCCATTTCCTTGCATTGGTTAGGCACAAAGGCCCTCATTCAGAGCCGCACGTTAACAACAGTACGCTCGTTGCGTTCCGATGTTGACTAACCGCGCATGCGTCGGTGTTACACTGCGCATGTGCGTACGGCAGATTGCGAGCTTTTTTTCTCTCGTTCCTAAAATAGCGTACAGGAAGTGACATGTCAAATGTGAATGACAGAACAGGGCGTTTTTGGGTGTTGACGGGGGTGGAGATGAAAAAACGCAGGCGTGGCGAGGCGTTTTTGGGGCGTACATACATTAGCAGATGCGAACGTCAAATGTGTTCGGACCGTCTCATACGTCACTGGAACATCCGCTTTCCCTTCAAAATGCTCGCACAGCTTAGGGTCAGGATTACTCGACCACATTGGCGATGGCCTTCTCCTCCGTCCCGGGACTCAACGATGGTGCTGCGATTAATCGCGGCTGGTCAGTAAAGTAATTAGTGTTGGATTGAAAACCGGCTTGGTATGTGTTTGGAAAGCAGTTTATTGGGATAGCACAAAAGCGTACGCAGGTGGCAATCAGAGCTGCTAATGTCATGATTACACAATCAATTAGCGTACATTTTTGGTGTTTTATTTTGGCCACAATTTGTTGGTTATGGCCTATTGTAACAATAATGTCATCATGTTTTAATTAGCTCCCCTTTTTTTTGGTTTACTGTGGAATTTGCATCGCTATGTGATTTTTTAAACTTTCCTTAAAGAGGCCTTTTTTTTATTTTAAGAGGGTCAGTTTTTGCCTTTAGGGCCAGGATTAAATGTAACCCATTTGTACAATAATGTCACAATACAATGTCAGTTTTTTGCTTTAAATTTATTGTTTAAACACAAACAAATTGGCCTAATATTTTGTTGCCTTTTTTTTGTGGCAAAGATATTTGTTAAAAAAAAAAAAAAAGCCATAACTGGTAACATAAACGTAAATACCAAAATTAAAAACATTTCACAAGAAAGGAGAGGGAAGTTTTGACCAGAAAGGAATATGAGCCAAGCACAGAAGGAGTGTGGGAAAAGTCGCCATTGCTGTCACCGTTTTCTCGCCCGTTTGGCTGGGTGAGGGTGGGCACCGGACCGGGTCCGGGATGCCATCGGGCTGGCCTGTCCAGAGGCAGATGTTGTGGCCTCTGGACTAGGCACAGGGCTAGGCACATTTGGAGGATTGGCTGATGTTGTGCCAGAGGTGGAGGATCCGGATGTTCCGGCAGGAAGGGAGGTCGGCTCCACCATGTGCTGGCGAACGAGCTGCTCCAGGGCATCGGCGATGCGGATGTTGGCCCTGGTATTTTCCGCCAGGGCCTGAGCAATGGTCACGTTGGCCGCAGCATTTTGCTCCAGGGCCTCAGCCACCCGTATCAGACTGGCGTCCATCCTCTGCAGAATCTCCGTATGGAAATCCGATTTAAAATTGAGTTCTGTGAGGAGGCCCACTGCCTGCGAGGGGGCACGCCCTGGACTGGCTTCTGCAGGGTCCTCAGCCGGATGTACTGGTTCCTCCCCTGCAGAGCCAGCAGAAATTCTGCGGCCAAGGCTCCCCTCTGGAGCAGACTCATCCGCCTCTGTCTCTGTTAGGAAAAATGCCAAAAGACTCACATTAGAATCTACATATTGGCACAATAGCATTTCAGAGTTGGTGACATCACAAGACTTACCTTGGCCAACATGAGGAGCCGCAAAGTCTGGCATGTCCGTATCCATGTTGGACACGCCAAACACCTCCACAGCCTGCACACACCCCTGTGCCAGCTCTTCTAAGTCTGTCAACTCCAATGACACAGGGGTGGGACCCCCACCTGTCCCCCTTGCATGCCTAGCCCTGTCGGCAAGTTTTTGCTTGAGACGATATTTGAAGTCTGCCCATCTGTGGAATGAAATTGGAACCATTATCCTTTTTTTTACAATGGGGTTTGTTTATAGGATGGGAAAGTGTTTACTTACCGCCGTTTGACATCCCGGGCTAGACGGACATAATCACCCACCCTATTGACAGCAACGGCGACCTCCTCCCACATTCTCCACTTCTGGCTTTGGCTCATATTCCTGGCTGCCTGGGGCAGGATGTCAACGCACTTCTGGATCAAAACCTCCATCTCCTTGCTTGTGAAATGTAGCTGCCTTTTTTTTTTGGCAGCTTTGGCGGGTTGACTGGGGCCAGCAGTCTCTTCCATGTCATCCTCCTCACCTATTTGGGTAAATATGCAGATTTAGCCACTTCACAACTTGCACAATATTATGTTTTAAAAGAATCATTGAGACAAAATGCATGAAGGCCTTACCGCCGGAATTTTGGCCATTGTTTCCCTGGTCTGAAGCCATGTCTCTGCTTCCAGAATGAAATCAACCAGAAATTAAATGTGATTTCGTGACGTATTTATACATGCGTCCTTAGTTTGCAGCCGCATCATTGATTGTGCGTCCCTATGATTCATCCTTAATTTGTGCGGGAAAATAAACACTATTTATGGCTTGGTGTGTGTGGAGTCGAGGTTGCGTTGTTGGATTGTCGGCGGTTAAGTTGGTTGGATTTGGTTGTTTGCAGTTGGAGGATTTGGCGGTGTTTGTATTTTTTTGGGTTTGCTACAGTTGTTTTGGTTTTACGTTCGCATTTTTTTGGTTTATTTTTTGCCATCGTTTCCTGATTTGGTAAGTTTTGTGCAGTCTAATTTGTGGCCAATTGGTGTCTACTTCTGGTTTTTTGTTTGATATTTTTTTTTTAACACTAATTTCATCTATTTTAGTTTGTTTTGGCTTTCGGACCCAAAGACCTTTTTGAGGGAAATCTTATATATTCGATTTTGGTAAGTCCATTATTTTTCTTGCATTTGGGAACTAATTAACGCATTTTTGACTGTTGGTGTAGTGACTTGCATTTGCGAACTAATTAACGCATTTTTGACTGTTGGTGTAGTGACTTGCATTTGCGAAATAATTAACGCATTTTTGACTGTTGGTGTAGTGACTTGCATTTGCGAACTAATTAACGCATTTTTGACTGTTGGTGTAGTGACTTGCATTTGCGAACTAATTAACGCATTTTTGACTGTTGGTGTAGTGACTTGCATTTGCGAAATAATTAACGCATTTTTGACTGTTGGTGTAGTGACTTGCATTTGCGAACTAATTAACGCATTTTTGACTGTTGGTGTAGTGACTTGCATTTGCGAATTAATTAACGCATTTTGGACTGTTGGTGTAGTGACTTGCATTTGCGAAATAATTAACGCATTTTTGACTGTTGGTGTAGTGACTTGCATTTGCGAACTAATTAACGCATTTTTGACTGTTGGTGTAGTGACTTGCATTTGCGAACTAATTAACGCATTTTTGACTGTTGGTGTAGTGACTTGCATTTGCGAAATAATTAACGCATTTTTCGAGGCTTATTCATCATGTAAACCAGTTTTGCTTTTCCCTTTTCCATTTTTGGGGTCCATTTGACCCCTATTTGACGTACGGTGTGCAATGTCGTTTTCATCGATGGCCAAATGTGTGTTTCGCCTATTTTATGTGTTGGCTTGCACCAATTTGACAAACATAAAATCACCCTCTAAATTTTTGATGTCTCATTTTTGGCTTTTTTACAGTTTATACGTATCATGACAATACCCCGGCATGTAAGCAGCTATGGATGGTATCATAAAGCTAAGTTGTTTTATGTTACTTTTGGGGTGGCTCAAAAGCCGAACATTGTAAACTTTGAATTTCAGGTAGATCTGGGGCGAATTGTTCTGGCCCTGCTCCCGGAAGACGACCAACCTCAAACTCGTCCCAGGCGTAGGCATCGTAGGCATGCAAGGCCCCAGATATTTTGAACACGTGTCACCCTTTTTGGAATGCCCGATGATGAGGTTTTAAGACGCTACCGTCTACCTCCCAAAATCATCATAGACACTCTCTCATTAATAGAAAGTGATCTTGAGCGGCAAATTGACAGTCCAACAGCAATACCACCACTGACGCAATTTATGGCGGTGTTACATTTCTGTGCCTCAGGATCGTTTCAAACAACGGTGGGAATAGTGGCGGGCATCTCCCAATCCTCCTTTTCCCGGATCCTGAGGGCAGTGATGGAGGCACTTTTCAAGCACCTCCATCATTTTATTAAAATGCCTTTGGATATGGGTGCCCTTAGTGTGGCCAAGGCCAATTTTTACCAAATAGCTGGCTTCCCACACATCATAGGGGTTGTGGATGGTACTCACATACCACTTCAGCCTCCAGCACGGCTGGAGGCAATATTTAGAAACCGTAAACACTATCACTCCCTGAATGTAATGGTGGTATGTGATGCCTCCCTCCAGATCCTGTCCCTGAATGCTAAATTACCAGGAAGTGCTCATGATTCCTTCGTCATCCGGCAATCAGGGATATGGCAGAAATTAACCAACCTACAAGCTGGTGATGCGTGGCTTCTGGGTAAGTGGAGACCTTTAGTACATAACAATGTTAAGCTTGATACACAGTGTTCCTGATGTTGTCTATTTTTTTTCACAGGAGACAGTGGATACCCTTGCATGTCCTGGCTGCTCACTCCTTATTTGGCTCCCACACCAGGGCCACAAAGTGCGTATAATTCCGCACTTACAGCCACCAGGCAAGTGGTGGAGCGCTGTATCGGCCTTTTAAAAGGCCGATTCAGATGCCTCCACCGCTCTGGTGGCGAGCTCATGTATGTGCCGGATATGGTGTCTAAAATTGTGGTCCTGTGTGGGATATTTCACAACATTGCCATAAGGAGTGGTGTCCCAATGCAGCCAGAGGATGCCTTACCTGAGGATGGCCCCCCCGAGGTTGGTCGGAGGTCAGTATGTGGGGGGGCCATACGCGATGATGTGGTGGCCAGATTTTTTAGGTAAGTTGGAACAAAACTACAGTGTTTATACCTAATGTGTTTGTGTTTGTTTGCGAACATCTAATTTTGTGTTTTTTTTCTCACCATCTTCTGTTTGTTCACATAATCTTTGGCACTCCAACGCTCACTACTTCCTGCTACCCTTACCAAACCTGGATCTGGTCCTTTTGGGCATATATTCTGGAACCCATATCGCAACGCCATGTTTGTGGAATCATGTTGGCATGGTCCTTCGTCAACCAGTTCTTGATTTTTTGTTTTTATTTAATTATTTCTTGGTATGTGTTGTATTTGAATTTATCACTGTGTTCTTTTTTTGGGAGTGACCACTTTGTTTTCTCTGTTATGTTGTGAATAAATGTTTGGAGAGTGAAATGGTCTTCCTTTTTTGGGACGTTAACAGCAAGTGTAACCAGGTTAACACAAGTTACATTTGACTAAGGGGTAATCCAGTACTGACGCCAATTGAGCTAAACTGAAATATGTTTTCAGCTTCCCAACCCACACCAAAAGGAAGCCTGGCCCAACCTTGGGATTTGTAAGATTGGCCTAAGCAGCTTGCGCACCAACTAGGAACCTGTAAAATGTAGAAATATGTAATTGACACTACACCCAAAAAGGGAAATGACATTGTTACTGTTATGTGTTTCTTGTGTCTGTTTGACATACAAAGACAAAACACAATCTAACTTTTAAAAAAGGGAAATCCTTGCAGGAACAGTCTACTTATGTCATGCTAAACTATCTTGGTTTTGGATTTAAAAAATGAGCCAGAACGTATATTTGTCTGAATAAATTTATTTTGAAAAGTTAACAAAAAAAAAAAAACTACTGGCGAAGGAGGCCAGACAGCCGGTCGAGGGCCACAAGAATGCCAATTACATGTTGGCGCATTTGGCCAACACAATCCGCCACCTCTTGCCGACGCCTCTGTTCCTCTGTGGGTGAGAAAAGTGTGTGGGTTAATACAACAATAGGGAATCCACATTAAAAAAACAAAAACACAACGAAATCACTCCTAAACCTAAAAAAAAAAAAAAAAAGGGGGTGCTGCCAAAAATACAAGGCCTATGTACAAATTCCCACAGGTGTGATATGTGTATGTTGAAATCACCAGGAAGAGGTAAAGGCAAACTGCAAAATCAACAAAAGTCAAGCCACAAAAACACGAAGAAAGGCACGACACATGATTACATACAAACAGTTTGTGCTTTAAAAAAATAAAAAATAAAAACATACCGGGACCCAAAACGGGAGCTCCGGAAATGCCTCCATGATCCTCCTCGGAGGATCCGTCATTCCCCAAAGAATGGGGAGGAGTTATGATGGACTCCGGGGAGGGGGTAATTGGAAGAGGGGTGGGTGGAGGAGAGGGGGAAGTGGGACGGAGGGGAAGGAGGCCCGACATTTCCGGGAGAGGGTCTGGGAAGGATGGGGAGGAGTGGGGAATAGGGGAAAGATTTGGGGTGGAGTGTTGGCTGGGGGTTGGGGATAGTGGCCGGGAACGCCGTCTGGACGGACGGTGACGGCGGAGTCTTGGCTGTCCCCCTAAAATATGTCAAAGAAATTGTGGTTAGTTTGTGGACAAATCCGGGGACCAAAACTAAAAAAAAAAAACAACCCAAAAAATAAGCCAAATAGGAGTAGAATGAATAAATCAGAAATAGAGGGAAAACATGCACACGCAGATATGAGTACAAATAATAAATAGGACAGAGGAAAACATGCACACGCAGATATGAGTACAAATAATAAATAGGACAGACAGGAAAACAGGCACACGCAGATATGAGTACAAATAATAAATAGGACAGACAGGAAAACATGCACACGCAGATATGAGTACAAATAATAAATAGGACAGACAGGAAAACATGCACACGCAGATATGAGTACAAATAATAAATAGGACAGACAGGAAAACATGCACACGCAGATATGAGTACAAATAATAAATAGGACAGACAGGAAAACATGCACACGCAGATATGAGTACAAATAATAAATAGGACAGACAGGAAAACAGGCACACGCAGATATGAGTACAAATAATAAATAGGACAGACAGGAAAACATGCACACGCAGATATGAGTACAAATAATAAATAGGACAGACAGGAAAACATGCACACGCAGTTTGCCCCACAAACACAAACATTAAAACCACAATACATAACACTTACTTTCCAGGATCTCCATGCGAAAGCATGCCAGCAAGCGGGGCGTTCGCCGTTGCAGGTCGGACCACCTGCGCTCCAGGTGCCCGATGTTGCGGCGTGAGCCGAAGGACCGCAGGCGGGACCGTGCCTCCGCATACGCGGAGCGCTTCTGCCTGTTGGTGATGGGTTGAGGTTGGCTGGTGATCCGGCGATCCATGACCTCCGTAAGCACCAGCAGCTCGCGCCTGGTGAATGCGGAGGCTCTCATGATGGCAATGGTGTTTTTCTTAAAAATCATTTTTGATAAAGTGTGTAAAAATTTTCTGATTGGCTAATGTATTTTGGAAATTAACAGGAGCAATTTTATTGGTTAGTGTATGAGTCATGTGTTCGACAGGGCCAGAAATCTCTGGAGAGTTATGATAGGCTTGATGCAGTGACATGCGTAAGCAAATTTAAATAAAGAAATGAACCCAGGGAAATATGCGGGGATCCACAGCAATAGAACAATTGTTTAATTGTGGTTCACATGTTTTTTGAACAATAAAAGCGAATGTTTCATCCGTACGTATTCTGCGGGTAAACACAAACACGGACAAGAGTAAAGTTTCTTGCATTGTGTTGAAAAAAAAAAAACAATTAAGCTAATTGATACATTGATTGGCATGATACGATTGATGGAGGTAGGCAGAATAAAGGAGCAGGTAATCGACATCTGACAAGGCCACTTCCTGTTTATACTTGTGCGTGCGTTCCTTTCAAGCCATTTCGGGGATGTATGCTCGCTATTTCGTACGCTCATTAGTTAGAGGAGGGGTCGTCAGAGTTTAGGGAGGAATTTTAGATGCGAACGAAAATACGAGCGAGCCATTGAATTTAAATATTTTTGTACGTACGCCTAACGTACGTGCGCCCGCTTGCGAGTGGGTCTGAATGAGGGCCAATGATCCCTAAGGTTACATACATTATCATATAAGGTTTCTTGTGGCCACTTATATGGAACCACTTTTAAAACACAATACATGTAGATCTTACCAACTACTTTGGGGCTCAGTTGCATTTGGATGGAAGTACATTTTATGCACGTCCAATTTACTGCCACGTTTATAGGTGTAGCTATCACAATCTCCCTCAAATGCTTTTTCAAAAGAAGGTAAATATGGTACAATGAGGACACTTGTACTGGGCCCCAAGATATTGAAGGTCCCTGGTCACTCGGGCCAGTTGATGCCATTTACCCCCCCCCCCTCTGATTCTGAGTCTGACCATGCCTGGTTCTCAGCAGTAATCAGCAGGCCACAGTAGTAGAGCTTGGGGCCCTCTCACTAACACCTATCAGGCCTGCATAATATTTTTTTTTTCCCCGGAGCAGCGTGTGCGTGACTCCATGATGTCCAAACCACTGAGTAGGTGCTGCCATGAAGAACATCAGGCAGAAGAAACAGACAAAGTAAATGTTGGCTGGAGCTTGAGAGACTCTGGGGCACGAGACTGCTGGAGAGACACGGTGGTGGGAATAAGGCTGCTGGAGAGATACGGGGTGATGATGCTGTAGAGACAGGGGGGTGAATTCCTGTGTGGAGTTTGTATATTGTCCCTGTGCTTTTCCTGGGGTTCCTCCTGGTACTCTGGTTTCTTCCCACATAAAATATACTGATAGGTTAATTGGCTCCATGGGAGCCGCAACGGGGAGGAGGAGGAGGCTCGCCCCATAAACTTTACAGAGGCGCCAGTGGAGCAGCAAGGGTTGTGCATTATAGCAACAGGCTGCACAGCACCTGCACTGCACAGAGGAGGAGGTGTAATATGTGGTCTTTTACGTTAAAAGGCACTGTATAGTCTTTTGCTATAATGCACAGCCCTTGCCTTCTGCTCCATTGTGGTGCCGCTTACTCATCCCTGGTGTTCCCGCTCTCCTCTTCTGTGGTGGCTGCCTCCTCCTCCTTTGTGGTACCGCCTCTGCCTCCACCCAGCTACAGGTAAGTTGGAAAGGGGGGGGAGCGCCAAAATATTAAATTATATCATGCCCTCCCAACATAAAAACGTTCAGATGTCCTTGATTGGCTCCCAACAAAAAGTTTAACCCTAGTGTGTATGTGTTTGTCCATGTGGTAGGGAATATAGATTGTAAGCTTCACTGGGGCAGGGACTGATGTGAATGGCCAAATATTCTCTGTAGCCAACGATGTCCTTTTATGAAGGCAACATATACACTATGTTGCCTTGATAAAAATATCTGTGAGTCCTGAAACGATGGCTAACATGGACGCTTAAGACAACATTTGTTTATTCAAGTCTCTGAGTGCTGCCGATTTTTGCTTTTGTTCTTTCTCTCTCTCTCGCTTTCTCTATGTATATAATTGGCACTCTCTTGTTTCAGTTATTCGATTGGGATTGTTCAATTTCCTTAACTGTGATGCCAACTGAGCATGTTTGCTACACCATTATCTGAATGAGTGCCAGGAACCTACTGGGAAAATATACATTCTGCACAAAAATGGACAGACAAATGTTTTATTGCTGTATTATCGTTAGTGTAACACAATAAGGCAGCATTTTTCAACCATTGTGCCATGGCACAATAGTGTGCCGCGGCGGTCAGCTCAGCGCACTTGTACTGTAGTGTGTTCTGTCCTAAGGAGGCCAATGTAGTGTGTTTTATTCCTGTGGAGGCCAATGTAGTGTGTTTTATTCCTGTGGAGGCCAATGAAGTGTGTGTTATTCCTGTGGTGGCCAATGTAGTGTGTTTTATTCCTGTGGAGGCCAATGTAGTGTGTTTTATTCCTGTGGAGACCAATGTAGTGTGTTTTATTCCTGTGGAGACCAATGTAATGTGTTTTATTCCTGTGGAGGCAAATGTAGTGTGTTTTATTCCTGTGGAGGCCAATGTAGTGTGTTTTATTCCTGTGGAGACCAATGTAGTGTGTTTTATTTCTGTGGAGACCAATGTAGTGTATTTTGTTCCTGTGGAGGCCAATGTAGTGTGTTTTAGTCCTGTGGAGACCAATGTAGTGTGTTTTATACCTGTGGACTGGAGACCAATGTAGTGTGTTTTATTCATGTGGAGGCCAAGGTAGTGTGTTTTATTCCTGTGGAGACAATGTGTGTGTATTTCTTTATGTGGGAGCCAATGTGTGTGTATTTTTTTATGTGGAAGCCAATGTGTTTTTTCATTGGTCACGCACGCCTCATCGCCTGATAATGTGCCTTGGCAATTTGAAAATCTTGTGTAGTGTGCCTCCAGTTGAAAACGGTTGAAAATCACTGCAATAAGGTAATTGTTCATTACAGTTTGGTCTTATTATTCATTTGTTTGTCCATTGTCACACTGTTTTTACATTGTACAACGCCATATTACCCCCTACCTGCAACTTTAGTTTTGGCGGAATTCTGCTTCCAATGTCCTAATTAGTCTCCTGGTGACACATTCTGATTGTTAGATCATGCTACAGATGGCTCAGAATAGGGGACGCTAGATTATGGCCACCCTGTATAGATACAGTGCCTTGCAAAAGTATTCACCCCCCTTTGCATTTTTCATGTTTTGTTGACTCACAACCTGGAATTAAAGTGGATTGTTTGAAGGTGTGCATCATTTCATTCACAGAACATGCCTACAACTGTGAAGTTGTGTTTTTTTATATTGTGAATCAAACAACATTTAGGACAACATAACGGAAAACTTCAGTGTGCATAAATATTCACCCCCCTAAAGTCAGTACTTTGTTGAGCCACCTTTTGCGGCAATTACAGCTGCAAGTCGCTTTGGATAAGTCTCTATGAGCTTGCCACATCTTGCCCCTGGGATTTTTGCCCATTCCTCAAGGCAAAACTGCTCCAGCTCCTTCATGTTGGATGGTTTCCACTTGTGAACAGCAATCTTCAAGTCTGACCACAGATTCTCAATTGGATTGAGATCTGGGCTTTGACTAGGCCATTCCAACACATTTAAATGTTTCCCCCTAAACCACTCGAGTGTTGCTTTAGCAGTATGCCCTCGGGTCATTGTCCTGCTGGAAGGTGAACCTCCGTCCCAGTCTCAAATCACAGGCAGACTGAAACAGGATTTGCTCAAGAATATCCCTGTATTTAGCACCATCCATCTTTCCCTCGACTTGAATCAGTTTCCCAGTCCCTGCTGCTGAAAAACATCCCCACAGCATGATGCTGCCACCATCATGTTTCACTGTGGGGATGGTGTTCTAGGGGTGATGGGATGTGTTGAGTTTGCACCAGACATAGCATTTTCCTTGGTAGCCGAAAAGTTAAATCTGACCAGAGCACCTTCCTCCATACATTTGGGGAGTCGCCCACATGCCTTTTGGCAAACTCAAATCATGTCTTATTTTTATCCCTAAGTAATGGCTTTTTTCTGGTCACTCTTCCATAAAGCCCAGCTCTATGGAGTGTACAGCTTATTGTGGTCACATGCACAGATACATCAGTCTCTGCTGTGGAACTCTGCAGCTCCTTCAGGGTTACCTGTGGTCTCTGTGCTGCCTCTCTGATTAATGTCCTCCTTGCCCAGTCTGAGTTTTGGTGGGCGGCCCTCTCTTGGCCTGTTTGTTGTGCTACCATGTTCTTTCCATTTGATGATAATGGATTTGATGGTGCTCCGGGGGCCCAGGAGCACATCAAAGATTTGGATATTTTTTTATAACCCAACCCAGAATTGTACTTCTCAACAACTTTGCCCCTGACTTGTTTGGAGAGCTCCTTGGTCTTCATGGTGTGATGTCTCTTGCTTAGTGGTGTTGCAGCCTCTGGGGCCTTTCAGAAAAGATGTGTTATAATGACAGATCATGTGACACTTAGATTTCACACAGGTGGACTTCATTTCACTAATTATGTGACTTCTCAAGGTAATTGGTTGCACCAGAACTTTTGAGGGGCTTCATAGCAAAGGGGGTGATTACATATGCACATGCCAATTTTCAGAATTTTATTTATAAAAATTCTTTTTATATATATTTTACTCATTTCACTTCACCAAATTAGACTATTTTGTGCAGATCCATCACATAAAATTCAGATAAAGAAAAAATACAGGTTGTAATGTAACAAAAAAGGTAAAAAGCCAAGGGAATACTTTTGCAAGGTACTGTATATACTGTACATATTCATACTGCTATTCTTTTTATACTAATGTAGGACCGCAGTCAGGGGCGTAACTAGACATAGGGGGGCCCCATAGCAAAATTTTCATGGGTCCCCCTAGGTCCCCTGCCCCCTCACCGCAGCTCCACCCCCTCCCCGACTTAACTCTGCTCAGTGGTTGTCGGCCTTTAACGTGTACTGCACAGGGCAGGCACATCTCCTCACCCGGTCAGCTCCATCTCTCCTCACTGACTTATGCTGGGAGGAGGCGTGGCCGTGTTGAGCCTGCTGGGACATCTCCGTATCACAGCCACACCTCCTCCCAGTATAAGCCAATGAGAAGAAACAGAGGCGGAGCCGACCGGGATGGCAGATGTGCCTGCCCTGTGCAGCACACTGCTGAAGGAGGATGCAACCACGGCTTGCCTGGCAGTGTAGGTGCGGGGAGTTAGCCGGGCTCCGGAGACGGCCTGGGCCCCATAGCAGCTGCACCCCCTGCACCTAGGGTAGTTAAAATGTAAGTGAAAGGGAATTAGTAAGCAAATTAGTACACCAACAGAGCTGGAGTCAATGGTGGCTTGGTGCTAAGTGGCATTAACTGCACTCTGAAAGGGCACTCAGTGACAGCCATCCATTCCATGACTGTCAGTGAGTGCCCTCTCTGGGGGCAGGTAATGCCTGTGACACTCAACACTCAGTTTCTTCCCTTTCTCCTGCCAGCACTTACTTGGGTCTGCTCTGTCTGCCTTTGACAATTTAATAGTGTCTCTTCTACAATGGCCTCACAAGCTCACATAAAAGGAAAAGGTGTTACCGATATTTGTACGCATATGAGAAGGCAGCGGTGGGCATCTCTATGCTGTAGTAAGCTCTGGAACTATTGGCCTATCTTTGCAAACTGCGTTCCATGCGATTGTATTACTGTCCAACTCTGAATCAGGCCCATTATTCAGTGAGGAACCAGCTGTTATACCTAAACAATGTCTTGCATCCCTCATTAATAACATAACAACAAAAAGCACAATATACGTAAAGCAGTAGTATATTTATTTCAGGGGACAGTATATTTATTTCAGGGGACAGTATATTTATGTCAGGGTTTGGAAAGAAAATTTGGGTATATGGGGCGCTAATACTCTAGAGGTGAATAAGATCTTTGAACACACAAGATATAACAACAGATTTGTAATAGGTACTTTTAAGCAGCCTCTAAAAAAAAAACAGATAGTCTCTTGGTTGGTATCTACACAAATAAAAAAAAACATATATGATAGTGGCGCTTTAAGTCTACACAATCCTGTTGAATAAAGTTTAAACTTAGCAAAAACTAAAGAGAGCCGTATAGGTGTTTCTCATTAAACATAAGTATTTCTCATTTATTGTTCACATATAATATTAAAATGCATATAACACAGTTTAAGAAAAAATACTTGGATAACTAAAATTACTTCTACACACTTGTCAGTGTTCTAAAACTGTAAAATCCATGCACATGCTACAATCTTGATACAATGTAAAAATTGCTATTCAAATAAAATCAATGGGCCTGATTCAGAGCCGTTCGCCATTTGTGGTCGTTCGTTCAAAAACAAGGGGTGGCTATTCAAATGATCCGTTCGCAAATTGCAGTCTGTTCCCACCTTCTAAGTCTGAACGAGCGAGCAAAACATACGCTCGTTTATTTGATAAAAACGCCCCCTGGCCGCACGCACCATACGTCATGTCCGCTATTTATTAGATTAATCGAGTACATCGTACAGCGTATGAACTGCTCGCTATTCTTGTGGTTGGTGTTTTCAACCGCTATTTTGCGAGCAGTTCTGAGTTAAAAAAAACCAAGTGACGTGGTCAATGACGCTGCTGTATTAATTATGCACTCCCTTAAAACGCCCGTTTTGACCTTTAAGCACGCCTGCGTTCGGATCTCCACTCCCCGTTTTCAAGCACCTTCCCCTGTTACCACCCACATACGCCTCATTCTGTCACTCAAAATAGCAGGCCCTCGCTATAATGCGTACCAACGATTTTCGGCCGCACTGACTGGTTCGCGCATGCGTACTAAAAACCGTACGCATGCGCAGATGTGCGAACATCGCTCGGAACGAGCGTACTGCCGCTAGCGAGTGGCTCTGAATGAGGGCCAATGTTAGCTACTTTTGTAGCTAGCAACAAAATAACCAGAGATCACACACACAGTAAATGTGAATTTTGCCTCATTAGGTCTAATAATAATATTCAAGTGACTGGAATGGATGAGATGAAACCACTGGGGAAATGATATTGGGTGAAACTGTTTTGAATTAATTTTTGTCCCCTATTTAAAGATGGAACTCCGTGGATAGGACAGCAATGATGGGGTGGGCTATGCCGTGATATTGCTGCAATCAGCGGTGTATGGTTGAATATGTCTCACACTCATGAAATAGTGTGATTATGTAGTGTCTCTCCCAGCGCTGATGTAAAATATTGACAGTGCGATGTAGCAGCGTCCCACATCGGGAAGAAACACAGGCAGGTAGTGTCTGTATTTCAACTCACCCGCAACCCGACGTGTGTCTGGCAACATGAGGATATCACCGGTGGTGCACTGGTCTCCAGTCGTTGCAGGGGAAAAGTGATGTCCGGCAATGCAGCCGCTCTGAAAACACCGGCTGTAGCTGACCCAATCAGTCTCAGCAGACCCACACCAAGCTGGCAGCATGGAGAGGTCTCACAAGGTGCACTGTTTCAGATCAAGCTCAGGGGAAGTGCGCTGTCAGTCCAACAGTATAGTTGGCTAATTAGCCCGTGGTCCCCGGTTAAGGTCCATCTCTAGTAAAATTATTAGCAGTACTTTAGCAAGTGGTGTAGCAGGGGTGCAGGATCCTCCGCCTAACGCGTTTCTCTGTCTTAGACAGCTTCCTCAAAAGTAGCTAACATTGATTTTATTTGAATAGCAATTTTTACATTGTATCAAGATTGTAGCATGTGCATGGATTTTAAAGTTTTAGAACATTGACAAGTGTAGAAGAAATTTTTAGTTATCCAAGTATTTTTTGTGAACAATAAATGAGAAATACTTATGTTTAATGAGAAACACCTATACGGCTCTCTTTAGTTTTTTGCTAAGTTTGCATTTTTCTCAACAGGATTGTGTAGACTTAAAGCGCCACTATCATATATGTTTTTTATTTATTTCAGGGGACAGTAGATTTATTTCAGGGGACATTAGATTTATTTCAGGGGACAGTAGATTTATTTCACTGGACAGTAGATTTATTTTGCAGAGTCCCTGAGTGATAATAGACATGCCCACAAGTGGCGCTAGAGATGCCCACAGGTAGAGCTAAAAACGCCGTTTGGACAATACTTGACACACCCCCTTCGCACGTCACATTCTTTTTACCACCTACAATCTCCCTGAAACTAGTTTTCAAAAGTAGGCAATTATGACATACATATAATAAAAGAAATGTATGTTACTTCAGAATTACTGGACAGCAGATTCCAGTGCTGACACTTGATGGTAAGAAAGACAACTTTATAATGTGTGTGACACTGTAGAAATAAGGGCATTGTTCAGTACTAGCAGACAGAATTATAAACAGCTCTCATGGAAATGGGATAGATATAAAGGCAGATACCTTTCAAGAGGCAAGTTCTCAGCCTGATAATGAAAAGAGATACAGTCAAGTAACATTGGAAATATTCAGGATTGCTTTTAGTTTCAGCAGACTCAGAAGTTTTCTCTGTAGGCAGTTACTGCTTGGATATGCATGGAAAGTGTCAAGTGAAGGGCAATGGAAGTGTGTGAAGGACATGAGCAAAAGTGCAACTCTTCCAATATAATTCCCGCATACCATACTTGCCTACTTCTGAAAAAGCATTTCAGGGAGATTGTGAAAACAACACCTATAAAAGCGGTGGTAAAGTGGGCGTGTAGTAAGATCTATTTGTTGATGAAAACACACTGATACATTTTCAGGGTTTGCTCATCTATTGGGGGAGATGTATGAAACCCAGAAGCGGTGTCAGCGCACGTTCTGTGCGCTGATACCGCTTCTCTTCTATGAATGATCGGGGGTCTGTGTGGTAAATGAAAGGAGCACTATGTGCCCCTGTCATTATCGGCGCTACTATCTACAAGATAGCAGCGCCGATAGCTTGGGCCATGTATGAACGGTCAGATCGCCTGACCGTTTGGCCCGCTGTAGTTGTCACTATCGAGAGCTACAGCCTGGTGCTGCCCTATACCCACAGCAGGGACAGCTGCTGCGGTGGCTGGCGGCTCTAGACTGCACGCGGGGATCTCGCGATACTTGCGAGATCCCACGCATGCTCAGTGGAGCCGGCTGGGACAGAGACACAGGGCATCGGCACTAGGCTGATGTGCTGTGGTCTCTAACGGGTAGCACCGGAGGGGGGAGTTAACGGTAAAGAGGCGAAGCGGAAAGCGTTATAGCGGCACATTAAGTGCCGCTATAATACATCTACCCCATTGTCTTTTACAAGGGGTTCCATATAAGTGGCCGCAAGAAAATGCAAGTAGCCATAGGAATCATTGTGCTTCATAACCAAATGCAGGGAAATGACACTGATTATACCATTTCTATTTTTGTCAAGTATGCAACCTCAACATAATGGGGGTAAGGTGCAATCAGGGAGATTACTACTCTTCAGGGAGACAGGGAGATTGCTACGATTTCAGGGAGTCTCCCTGACAATCAGGTAGAGTTGGCAAGTACAGTAAGCAGCATACTAGGACTTATTCTGAGGTGGATTTATGACCATTTTAGTTTCTTTGGGCCCTATTTACTACAATGTGCATTTAAAATGCAGATGTAGTGTGATATTACTAACTGAATTCGCATTGCGAATTTAGGCAATATCACAGTGATTTATTAAAAATCCCTTACAGGGTCAGAGCTTGCGATAAAGCTTTGTCCCTGCAAATCCCCTCCGCAGCCTTATCACTGTATTTTTCAGAAAAAATACAGTGACAAGGTTCCGTGCATGCACCGACTGGCCGCCGCTACTCCTCGAGACCGCCCCTCCCCCCCGCGTGACCCCCCCTCGAGCACCGATCACCGGCCCTGGACTCAGGTAAGTTTTTTTTTTGTTTTGTTTTTAGCAGTGATAAGCTTTTGGCCGGTTTAGAACACACAGCTGATCACTGGGGCCGGCTACAGGCTCTGCTCTGCCTGTTAGAGCAGAGCAGGAGTCCGTTAACTGGGGTAAAGCCTGGATAACACCACCTCCAGGTGGCGTTATTATCACAGGGCTTTCCCCTGTATTTTTTCACATTTTATTTTTAGTAAATCTCAGGCCAGATCACATTTCTTATTACAACTTTGGGAAATGCGATCTGCTTTCTAAAAATATGTGATAATTAGGGCTTGGAGTACAATTTTACGAATTCTAGGCCAATTGCCCTTTAGTAAATTTAGGTGATACTAAAATAATGTGAAAAGGGTGTGAAAACACCCTTTTTCACTTTATTTTAGTAAAAACAATGTTAATAAATAGAGCCCTTTGTGTGCAATACGCATTTCCCTACTGCACTACTGGATATCACTGTAGGCTTCCCCTATGCATTACTCATGATAAACAGGGTGCATGCAGCAAGTTGTTCGAAAGCCAGTATAAGGTGCACATGCCGATAATACTGAGCGATTGCACGATTACGACATCATAATCGTGCAATCGCTCAGTAATCGTGCACTTTTATTTTGGAAACGACTAGCGATGCGCGCTCCCGCTGGTCGTTTCTGACAGCAATAATTGGCCGAACATGCTGGACAAACTGACGAAAACGTTAGGTTGAGCATGTTAGGGGATGATTGATGTGCCTGCACTGAGCGACTGCTTGTTCAGTGTAGGTACAGCACAGACTGTGAAACGACTGCATGATTACAATGTGCCCCAATACAAACCCAATGTGTAACGGGCCCATTAGTGATGAATAGGCCCCAAAGACACATTGGTAACACTAATAGAGAGAAATTTGTATTAATAAAATAAATAAAATACTTTTATGTGAGGTGCTTAAAGGATAAACTAGTAGTTAGAAGTTACCACTTGCAATTTGTCAAGGAAATCACAGCATTAGTAAAAGTAAAATAGTAGAGCAATAGATTGTTAACATAAAGGGGACTTGAACAGTAATTATACTTCTATGGTAATTTTCAGATCAGACATTAGTCAGAAAAATAGCCCAGATAAAGCGATAGAAGCAACAGATACAGTGCCCCATTTATTAATCTGGACATGATATTACCACCCATGATCGCATCGCAAGATGCGATCATAGTGCCGGAGTGTATTATCCGGGATTCGCAGGGACAGGGGCTCCAAAAGGCTACTGCCGGGGCTACTGCACGTGCGCAGTGCTGTTGACTTCATATGCGCTGCCGCCTTTGCCAGGGAGTGTTATGTGGAAACCCCTGCTGGCTAATTATGCGTAAGCTGCAGGAGCTTTGCATTCCGGAAATTGGTAAATTTGGCAGAATCGCATCCCCAATAGAAACCTATTGCTTGTTATTCTGTTCCTTCCAGGGTGCGGTGTAGCCTGGAACAGACCACAGCCCTGCCTATATGGGAGTCTCCAATTGACAGAGGCTCTCATATAGGGTCATAGACTTATATGAGTTAATTCAATTTGAATATAACTTGAATATAATTTTATATTCATAAGCATTTATCTGGGGGTGGGTTTGGGAGTGGGGGCATTGGTGGCTCTCGAAATCTTTGAGGGGCTTCCTTGGTGACGCTAGCTATAGAGGGGCCATGTCACTAATATATTCACAGTCACTGCTGGCCCCCTCCTGCTTGTTGTGGGTGTGTACTGCCCCACAGCTGCACAGCACACAAGCAGTCTCTCTCCATCCACTGTGATATGGCTGCCTATGCATGGCAGTATCACAGCTTAGTCTGTCAATAACTTTGGACCTACAGAGCTTCTGTAGACTGTAAAAAAAAAATAACTGTAGGCTGGTGACTGAGTGTGATGTGATCACGCGGCCGCAAATGCCAACAAATGACAGTTGGATCACGGCCAAATTAACCACTGGACCACCAGGGCTCTTACTGCTAACAAGGTGACCTGTGACACTAATTGACGGCGAGGCCCGGAGGCACATGGCACCCTGCCCACCCCTGGAGGGGGAGGGGGGCCCGGGTGAGCAGCGCTGCAGTGCCATGACACTGCTATGCTGCCTCAGCCTGCCTGTCATACTGTTCGAAAGGTGCAGCAAAGTGGATAGTTGGTCGCCTCTGCTGTTACAAATGTGAAAAGGTGCTCTGACAGACTATCAGCAAGCATGAGACTGACGCAGCGGAGATGGGGAGGGCGCCTCTCTAGCCCGGCTCATCCTCCAAAGCTTACCCTGCTTACCGCATCCCGCCAGCTCTGGGTCGCACAATCGACATATATGGTGGCCTAGGGTCTACTCTGGCTACTCTCCTCAAATTCAACTAAACATGGCCTTTGAAGCTGTGGATTTGTGATTGAGAACACAGCAGTGTTCACAGAAACGCCCATGACATCCCATAACACACCCATTAAATGGACCTTTTTGCGATCATTTTAGGTCAACTCCCAGTCTCCACCCTGAAACGCCCAGGGATTGCAAATCCCCTCACAACTGCAAATGGCATGCGCAGCCAGTGATTTCTGGACTTTTCACACGTGCAAAGTAGCAAAACATCGCTCAACTGTGTAAGCATTGGCACTGCATCCATCTCTGAATCGGGCCCTGAGTCTCAATGTGTAATGCATTTTGCAATGCAAGTGGCTGCAACGTTTTCTTACCTGTGTTCCGCTGTGCTTCATTGGCGACTTTGCCCAGCGTCTCTGGCACACTATGAGCAGCTTTTCACTGAGTAAGATGCAAACTTTAAAGACAAATACAGTATGCTACTCCTCTCGGAGTGTCTCAGCCATGCCGGGTGTCCTGCTCTATATGGCGTACAGACAACCAATAAGTGAGGACACATCTGTAAGTGCAGAAGATTTGTCTGAGTCAACTTTGCATATGCACAGCTCAGAATAGTATCTCTGACTATATGCCCATGATACACCCACCGAACAATTATCTCATGTACGTACGCCCAGTTGCCACATATTATCGGTGATTTAGTGGCTGCAAAGAAATGACTGTGTACGACTAAACAGCTCGTAAGTTCGCATAGATTCATATACAGCAAGCAACGTATGCGCGGTTTGCTATAAAAATCGCTAGATGCAGCCACTTTGGACTTGTGTACAAGCCTCAAAGATGGTGCCACTCAGTAAATGATTTGGGACCCAAGAACATTAGATTAGGAATTCTCACGGGACCCTTAGCACATAGCTATGCAGCTGCAAGAGAAATGGTGATGCAATCTCTAAAAGCCCGATTCAGCTTAGGACGGAATTGCAAAGCTGTTTGCAAGCAGTTTTGCAATTCCGTCCTTGCAACCTTGCAATTATGGAAATGCAGCAGGAGGAATCACGCATCCTACATGCATTACTTATCCAGACACCGCAGATGAAAGGTTCAAGAACTTAAGTCAATTAGTTGTGTGATTCTAGATAGTACGCTCAAGGCTTATAATATTTGAAAAGACATACAGTTGCAAATATTTTCTGTTCCCCCCCTCTCTTGTTTTCTTTTCTATTTTTATTTGGCAAGGAGTGAGATCCGGGATGGCCGCTGGGTACAAGCAACTGAAGAAACATGAGCTTTGTGACCTATATGAGGCCAGAGAAATTGATACCACCAACAAGAACCGGGATCAGCTGGTCCAAGCACTCGTAGAAGCAGATCAGAGCCAGAGTGCCACCGTGGATCAAGCTGAAACGAATTCTGTTGTGGAAAATCCTCAGACCCTGGACACTCCAGTAGGTTTTAGATGGAGGTCAGATACCTCTGCTGGTTCCAACGAGGACACTGCCCTGGATAATTAGCTACAAACTGCCCTTAAATACATGAGGGAGATGAACAATGTGTTGCCCCTGCAGATGATACAGCAGTCCCAAGCCAGGAAACCGACGGAATGTGCGGCTGCTAGGGAAGCAGCCTGGGAGGTTGCAGAACAGAAGCAGCGGAACGTACGGCTGCTGGGGAAGCTGCAGACCACCAAGCGGAGTCTATAGCGCATGTGCAGGTCACCGGGAAAATGGCTGTGGTGGCCATTCTCCCTGTACTGCGCAAGCGCAAACATCAGGAAAATGGCTGCGATGGACATTTTTCAGCCGTTATTACAGCGCAGACACCGGTGCTGATGTGGGACTCCGGAGAGGTAAGTATACTATGGGTGCAGGGTGTGCGGTGCGGGCCTTCCCCCCTGCACTGCACACCCTGCACCCATTATAAATACGCCCCTGCTGCAATGCTATTTTGGGCGCTGATATTGCACCCAGATCGCATTGAGAATGTGATTTTGGAGCACTGAGAGAGCCCACAAGAAAGAGAGAAATGAGTAGACTAGACTTGGCTGAGAGCCGTGTATCTGGAGGAGGATGGAGAAGCTGAAAACTGCACAATGCCTCTGAGCTAAGTGACATTCATAGAGCTGTGGAACTACAAGGTCCAGGAGAGCCACAAGCTGTAAAGAACATGGGATGCTAGGAAGGACCACTATGAATTTGAGTTAAAGCAATTACCAGTTGTTTCTAATTATCCTGTAAGCAAAGGTGTATACATATGCAGGATGCGCACCCGAACACTCCTTATGCAATGCCAACCTGAAAAAAACAGTCCCTAAGCCTGGGATTGGCAGACACCAATCCCAGCCGTGTGTACCTGGGGTCACCCGGCAAGGTAATGACATTGGTAGGCGTTCCAATTGAGCACCACCACATCATCAGCCGGCACCCAGAAAGAAGTGAGTGGGTCGAGTTGGGGGTGGTGCGGGGAGTGGCCATGCCATGCTATGCATATTCAGATGGCATTAGCTGCATAGATCAAACTTGGTCATTTTGACAGCTTCGCAACCCCCATAGATATCTGCTGCAATCCCTCCATGGTACATTCTAGGGATACTTAATATTTGCGGGTGACCCCCAAATAGGGGTGTTTTCGGGGAATATTCCGCAAGCATGTAATGATAAATAGGCCCCATACAGTGATGGCCACATGCTGTGCATAACCTTAGGTATACATAATCACGGCTAAAATTCTTTAGCAAATGAAGCTTTATAATATAATAAATAATCCGTAGCCAGACTGCAAAGCTTGTTACTGAGAATATAAGAGCCACATGTGGCATACAAAATAACTAGATCTTGACCTGAGACTATCGGGCATATTTATTTTAGTTTCACCTACATTTACTAAAGGGTAATTGTAGGAGAATTCGCAAAATTCTCCTCCAAGCCCTAATTATCACATCTTTTTAGTAAGCAGATCGCATTTCCCATAAATGTAATGGGAAATGCAATCTACTTAGATTTACTAAATTTAAAAAATATTGGGGGAAGCCTTGTTATAATAACGTCACCTCGCGATGGCGTTATTAGATCTTTCCCCCATTTCACTGACTCCTGCTCTGTTCTTACAGGCAGAGCAGAGGCGGGAGCTGGTGCCTATGATCAACTTTGTGTGTCTAAATAGACCACAAGCTAATTACCCTGTGACTCTGGTCAGCTGATCTCCGGACTCCTGCTCTGTGACCTTGGCATCTGGCTTGCGCTGTTAACTGAGATGCCGGTTTACAGCACAAGTCAGATGACCAAGGTCACAGAGCAGGAGTCTGGAGAGCAGATGACCGGAGTCACAGAGGAGCTCACCAGATCTCCTATCACTACGCAGGTGTTCGCTTAGTGGTGGGAGAGGGGGGGCAATTGCAGGGGGAAGGGGGGTTGCAGGCAGAGCATGCGTGGTCACACTCTTAGGGTATTTTTGTGAAAGTGCGGGGGAGAGATTCGCAGGGACAGAGCTTTCACAAGCTCTGCCCCTGCATGCGATATTTCATATGTCCTCTCAATGTTTTCAAATATCGCAATGCGATGATCGGCGAATTTATCACATCTCATCCGCACTGAGATGCAGACTGTGATAAATATGCCCCTTAATATGTATTTATTAATGGACAAAAGGTAACAATTTTTAAATAATTTTGTAGCCCTTATTAATGTCAATTATTCATTGATATAAAACTGATGTACTGGTGTCTGACAAGTGCTTTATTCAAAAGCTGAGGTTCAGTCTTTCCAAAGTCATCCTAAATATTAAGTAGAATTCTCCTACACAAGCCTTACAAACGTAAAGAATATTTTGCTGCACAGAAAAATGAATCAACTCAGTACAAAAACATATCTAAGAGCCAAATGCATGAGTACAGTTATTCCAAAGCCGACCTTATATTGCAAATGCTGATTGCAAATCACAAATGTAACAATTTCCAGTGACAACGTATTTGTATTCAGTTCTGGCACCAACAATAAAAAATAAAATGTAATTGAAGCTTGCCATAAATTACTGCTTTGCAGCTGCACAGTGTGAGGAGCCAGTTAATTAGGCTTCTTATGACTGACACAGATCATTATGTAAAGAGGATTTAAAAACATACTATTTCCCTCTTTATATTAAAGGGCAAGAATCATTACTTATAATAACCAAAAATCAAGGGGTTAAAGTAACCCTTAGAGAATAAAACCAGCTGGTTGCTTGGGAATGCAATGGTGTTGATTTTCATTTTAGCCAGTGGATTGATGCCTAAATATAATAAAGAATACATACCACTTGCAATGTAATTGTAGCTAGCTTTGACTACCATCTATTGTACCCCTTTTCAGACTAACAGCGAATTCCTGGGTTATTGCACATGAACGCGCAGCAACCGGGGATTTTGGTTAGTCTCAACCCTGCTGTGGCGTTTAATCTCAGGAATAATTGCCAGAAATTATTCCATGCGAGTATATATATATATATATATATATATATATAGTTTGACCAGGTATCCCTGTGTTGGAACACAGAGGCCCTCTATTGATCTCGAACTCTGCTGACCTGTTAGGATGAACCTATTTAATAAGGAACAAAATTAGAGATCTATAAAAAGGAGTTACAACCAACATTCAAGGTTCAGTCATTGGTGATCAGACTGAAGTGCTGGGAGTGCACCAGGATATTCTTGTGGGTGAAATCCCCACCCCATCAGCACTGCTAAGAACTTTATTGTGAGTTGTCTTAGGAACTCTGAGTTATTTCTCTTTTATTTTTTGAAATTATTTGCATTATAATATGTGTGTCATGTTATTAATATTTTTGTAACTAAGCCTGGAAAATATATTTTGGTTAAGCACATTTAATCTAGCATATTCTCTGTGATTCTTATTGAACTTGTGAGCCGGTGAGGCCTATGCTACATATCTGTGTGTAATTTGAATGTGATTTATTATTAATCGGTTTGGAGATCGCAGACCTCTGGAGAATCGTGTATTTTGGTAAGTGACTGCGGTGCACTGGCATCACAACCAGCTGATCCAGATTGTTGTATCTGCTAGTCAGTCCAGGTTCATAACAAATTGGTGGCAGCAGTGGGATATTTTTTTCTTATAAGAACTTAAGTCAATTAGTTGTGTGATTCTGGATAGGATCAGCATCCTAATTGACCAGAGAGTACGCTCAAGGCTTATAATATTTTAAAAGACATACAGTTGCAAATATTATCTGTTCCCCCCTCTCTTTTTTTCTTTTCTATTTTTATTTGGCAAGGAGTAAGATCCAGGATGGCTGCTGGGTACAAGCAACTGAAGAAACATGAGCTTTGTGACCTATGTGAGGCCAGAGAGATTGATACCACCAACAAGAACTGGGATCAGCTGGTCCAAGCACTCGTAGAAGCAGATCAGAGCCAGAGTGCCACCGAGGATTAGGCTGAAACGAACTGTGTTGTGGAAAATCCTCAGACCCTGGACACTCCAGTAGGTTCTAGACGGAGATTAGATACCTCTGCTGGTTCCAACGAGGACACTGCCCTGGATAATTACCTACAAACACATGGGGAGACGAACAATGTGTTGCCCCTGCAGCTGATACAGCAGTCCCAAGCCAGGAAAGTGACGGAAAGTGAGGCTGCTAGGGAAGCTGCCCGGGAGGTTGCAGAACAGGAGCAGCGGAACGTACAGCTGCTGGGAAAGCTGCAGACCACCAAGTGGAGCACTTATACCAGCTGGCACTGGCTAGGCTCCAAAATCAGCCTGCAGGCAGAGACACCAGACAGAACAGACCCCGACATGACCATGCTGGAAAAGAATGGTGACCTGGACACGTTCTTTAGGAGTTTTGAAAGGACTTGTTGGCAGTTTGCAGTCAGTGGGCCAGTTATTTAACCCCTGGACTAAGAGGGAAAGTGTTGTAAGCATTCTCAGACCTTCCCCAAGAACTGGACAACTATTATGCCGCAATTAAGAAAACCTTGTTACAGTGGTTCAACATCACCCCTGAGGCTTACCGACAAAAGTTCAGAGACTCAAAGCGCAGTCCCTCTGATACCTATGGACTGTTAGAATAATTGTCAACCCTTTTGCATCAGTAGGTTGAGGGATTGCGTGTGACAGACTTGGACCAACTAAAGGACCTCATTCTACAGGAACAGTTTCTCGCACTGTGTCCAGTAGAGGTCAAAGAGTGGGTCTTGGATCGGGATCCCAAAATATCTCAGGAGGCTGCCAGCCTGGCAGACAAGTACACCAGCACTCAGGCTTCTGTGGTGAAGAAGAGTTGGGGGATGCCATGACAAGTGGCATGGAGAGAGAGAGATGACCCGGAGGATCACACCCGCAGTCCCCTGCAAAACCAGCTATTGCTGCACATTTTGGGTGGGCAGGGGGAAAACCTGTTTTGGCAACTGGCTGCAGGTGTTGTACTTGCAATGAGATGTGGTACTTAAGTGTCATTTGCCCTGTGTCAACCATCCTCTGTGAAAGGGCCCCAAGGATGCTCCCGGGACATCTACAAGCGGTCCAGGTAGGACACTTAGTTGCACTTGGGTTAATAGGACTCAGGCTCAGACCTGACTCTCATTCACCCAGCTCTAGTAGGTCCAGAGGATATTATTCCAGGGAAGACTATTGCTGTAGGAGGAGTGGGTGGGGTGCACCCATTGGTGCCTATGGCTCGAGTGTATCTTGACAGGGGAGTTGGGAGAGATATCTGGGATCTTGGGCTGCTGGACAATTTACCTGCTACCAGGTAAATGCACACTACATATATAACTGAGAGTGATGTTGTTAATGATGCAAAGGTACAATCTAACCCAGTTTTTCCCAAGGTGACCCCTGCTGACCAACCCAGCCTGAGTACAAATGAATGTGATTGTATAAGTGATGTACAAAGTTCTGTTCTAGCAGATAACCCTTTGCAGTTCCACAGGGCTGTTCAGTCAGAAATGGGTCAAACTGCATATCATAATGAAAAACTGTGTAATGTACTTTAATGGATGATATTGCAACGGTACCATTATCAGGAGTTGGGGTGAATACTGTAGGCAACAATGCAGTCCCTGTATTAGTAGTAATGACCCGGAGAGCAGCAGCCCAGTGTAACTGTGAATTAACCCCTACACCTGGGGAGAGTGTGTCACTAGAGATTCATTTCCCTCAACCCCACTCTTTCCCTGTTGACGCTGTCAGCCCAGAGACTGGGATGGGGGGAGGACAGAAATCGCATTTTGTCTCCTCACCCTGATCAGCTAATGAGAAGTGCTACTTTCAAAGCAGAACAGCAAACAGACCCCAGTGTGGAATCTGTAAGAGGGAGAATCAACGAGGCAGGCCTGGAGGGTAAATCAGATAGAAATTTTTGGAGAAATGGACTACTATATAGGGAAAAAAGGGACGCAGACGTGCCTCCAGCTGAGTGTGCTGAAAGGCAGCTTCTAGTACCTCAGATCTACAGAAATGGGCTCCTGAAAATAGCACATGAGATCCCCTTATCAGGACATTTGGGGATGAGAAGAACCAGGGCCCGGTTGATACATAAGTTCTACTGGCCCGGCATGGGGAGGGAGGCAGACGATTACTATCGCTCATTCCATGTGTGCCAGGTAGTTGGGAAGTCTGGTGATGTGGGACGGGCTCGTCTCATTTCCCCACCCATCATATCTGAACTCTTTGAGAGGGTTGTGGTTGATATTGTGGGACCCCTCGCCATCCCCAGCAGCTCAAGAAAACAGTAAATTCTGACTGTTGTGGATTATGCTACAAGATACCCAGAAGCTGTAGCTCTTTCTTCCATTCGCGCAGACAAGGTAGCAGAAGCGCTTATCACCATTTTTTCTCAGGTGGGGTTTCCCAACGAAATGTTAACTGACCATGGTACCCACCCAGTCCATGTCCAGCCTCATGCAGAGTCTCTGTCAGAGGATGCAGGTGAATCATCTAATTACATCGACCTATCATCCAGCCAGTAATGGGTTAGCCGAACATTTTAATACCACCCTGAAACAAATGTTGCGGACTTTTGTGGAGTCCCAGGGAAGAGACTGGGAGAAATTCTTTCTGTACCTCCTATTTGCTTACCGAGAGATACCGCAAGAACCAACTGGCTTCTCACCCTTTGAACTCCTGTATGGGTGCCGGGTGCGTGGCCCCTTGGATTTAGTCAGAGAAGAATGGGAAGGAAAATTGAACACCCCTGAAACATCAGTAGTACGCTATGTCATGCAGTTCAGGGAGAAGATGCAGTCCCTAAAGGGAATGGCACAGAGCAACCTGAAGGCTGCACAGGCAAAACAAAACTTTGGTATGACCGGAGCCCCTACATAATAGTGCAGCGCCTCAATGATGTCAATTATGTAGTGGAAAAGGGGGATGGACATAAGAGAAAGAAGATATACCACATCAATATGCTCAAAAAGTACCATGACAGAGGGACATGTGTGTTAGCTGTGTGTAGCTTGCCTGAGAGTGATCAGGAACCCGACCACTTACTAGATCTGGCAGCTGCTGCAAAAGAGGGGGGTCACTGGCAAATGCCCACTACAGGACAGAGCTGTATGACGTGCAGTTAGAACAGCTAGCTAACACCATACAGCCCTTTCAATCCCATTTCACAGGAAAGCCTGGAAAGACACTTTGGTTACACATCATGTAAACACAGGTAATCAGACCACCCTCAGACAGCCAGCATATCATACTTCCCAAGAAGTGCTGGATGCAATGAAAAGGGAAATTGATGAGATGCTCCAGCTAGAGGTGATTCAAAGGTCTCACAGTTCATGGGCTGCCCCAGTGGTACTAGTCCCAAAGAAGTGTGGACTTACAAGGTTCTGTGTGGATTATAGGTTAAATGATGCCACTGTATTTGATGCCTATCCCATTCCCAGGATAGATGAACTACTAGGTCAGCTTTCCCCGGCCCGTTATATCACTATCATGGATCTCAGTAGGGGGTACTGGCAGATCCCGCTGTCACTCGAGGCCCGTGAGCGGTCCACATTCATCACCCCATTTGGGCTGTTCGAGTTTCAAGTCATGCCCTTTGGGATGAAGAATGCACCTACGTCTTTTCAGCGCCTGGTTGATGACCTTCTGGAAGGCCAGGAGGGACATGCAGTTGCCTACCTGGATGACATTGCAGTGTTCAGCCAGACCTGGGAGGAACACCTGATCCATCTG
Source organism: Taudactylus pleione (assembly GCA_031769625.1). Classification (NCBI taxonomy): domain Eukaryota; kingdom Metazoa; phylum Chordata; class Amphibia; order Anura; family Myobatrachidae; genus Taudactylus; species Taudactylus pleione. The sequence continues at coordinate 23,583,370 of JAUIMM010000005.1, read as the reverse complement.
AATAGTGTGTTAGGCCGAATCACCAGGGCAGGTTTGACGATCAAACCAGACAAGTGCCTGCTTGACATGCATAAGGGACTGTACTTGGGGCACAGAGTAGGAGGAAGTACCCTCTGTCCAGAGTCAAGCAAGGTGGAGGCTATTGCTGCATGGCCTACCCCTAAGACTAAGAAGCAGTTCATGTCTTTTCTAGGTACTGCTGGGTACTACCGTAAGTTTGTACCCCACTACAGTACCCTTGCCAAGCCTCTGACAGATCTTACAAAAATAAATTACCTCAGGTGGTCGACTGAACAGAAGACTGTGAGAGTGCCTTTGTGGCTTTAAAGTCGGCTCTCACCCAGTCCCCTGTGCTGCAGGCCCCTGATTTTAAACAAAGGTTCATAGTGCAGACAGACACCTCCAATTATGGGCTGAGCACTGTGCTAAGCCAGGTAAATGAGCAGGAGGATGAGCATCCTGTAATTTTCTTAAGTAGGAATGAACTTTCCCAGGAAGTGGCATATGCCACCATTGAGAGAGAATGTTTGGCAATTGTGTGGTCTCTCCAGAAGCTTCAGGCACACCAATATGGAAGGTACTTCACTGCCATTACTGATCATAACCCCCTCAGCTGGTTGCACAGGGTCTCCGGGGATAATAGTAAACTTCTGAGGTGGAGTACAACAGTATAATTTTACCATCCAGCATAGAAAGGGTGCAGAACATGGTAATGCAGATGGGCTCTCCAGACAAGAAGAGCACAAGGTTGCCGGGCCTCAGGAGATAATGTTATAGGTAGATCCCTATCTCTCCTGTGTCCATTTTCACTGGGAGGTGTGACATTTAATCTCAGGCATAATTGCCAGAAATGATTCCATGCGAGAGTATATATATATATATTGTATCTATATATATATATATATACAGAGACCCTCTATTGATCTCAAACCCTGCTGACCTGTTAGGGAGAACCTTTTTAAGGAGGAACAAAATTAGAGATCTATAAAAAGGAATGCCAACCAGCATTCAAGGTTCACACATTGGGGATCAGACGGAAGTGCACCAGGATATTCTTGTGGGTGAAATCCCCCACCCCATCAGTAGTGCTAAAAACTTTATTGTAAAGCGCAACGGAATATGCTGCGCTATATAAGAAACTGTTAATAAATAAAAATAAATAAATTGTATTCAAATGTGATCTGGTTTTGTGTGTCCTCTTTTTGACCTGTGCTATAACAGACTTGGGAAGAAGGAGCAATTCCTGTCTTCCTGAAACCAGAATTCGAGATAACCATCTCATAGCTCCACAAGCCATAAAGTTTGGAGAGGAGATGGATCCTTCAGTTTTAGAGAACCAGACCTCCTGTTAAAGCAAGGTTCATTACCTCACATCTAAAGATTCTTGTATGAGTCTGAGTTCTGCTATAGAGGCTGAGACAAGGATTCTAATGGTTACTTTGATCCAGGAAGGGGAAAGTTGAAGAGTGAGTTATGTAGTCACATATCTTTAAAGCAGGGACCCTGTTGGTTTGACCAGGTTACCCTGTATTGGAGCACAGAGACCCTCTATTGATCTCAAACCCTGCTGACCTGTTAGGGAGAACCTTTTTAAGGAGGAACAAAATTAGAGATCTATAAAAAGGAATGCCAACCAGCATTCAAGGTTCACACATTGGGGATCAGACGGAAGTGCACCAGGATATTCTTGTGGGTGAAATCCCCCACCCCATCAGTAGTGCTAAAAACTTTATTGTGAGTTGTCTTAGTTATTTCTCTTTTATTTTAGAAACTTTGCATTATAATCTGTGTGTCATATTTTTGTAACTAAGCCTTGCAAATATATTATTTGGATTAAACACATTTGATCTAACATATTCTCCATGATAATTATTGAACTTGAGAGCCGGTGAGGCCCATGCTACATATCTGTGTGCAATTTGAATGTGATTTATTATTATACTGTTTGGAGATCGCAGACCTCCGGAGAACAGTTTGCGCGGTGGCAGAAGAATCGTGTATTCTGGTAAGTGACTGCGGTGCGCCGGCGTCACAACCAGCTGATCCAGATTGTTGTATCTGCGAGTCAGCCCAGGTTCGTGACACCTGCATTTCAACCTGAGTAGTTATAAGGGTTGAACCCGGGAACTATTCGGGTCGCAGAGCAGGGTAAATGTGTAACCCGGGTCATCCGACCCGGGACCCATTTACAGCATAGAAAGAACTGGCGTCTCCAAGTGCCGGCACTCCACGGGTGTGCAGTGACGTGGCCGACCTGGGAATAAGCCACCTTTCTGAAAGGGGTCTGAGCTGGGTCGCATGAAATCCTGGGTGCATCCCAGCATTTTGATCTACAAGGGGTATTAGTGTTCAGCTGCATTTACTGTGTGGTGACCGTAAGTTGAACAGATCTGTTAACAGAAAACATTGATCTCTAATACCCCTTTTCCAACCAAATGCCATGTCCGTCCCAGGTTTCCAAGCACTGTTCCAATCCGTGTCATACCCAGGTCAGCCCCATTCACATTGAATTATTAGAAATTGTCTTTTTTCAGGCTCACAAAGGTGAGGTCATAAAGAGAGGGTGGTGACTGCTCACTACATTGCATCAATCATGGGCAACGAGTTACCACTGTGTACAGGGGCGTACCCAGAGGTATGGGGGCCCCATAGCAAGATTTCCTCTGGGCCCCTATAGGTCTACCTATACAGTGCCCCTGTAGTTGTGCTAAATATGCAATACCCCCTGTAGTTGTGCCCATTATGCAGTGCCCATTATACAATGCCCCTGTAGTTGTGCCCATTATGCAATGCCTCCTGTATAAGAGCCCCTTATGCAGTGCCCCCTGTATTAAAGCTCATTATGCAGTGCCCCCAGTAGTGCCCATTATGCAGTGCCCCCAGTAGTGCCCCTTTATGTTGTGCCCCAAGTAATGCCCTTAATGCCATTCCCCCATTAATGCCCCTAATGCCATTCCCCCAGTAATGCCCATAGTAGGGCCGCTTATGCTAAGTCCTCATTAATGCCCCTAGTACTGGCTCTTATGCTGTGGCCCCCCTCCCCCATGCAGTACTTACTGTACCTCTCTTCACGCTCCAGTCCACGCCGTCAGCTCCCCGTGTAGACGCTGCCGCTGACTGGATCTGACAAGATCCAGCAGCAGACGCAGGATCCTCTCATCGCGGGTGACGGTCACCCGCGCACCGCATCACTGGGAATGCTGGCCACTGAAGCGATCAGAGGTGTTTTTAGTCTCTGATCGCTTCAGAGACCAGCGTTTCCAACTGCACCAGCAACTTGGCCGGCTGTGCTACAGAGGGTTCAGGGGGACGCTTGCTGGGCTGGCGGACTCTCTAAGCTGCCGGGCCCCATAGCAAGCGCACCCCCTGCACCTTCTATAGTTACGCCACTGACTGTGTAGCCCGGAGTTCCTTATAGCCAACAGCTCCTTCACCACTGCGTGTGTCCAGGTAGCCATGCTGTGAGCTCTGCAGGGTGCTTGTAGATGATAATCTCTAAGCGCACCAGAGGTTCCAATCAGCGGCTTTTAGCGTGAGCTGGGTCGGATAACATAGGTCGTGCTGTTACCCGGGTTATTTTTCTTAGACCTTTTACACCAAACGTCGCCCCTAGTTGTCCCAGCAATAACCCGGGTTCTTTGTTTGGTGGAAAAGGGGTATAAGGGGACCACACTGCCAGGACCTCCTGACATTTCTTTGAATTCAGATCCAGGCAGTGCATGAAACACATAACAGCCGATCCCCAACACATCGCACAATTCAATTTCAATACATACAAAAAGGACTCAGTTATACAGTACTTGTACTTGACAGGTAAAAAAGTTAACTGCTGATTGGTCGCTGCAATTCAGAGAAAATGTTGCCGCTAGATGCAATGTTAGTAAATGAGCCCCAAAGTTTCTATATTGTCTTTAACAATTTATACTACATCAAAAAATGGTGCAATATGCTAGTACTACAAAATTCCATTAACTAGAATATCAACAATCCAGCAACTTTATTAATAGAGGGGGTCATTCAGACCCGCTCGCGAGCAGGTCGATGTTGCCCCACTGCACATGCGCACGATGGAGGGAGCTCCGTCGTGCGCATGTGCGAGACCCGGATAGCGACCGGCTCTCCGTCGCTCCGGGTCTCGCACCAAAGGGGGCGTGCTGTCGTTGTTGATTGACAGCACGCCCCCTTTGGTGGGCGTGCCGGGGGCATGCCTGCCAGACGGAGGCGTTCCCATGGGAACGCCTACCATCTGAAGCCGGCCCCACTGACATCACTAGTGATGTCAGTGGGAGTGATTTTGGCTCTGATAGAGCCAAAATCACTCCAGGGCTTGCGGCAGCAAGAACCTACCGCAGGGTCTCCGTCGCATGCCCGATGGTCGCGATGGTCTTGACCATCGCAACCATCATCATGGACACTCGCATAAGCTGTGGGTGGTCACCCACAGCTATGCGAGCGTCCAGGAGGACGCTCCATTTTCATGGAGGAGGGCCCTGATTCAGAGCGAGCGCTCTGGTCAGAGCGTTCGGGTCTGAATCAGGCCCAGAGTGTATTGTGTATATTGTTAGATTATTATTAGTGGTAGTAGTATTCAGTGTTGTTATTGTTATTCAGTGTTTATTTATATAAAATTGCACACCCACATTATAGCCTCTTTGAAAATGCCTCTGGGACATCAATGTGCCCCTTGCATTGCGATACGCAGGGATACCAGTCACTCTACAGCCCAACCTGACCACCAACTGTATTAAATAACATCTCTCTTTTTTTCCAGTAAAATAAATACTACTCAGTTCAGCTTCATGTATTAAATGAATCATGACAGTGAAGGCACATAAGCACTTTCTATTTTAGATACGTGACGTTTGCTTGTTCTAGAAAAGCTTTCGGTTAGATGGTTCAAAATACACCTGAAAAGTCTACATCAATGTGACTTTTTTAAAAGACATTTAAAGGGTAGGAAAAGTCATTAAGGACTATTCAGAGCTGGATGCAATATAAATGTGAGATATGACCAATTTTTGCAAAGGCAGCAAATATGCCTCCCTCGCTATTCAAGTAATAAGAGCAGAAGCAGCGTGAATATGACAGGAGGCTTCACACAGATACTGAAAAGCCCAGTACACAAATCATACACATTACATGACACGGCCGACAAGTGTAGATATCAAGTACCTAAGTCGCTTGGAGCATGTTAAATGGAAATAAAACTAGACGCAAATATAATAGTTTCACTTTTTTAAAGTCCACACTAATAAACATCTCAGCAGTCTTCCCCTTCTCAAAAGGAGTAGGAAACATGCTTTATTTATTTTAACAAATAGAATATTTAGCACACTGTAATCCTGCTAATATATCACAGCAGCTGCAGTTATACTACACTTGCATAAATAGGTCATACATGCCTACCCAATTTTTCGGGTAACCCCCCGCACCCCTGGAAGGTAGGCACTTCTCCCACATTCTACCCACTTACTAGTGAAGTGGGCAGAATGGGGAGAATTTCCGCGGCGATCGCGGGTTCCTGTGTAGGGGTCGGGGCTTAATGACGCGATTCTTCATGAATCGCATAATTTTGCCCTTTCCCCTTAGTAAATGTGCGCCAATCGTGATTATTTCCCACAAAGGGGGCGGGGCTTAATGACGTGAACCGTCAGGCCCCGTCCCCATCACAACTCACTTGCTTCTCCTCCCCGGACATCTTCCGGGGAGGAGAAATTAAAGGTAGGCACCTATGAAATGGGTGTGTCTTAGATGGGTTAGGTAAATGAAACGCACCCTGGCGCTATCATCATCCTCTCACAGCTTGCACCAGGGGGCTACTACAAGGCATGACCCTCCAAATAGGTGGTCAACTTGGATGTATTTTGCTTTGACACGTCTTTAGTGTACCGCATCTGCACGCCCCTACAGTAGGCAGTATTAGGGAGGGACAATAATATATACCTGCCTACAGAAACCCCCAACTTATTACAAAAATTCTGAAAAAATGCAATAAATATGCCCTAATCAACTAGCCTACTTATAGATGTCACCTGAGTTACATTGCAATACCCACATAAAGGTACAGTAATACCCATACACACTTCCTTCATAAGTCACCTAAACACACAAAAAATACATACGTGTCCATACTAAAATTGGCCATACACCTTAAAATTATTTTTTCAACCAGTTGGCTGGTTGGAAAGAAAACCTAGTAATGTATGGAATGCATACGTGTTGAATGTATTTGTGCCTATGCAGATTGGGTCAAATGTGTGTCTCTTACATCTGATTTTGACTAAAGAGGGGAGATGGGGGTGGGGAGGGAAGGGGGAAGGGGAGAGATGGAGGAGTTGTCTTACATAGACCAGGCACAGGGTATGTTTGCCTAATTGAGAACAGTAGCAGGTCCATGAAGACAGATGCAATTACACACAGGTGATGATGCTATTGTCGGTCCCCAGGACTTCTAATTGGCTGGTTGTGCATTCATCACTTAGGCTGATGCCGCTTCGCTCATTGCTTGTGATATATAAATTTGAGCGCGTATTTATAGATTTTTCTTATTAAAGATGGGAGGGCGAGTTATACCTGTTATATTTGAGTGTTGCCTTTTTTTCAAGCATAATAGTGATGCCTATTTAACTATCAAAAAAAATGATAAACAAAATGGGTGCAAGTGTATCTGATGTTTGCATGACATGTAGTGCATATAACGTGTGATTAAATACAATGCTCCCACATCACCCCTTAACCACCTTATAAATCCAATGAGAATATTCTTTCCTTCTAGTAGTCCAAATCATACTTGCCTACTCTCCCGAAGAGTAGACGGCCTTCCTGCAACCTGCCCACTTCCTAGCAAAGTGGGCACTATGGGAAGGATAATGCCGTGAATCACGGGTAAACGGGGAGGGGACGGGGACAATATGACGCAGGAAGCACTACTGATGAAACGTATGAACCTCTTGTCTGCCAGAGTGAGGTAGTGAAAGCTCCTCCCTCTGGTGATCCCTGATGGAGCCCACAGTGCATTAGCCTAGTACTGATGCGCTGTGTTTTACCTCTCGGGAGATGTCGGAACGGTCAGTGCCACTGACCTGTCATACATTGAGTGGCACATCGGCCCGCTATCTTGTAGATATCAGCGCCGATAATGATGGGGCTGTCATTTAACACCCAGCTCTACATTAATACAGGGGGAGAAGCGGTATTAGCGCACATAACGTGCACTGATACCACTAAACCCCCACATCGCCCCTTTATAATCTCCCCCACAGTTCCTAAAAAGTTATTATTAGATTGCCTCTTCCACAATTAAAATACAACTAAGTCAAAATGGGTCCCTAAGTGTAAATAAGAAGGTTTGAGTTGGCAGATATTATAAGACAAGCCAAGAGCAATACTGTATGTTGGTGCACTTTTGTTTTGCTTCGCATGTTAGTAGAAGTATTTTATACATACATGTAGACATTTCACTCCCTCCTTCCGGGAGAGAGCTGTCGGGCTTTCTTGGCGGGGGCGGGTCGCGGCAAAAAGGGGGTGTGGCCCGGCGGTGACGATCATTTTGGGGCTGAGCATGGGGGCGTGGTATCGCGATCGCGTCATCGTGGCTCCGCCCCCTCTTCACAATGCCGTTTTTAAAGACATTGTGAGGCGGGTGGTGGGGCCGTGATGACGCAATTCAGCGCAAATCGCGTCACTGGCCCCTCCGCTGCCGGGATTTTTATAGTAAGTGCAGGGGGGGGTGGACGAGCCGCTGGTGCCCGGGAGGCTTGCCTGCCTACCCGGGAGGTCGGGAGCGGCACCCGATTTTCGGGAGGCTCCCAACCAAATCGGGAGGGTAGGCAAGTATGATTTTATACTGGATCTGGTGAAGTACAGGCAGCCAATGTAGGACCTATGAGAGCAAAGGAGCAGCAGAAGAATGTTATATAGAAAAAGATTGTCTATATACTACATTCAAAACAGATGGTAGGGGTGAATGTGTGATTCTTGACTCAGATATGTTTTTTTTGTGGGGCCACTAACAAGCGTATACCTGAGCCCTTTATGAAGCACTGATAAACTGTCCGCCTCGACTACTCTCTTTTTCCACCGATCATTCCCTACTTCCCCTCTGACTTCCCTCCCTTTTTCTTGTCTTTTTTCTTGTCTTGTTTATTCTTTTTACTCTTACTATTTATTTTTCTTTTTTCTGTTTATTGGTTTATTAATTTATTGTAATTTTTGTGTTAATTTACTATTGTATTATGTCTGTTTGTATTATTCAAAATGGAATAACTTATTGTTAGTATCTATATCCACTTCATTTTTTGTATTCCATTGAGATGTACCTTGTCGTCTTTCAATAAAAACAGTTTGCATTAAAAAAAAAAAAAGAAAAGGATCACCAGGAAGGGAATTGCAGTACTTACTGTAATGTGTGAAAGGAACATGCTGATGCTGAGTTTGAGCATACTTACGTTCAAATACACATGCTTAAATTGTGTTCACTACGATAAATGCAATATGCAAAGTTGGAAAAATTGCAAGAGGCGTGAGAGTCTCCACCAGTAGCATAAGTACCAGGTTTCCAAGACCTTGAAGTTCTTGAAAAAGTTCTCCTTTAGAGAACGTAACACATTGAGTGGTATCCCCATGCTGTCACTTTTCAAGTAAAGACCACTCACTACGGTACCACTGGACTTTATTTCACAAGGAAAGATTGTTTCTTTTTCCACTGGTATGGACACACTTCAGTGCGCACTGAGAACTAACAAAGCCACGGCACAGCTGGCAGTTGCGCTGGTCAGCCCTTTTTAGTAACGGCAGCATGAAATATATTATACCCCTTGGAGTCTGTACAATATTGGAGGCATTTCCCCGTCAGACAAACAAGGAGGCGTAAACACCTACAGTATTTGAAACTTACATTTATCAGATGTTATGTGTGGCGGAACAATCCTATTATATGGTACTAGTATTATTTAATAAATGTTATAATTTTTTTTACATGAGAGAAGCCTATTGTGATTTATGACACAAAACAACAAATACCTGAAAACAACATTTTCTTTGGCGTGTATAAGCGCAGTGATACATTTATAAAGCATTACAGCCAGGCAACTTGATGGGTGGGATTGTTGTCATGTTGCCAACAGAGGTGAATATGTCAGGTAAGTAGCTTCTTTTTTATTGGTAGAAAGATTATTACCTGAAATTCTAAAAAAATTAGTTTAAAGTTGTGAGAAGACTTTAAAGATGAAATTTCAGAAAGACTTTCAGTAACGTGGGCCAACACATATGGTGAGAGATCCAGACATAGATAACTTAGATAACATTTGCATAGAGATGATACAGAAGTCCAAAGGAAGTTATTTGTTTTTCAAGAGACATGATATAGAGCGAGAAGCAGTGGCGTATCTAGGGGGTGTCGAGTACAGCTGGTGGTGCCCACGGGGGGGGCCACCAGTCGCTGACCCCCGTGGGCTGGTCAGTGTAGTGCGGCTGCACGGGGTGCGGTCCGCACTACACAGTAACAAACACCTCCTCCGGAGCTACCCGGTGACTGAGTGTATGTTTTGGCAGCCAATGAGAGTCAGACAGACTCTCATTGGCTGCTGCGCCCACTGCCGGAGCCAGGCTGGAGCTCACTCATGAGCTCCACCTTCCAGCTCCCCCACAGTGGGTGATGGGAGAGACATCATGATGTCATGACGTCTCTCCAATAGTGCAGAGCGGTCCGGGAGGACAGAGGAGCAGACGGTGGCAGACACAGGAGCGGGGATTTATTTGTTTTCCAAGAGACATAATATAAACAAAATAAAAAATAAGTGTTTTTATTATTTTTATTTCTGTGAGTCCTTGTCCTTATATATGTAAGGGGCACTTGCACTGCATAGGGGGGCCATTACTGGAGACACTGCATAGGGGGAACCACTACTGAGGGCACTGCATAGGGTTGATTATGACTGGGGGCAATACTGGGGGCACTGCATAGGGGGAACCACTACAGGGGGCACTGCATAGGGGGGACTGCTCCTGGGGGCACTGCATAGGTGGGAATACTACTGGGGGCACTATATAAGGGGCACTGCATAGGGGGGAATACTACTGGGGGAACTCTAAAAGGGACACTACTGGGGGCACTGCATAGGGAGGACTACTACTGGGGGCACAATATAAGGAGCACCACTGGGGGCACTGCATATGGGGGACCACTACTGGGGACACTGCATACGGAGGACTACTACTGGGGGCACTATATAAGGGGCACTACATAGGGGGGAATACTACTGGGGGCGCTATATAAGGGGTACTACTGGGCGCACTGCATAGAGGGGACTGCTACTAGGGGCCCTGCCTAGGGGGGAACCACTACTGGGGGCACTGCATAGGGGGGACTAATACTGGGTGCACTGTATAAAGGGCACTGCATAGGGGGTACCACTACTGGGGGCACTGTATAAGGGGCACTACTGGAGACACTGCATAGGGAGGACTAATACTGGGGACACTATATAAGGGGCACTGCATAGGGGGTACCACTGTTGGGGGCACTGTATAAGGGGCACTACTGGGAGCACTGCATAGGGGGGACCACTACTAGCGGCACTGTATAAGTGGTACTACTGGGAGCTCTGTATAAGGGGCACTACTGGGGGCACTGTATAAGTGGCACTACTGGGGGCACTGTATAAGGGTGCATTACTGGGGGCCCTGTATAAGGGTGCACTACTGGGGACACTGTATAGGGGGCACTGCATTACAGGCACTGCTACTGGGTACATTGCATAAGGGGCACTACTTCAGTGGGCATTGCAAGAGGGGCACTACTTCAGTGGGCATTGCAAGAGGGGCATTAAAGTGCATATGGAAAGGAATGTTCCCAGAGTGACAAGAAACGGTGGTGTGTCATGTTGACATGCCCCCGTTTTCCAATGGCCACGCCCCTTGTGACATGTGACCACGACCACTTTTTTGGTACACGTACATACTTTGGGGTGGGGGGTTTCATTTTTTTACCTTGTCCTGGGCTTCAAATACTCTAGTTACGCCACTGGCGAGAAGAGTAGATGATCTAAGACCAAGCCTTGTGGAAGCAGAGAGGAGGACGCAGAGAAAGGAACCCTGAAGGAAAAGTTTGATAAGGAGGATATGAAAACCAGATTTGGTCAGTGGTCCAAAAACCTAGGAAATGCCAGGTTTGTATGAGATCAGTGGTCAACCAGGTCAAAAGCTGCATAGAGGTTAAGGAGAATTAAAAGTAAGTAGATTTAGGTCAGTCATTAACCACATAAGTCAGAGCTGTCTCTGTGGAGTGTTGGGAATGAGAGCTTGTCTAAAGACGGTCCAATAGGCTCTATGAAGAAAGATATAAGACAATTGTAGGCAAGAATAAATTCAGAGCATAAGTGTTGCGAGTTTGTATGGTAATTTGAGAGATAATTTGAATCAAAGTTATTTATTTATTTAAAATATGAGTAATACCTGAATATTTGAATAATGATGAGAAGATACCAGTGGATTAAGGACATTAGTATATAAAATGAAGACATATTAGTTAACTGTATTACAAACATATTATATTCTGTGTGAGCCCAGCCTTTTCAAAACAGTGGAGAATTATCTGGGACACTAGGCATGTGCATTGGCCTTATTGTTGAGATGACAATAAATTAAGGAAGACCTTATCCATCAGTCTCGCCTGGTGTCTTAACAGAATAAAATAGTATGTATTTTATTAGAATACTTAATAAGGAGTTTACTGTCATTGGGAATCTTTTACTATTCATGATAGGGAAAGGTATGTATTCACTCTTATTATGGTGGAGTCTGCATCCCTTCACACTAGGGGCCTGATTGTGAGTCACGCACAATACAGCTGTAATTACGGAAGCCTACAGTGATCACCGATCCTATGTAACTATATGCCCGATTTCTGAGCCATACACATCTTTTCGATGACATCGCCCCCCAGCCCTGTGACTGCAAGGGAAACCATAATCACTATCAACAGCACTTACACCTACCTCATGCTAGATGTACAGGATACAATTGAAAATGGCATGCACTGTGCATATGCACTGCTCAGTGTAGGTCATGGTTCTTGCTACATGCCCCATTGCCGCTCGGTTGTCACTCAGTAACACCCATTCAGTCATCTCAGAGAAATGGTCGAGATGCATACAAGCTAGATAGTCGATAAGTTATTAAAGATGTGTACGCAGCCTGCGATGCCAGCACGGTGTGCTAAATATCGCTAGTTGCTTTCGGACTTGTGCGCTACTCAGAATCACGCCTCAGGTGGCAATGCTCTACAGCTACCCATAAATTAAATATTACTAGTTGGTCTCCTAAAGTTGTCTTATCAGCAACACTATAGTCCTCAATAATGATAATAAAATACATCCAAGATTTGAAACAGCATAATAATTAATCCCATACACAAAATAATAGGAAAAATAACAACGATTGATGCAACACAATATATGACAGATTAAGGCCACAATATGTGTATTACTATCCACACCCCCTTCTCTAGGCATTATTATTTATGTTGCTATGGTAACTACCAAACAGGTCTTCTGAGTTTCTCTATAAAGGTCAGCTTTAAATAATGTAACTCTGTTTTTAGGGTGACTAGTCATTTAAATAAAGCCATGTTGCACTATTTTATTAATTATATCCATTTAGGGTTAAAGACAAATGAAAATCTTCTTTTTCATAAAATAACAACCCAAATGAAAATAAGGGTACTACATACAGTCATAAATCTGCCATAGAAAATACTATGACTAGCCTGGGTGACTAAGCTATAATGGGTAAACATTTTATTCATGGCTCTTACACCACACAAGGTCATGTTACATGCTTAGGAAGGGAAAATAAACAGTTTCAGGAAATCATTTAATTGAACAGGGTTCCTAAAATCAACAATTTTGTTGGCAAAGCAATTACTATTACTACCATGGCCTTACAATTATGATTTGTAGGTTGTGATAAATAATAATAAAAAAAACAAATAACTAAACAGTTTAGTTTCCATAGGCCACATTGTCGAAGATCAGAGTTATACAACATCAGGATGGTCTGGTGTCAAATCAAAGGATGGTGGGGTGGTAAAGTATCACTATTGGTTAAAACCATGAAGCATCAGGTCAGCTAATTAGAAAAAGTGTAGCGGGCAGACAATCAAATCATCCAATGTACATATAGACATGGTTAGGCATCCAGTAATCAACAGTTAAAATAATTCAACAGCATAGTACTGTGCCATCTCATCACTGCTCTCCCAGAGTCAGTCATGCCTGATTACTGTATTTTCATTCTCTATTTCTGTCAACGCTATACACAGACTACTAAATCAAGTTAATTTGTTCCATATCTCAAGCCCTCTGTCATCTATCCCTTATCACAATGTGTATTTTGAAACCAACACACACATATTATGCATATATATATATATATATATATATACATACATATGTATTTTTATTTATATGTGTGTGTGTGTTTACATCATTTATATATAGTTTTACATCAATTATGCAAACATTTATATATAACGCACAGGTACAAACACACACCACGCACTCACACATACATGCTTTTGAGTGTATATATATATATATATATATATATATATATATATATATATATACATACATACACAAGCAGATGTACACACATGTATATATAGATATACACATATATATATATATATATGCATGCCTATATGTGTATATAGCTATCTGTATATGTAGATATGCTTTCGTGTATGTGTATATATATATATTATTTTTTTTTCCATATGTGTGATGCGTGTGCTTAGGTTGTCACCTCAGGTCTATCTGACACCATCAGTAACCCTATCCTTGCTAGTAAGGACAATTAGTAATTTCCCCCCCAATCAGGAATGGTTTACAGAATCCCAGTGTGTCTTTTAATCCTAATCTATTGCACTAGAATAACATTTATTTTCATTTACCGCTACATCAATTTGTAACCCTCAGTGTTACCAGCCAATCACATAATTACCTCATGATGAGCTGGATTTTCTGAACAATCTTTTATGAAATACTTTCCATACTATTGTTTCCCTGTCTTACTTCATTTTCTTTATTGAGCTCAAGAAGGAAACATTTGTAAAAAGCCCTATGCACGATATGGCTCACTGCACATCCCAAAAAGAGAGCTCTATACCAAGAGATAATCCTCTTTCAGCCCCCAACACACATCAACCCCAACCGTCCCTCCAAGGCAGTGAAGAAATGGTTACCTCATTCAGAAGAAATGTGGCACTGGAGTCAGAAAAAGACATAGAAGGGGCATATATAGCCCTGAGCTGCACTCTCAAAATCTCTTTTATAGCAAAGGCAGACTTTGCATCCTCTGTTGATCTGCCTGACTGTGCTCATAGCTTTCCATCACCCAGAGACTCCACTTCCCTCCCTCTCTTCCATTTACTCCTCCTTCCATTTCTCTCTCATTTCAGGTCCACCTCTCGCTGCTACAATGTGGTTATAATTATGGATCCATGGATATCTAAGTGCCAAATAATTGTATTAATGTCTTATAGCAACAAGCAGAAAAGGTTCTTCCTGTAGCCAGATACACAAAATGTATTTTGTTGCTTTTTATTCTCATTGTACAAAAGCACAGCCCCTGGCACATATACTTATGTTTCTCCTGTGATGCCACTCACATAGACCAGTGTTTCTATGGCTGGAGGCAGTACTGGATCCTCCATTCACAGTGGCATCATTCAAATACAATACTTGTTTCGTTCAGCTAAAATGCATCTTCACTCTCTACAACAGGAGAATGAGAAATAATTCAGGGCTGTCAGCCTGGGGGACAAACGTGACCCTTCCTGACTTTATTGCAACCCTCACTTCACTTGATAAACTCCATGTACATTGCATACACTGGTTTAGTAGAAGTGAATGACCATCAACAATGGTATATTAAAGAAAGTGTAAGGTGCCAGCGGTCAGAATACCAACAGCTATATCCCAACAGTTAGAATTCCTACACATGTAGGTAAGTGTCCTAACCCTCCCCCTAACCCACCTTTCCTTCAGCCTAAACCTAACCCCCCTCCCCCCGCAGCCTAACCTTCCCCTCCCGCAGCCTAACCCTAACCCTCCCACAGCCTAACCCTCCCCTTCACAGCCTAAACCTACCCCCCCCCCCCGCTGCCTAACCCTACCCCCCCAGTGCCTACCCCTAAAATCTGGCACTGCTTGGGACCAATAGATAACGTAATTTTCAGACGACTTTAGGTGCTCTGTCCCTATGGGAACTTCTGATCCCTCCCTGGTAGCCACCATGTTACTCCCTTCATTATCACAGTTTAATACTCTGCATATAACGCCTGATAGCTGCACAGTGTACTGGCTGCCTTAAAAGCGACTGCAAAGCTTTACTTCCAACTTTTTTGCTGGGATAGTCTTCTATGGGAGCTGCTGTCCTGGCAAGGTTTGATCATTCCTGCTTACTGTTATCTGCAGCGATAAGGAATAATACATTCCGGGTACCAACAGTGGCCATTGATAAATGCCTCAATACCATCACAGCAATAACTTATTTTAATTGAAAATGGCTACTGTCTAAATCCTAGAAGTGAGTTGGCCTGTACAGTATATCTAAAATATTCATGCTGGAGATGAACTGTTTAAGGTTATTTTCCAATAGAGCTTTTAAAATATAGCATTTTGTCTGAGCTTGTAGGAAACATAGAAGGTGGCAGTGAATTTGTAAGACTGGCTTTTAAACCATACATTATCGACTGTTTCCAAATGTGCTTTAAGTTATCAAAACCTGTGACCATGTTTTGGATTACAACAAGGGCTTCTAGGCAAACAAATCAGTTATTGTATTGATCATACAAAATGCAACTATCTTTAATACAAGTGTAAGTGAAAAAAAGTGAATTGTGATTTCACATGGATAATAAAAGAATAATGTTGTGTCTTCCTCAGAATATATATATATTGTACGTGGGAATGTGACTGTTCCATTGTACATAAAAGTATATAATCACAGCCATCCATATTGCATGACAGAATTCTTAGCTACACACAGATGGACGTTACATAAAATGCTGATTAGTTCTTGGCATGACAGCCATTTGGTGGAGTTACTCCATATGATTCCCTTCAGCTTTGCTGAAAACATGTCAAAACTGAGGCCTTTTATTTTAACAGGTCTAGAAAAACTGTACTAATTGGGTTACAATACGCTTTTTGCCTGTGCATTCCCATCCTTTCCAATCTCACATAGGGCTCTATTTAATACAATCCGCATTTGTAATTCAGATTGTAGTGTGATACTATCGACTGAATTCGCATTGCGAATTCAGGCAATATCACAGGGATTTACTATAAATCCCTTGCAGGGACAGAGCTTGCGAGAAAGCTCTGTCCCTGCAAATCCCCTCCGCAAACTAGTCACGGTATTTTCGCAAAAAATACCGTAACAAAGTGCCCCAGGCATGCGCCGACCGCCCGCCGCTGCTACCCCCGCCCCGTCATTAAGCCCCGCCCCCTGCGATCGCGACCTCCCCTGCAACCACCCCCCCGCGACCCCCCTCCCTTAATGGCACTTACCTACAGTTATCGGTGCTCCGGTGATGTCTTCCATGCCTACGGTCAGCTGATATCCCATACTGCACTGGGATCCGATCACCTGATGAAAAGGCCGCAGTGCACCAGCTGACCGGAGGGGAGTCATCACCGGAGCCCCGACCACCGGTCCATGGACTTTTTTTTTTTTTTATTAGCAGAGTCAGCTTGCGGTCTGTTTAGACCACACAGTTGATCACTGGGACTGCTCCAGGCTGGCGTTATTATCACAGGGCTTTCCCCAATATTTTTTACAATTTATTTTTAGTAACTTTGGTCGGATCACATTTCCCATTACAATATGGGAAATGCGATCTGATTACTAAAAAATAAGTGATACTTAGGGGTTGGAGTAGAATTTTACGAATTCTTCTCCAATTGCCCTGTAATAACTATAGGTGATACTAAAATAATGTGAAAAGGGTGTGAAAACACCCTTTTTCACTTTACTTTAGTCAAAATAATGTTAATAAATAGAGCCCTGAGGGCCATACATGCCTACCCTCCCGGAATTCGCGGGAGGCTCACAATTTTTCGGGTAACCCCCTGCACCCCAGGAAGGGTAGGCATTTCTCCCGCATTTCTGCCCACTTCCTAGTGAAGTGGGCAGAATGGGAAGCATTTCCGTGGCGATCGTGTAGGGGACGGGGCTAAATGACGCAATTCTTCATGAATCGCGTAATTTGGACCCGCCCCTATTTAAATTAAAGCAAATTTATTGCCACCCTCCTGCTTCTCTTACCCGTGCTTCTCCCGGGAAGAGAAAAAAAATAGTAGGCAAGTATGCTTAGGGCCTGATTCATTACGGATCGCTATTGCGATTACGCACGCAGACGGCTGATTGTTGCGTACTGCACATGCGTATGCATCGCAGTGCTCGTGTGCGAGGGCTCCACTGCGACGACAGAGTGATTGACAGGAAGTGAGCGTTTGGGGGTGTTGACAGAGGGGGGGGGGGCGAAAGGCAGACATGTCAGTCCATTTGAACACTGTTACAGGATTGTGCATAAATTAGTCACTGCGATGGCATATGCAGCTTGAGCTTTCACTGCGTGCAATAAGGTTAGCAAATTCTGAGTAAGGTCAGACCCCCTGTTGAAATTGTGCGTGAGGCTCCCACGGTACTCTATGTTACCGATGGTTTCACAGACTTGCAAGGTATTACTGATATGAGTAAGGGAAAGTGGGTGTCCTTATGTTAGGCTGTGACGACATTTGTGTTAAAAGCTTTCTAGAAGCATATTTATAAAAGGGGTGAAGAATGCCAGAAAACAGTATTTTTTGTGGAAAATAAATAGTCCAATCAAATTTGGGGTGCTTGAAAATGGGTGCTAGCCAGTGGCGTAACTCTAAATTTTGCTCCCCCATGACAAAAAAGTTTCAGGCGCCCCCCCCCCCCAAAGATCAAACACACCCAAGGACGACGTTTAAGGTGTGTGGTTACATGATACAGCAACGTGCCTTACACATTATGACACACTAAGTAATGCCACTTACAACACAGTGTGCCACACCGGAATGCCCCTTACAACACATTATGCCACACAGCAATGCCCCTTACACATGACACCCTCTAATAGTGCCCATTATGCAGGGCCCCCTGTAACTGTGCCCATATGCAGTGCCCCTTGTAGTTGTGCCCCTTCAGGTAGTGCCCCCTGTAGTTGTGCCCCTTCTAGTAATGCCCCCTGTAGTTGTGCCCATTGTAGTAGTGCCCAGTAGTTGCCCCCAGTAGTGAGCCCCCTGTAGTTGCTCTCCCCCCCCGCGCGCACACAAAAAACAAAAAAAACAAAAAAAACCACTTACCTTTATACCCGCTCCAGTGCTACTGCCGCCCATACCCCGGCGTCCGCTCCTCGGCACTATGGGAGTGACGTCATGACAACTCTCCCATAGTGCTCTGCGGGACCCGGAAGACGGAGCTCACTCCTGAGCTCCGTCCCCGGCGTCAGCTCCTCGGCACTATGGGAGTGACGTCATGACGTCACTCCCCTAGTGCCCTGCGGGACCCGGAAATCGGAGGGAGCTCCGTCCTCCAGCTGCCGCCGGGGGTTTCAATAGGAGCCGGGCACCCGCTGGTAACACACTCAGCGGGCGCCCGGCAGATGGAGGGAGTCACGGGAGTTCCTCCACTGAGTGGCGTAACTACTGCCCCCGTCGCCCCCAAGCTATCCAGCGCCTCCAAGCCACCGCAGGGGCTGCGGGGGCAGTTGTTACGCCACTGGTGCTAGCATGTTTTTGTGGTTCTAAAGTGTACTTTTAAAAAATTTGAAAAATCCACCTGCTGCATGCACCTGCAATCCTAAAAACACCTGCCCCATCCATACAGCCCCCAAGAAACCTATTGTGCTACTTTTTATTCTTGTCCCCCCACTTTTTTATTTTTGCCCAAAAAATTATGTGTCTTTTTGGGGGTGTTCTGGGGTAATTTTTTTTTTATGGCTGATTTGTCCTTTGAGGGGGTGACCAAAGGGTTCTGAATCATTTCCCCACATTTGCACCCCAAAATAGAGATATTGCACTTTTTTCCACCTGCCATTCATTGGATAAACGTTTCCGCCTGTTTCAGTGCATTGAGTTTCCGCTTAGGCGAAAACGTCCTGGAATTGAGGCGAAAAGCGGCAATAGGCAAAACGTTTTCACCGATTTCGTCTTTTCGCGTCTAATTGAATCCGTCCCTAAGGCCTCTATTTACTATCAAATGCAGATATAGGATGAAGCGGATGTACTGTGAAATTTTCGTCTAAATTCACATTGCGAATTTAGGAAATATCACAGGTACTGTACTTATGAAGATTCTCAAGCAGGGATTGAGCTTGCGATAAAGCTCTGTCCCTGCAAATCCACTTCACATACTTCTCACTTTATTATTTGCAAAAAATACAGTGAGAAGGTGTTCGCGTATGCGCTGCCAGCTCACCAACCCCCGCCATACCCGCAATCCCCCCCACCCCTTGACCCCTCACCAGCCTGTTCAGCTTACACATACCTGCCCCATGATCAGTACTCTGGTGAGGTCCTCTGGGACTCCGGTCAGCTGGTCTCCTCTATGGGCTCCTGCACTGTGACCCTAGTCAGACCGGGGTCACAGTGCAGAAGCCCAGAGAGCAGCTGCCCGGAGTCTCAGAGAACCTCACCAGAGCACCAATCACCTGTCCCTGGATGCAGGTAAGTGTTTTATTTTTTTTTTACTCTTTTTGAAGTGATCAGCTTGTGGTCTACATAGAGTCTTAGGGCCTGATTCAGCGCGGATTGCAATTGCAACTGCGTAAGCAGATCGGCTGATTGCTGCGTACTGCACATGCATATGGACCGCACTGCGCATGTGCGGCGATTGCACTGCGATTAAGCACGCAGATAGGAATCCATTGCAGAGTGAGTAATAGGCCATGATCGTTTGGGGGTGGTGATGTGGGAGTGGTTGCAGAAACACAGGCATGTCTGTCTGTTTGAACGCGGTTGCATGGGCGTGCATAAATTATCCACTGTGATTGCCTACGCAGCCTGAGTACTCACTACATGCGACGAGACTTGCAATTTCTGCAACGGGACAGACCTGATGTAATTGTGCGCAAATGGCCGACGTGCTTCGATGTTACTGATGTATATGCAGTACTGGAGGTATTAAGCATGTGAGAAGGCTCACAACCGGGTCGATGGAGGCCCACAGCGCATGCGCACTACGGAGCCGGCTCCATCGTGCGCATGTGCGAGACCCGGCTAGCGACAGACAATCCGTCAATCTGGGTCTCGAACCAAAGGGGGCGAGCTGTCGATGTTGAGTGACAGCTCGCCCCATTTGGTGGGCGGGCCGGGGGGGTGGCTGCCCAAACGGAGGCGTTCCCATGAGAATGAGTGATGTCAGTGGAGAGATTCCATCCCTCTGTTAGAGCCAAAATCTCTCTGGGGCTTGCGGCCACAAGACCCTACCACAAGGGTCTCATCGCAAGCCCGATGGTCGCGATGGTCTTGACCATCGCGTCCATCATCATGGCCGCTCGCAATAGCTGTGGGTGGTCACCCACAACTATGCGTGCGGCCAACAGGCCGATCCAAAAAAAAAAAAGCCCGGCCCTGATTCAGAGTGAGCGCTCTGTCAGAGCGGACGGCTCTGAATCAGGCCCTCAATTCAAACACTATTGATGTGCAGTTTTACATGTGTTTTTACTAGTATAATAAAATGCATCTGAAATGGCAGTTGCTATGTGGTCTTTCTGTGTGCTGAGGGTCCAGCTAACATGTTCAAAATATATATGGCAAGATTGTAGCTAATGTCCCCACAGACCACTATTGATTCCTATTACAACAATAGAACTTTCCAAACAGCCAGTAGGTTTCGGTATATTAGGTAGACAGTCACCATGTCAACAATCATAATGTTGATATTAGAATATCGTCATGGTCATAATGTCGGCAGGGAACATGTCAACATATCTGACACTGATCGTGTCGACATTCATCATGTTGATACTAAAGAAATGTCAACATGGTCACAATATCGATGTCACGGCACTATAGGTGGGTACACACTAGATGATATGACATCCAATCCTATGGATCGAAGCAACATATCGGGTACATAGTCTAGTGTGTACCTATGATATGCGTGCTCCCGCAGGTCATTAGCTACATCGCCTGTCGGCCCTATTGCAGGGCCTACGGGAGACGTCTCTAACGATGTCCCATGCTGGGTCCCGTTTCCGGCAATATCGCGCTGGGTACACATTGGCTTTCGAGGATTGTGACTCAGTTTGGAACCCCTTGGGCTAGCTGTATGTGCTGGAATGTGAATGAAGCTGGATGGTCTAATAATGCTACTCTTCAGGCAGGCCACTGGTAGTAGCAGTGGGAGACTGATGCTGCAGAGGAAGTCAGTAGGACAGACACTGAGTCCAGATGCAGGCTTGCAGGATAGCACATGGCTGTTGCCACATGCTATGCTGCAGTACCAACCAATCGGTGCCTAACTGTAATTTTTCAAACAGCCTGTAACATGGCAGCTAGGAGCTGATTGATTGGCACTATATCTCCTCACTGGTTTAAATAGGACACCCTGGATGCTGATAGGTTGAGCTAAACATGTGACTGGAGTTGCTGAGAGCTGGTTGGCAGAGTGCAGGGCCGGATTAAGGTCTGTGGGGGCCCCTGGGCAACAAACATGTGGGGGCCCCTATTAAATGTGACAAACTGGGGGTATGCGCAATGGGGACCTTATGCAGAGCCCCCAGTAGTGTCAGTGCCCACAGTGGTAGTGCCCTGTATGCAGTGAACCCTATGCAATACTCCCATTAGTAGTGCCCCCTGTAGTAATGCCCTCTGTATAAATGCCCCCAGTAGTAATACTCCTGTAGTTGTGCCCCAAATAGTAATGCCCCCCAGTAGTAATTGGGCGTGAGCCCAATAGTAATGCCCTAGTAGTAATGCCCCCTGTATAAATCCAACAGTAGTAATACCCATGTAGTTGTGCCCCCAATAGTAATGCCCCCAGTAGTCATTCCCCCTTAGTAGAGCCCTCTGTAGAAATGCCCCCAGTAGTAATGCCCCTCTATTAGTGCCCCCAATACTAATGCTCCCTCTCTAGTAGAGCCCCCAATAGTAATGCCCCCTGATTAATGCCCCCAGTAGTAATGAGTCCCCCTCTGAGTAATGCCTCCCCCCCGTGTAATGCCCCCAGTAGTAATTCCCCCCCAGTAATGCCCCCTATAGTAATGCCCCCAGTAGTAATGCCTCCCCCCTCCCCGAGTAAAGACCTAGTAGTAATGCTCCCCCCTGAGTAATGCCCCCAGTAGTAATGCCCCCTCGCCAGTAATGCCCCCAGTAGTAATGCCTCCCCCTCCCTGAGTAATGCCCCAGGTGTAATGCTCCCCCCCGAGTAACGTCCCCTGTAGTAATGCCCCCCGCCAGTAATGCCCCCAGTAGGCCGCTTGCACAAAAAAAAAAAAAAGCTCATACTTACCTTAAGCTAAGCCCCGCATCCGCGGCAGTCCGCTCGGCTGCTCCTCTGCACTATGGCAGAGACGTCATGACGTCTCTGCCATAGTGCTCTGCGTGAGCCGGAAGCTGGAGCTCACGTGAGCTCAAGCCTCCGACTCCGGCTGCCACTGCAGGGAATAAGCAGCGGGCGCCTGGTAAATGGAGCCTCCCTTCGGCGCCGGGGTTAGGTTGGCAGGAGGAGGCGGAACTGGTTCAGTCTCCTCCGGTCTACTTTAACCCCGATGGGTGTGGGGGACCTTAACGTGTGGGGGCCCAGGGACGATCGCCCCTGTCGCCCCCCCGTTAATCTGGCCCTGGCAGAGTGGATCATGTAACACTGTCCAACATGGTGGTGCTCATAGTCCAGAATGGCGGGAATTGCTGGGAGGAGGACGCAAGCCGCAGGGGCACATAGTGACACCGCCGAAACCGGTAATGGGGTCCTGGGCTCTGGTGTATAGCAGTCAAAAATCTAGTTTTGACGTATGCCTAACCCTTAAAGCTAACACTAAACCTAATGTTGACATATTCACTATGTCGACTTTTTGACTATATCCTAATTTTCCATATGTCGACATGTTTGATGTTGACATTTTAAAGATGTCGAAATCATAACTGTCAATATTCTGGTGTCAACATTATGAATGTCGAGTCGACACAGTAAATGTCATCTTTATGATTGCATACCAGCTAGGGATCAGGATCGTCAGGATCCCCGGATTTGGGGCTAAAAATGGCTGGGGTTGAATCCGATCCCGGCATTGGCCATAATTGTTTGTTTTTTTTAAATACCGGGCAGCGCTGAGCAGCTCCAGCCGAGTGCTCAGATGCTTCCCGGCTCCCCCTTTCCCCGGCCGGCAATGTGCACATTGCTCAACGTGAAGTGAGGTCATGCTGCGCAGCCTGGTGCCGGCTGGACCAGACCAGCTACAAACCCCACTTTGCAACCTCGCTGGTAAGTAAATGTGGGGGCTGGACAGGGGGCTTATTTCTTTTAAACTAGGTCAATCCTGGGTATCCCAGGATTGAGTTTTTCTCAATCCCGAATCCCGGGATTGAAAAAAAAAACACAGGATTGGCCTCCCTAATACCAGCTGTAGGGTTGTTATTTTTATTTTTTTACGTTGTTGTATGATGGTCTCAGGATCAATTGCTGGATCCCGGAGTCGGCGACTGGTATCCTGAAACAAAAGAGCTTCCACAGCATTTTGTAGCATCATGCAATACCCTTATGTCAGCAGTACTCAAAGTTTGTCATGGGATCATCCTGCAGCAAAATAATGTCCTACAACATACCTCCAGGTTCTGCCAGAACTACCTTTGATCAAAAGAACAAGACAGTAGGATTCAAATCATGAATTGGCCAATTCAGTCTCCAGGCTTATATTCAATCAAGCTGGTGTCAGATGAACTTTACAGAAAAGCCTACAAGTGTAACACACTTCTGGGAAAAGTGTTGGAAAGAACTTCTGGAATAACATTTATTTTCCATTGTAGAGAGAATGCCACAAGTGTGTCCAGTGGTTATATCTGCAAAAGGCGGCTACTTTGATGAATCAAAAATTTTGATTCAATTTTCTTAAACAAAATGACTTGATGATTTCTTTTTCTTTTCTTTTTTTTTTGTCTCCAGTTGTTTATTTGTTCTATGATTTCATTTCATTGTACATTGAGTCATTAAACTGTACATTTCAATAAACACTGGAAAATATATTTGAATATTGGTTTGCAGCTAAATCAAAAACATCACACTTTATATTATTCCCAGGGAGACCCAACATTTAAGTTGTAGTTCAGCTGAAGCTGCAATCATGGTGGTTGGTCTTTTATTGGGTTTGCTTGTAGGTTTCGCTTGTTTGTTTTCTCTATTTCTTCCTTGAATGAAACATCATTAGATTTTGCCGAGATGAACACTCCATTAAATATCCCTCCTAGGATTTACTACCCACTTAGCTACAGGCATACAGTTAATGAATTGATAATTTTGTTTTAATATATGATTTAAATTTGTGGATATGTAATCTGAAATAAATGTGTATATCAAAATACATTTAGCCATTTTATATACTACAACTTTCAGCATAAAATACAGGAATTCACTGCTCCCCAGAAATCAATCAGAATTAAAAATTAATATTCTCTTTAAATGCATCCAATAATACCAGTAAAGAATATCCCCTTGCCTCACTAGACTTGCACGAGTTTGTACGCAGAAATGTTTGACACCTAAAAGCTTTCTTGACTGTAGAATCCCTGGATAATAGACTCCATTTGCACCAGTTCCCAGCAAAGGTCAGTTTAAAGGATGATGTCATTGTGTCAGATTTAGGTTACATTACAAAGTGTAGGAGAGCAGCACTGATATGATTATTGCTAAACAAATTGTACACAAAAGAACAAGTAAGGTCTGTAGTGCTATCACAAAACCAACGCCAGGTTTTAATTTTCAAAGTAATAATCATATTGAACAATATATATTTTAAAACTTAATTCTTATCCTTAAAGCCACAACAACAGCAAACCTCCTTCAAATCTGCTGCCATAAATTCATAGTGATCACAGTCAGTATGCAATTGCTGCCATAAATTTATAGTGATCAGAGTCAGTATAAAACTGCTGCCATAAACTCATAGTGATCACAGTCAGTACAAATATTCTGCCATATATTCATTGTGATTGCAATCAGTACCTATCTGCTGCCGTAAATTAAATTCATAGTGATCACAGTCACTATATAACTGCTACCATAAATTCATAGTGATCACAGTCACAATATAACTGCTACCATAAATTCATAGTGATCACAGGCAGTATACTGTACTTATGCTGCCATAAATTCATAGTGATCACACTCAGTACATATCTGCTATCATAAATTCATAGTGATCACACTCAGTACATATCTGCTATCATAAATTCATAGTCATCACAATAGTACAAATCTGCTGCATAAATTCAAAGTGATCACAGGGCCTAATTCAGAGGTGTACACAAACCCAATTGTTTACGTACTTCTCCGATGGTGTGAGATCTGTGCATGCACAGATGCCGCACTGTGCATGTACAGATCTTGTTCTGCGAGATCGCTCATAGAGCCCTGGACACTGTAGCCTGATTGACAGGCTGCTGCTGACGTTTTGGGGCGGAATGGGAGCGGCCATGGGCTGGCGTTGGGAGCATGTCGTCCTTGTTTTCTGGGCGTGCTGAAAGGCAGTGGCTGCATCCTTAGATGCAGCTTCACTGGTTTAAGCAATGCGAATTCCTCAGTCATCGTGAGTAACCTGAGAGATACTCAGATGACCAATGATCACATAGATGATCTGATGCTGCGTCGTCAGAAGCAGCAGTGGATCAGAGACCGAGACAGGATGTGTTTCAGGCTTCTTATATGTCCCTTTATATCAGAAACATTTTAAAATTAGAGAAATTAAATATTTTTTCATTTCTTTTCTAATATACAGTATCTCTTCCCCCACATTACCCACCACATACCAATCACCACTCACTGATTCCCATATCTCAACTCCTATTTGAGGGATTGGACAGGACCCTTATGGAATGTCTTCCCTGTAAACATCATTACACAAATATAATGTATAATGACAGTGAATTACATGGTGGAGTGTAACTATAACGTCAGTTGTTAAAAGCATAATTATTATTATTATCCTTTATTTATATGGCGCCACATGTGTTCTGCAGCGCCTTATATAGTACATATAACTAATAAGTGAATAAAAAAAAACAAGTAACTTACAGTACAGTGAAGGACATTTTATACATTGCTGCAATAGTGATTAAAACACTCACAATAAGCAGCCAGGAGTTGGCAGAGATGTGTTAGGTGCCCTTATGAGGTGTAAGGAGTAGAAGAAAGTGTAAGGAGAAGAACATGAGGGAAGAGGTCCCTGCTCATGAGAGCTTACATTCTAAATAATGCATTACTGGTAGCTCAATTTGAATATATGGAAATTATTTTACCCATAATGCATTTTGTTTGTTATTGATGCAATGTTTTCACTCTTTTCCTGTGTTTTTTGCATAAAGAAATTAATAAAAATTAATTATTTTTGTAGTTCTTTCAATTTACCCATGGCTCCATATACCCTAGATACGCCTCTGGTCAGTACAAATTTACTGCCATAAATGAATAGTGATCACTGATAAGGTGGCCACACACATGGCGATCTGCACACGATCAGCCAATGTGTACGATTTGTGTACGGTTTCCCTTGAATCTCTCCCCGACAGCTCTGCACACGATCTGCACACAATTTGGTGTCCAATCTTCAAACGATCTATCCTGCAGTCAGACTTTCACAGTGCATCGTGTCCTAGATTTTCAGACCTGCCCTACTGCACGGCAGATCTGAAGATGCGATGTGCGACCAGCGGGGACGTGCATCGCATCGTGATCGTGAGTGGGGACTCATGATTTACTCAGGATTTGGCCATATTCTACACGATCTGTCGTTAAAATGTGTCGAAATCGGCCAGATCGGGTAAAATATCGCTATGTGTGTGGCCAGCATTAGATATTGGAATCTGACTCTGATAGACTCACATTGCTGCTTTATGCCTGCAGTACCATGCCTCACCACTGTGTTATTTTACTGTGCTGTCCTGCACTACTGCAAAACGTGTTGCTTTATGTTTCTGTTCAGTAGGGATGGGCAGAACGATTCACTGCGCTGAGCTGAGCCACATGGCTCAACTCAGTGGTGTGTCTCCAGACAGTGTCTCGGGACATGGCTCTTTAGACAGCTCTGACAGCTCCGCCCCCCTCAGCCTAGCACTACAACTGAAGGTTTTGCACTGACTCTCCTGTGTCAGTGCACTCCCCCGAGCCCTGGCAGTAGCAGCGCGACTCAGTGAGTTGCTGACAGCTCAGCTCCCTACACTGCTGATCTGACAGTGCAGAAGCATGTTCAGGTCGGATCAGCAGTATAGGGGGCGGAGCTGCCACTCACTCTAGCTTCCACTGACAGAGGCTAGAGAGGTGGGTGTCTCGACACACCAAACGCTGAGTGACTCGAATTATTCGAATATCTTAATGATTCAAGTCAGTGTGTTGAGACACTCACTCACTAGCCATCTCTACTGTTCAGTTCAGTAATTGTTGTTGAAAGCCCGCCTATCACGGCTCCTGTCTCCACGTCAGTTTGTATGAGTGAGCGCATACACAGAAACTACAATTGGCAACTAGTAGCTTATGAACCCAGGCCACATCTCCCAGACCAGAAGGGAAGTGAAGTGGCAGCATTTGTGAGGGTATCACCGTGCACTCCGTTCAACTGCAAGCACCGGTAAGGACCAGCTACCATGGCTATACCCCTAGCACATCAAGTGACTTTGACATAGAAAATGATGGCTAGCTCCTCTATACTGAAAGACGGAACAGTATTTTGCGGCGAATAATGTTGATGAGAAACAAGTGGCAGTTCTATTAAACGCTATGGGGGGGGAAAGTCTATGGTCTGCTCCACAGTTTAACAACCCATGAGAAACATGCTGCAAAGTCTTTTACAGATATTAAGATCTTGCAAAAGCATCTGTCCTCTAAGTCTCTCCTGATAGCATAAAAGAACCAGGAGGGGGAGGCAGTGGCTGCATATGTGGCAGAACTAAAAAGACTGTTGGAGCACTGTTAGTTTGGAGATGGCCTGAACGATGCCCTGAGAGATCATCTGGTGTGTGGGATTTCAAGCGAGAGTGTAAAAATGTTTATTAACAGAGACAGATCTCATGTTTAAACGTGCAGTACAAGTGGCACTGCCCATTGAAACTGCAGCTAAGATGTTATGGAACTCCAGATAGGAAGCAAGTTCACAAAAGGGTCGCAGCAACAACAACACCCTTGAACGCACATGGAGCCTCGTCGGATGTATGCTACCGCTGTGGTGCAGGTACACATTAATCCAGAGACTGCAGGTTTAAACATGAACTGTGTAGGCAGGGCGGCTCCATGGGTCAGAGCACCTTGTACTGTCTCCCTCGAGCGCGGCCCTACATCGCATGAGGCGCAGCCTAATTACCATAGACCATGCCTCCTATGTGATGTTATTTGGAGGCGTGCCCGCATGGTACGCCTCCAAACAACGTCAGGCTGGGGGGGAGCCTCACTAGCTGGGCTTCCCCCAGCCCTCTCCCATCACTGAATGGATGCCGCGCGCATGCGCGCAGCATCCATTTAGACTCCGGGTTCCGGCACCGCCGCAGCTTGCGGCAGTGGAGGTCCCCAGCCTCCTGATTTGACCACCCGCGGGCCACTTCGGCCCACGGGTGGAGCAGCGGGACAGTACTGAAATAGGGATGTTGTGGAGGGGTGCGCCCTCTATGGGTGGCGCCCCTGTTAGACCGCACTGGTCAAACACCCCTTGAGCTGGCCCTGTGTGTAGGAAATGCAACAAAAAAGGCATACAGTATTAAATGGATTTGCCATTCGTTTTCCAAATAGGCATTTGGAACTTTGCAACACATAAAAGGGAAGCTATCGCTAATGGATGGAGCTGTTCCCAGATTCCATAGGCTCGCCCAGTAACTTACGTTGTCCGGCGGAAGGTGGAGCTGGACAGTATGGAAGGTGAGAAAATCTTATCCAAGGTGTATTGGAGCCCTTAGGCAACTCCAGTCATTATAATATTAAGGAATATGGGACAGTATGGCTGTGTGACGGGACTTTAAGGTCACCATAAATCCAGTATTGCAGACAGAGAATTGAAGATATATTTGCAATCTGGCAGGAGGACAAAAGTTTAGTAAGATTGACCTACCTGATGCGTACCTACCAATGGAGATAGAGGATGATTCAAAGGTGTCCTCACCATAAACACACATAAAGTACTTTACCGGTACAATTGCTTGGTGTTCGGTATTACTTCTGCCCCTGCCCTATAGCAATGAACCACAGACCAAGTGTTACAAGGGGTCCCTGGTACTCAATGCTATCTGGGCGACATTACTGTGGCAGGCTCGTCTGATGCAGAACATCTTCAAAACCTGAAGCTGGTGTTCCAGTGGCTTGAACAATATGGGCTCAGAGATTAAAGACATAAGTGTTTTCTTCATGGCCTCTGTCACGTACTGTGGGCGGCACACAATTTATGCAAAGGGACTGCACAAATGTCAGGAAAAGTGGAAGCTGTGTTAAAGGATACCCCACCAAAAGACATGTCCCAGCTTTGCTCCTTCTTGTGGTTCATTAATTATTACCATAGATTCTTACCTAACTTAGCCACAGTTTTGTACCCATTACATCATTTGCTCCAGCAGGGTCAGAAATGGATATGGTTAAGAGAGTGTGAGCATGCTTTTACACTGGAAAAGGAATTAATTTTGTCAGACACTGTAAAAACCAACTACGACCCCTCACTTCCTGAGTGGCCCGTGATGCCTCAGCTTATGGCATTGGAGCTGTCATGTCACATACTATGCCGGATGGACAGGAGTGTCCCATAACCTTCGCATCTCGAGCCTTATCCAAGGCTGAGCGGATCTATGCCCAGATTGACAGGGAAGTCTTAAGCCTGGTTTGGGGGTAACACAATTCAATCAGTATTTATATGACAAGAAATTCACGCGTATAACTGACCACCAACTGCTTTTGTCCATTTTGAACCCTCTGACGGGTATTCCTGTCACAGCAGCTGCAAGGATGCAGCGCTGGGCCCTGTTCTAAGGTGGACATTACTATACCATATAATTTAATTGAAGCAGACTACACAACATGCTAATGCAGATGGTTTGTTATGATTATCTTTACAGACTGCCCCATTGACACAGAAAAATGGGGATTCTTGGGATGTTTTCACAATGACACAGGAGGAATGTCTTCCCATAACAGTCTGTTTGATCAGACGCAAGACTGCTCGAGACCCCATCTTGTGGAACATCGTGCCTGTCAAATTGCGAACAAGAGTCTTGAAGGAACTAGATGTGGGCCACTTAGGCATGGTCAAAATGAAGGCTGGACAGAAGTTTTGTATGGTGGCCAGGGTTGGATCAGCAGTTGGAGGATATGACCAGAGTCTTCCGGGTGCCAATCTGTCCAAAATATATCCACACCAGTGCCATTGCACCCATGGGAGTGGCAATTCCCCCCATGGTAGCAGATTCACATAGCCCTTGCGGGCCCATTTATGGGGTCCATGTTTCTTGTAGTGGTGCAGGGGCATATCTATAATGAGTGCAGGGGGTGTGGTGCACACAGGCCCCTAGGTCCAGGGGGGCTCACACTGCACACCCTGCACCTATATTATCTAAAACCTACCTCTCCAAAGTCCCGCATCGGGTCTCTCAGCGCTGCTCAAAACGCTGGAAAATGGCAGCCGCGGCCATTTTTCCAGCATTTTGCGCATGCGCTGTGAGGAAATTGCCGGAAAAATGGCGGCTGAGCCATTACCCCAGCGATTTGTGCATGCGCAGTAGACTCCGGGCACACTCTAGTGCCCAGTGTCTACTGATTCTGTGGTGGTTGGCCAGCCACGTCAGTAGGGGGATGCACACGTCCCCCCTCCTCTCTGTGGTGTTGGATGCTTGTTCCAAATGGCCCGGTTTTTCCAGTCACTTCTACTACAGCTGCACATACGGTGGAAGTGTTGAGGAGTCTTTTTGCCAGAACAGGTGTACCGGAGCAGTTGGTCAGTGATAACAGGCCTCAGTTTACTTCTGGAGAGTTTCAGACTTTTATGAGAAATGGAATTCGCCACATTAATGCACAGTATCACCCAGCTACAAATGGACTGGCCGAACATTTCATACAAACTTTAAAGCAAGCTTGCCGCACAATGCACACAGACAAGAGTACATTACAACACAAGTGTTCCAATTTCTTGTTTGCGTACAGGAATGCGGTGCATACCACAACCAATGAAACCCCAGCTATGTTGTTCCTGAGTCTCAGGTCTATACTGGTTTTGCTCAAGTCTTTCAGACTGTGTGGGCACATAACTACCACGGATAGCAGAAGTGGGTAATCACAAAGGTTACACAATGTAGAGTGCCATTGTCATACATAGTGGAAATTAAGTCCTGTGTACTGTGGCACCAACACCAGGATCAACTACTGGAGCATAACGGATTACCTGTACTTAAATCTGCTACAGAAGCTTTGGTGTCAATGCCTGCACCAGTAGATACAGAGGACAGTTTGGATGCATTGTCCACAGGGGCGCAGTTGTTTCAACCCAATGATAATATTGGAGTGAACTCCGATACGATGGAGTCCGCAGACACCATAATCGCTCCTGCTCCAAGTGCACAGGTCATACATGAGGACCACCATCACCCTCTTCAGGTAAGACACGCATCACAAAGACTGGACATTTATATACATGGGGACAGATTTGTTAGATATTGGAATCTGGCTCAGCAAGACTCATTGCTGTTTTATGCCTCACAACTGTGTTGTTTTACTGTGCTGATTTGCAGCATGCTGCAAAATGTGTTGCATTATGTTTCTGGCCAGTTCAGTAAAAGTTGTTGAAAGCATGCCTATCACAGATCCTGGTCTCCATGTCGGGTTGTATGAGTCAGCGCATACACAAGCTCTACAATCGTAGTCTACAAAACAGAGTTAGACACATCCTGTCACGCCTTGACTAGAACTTGGACCCGGGGTGGAGTCGGATGAAGTTGGGAGGATTGCCTTTTGGTACTGGAATGCAGCTGGTCTTAGAGGGGAGTAACTCATGAATGTAACCACAATGGAGCAGATCTGATAGCAGGTACCCGTGGAGCGGGAAACAACGGTAGCGACTCCGGCGGATTTGCAGGGAATCGGGACCACAGGTGCACGTGGAGCGAGAGGACAACCGTGGAGCCTTCGGCGGAACTCAGGGTACCGGGACCAGCAGGAGCACCAGCGGCGGACGGATTATGGAGACACACTTGGGCGACCAGGAGTCGGAGGAATATGAGGTAGTACGTGGCTCGAACCAGGATGGTGAAAACAGGCTGGAACTGTGGACAAACACTGGACGAACAGGGAGCACAGGGAACTAGCTCACAGCAAATGCTGTGATTGACGTTGCACTGGCAACTAAAGAACTTCCTGACAGTCCTTTAGTACCACCAGATGGCGCAAGATAGGCTGCTAGACTCCCAGGTCATGCTGCAAGTGGATTGGTCCAACCAGTCACCTGACCTGAATCCAAGATGGTGGCGCCAATCGAACTACAGCGCGGAAGCGCTGCCAGGTTTACCCCTGCCCATCCACCTCCGGTTAGCCATCCTCATTCTCCGGAGCCTCACTATGCCCAGTGCTAATTTCCAGGGATCTGCACCCCCACTGGAAGACCCCCTGCCAGAGCGCCCGAGCTGGTAAGGACCGCGGTCTCCGCGGTGCCTCAGCCCCGATCGTGACACATCCTGTGTGCCATCACACTTTTCCTAAATGCATAGTGATCACAATCAATACAAATTAGCTGACATAAATTCATAGTAATCACAGTAGTACAAATCTGCTGCCATAATTAATAGTGATCACAGTCTGCATGAAAGTGACAAGAGCACAATTTCAGAATTTCAGAGTTGCAGGAAATACAAATTGACAACAATCACAAGCACACAATGGATTTCCTGTTTGCCATCACACCATTACTATTTGCTAAATGATACATCTGTGATACCCTACTAAAAGGGAGAGGCATCACCATAAAGCGCCCATGCCGCAAGAGAGCAGCTGCTGAATAAGTGCCGTGGTTACCGCGCCAACCAAGCACAAGCTGTAGGCAGGAGAGAAGAAATCTGTTAAAGAGCACTGGAAGGTACCTGTTAAGGAGGAGAGAACTGTTGTTTTAACTGGGCTATTCCTGCTGCATCAGAGGAAGGGTAGTGGGGTCCAGCAGCATAAGAGGAGGCAGAGGCCCACTGGCACCATCTGTATTAGGGTGTGAACAGTTGCCGGCAGTGTGAAAGTCCAACACCCTAATGACTGAGACAGAGAGGGAGGGAGTTACCTGTAAGGACCTCCCAGTGAGACATCGTCTGCAGTGACTGACAGGACTGGGGAAGAGATTTGTACTCGGCACAGTTCCTCAAGAGCTGACTGTGCTACTTCTTCGGACTGCTGGTATAGTAACAATGTATCACACTGTGAGGACTAAGAAATACATATCCAGGGGTGCATAGGGAGGTGAAAGTACAGTCTAAGTGACTTTCCTTTAAAGTTGGACTCCCTAAACTATTTAAGAAGGGAGCTGCAACAATATTATATAACTCTGCAGTGAAAATTTGAAGTGAAACTATAACATAATACAATACAATGAAATGCTTAAAGTAATGGGATAGAAGCCTTGTATCATGTAAGACCTCCTCTAGCCTGGTAAAGTGCATTATCCTGCTGGTATATTCCATCATTGTGGGTGTACATGAAGACCATGAAGGGCTGCAAATGGTCATCAAGCAATACAATGTAGTGGTGACCAGACAATGACCTGTTCAAATGGACCAGCGGACTCAACCCATGCCACGTGAACACACCCAACCCTATTATGGAACCACCACCAGCCTGCATGGTGCATGGTTGACCACTGGGGTCCATGGCCTCATCTGGTCTGTGCTGCACCAAACCCTACCATCAGCCTGAAACAATGGAACCATGACTCATTGGACCACGCCACATGTTGTCAGTCCTCTGGGGTCCAATTGGCGACATTGCAAACCTAGGTGAGGTGCTGTGACTGGTGTTGTAGTGTTAACAGGGGCACCCTGGTGAGTCTTATGCTCCCATATCCCTTGGAAGCTAAAGAAAGCTGCACTGACCTGTTGGGTATGTGTCTGGTACCTCCTGCGTTGGATATGATGTGATTTGAGCCAGTGTCGCTTGTCTCTTACCACAGAAAATTCTAGTCAAACGCCACTGGTCACAATCATTAAGCACCATTGATCGGCCACTGCGCTGCCCATGGTGGGTGGTAATGCCTTCCAAGGGGTATTCCTGGTACACACATAACACCATAGATCGAGGAAAGTTGAATGTCCACACAACTTTGGAAATATAATATCCCATCCTTTGGGCACCAACTATCATGCCCCATTTGAACTCTGATAATTCATGTCGCCTAGCCATGAGCAGCCTAATTGGTCTTCACTCTGACTCCCTAGATGTTAGATTACAACTGATGCAGGTCTGGGCATTTCCAAGATGTCACAGTATGGCGACGCCACCTACCATTACCTTTACATACCAAATGTTTCTCTATGCATGGAGTGAATAGAGAAAAAAATAGGTTTTAAAATTAGGTTTGCATTTGAAACCCATTGTGTGATTATTCTGTGCCTGGCGGTTGAGAGTTCTCACCTCTCATCCATAAGAAAGAATAAGTGAACCCACATAGGTATTGGAGAGGTGACACTAGGGAAGGAGGAACGCCCTACCTGAGGTCATAAATCAGATAAATTCCCATATCACCTCTCTAGCCTCACATTCTCCAGCAATTCACTCAGAGGAGTGTCACAATAATAATTGCCGTCATAAACAGGATTGCAAAATCCAAAGTGTGAAGAACTCAACCCAACACAGAAATATCAGAGGACAGACCCAGGAGACTCGTCAGATATTCGCTCTAGTGGTTCAAGAAGGGAACAGCCCATCGTGTTTTAAATTAATCCAATCACCGAGCCTTACTATTTTGCGGCTCCATGGCTAGAGAGGTACACATGGAGATAGGTCTGAGAGCTGGGAGCCTCACCCCCTACTCACTGTAACTCTCCCCTCACTCCATTGATTCTACCTGCATCACTGAGTCTGCTGTTGCTGCTGCTGACTGAGCTTCATCTCTAAACATCACACTGCACTTCCTGGTCACATGACACATCCAAGGTGTTCATCAGCGCTCAAGGCGTGTCCCCCAAAATCAGAGACATGCCTCCCAGCTCTGCATGCTGTATCTAACTATACAGAAGTGAGGCTGAGCTGTTGCTGCCTCATCTCTCGTCTCCCTGCAGTCCCAGGGAGCTCTACAAAGCTGGTGAGTGTTAACTGTAAAAATGATTACAATAAACAAAGAAGATGTTTATAAGTTATAAATATTTTCTGTGTATTATTCTAATCATTTTTATATCAAATCTCAGGAGTACCCTGACTGCACGTCCCTTATCCATGGCTCCCCACGTATACCGAGGATGCTTGTGGGTTAGAGTCTAACCTGTTAGCTGAATTTATCTGCCATAACACAGATTAAGTGAACTCACAGGGGTATTGGAGACAGAACACTAGGGAAAAAGGAACTAGGTAGCTGAAATCATCATTCAGGTAATTTCCCAAATCACCTATCTAGTCTCACATTCTCAACCAACTCATTCGGAGGAGTGTCAAATATATCTCTTTATATATCCCCGCATAATGAACAGACTACATTGTATAATAAATTTAATCCACAATCAAAAGGTTTTTATGCATCTACAGATTTATTATTAGTAATATTATTATTATTTAATTTCTAAGCATTTTTTGAATAGTGTTTTTGACTTGGATTTATAAGCATCATTACTGTAACTTCTCTTAAACATTCTATCTGAACATGAAGAAAAGAGATAAAAGCAGTAGAGGACAATGGCAAAGATCATTCATATAGGCTCCCATTCATTAATGATCCCACTTGCAATGCGATCTTGACATGTCAGTACCGCCCATGATCGCATTGCAATATGCGATCATATTGTCCGGATGTATCCACCAGCACATGCAGGGACATGGGCTCCGAGAGCTACCGACCAGTGCCGGGGCTGCTGCGCATGCGCAGTCCCTCTGACTACACATGTGCGGCGGCCATAGCCGGAGAGGGTTCCGGAGGAATATGCACTGTGTAGCCCATAGGTTACAGCGACTAACACCATCTTCAGATGGCGCTAACTGCGGGTGCCAATATCCGGGATGCACTAACCAAAGAGGATCAATCTGGTTTAGGAACTATTGAAAGAGTAGGTGTTAAACTATCTTTGTAAAATCATGCATAATATATTATAGGCTATATAATTTGTAGTTTCATCTAGATTTTACTTTTTATGTTTTAAAGAAAACTGTGGATTCTGAAAGTGCTCAGGTTCGACTTGTGGAATGTAACATAAGTCAGTTCGATGTTCACATCACCTATAATACGTATGACTCTGATGGGTATGGATTTAGTTTATATACTGGAGATTTTAATGAGTGACCTTTAAAAGTAAGTCTACTTTAAGTTTTAGCTGTAATGCAGTTTTATTGTTAGCCTTGGCTTCTATCCTACTCATGTTGCACGTGCAAGGAACTATTTATATCAAGATGAATCAGACATACAGTATACTTTTGTTAGTGCTTGCACCTGCTATTATTTTATCTAATGAAAAATACAGTTGTATGAGGCCAGTAAAGGGAATGGGGGCTATTTATATTATTTAGTAAAATTTCACCATATACTATAATTTATTATCACCAGATGATGCAGTGATAATAATTTTTATAGACTATTAATAAAAATACTTGTGCTGGGAGGGTGGCTCCAATCCTGGCAAAGAGTAAATAGTAATGTGATAACTTACACCAGGGGTAGACAAACTGTGGCATCCCAGTTGCTGCAGAACTGCACATACCATCATGTTCTGCCATAATTTTAGCGTGCCCTAACAGCAGAACAGTGGAAGGGCATGCTGGGATGTGTAGTTCCATAGTGGCTGGGGTGCCATAGGTTGCCTACCCCTGGCTTCCACTATCACTTTACTGCTGAGTTCGGACCTTGCTTGCATGCTGCACATAAGTGAAAAACAAAAATGTGACTATGTAGCCAAGAGGCTATAATGGCTTCAGCTATTCAGAACTTGGTAAATTGCAAATAATGGGGACTGTATATCCAGGGGGGTGGTGGGTGAGGAATATGCCCTGGGCACCATGGCAGGCCATCTCAGTGTCCACTGCTGCTGAACATCCTGGTGGGTGGTTATGACTGACACCTCACAGCCTGTCATGATCACTGATCTCCTTGGGTGCTCTGCCTTCTCTGTTCTTATCAGCCTACTCTCCTCCATTGATTTGAATGTCAGGCTTCTTATATGTCACTTTATGTCATAAACATTTACAATTAGAGAGATTACGTAAGTTTTCTTTTTTTCTAATAAATCTCTTCCCCCACAATACCATCACATACCAATCACCATCCACTGATTCCCCTATGTCAACCATGCAGGAAAAGAATGCAAACACTACATAAATTACAATGCACTATTCACAAGATAATTTGCGTATATGCAAACTATTCAGCCCATAATGCACCAAGCTAGTAACTGATGCAATGTTTGCTGTCCCCCCTGCGCAGCTGTCATGCAAGAACAAACAAATAGTGACAAGCATATTAAAAATGAAAAAAATACATTTGGAAAAAAATATATATAAAATTTCCCTAATCTTACTGGTGTGTGATTTAAAATACCCCCAGTGTAATTTTGTTATCTTTAAATTCTTCTAGGGATGGTTGTCGGTGGTGTTACTATTAATGGTTACTAACTATGCAATGTATGACATCCCTGTTCTTTTACTGACTGGCCTGTAGGCCAATCAGAAACCATCAATGATTATGAATGACCATCCCTAAATTCTCCCAATGTGAGAGGTTGGTTAAGACTCTTATGGGCTCTCTTCTCTCTAATACTGGGTACACATTGACAGATATGTTGGCCAATCAATTGATTGTATCTTTTTATTCAATCTATATATTTGCACACAAAAAACACAATATCAGCTGTGAATACTGTGGAGCCTTCACCAGCCTCCATAATAATAGTGCAAACAGATATTATCCATAGTATCCAGAAAGGCACTATTGTGGCTCACATACAGAAAATGTAAGAGTGTCCGCATAAGTTCAATACACCTCAGAGAAAATATAGTCTTACTCTCTTCATTTAATATGAAGAATGCCTTCTTTATTTCCACTGTTCATTAAATGGACCAATTTGGTCTCTAGAGGGATCCTAATACTCCTCATCCATTGATAGAGATCACAGACTAACTTATTAAAACATAACAGGCATATAACTCCACCATAAGGGGATAAAATCCAATGCAAGACTTGCTTAAAGGGTTTTTACACATCACCTGGTCCAACAGAATGGTAATGGATCCTCAGGCAACCGATGCCGGCAGTCAGTTCCCAAAGTACACAGGTTGGTGACTGCCCAGTAACAGCAGTCTCTTCCAAGTCCAGTCACCTGCCTAATGCATTTCGGTCTCCATA
This sequence comes from Taudactylus pleione, assembly GCA_031769625.1. Taxonomy (NCBI): domain Eukaryota; kingdom Metazoa; phylum Chordata; class Amphibia; order Anura; family Myobatrachidae; genus Taudactylus; species Taudactylus pleione. The sequence continues at coordinate 23,544,597 of JAUIMM010000005.1, read as the reverse complement.
AGACCTTCATCAGAGGCATGTGATGAAGGTCTTATGGAGACCGAAATGCATTCTCTTCAGCTCCTGAGGTAAGACAGTCCAACCACCAATGGCCGCTTCCTCAGAGCTATATTTAAAGTTTTCTAAGCTCACTGTCTGCTCTCCCTCCGCAGCCGCCTCACGCATCTCAGATCTAGTCAGAGCCAGGGACTTCGCCAGACTACGCAGGTTTGTAGCAATTAACCAGTTTATGTATCTATATAAGATTTATATAATTCTTTTGTAGATTTTTTTATTTTTGATGGGGGGCTCCATTTTTCAATATGCCCTAGGAGCCAAAAACCCTAGTTATGCATCTGATCCTGTGTTAGTTTCAGCATTCAGCCTTTGGTGAATTGCAAGGATACTTAGATCATGCGGAAACTGCTGTTTCCGCATAATTTAAGGGGCTGATTGAAAAATATGCCCTAGAGTGAGTATAGCATCAGTGCTCAGGACCAGACAGTGCATTGGGACCAGCTTGGATTGCTTTGATGTAAAGTAGAAGCATCCCTCAGACAGTAAATCGCTACATAGTGTATACTGCAAGGCTTTTAATACTCTACTTGAGCCTTATTTCTGGGAACAGTAACATACTCTGTAGCTCATTACTTTCAGAAGTGGACAGAAATACAGTTGTGCAACATTAAAATACCAATCAATATACCATTAGAAACATATTAAGTTTCTTTTATATACTAACTAAAAAAAACACAAATAAAAGAAGAAAAATCTGCTTATATAATATCTGGATGTTGCATAAAATAATAATAAATGAAACTAAATATTCTGTTATAAAGAACATATAAACAATTAACCAATGGTTCAATTAACTTTTTCTTTTTCTTAAATCAATAATACAAGATACTACAAGTTTTTTGTCATTTTTGACCATGACTATGTAAATGATAAATAATTGGTATCAGTAAAATGATTCCACCTCCTATTTCCATGTAAATTATACCGGTATTAATTAAAACAGATACCTATAATACATAGTAAAATCTGCATGTTGTTTTCAGCTGGAGAATAGTAGATAAACTAGTATACTGGACTGGGTATCGCCTCCCCTCCCCCCTATACTTACACCAGCTGCACTTTCCCTGGGTCCCTTCTCTCCACTCCACCACAGTGGGAGCCATTAGAGCGGGGGCTGTGAGGCTGTCCCAAATCAGACATGCTCCCACTGCCCATGCTTCAGTTCCTCTTTAAGGGACCTATTTATCAAAGTAGTTTTATTTATTTAGTAAGGTAAAAATGTATTGTATAGAAGCGCTCTGAGGTCCCGAATAATATCTAAATATAAAGTGGTGTGTTATGTAATTGCATAGTTCTGGTGTGCACCACCAAAGGATGTCTGTGGGTAGGGTGTTCTTAAATGTCCAACAGTATTCCAGTTATCCAAATAGACTTAATTGTCCTAACTGTAAGAAATTGTCACTTGAATAAATGTCCAGTCAAATATTTTCAGCTGTGCAAAAACCTGTGGCTGGGAGTTCTCTAATATTATGATAAGTTATTTCTATATTAATATCCATATGGTATTACATTCCATCACACAGTATTGTCTGAAATCATCCGTTTCTCCACCTCAAATAAAAATAAAAATGCAGCATCAGGGCTCATAGGACACTATTTTGCAATGTGTATATGAAATGTACTTACCTGGGGTCGACCGGTATAGTGCTGTTCTGTCAGCTCCCCTGTAAACAGCTGCTGCATGTGTGTGAGGGGCAATTTTATAGTGAACTAAAGACTTGTGAAGCAATCAAGGTTATGAATTGCTTTATTGTATAATGGTTGCTCAATTCAACAACCAAAGCTGCAGTGCAAATTGTTAAAATGCCAGGATAGGCAAGATATAAAGTATATAAGTCAAAAGCTAGCAGACATCCTTTGGTGGTTCACACCAGGACTGTGCAATTACATAACACACCACTTTACATTTAGGTGTTATTCAGGACCTCAGAGCGCTTCTATATAAAACATATTTTCCTTACTGTAGTCTTTAAGGGGGTCGGGACCCCCCGCACGTATAGAGCAGCTAGAGGGACAACAGAAAACCCTAGTAGTGTTCATCATTATCAACCTCTAAGTTTTATTTATTAATTCATTAACATTTTGTTATATAGTGCAATCATATTTGTTTACAGAGGATTGCCACATAATTTACGTATAGGGCTATTTGTTATGAATGTATTGCAGCAGCTAGCATAGATGTTTTTGATAGTAAAAGCAGTCTCAACAGCTTTCTATGGACACTGCGTAAACGACCAATTTGTCAAGCAACCAAAAAGCTTAGCTTATGGAGCTATTCTTTGACCATTGTAGCCTATAGTATCACATTTTCTCCAGGGAGAGGGATCTTCATACATCTCTCCAACAGCCCATACTTACACAAATGTGGCCCAATGGCCACGCCATAACTCTAAAAGAGCTTCAAACTCCTCCATGAAACAGTGGTACGTGGCATAAAAGTGGAGAGACCATACAGCAGTGCCCCTATTATACTGTATGTATTATTTCCGCACTAAATACACAACACAAAAATAATTGTAGTTCATGACTCAGCAGGATACATCAATTCATGCAATGTAGACATTTTCTAAACCTTTATTTGGTAAATGTATGAAAAATCAGATATTTTTGTTACTACTATTTTGTCACCTTCAGTAAACTGCTCTACATTACAGCTTGAGCTATAGGAAAACCAGTAGTATTTTGGAGAATACAAAGAGGTCGACTTGATAATACTCGCCCAGCGAGTACGAGCGGCTACATGCCACACTTACGGTAGTTCCGCACACACTGATTTTTGTACGCAGCCCCATAGAGCTGCATACAAAAATGTGCAAGTCCAGGGCGGGATTGGGCAGCGAGAAGGGTGAGATAAGGTACCGATGCTGGCGTTTCCACGCCATTGTAACAGCAACTCTATCCCCTAGCACTAGAATTTAAATGCTCTCAGCTGGTGGTCAACTTTCTGATGTAAAATATACCCCATCATAAGTATGATAGTGGATCGGCGCTAGCTCTGACTCTTTCCCCCTTATCTGGCTCTGTAAAAATGAAATCTAATTTTTCAGTAGCTCCATAAAACTATGTGCACCAGTTTGCATACACCATACTGTACTTGCAAGGAATTAATTCAAGCTGCCCAACTCTTCCCGTCAACATATGTAAATGTATCTACCAATGTTTATGCTCACAACATTTACTTTGGCAGAAAAGTAGGTGCTTTGACTTCCTGTAACTGAGGATCCACTGGAGGCAGCTATTAATTGTAACCTTTATTCTTGGGTATGTAGTTTATCAATTCACTAGGGTTAAGTCACTTGTTCCTCATGGTTTGACATGTCACTTTCATTTAAATATTGTCTGTCCCCACTAGGTGTTGATGACAGACTTTAACATAGGTCTTGAAATATTATTTCTTATTTATTTAATATGTTAAATTACATACATTAATGAAACCTAAGAGGAGATTGTGTTTTCATAAGGTATACTAGAAAACAACTTGTCATAGTCATTATCAAAACATTACTAAGCATTACTCTATACATTATAACTGATACCATACAGAACAAAACACACACCTTCTTCACTGAGACTTACTGTATGTATTGATAAAGAAAATATATTAAATAAATAGACCAGCAATTCCTGATGTGTTTATAACCAGTTTAAGTATAAGGCTACTAGGATGGATATACTGTATCACAGTATCTGCTATAGGTGAGCACTCTCAAAACATATTTAAAGTCTAAAAAAGTTTAAAACAAGTTTAAAATGATAATAAATAGTTGCAATTTGCTTTATTATTCCACATTTTTCATGGTTTACACAGCAAATGTGTCAGGTCATGGAAAAGGTTGGAGATACAGTAGTTGGGCTAAGCAGAAAAAGCAGAAGAGTACAGTTACAGATTCCTTTTAATCTTAATACCGGCATTCAGTAGTATATTTTTGGTTTATCATGATCTTGACCACAAGCTTTCCGCTCCCATGGCAAATACATTACAACTCACAGTTCTATGAGATAAGATAAAACTGATAATAATAATAATAATAATAATAATAATAATAATAATAATAGTCAAATTAATAATAATTACATTAGGATATGCTATGCGAAATGTTGCTTGTATAACATCCCAATTGCATTTTATTTTCCTATATTGCATCAATGTGTGTATAAAGTATAAACATGCACACATACAGTATATATATATATATATATATATATATACACACATACACACACACACTTACATACACACACATATATACACACAGTATATATATATATATATATATATATATATATATATATATATATATATACACACATATACACACACACACAGTATATACATATACAGGCATGCATACATATATATTAACATTAACTAGATAGATTATATATATTAAATCTATTGCTAGCAACCCCTAAATACCCTTTCAGGCAAATCATTACCTCATTCAGCAGGAACACACTGGAATTAGAAAGCGACATGCAAGTAGGACTCTACCCTTTGCAGACAGAGAGCCGATCAGGAGTACTTGCAGCCACAGCTCTCACATCACAGCACGCAAAGCTTCTGGAAGCTCAGCCCTCTGCATTTTGGTCTTACAGGACTTTAGTGTAGACCAGCCCACATTATTTCAGCAGCATCACTACACAGTTCTCACTGCTAAGATGACTAATGGATGACATAAAGAGCATTGCTTCTATGTATGATGTCTGCACAGAAATGTTCAGGTATTGCACAGGAGCTTGTGTAAGACAGGGAGTAGTGGGAACTGTGGAGGTAACGGATTTGTGAGCTCTCAGTAAAGATGTGAAGTTGTGGAAGCAGATGAGGTAAAGCAGAGATCTCCTGAGAACAGATGCAGTGTGGGAGTGAGAGCAGTTGCTGAAAGCAGGAGAAGAATATCAAATGCAAACCAGGGAAATGGATAAGAGCTAAAATATAAAAAGCCACTAACTTTATCTTTATTGATTAGTTATTTAACTTGGGTCGGTGCTACTATTAGGAGTACTAAGGCGGACAACTAGAACACCATCATTTCCAGTGTGCCTAAAACATCCAAATAGTGAAATCAGTGATGAGACTGCCAGGCTACTGTATATCCAGCACTTTTAGCCACAGAGCCCGAAGGCAGCCATATATGCCAATGTGTCAACACATCTAATGGATTCAGAATGACGTACAAAAGTGCAACTATACTTTATTTTATACAAAACAGTAAAGTCTACTCTAAAAGATGTTATTCACACCTCTGCCACCAGGGCAGGACCACCAAGCTAATGTTGTCCAGCTTCTGGCAGGTCCACAAAGTAGTAAGGCCTGCGGAGACTTGAAGCCCCAATCCCCAATATGATGCTATGATTTTAGACCAGTCCAAAAGGAGTCAAACCCTTAGCTGAGTACAGTAAGAATTCATGTCTGCTCCATCCTCTTTCTATGTCCACGAGTAGCAGCAGGCACACTGCACTAAATGGCTGTGTTTTGTAAAGAACAATTGTACCCCTGCTTGGCCATGCAATAAAACAGGATGCTAAGAGTGATATACAGCAAGAGTACTAGGGTTGGAACAGATCAGAAGGATCCAAGGGCCACAAGCTTTAAGTTGGCTGGCCCTGAGGATGGGGTGTTAAGGGGGTCCAAGCAGTGGGAAACCCCTCTGAATGTGCACATGCCTCTCAGTGGGTGTCAATCACAACAAAATATTGCTTCGAAAGGAAGAGAGATGGATCTAGTGCCTTCATTCCCTGGCACCAGCCTACCAAGCCAATTAATTGCTTGCAGCTGACCCACAGTGGTGTAGCCAAGAAGGGGGGGAGGGGTGTAAGAGGAACAACCCATTTCCCAGCTAAAGACTAGCACCTAATTGGCTCCTAGCTGGTCCCAGCAGTACCCAGATTCTGAGTTCCCAGCAGTGGAGGTGACTTTATGATGTTGCAACACTGGAAGAGCCACAAGTGTCAGCACTGCAGAAGACTGATGGGGGCCGCGGATTAGAAGCAGACAGGACTGAGGATGGCATGCATGAGGTAAGTTAATATATGTGTTGGTGAGAGCAAAGTGCAAAACATAGAGACTGGGTGTCAGGTTGCGGCCTAAGATCGTCCATTACTCACCACAGCGCTGGCTTCCTCTGGTCCCTTGGGTGATAAGACATCAGGTGCGACGGCGAGTAAGGCGCTGAATATTATACCTAGAGCCATGTGAGTTGCACTGTGCCTGGTTACTGCGGTTGCCATCATGGATGCAGCCATGACAGTTCACATCACCTGACTAACCTTTACCCAATGGTATCATGGTGGTGGTCAGCTGATGCTGTCCACCAATGATCTGCTACCTCAGGGTATAAAGCCTGTCTCCGGACAGCAGGAAGTTGCCTGTGCAACGTTGTCGCTACCCTGTGTATTGCTGATACTCCGTTCCAGGTTCCCTACGCAATCTAGTGAATCAAGTGCCAACACCTCCAGCCACAGTGTGTCTGAACCATCTTGCCTGGGTGCGATACAAGTGCCATCACCTCGAGCCACAGTGTGTCTGAACCATCTTGCCTGTGTGCGCTACCAGTGCTAACCTTTGTGCAGCAGTGCGACTAACACCTCGCCTGTGTGCAGCACGGATACCGCCATCTGACGCAATAGTGCGTCCGCATACCTAACCGGAGTGCAATACCAGTACCACCTTTCAACGCAACTGGGCGTCCGATTACCCCACCGGTGGGCAACACTAGTACCCCCGTCTGATGCACCTGTGCGTAATATACCTGTCACCAGGTCACAGTGATAGTGCCTCAAGCACTTGCCACTTCAGTACCGTGTTAGTATCTAGGTACTTCTGGTAGAAGTACGTCCCTTGGGCCATCGCAATTCCCACAGTTTCAGACACTTGTCCAAAGGGCTGCGACCTGCCAGCTGGGTGCAGCGAAGTACCCATATCCCGCTTGGAGGAGTCACTGGTGAACACCTCCCAGTTGGTTAGACTCCGCGTCTTTGGACAGGTCTCGTCAACGTCTGATACTGTGGATCAGGAGATCCTAGATTCAGGCCCCACGCCTCCGGCTTCTCTCTACTCCAGGGACCCTAGCTTCCATACCCTCTGTAGGGGATTCTGTTAAGCCAAGTGTGACACTGGGGTGGGGGAGAGTGGACATTATAAAACATGCAGATGCATCTCAGGATAGGTGGATGTGGGGGAAAAATACAAAAACATAGTTATTGGGGTGAAAACACTAAAGGACATGCAGATGAGTGGGGGGGAAGCAGAATACAGGACAAGCAGATGAGTGGAGGGGACAGGCACAATACAGAACATGCAGATAAGTGGAGGAAAAAGGCACAGTACAGGACATGTAGATGAGTGGAGGGAAAAGGCACTATACGGGACATGCAGATGAGTGGAGGGAAAAGGCACACTACGGGACATGCAGATGAGTGGAGGGAAAAGGCACACTACGGGACATGCAGATGAGTGGAGGGAAAAGGCACACTACGGGACATGCAGATGAGTGGAGGGAAAAGGCACACTACGGGACATTCAGATGAGTGGATGGAAAAGGCAGAATACAGGACATGCAGATGAGTGGAGGGAAAAGGCAGAATACAGGACATGCAGATGAGTGGAGGGAAAAGGCAGAATACAGGACATGCAGATGAGTGGAGGGACAAGGCAGAATACAGGACATGCAGATGAGTGGAGGGAAAAGGCAGAATACAGGACATGCAGATGAGTGGAGGGAAAAGGCAGAGGAGGGAAAAGGCACAATACAGGACATGCAGATGAGTGGAGGGAAAAGGCAGAGGAGGGAAAAGGCACAATACAGGACATGCAGATGAGTGGAGGGAAAAGGCAGAGGAGGGAAAAGGCACAATACAGGACATGCAGATGAGTGGAGGGAAAAGGCAGAGGAGGGAAAAGGCACAATACAGGACATGCAGATGAGTGGAGGGAAAAGGCACAGTACAGGACATGCAGATGAGTAGAGGGAAAAGGCACAATACAGGACGGGGGGGGGATATATTACATACAGTATCACATCAAGCAGGTGAGGTGTGGAGAACACAATACTGGATATACAGGATGGGGAGAGCACAGTACAGATAAGGGGGCACATGGGTCGTACAGATTAGGGATATACAGATTCAGGGCATGTGGGGTAGTCTTATCAGCCTTATAAGGGGCATGTGGAAAACACCTGAGCCTGGGGAGCCTATTTTATCATGTTTGTAAAAAAAAAAAATAACAACACACCATATGGTAAAAATATAATTATAGATAAAATTGCAAACAAGTTAAAAGTAACCGCTACACTGCATTTGTTTCCTGTGTGTCTCTTAAGATAGATATATTAATTAATATTCTCTATCACCGCACACATACATTTAGCCACATGTTTTTTAAATTATAACAAAATATTTATCTTAATCCCTAGTTCCTAAGGGGCCTATTTACTGAAACCCTAGTTCCTAAGGGGTCTATATACTGAAACCCTAGTTCCTAAGGGGTCTATATACTGAAACCCATGTTCCTAAGGGGTCTATTTACTGAAACCCTAGTTCCTAAGGGGTCTATTTACTGAAACCCTAGTTCCTAAGGGGTCTATTTACTGAAACCCTAGTTCCTGAGGGGTCTATTTACTGAAACCCTAGTTCCTAAGGGGTCTATTTACTGAAACCCTAGTTGCTAAGGGGTCTATTTACTGAAACCCTAGTTCCTAAGGGGTCTATTTACTGAAACCCAGGTTCCTAAGGGGTCTGTTTACTGAAACCCTATTTTCTATGGGGTCTATTTACTGAAACCCTAGTTCCTAAGGGTTCTATTTACTGAAGCCTTAGTTCCTAAGGGTACTATTTACTGAAAGCCTAGTTCCTAAGCGTTCTATATAAAAAAACAAAATTAAAAGCGTCACAAAAAAATTGCCGTCTTTCGATTTGTAATCTTTTTCGTCATATTTATATCTTTCTACAAGGAGATGTTTGAATGCTTCATGCATGCGCAAATCAGCATCGGAGGTGTTAGCCCGACGCTGATCGGCGAAGCCGGCCAGGGGGTGCAGAGAAGAGAGTACTAGTGGGGGAGTGCAAGCCTGCGGGGGAGCAGAAAACACTGAGCTGGCCGGGGTATCAGAGGACAGCAAGAACTAGAAAGAGCCTCGCTTCTCTCATCTACTGTATATAAATGCCATTCCTGCACAGCCCCCATCAGTGATTTTTTTCTGCACTTTAATGTAATTAAAGAAAGAGAAAACAAAAAAAGCTAAAATGCTGGAAAAAAAAGTCATTTGTTTTTTAAATGAAACCCTAAATTATTTATTGGGATATTTATTATGTTTTATCTCCTGGACTATTAAATATGAATTACAAGCTACACAGGTGTGTATTAAGAGAAGGGGGGGGGGCCCGTTTGCATTCCTCATCCGGGGCCCCTCCTCTCTCCCTGGCGGCCACCAGCGAACTGACAGCAGCAGTAGACTATGTGCACTAGTAGACTATGGGCACTTTCCCAATGACCTGCATGCACAGGTCACCGGGAAAATGGCACGGCAGCCATTTTCCCAGCGATTTCCATACTGCGCATGTGCAAAATGCCGGGAAAATGGGCGCGGCAGCCATTTTCCATGTGTTTTGTGTAGTGCTAACATGGGGGCCAACATGGGACTTCCGAGAGGTAAGTATAAAAAGGAATGGGTGCAGTGTGTGTGGTGTGGCCCCCCATGGACACAGCGGCCCATGTGCACCGCAGACTCTGCACCCATTATAGATACGCCACTGAAGCCACAGTATTAACAATCCAGTGATGTTGTAGCTTCCTGTTGGTCTTCTAAAAGAATTAGGGGCCCATTTATCAATTTTTATTATAAACTTTTAAAAGGTATATTTTTTAAAGTGCAGGTTTTAAGAAGTAGAGTTGCTGCCCATAGCAACCAATCAGATTCTAGCTATTACCTTCTAGAAGGTGCTAGATTAATGATAATTGGAATTGCTATGGGCAGCACCCACTTTTAAAAACCTGCACTTTAGCAAATATACCCCTTAAGGTGCCTACACATTAGACGATGTGCTCACGATGTAATATCGTGAGCTATTTCCCTTGAACTCTCCCCGGCAGCTCCCCGGGATTCCAGGACATGATATGGTGCTAAAAAGTGTCCAATCTGACCAATGATCTATCGTGCGTCCTTAATGATTTCCAGTGCGTTGTGTACGAGATTGGCAGATCCTGCCTGCTGTAGTCAAGATCTGAAGATGAGATGTACGACGACCCGCGGGTACGCGCATCAGCATCGTTATAGTGAGTGGATACTCTCAATTTGGACATATTTTACACGATTTGTCATTCTGATGCGTCGAAATCGGACGAATCGTGCAAAATATCGTCTAGTGTGTATGCACCTTTAGTTCTCTGAGCTTGATAGGGTTTCCTCCGAGTACTCCGGTTTCCTCCCACACTCCAAAAATATACTGGTAGGTTAATTGGCTCCCCTCAAAATTGACCATAGTGTGTATGTTTGCGAGCATGTGGTAGGGAATGTAGATTGTAAGCTCCACTGGGGCAGGGACTGATGTGAATGGTAAGATATTCTCTGTAAAGCGCTGCGGAATATGTGTGCGCTATATAAATAACTGGTAATAAATAAATAAATAAATAATACAATCAGAATGCACTGTATGGGGAATGTGCTGTGCAACGATCATTCATTTAATGCATGAATGATTGTTGCCCATTAGTAAATAGAATCTATTCTTAGGTTTGTGTAAATCATGTGAAAACTGTTGTTTCTGCATGATTATCGGGGTAGTTGATAAAAGGTCCTTTAGCATTTCCAGAATATCTGCTGCCAGGAAGTGTATGTTTAGACAATAATTAAATCAAGGTCATCCCAAGGACATTATTGACTATTAGTTATTTTTTCTCTAGTACTCTGTATTCCCTTTATTCAGAAAAAAAATGGATATATATGTGCAATCCCACACAAGAAACAGTCATAAAGAACATCAGTCTTTAACTCTGAGTCAGATAGCAAACTGGTTCCCAAGGAGTTTGTGACTGAATTTCGTGACTAACCAGAGCAGACAATGGACACTTGCCATTAAAGGGGGCTGTACGATGTGTATGAATTATTTTAAACTACTCATTGTAGTATTTGTAAAAAAATGTATTCATTTTTGCATGATGACAAAATATGTATTGTAACAAAGAATGTAATTTATTTACTACATTAATAAACTCATTTATTTAATAGATTGATATATATATGTAATATATGTCATATGATATATTATATGTAAACTGTGTTGTTTTACTTTTTAAGGGGCATTAGAACTCTGTCTACAACTGCATGCTTAAGGTAGGTACACACTTAATAGATATATTTGCAGATCGACTGATCTGCAGACATATCTTCAGACTGTGCAGAACATGTGTTCTACATGCAGTCTGTACTATCTGACGTCACAACTGGGTGTGCATTTACATGCGCCTAACTAGTTGAGCCATCAATCACCGCCGGCCCGTGCTGCAAGTGTATGGGTGGATGACTGCCCGTGCACATAGCACCATGCCCCAATATATCTGCAGATATATTGGGCATCAGCTGTGCAGCACAGCCGACACGATATGTCTGTGAACGTTGTATTTCACAGACATATCGCTGGTACACACTAGCCGACGCACACACAATATATCGCCCGTTCAATTGAACAGACGATATGTCGGGCAGTGTGCGCCAGCATTAGTGTAACAATCATCAGATGAGTTGTACTGTACATACTAATTTGCAAAATATATAAAATAACTCGGCATTAGAACATTTCACCAATGCCCTTATTTTGTAATACTTTTAAAAAATTAAGGATTTATTCAAAATGAGTATTGAAAGGAGTTGGATACATCAAGGAGATACTGCTGGGGAACACAATGCTTTTTACTTTGAATAAATAGCACTATTTTTGTACCGCTGCAGACAAAAATTTATTTCAAATACTTTTCTTTATATTATAGTTTATATAGTATATTTAGTAAAGCTAACACCATGAAGAGACAGCTGTTTTCACATAGTTTAAATATCCCTGCAATTTAAGAAATGCCTAACAGGGGATACCAGAGATATCTCCTGTGTTTTGCAAACTAACGGTGCAGACCGCAGTGTCCATTACGAGGGGTGTGTAACAGCTATGGCTCCAGTCTATGCAGCCCTTCTCTCCCTGCCATCCCGGTGATTGACAGCTGATGTCACCGGGCGGTGAGGCTTAAGTCCGATGGCATCAAGGGTTGGAGCCTAAATAATTGCTAGCAAATAGACTGGCTTCTAGGGACTACAGCAGCTGCAGTCCTTAGAAGTCAGATAGGGCTGCTGTAATAGGTGTTACAGGTGCCATCTATTCCGGAGCATCCACTTACCACCCATTACGCATCAGAGCGTTGTTTAGTCAGCTTGCTGGAGCAAGCGCACGCACCTTCATGGAAACCCTGCTTGCGGAGGCCCAGCGTGGCCTAAGACTCACACGGGAGACCGGCGGTCAGCTGAGTAAGACTGTCTGGAGTTGGCTCCCCTGGTCCTCTATCCACGGTCCACCAATTACACTGCGCTCAGCAGCCGCTGGACACACTACGCTGCACATTCAGAATGGAGTTTGACACAGAGGACTGTATTGCAGTGAGTAACCAGGGACTTCTCCTACGTACTGTCCCATTACTATCTTTATCCCCACTAAGGATTATGACTTCAGCTCATCTGCGGGTTATCTATACGGCCGTGGAAGATATATTCACATTCACTTTTTACTTTAAAACAACACTGGACATTTAATTTCCAATTTGTGACTTTTATTTAATATCCAGTCTCACAAATTAGCTACATTGGAATCTCATTATAGGTTTTTCTGTTATCAGCCACCACCAGTTACTCAGCTCTTATGTATTGATTTTAATGATTGTTATGTGATATTATTTACTTACTCCAGGGAACAATTATTTCTATTCTTGTGTATAATAAATATATATATATATATATTATACTGCTTTTGGTCTGATAGAGTGATCATGATGTTATAAGCGCCTTTTCAACATATCCCTGTTCTAGGGCTGCTATAATAGCAGGGGAGTGACTTACCATGGGAAGCACTCTCTCTGCTTTTGTAGTCTGAACTGGCAGTCCCAGGGGGAGAAAACACCTCACTGCCTGTCTTGCTGTGATCAACCGGGAATGCTTCCAGTGAGAAGTCCCTAGGTAAAATCCACCACTGGTGTGCAATAAGTTTCGGTATGTGTAGTGCCAGGGCCGGTGCTAGGGTGTCTGGCGCCCTCCTGCAAACTATTAAATTTGCGCCCCTCCTTCCAGTTCTCTACAAAGGGACATTGCGCGCCGTAGCCGCACGGTGCAAAAACGGACGTGGTCTCACAAAAAAGGGGGTGTGGTCACACAGTATCCCCAATTCAAATTTAAGCACACAGTAGCACAAGCTTATTCACATTACACCGTACATAGTGCCCGATTCACATTACACCACATATTGTAGTAGTGAACCTTATTCCGGTTATGACACACAGTAGTGTCCCTTATACACAATGCCCATAGTAGCGCCCTTATACATAATGCCCACAGTAGTAGTGCCCCTTATGCAATGTCTACCGTAGAAGTGCCCTTTATGCTATGCCCACAGTAGTAGAGCCCCTTTTGCAATGCCCACAGTAGTAGTGCCCCTTTTGCAATGCCCACAGTGGTAGTGCCCCTTTAGCAATGCCCACAGTGGTAGTGGTGGCCCTTTTGCAATGCCCACTATAGTAATAGTATCCCTTTTGCAATGCCCCCTGTAGTAATAGTGCCCCTATGCAATACCCTCTATAGTAGTACCCCTTTTGCAGTGCCCCCAGTATTAGTGCCACCTTACACAGTATCCCCAGTAGTAGTGTCCCATATGCAGTGCCCCCAGACTAGTGCACCTTATGCAGTGTCCCTTATACAGTTCCCCCAGCAGTAGTGCCCCTTAAACATAAAGTCACAGACACACACACACACACACACACAACACAATACTATACTTACCTGAAGCCCCGCTCTTGCGCCCGCCACTGTCTAACTACTCAGTCCTCGGTCCTCGTGCTGGGCAATATGGGAGAGATGTCATGACGTCTCTCCCTTCACCCACTGCGGGAGCTGGAAGGTGGAGCTCAGGAGTGAGCTCCAGTCTCCGGCTGCCACTTCAGGGAAGGAGCTGTTGGACGCCCGCTGGTAACAAAATCTCAGCGGGCACCTGGCAAATGGAGTAGGCAGCGGCAGCACCTCTCCAGTCTGCCGCTTCCCTGCAGCGCAGGGCCATCTGATTAACCCTCCCTCCCCACAGCCTACACCTAACCCCCCCAGTGCCTAAACCTAATCTATCCCCCCCCCCTCGCAGCTTAAACCTAAGCCTCTCCTTAATGCCTACCCCTAACTCTCCCCCTAACCCCAGTACTAACCTTCGGTATTCTGATAAGTCGGGATTCCAGCAACAGCATTCTGACCGCCGGAATCTCCGCAGTCGGGAATATGACCGCATCCCTAATAAATAATAATAAATACTATATTTAATATTTTGAATTAAATTTACAATGAATTTAAATCTTAAATATATTATTTATTAAATGAATACACATATACATATTACCTTATTAAATAGATATATTATAAAATAAAACACTTACCTTTTTTCTGTATTGGCACTGGGGACTGCCTTTATTCAGATAGCCAGGTCAGGTGGGGAGGGGAGCCAGGTCAAGTGGGGAGGGGAGCCAGGTCAGGTGGGGAGGGGAGGAGAGCCAGGTCAGGTGGGGAGGGGAGAAGAGCCAGGTCAGGTGGGGAAGAGAGGGGAGGAGAAGGGAGGGGACTAGGATGACCTGGCAGGGAAACAAGAGCAGCTATGCTGCTGGTGAAGAGCTGCTCAGCCTGCTGCCTGGTTGTCATTCAATTTGATAGCACAAGCTCAGCAGCAGGTCAGGCATAGCGCAAAGGGGAGGAAGGTGGTGCCGCCCGCCGATGTTGGTCAGGAGCGGATCAGCCAGGCAGGCTCAGCCCGCTGCCTGGCTGTCATTTAATAGGGAAGGATCGGATGCGGTGCTGCCGGTGGTGATAAGAAGCTGCTTACCGAGCCTGCCTTTCAGTTAACAACAAGTGAGGCGCAGGCTCAGCACTGCGGGGAGGGGAGGAAGGAGATGCCGGCCAGGAGGAGGGAGAAAATTCAGAAAAGGAGGCAAGTGCTCAGGCTCAGCTACCATTCTTTAGCTGCTGCTGCGCTGCCTGTTTGACAGGTGCAGTGGCAGCAGTCAGCAGCAACAAATAGACTCACTCAGCATCTCTGCAGGCTGGCCCAGGGAGAGCGCCTCTCCAGCCTGGCACCTCCCTGCAGTGCAGGATTTGCTGAGTGGGTTGCGCCGGCCCTGTGCAGTGCATAAATAAATCTGACTGTCTGGTTGTGAACAGTTATCTCTGACTAAAGTTCTTGTGACATTTCAGGGCACAGAACCGTATCCTTTATTTTCAATGGAAGCTGCTTGGCCCAATAATTAACACCATAAGAGTCAGTTGTGTCCCTATGGGTCAGGTGCAAACGCAGGATTTCTGTGGGGGGGTTGTATTTGTTAGTGTGTGTATACTGTGTGTGCCATATTGGCTCTGCCCCTATTGCGGCCAGTGTAGGAGGAAATCGGTCCATATTGGAGGTTTCTAGGTACTCAGAACACCCCTGCGTGCACTAGAGTGGGTACTGCATCATCAGAAAAAGATCTACTCATCCCTTCCCAGCAGTGCGCTTATTGTTTTCTAACAACAGCTGCATGATTTCCTTCGCCATACAATAGTATGGTGATGGCGAAATCATTCAATGTTTGCAGATATCAGAGAAAAGTGATTTTCTGTACGTTATCTACTAACGTACATACAGATGTTCAATGTAAGTGTAAAATACCACTGGTTAAAGCACACTTGACACTTGGTACCTTGAACAAATCCCCCAAACAGGGCCGCCATCAGGGAAGGACTGACTCCTGGCAGAAAGGAGGGGCCCGCTCCACCGTGCCCCCCCTCCCCTGTCGTTTCTAGCATTTTTTTTTTTTTAATGGAGATTTTTTTTTACCGTCACATTCAGTTGAGTCGGCGGTCACTAGGACCCGCCGCGGCTCTAACAGCCCGGGAACACGTACAGGTGCATCAGTGTTCAGGGGCCGGGACTAAGCAGAGAAGACAGCACAGCTGGTAAGTTTAAAAGTGCTGTGCTTGTGAAAGCTGAGGAGAGAGGGGCTGGCTGGACACACACAGAGGAGGGGCTGGCTTGGCACACACAGAGGAGGGGGCTGGCTGGACGGACACAGAAGAGGGGGCTGGCTGGACGGACACAGAAGAGGGGGCCTGGGCTGGACGGACACAGAAGAGGGGGCCTGGGCTGGACGGACACATAAGGGGGGCCTGGGCTGGACGGACACATAAGGGGGGCCTGGGCTGGACACATAAGGGGGGCCTGGGCTGGACACATAAGGGGGGCCTGGGCTGGACACATAAGGGGGGCCCGGGCTGGACACATAAGGGGGGCCCGGGCTGGACACATAAGGGGGGCCCGGGCTGGACACATAAGGGGGGCCCGGGCTGGACACATAAGGGGGGCCCTGGCTGGACACATAAGGGGGGCCCTGGCTGGACACATAAGGGGGTCCTGGCAGGACACATAAGGGGGTCCTGGCTGGACACATAAGGGGGTCCTGGCTGGACACATAAGGGGGTCCTGGCTGGACACATAAGGGGGAGCTGGCTGGACACATAAGGGGGAGCTGGCTGGACAGATAAGGGGAGCTGGCTGGACACACACAAAAGGGGGGCTGGTTGGACAGATAAGGGGGGTCCTGGCTGGACACACACATAAGGGGGGCTGGCTGGACACACATAAGGGGGGCTGGCTGGATGCACATAAAAAGGCAGGCTTGATATTTTTTGGGCAAATTTTATTTTGAAGGAATAAGGTAGTGGGGGAAGGAGGGTCCTGCCAATTTTGTCAGACTCGGACCCCACAATTTCTGATGGCAGCCCTGCCCCCAAATGTCAGTGAAGTGAGAAAGAGATTACATACAGGAACTCCCTCCCACCATATTTTGTTTTCAACAGAAACAGAAAATAAGAGTATAAATACAATACTAAACATACACTTACATTGATTTATTTTTTTAATCTTTTTCTATACTTTTTTCTCTCCACTTTCTTTTCCTTTAACTGGGTTCTTCTTCTTTCCTTCAGCTCTTCCCCTGCTTATTTTTCTCTCCACTTCCTTTCAGACTCAGGGCAAAATTTACTAAGCGGTGGGTTCTAAACCCTGGTGGTTTGGTGGCAGTTTGACGGCGGATTCTAAACCCCGGGGTTTAGTGGCGTTTGGCGGCGGTTTCTAAGTGACAGCCCTGTTCTATTCTATTACAAAATTTGTTTTGACAGCGGTTTTGGCCTTAGTAAATGTGTGGATAACAAAACAGCCACCAAACCGCCGGGGTTTAGAACCCGCTGCTTAGTAAATTTTGCCCTCAGGGTGCAGCCAGTGGTGGACTTTCCATGGCCCTGCCTATATGGGAGTTGTCTATTGACAAAGGCTTCCATGTAGGGTCCTCCTATCAGAGGTGGGCAATAATAAGCTGCCCTTTAGCTGCTGTTGATCTACACATCCCAGCTTTCCTAACACATTTCAGCATGTCCAGATAGAAAAACAGTGACAGGGCATGCTGGGATGTGTAGTCCCACAGCTGGAGGGCCACTTTATTTATTTTAAAATGACTGATTACGGTAGCCTCCTATTAAGAATGAGGCTTCCATTTATACAACACTTTTATTGTCTTTTTTTGGGGGGGGGGGTGGGGGGGTATTAATGAGCAGTAGGGGCACCAAAGAAATCTGTGAGGGCAAGGGGTCCTGGGTATCACGACTGCTAGCAGCAGGGCAGCCGTGTCACTCATATACTACTCACTGCTGCTGCCCCCCCTCCAGCCTGGCTTGCTATGCACACATCCGTACACAAGCAAGCTGGCTCCAGGAGTCCAGGCATCCCATCCCAGTGTGATACAGCCGCGTATGCACGGCAGAGCGGCCGTATCACAGGTTTCCTGGTTGTTAATTGTGGACCTACAGGGCTTCCGTAGACCTGTAGGACACACAGTGGGGAATCATGTGATTGTGGCTGCCGCCAACAGTCAAAGTTGGAACGCAGCCGCGGCTGCAGCAGTATGACACACTAGACCACCAAGGCTGCATGAGGAGGCGGCCCGCATCGCTCAGCGATAGAGCAGCCCGGGGGGCACATAGCACTCTGGGCCTGACTCAGAGCCGGACGCTCTGACAGAGCGCTTGCTCTGTTTCAGGGCCGGCCTTCTAGATTTTTAGAGCGGCCTCCTTGCCGCTCGCATAGCTGTGGGTGACCACCCACAGCTATAGCGAGCGGCCAGGAAGATGGTCGCGATGGTCAAGACCATCGGGCTTGCGACAAGACCCTTGTGGTAGGGGCTCGTTGCCGCAAGCCCCAGAGAGATTTCGGCTCTCACAGAGCCGAAATCTCTCCCACTGACATCACTCGTGATGTCAGTGGGGCCGCCCCCAAACAGAGGCGTTCACATGGGAATGCCTCTGTTTGGGCAGCGAGTGGCCTGCCCACCAAAGGGGGCGTGCTGTCACTCAACATCGACAGCACGCCCCCTTTGGTACGAGACCCGGAGCGATGGTTTGCCCGTCGCTATCCGAGTCTCGCGCATGCGCACGACGGAGCCGGCTCCGTCATGCACATGCGCACTGGGCCACCATCGACCCGCTTGCGAGTGCATAGCGCTCGCGAGCGGGTCTGAATCAGGCCCTCTCCCCATGGCCCAGCCCGCAACTGAGCAGAACCACACCACTCATTTTATGT
This sequence comes from Taudactylus pleione, assembly GCA_031769625.1. NCBI lineage: Eukaryota > Metazoa > Chordata > Amphibia > Anura > Myobatrachidae > Taudactylus > Taudactylus pleione. The sequence goes on along the minus strand of JAUIMM010000005.1, from coordinate 23,525,655 downwards.
TGTCAATTTTTTTCCACATTAGTGGAAGTGAAAGCTCGGCCTGATCAAGTGATAAATTGCTCCTTATCACTCCAGGGGATATATTTACAAAGGTTCGATTTTGTTTTCTTTTCGATTTTGCGTTCGATTTTTTTATGAAGGGATTTACTAAAGGCAAAATCGAATGTCAAAATGAACAGAAAAAGGAATTTCAAATGAAATCGAATTTCTGAAAAACATTGATGTTTTCCCATAGGGGACAATAGGATCCCTTCATTTACTATCGATTTGTAAATCAAATGAAAAACGAACGCAAACTCGAACTGCAAATCCCCAAATGAATAGAAGAACTTCAAATCTCAAATGCCTACAGGGAGAAGAGGACCAGTCCAGGTAATGTAGGTGAGTATGTGTGAGTGAGTGTGTATGTATGTATTAAAACTATACTGTCACGGTGTGTGTGTATTGTGTTTATTTAAACATTTCTTTACAGGTGAACTACAGGTACCAGCGGGCCCTTAATGCCCTGCATGCTGGTACTTGTGGTTCTCCAAGTACCAGCATGCGGGGTAGGCTTGGTGGGACCTGCAGTTCTACTAGTAAAGACAATGGGCCTGATTCAGAGCCGGTCGCTATTTGCGCTCGCTCGTCCACAAAATAGGGGTGGCTATTCAAATGAACCGTTCGCTGTTTGCGGTCTGTTCACGCCTCTAGGTCTGAACGAGCGAACAAAACTTGCGGTCGTTTTTTGGGAAACTACGCCCCCTGGCCGCTCGCATCCTACGTCATGTCCGCTATTTATTAGATTAATCGAGTACATCAAAAGGGTATGAGCTGCTCGCTATTCTTGTGGTTGGTGTTTGCTACCACAATTTTGCGAGCAGTTCAGGCTAAAAAATAACCCAGTGACGTGGTCAATGACGCTGCTGTTTTAATTATGCACACCCATAAAACGCCCGTTTTGACCTTTAAGCACGCCTGCGATCGGATCTCCACTCCCCGTTTTCAAGCACCTTTCATACGCCTCATCCTGTCACTCAAATTATCAGGCATTCGCTATTTTGCGAGCACATGAATTTCGGCCGCACTGACTGGTTCGCGCATGCGTATAACTATCCGTACGCATGCGCAGACGAGCGAACATTGGTCAGAACGAACGAGTGGCCGCTTACGAGTGGCTCTGAATCAGGCCCAATGTTTACTATTCTCTTTTTACACTACACTTACACTATCAACCCGCCAGCCACCGCCCACGGGTGGCGGAGATAGCCCCGGGCTACCAGCCTAGGCCTGGGGTGCCCTGGCGAGGGAGTCCCCTTTATTGGAGGGGTCCCCAACTCCCCAGGGATCCCCGGCCTGGGCTGACTAGCGGTCAGGAGTAATGTTTTGGCTGGGGAACCTGGTGATTGGGTTTCCCTGGCTGTGACATTACTCCCCTGCTAGAAAGGGTCCGGTGCTTGTTGTGAAAATTACAGGGGAACCTAACACATTTTTTCCCCTGAAATTCCAGAACCAGGACCGTATCAGAGCCTGGTGCTGGTTGTGCTAAGTACAGGTAAACCCTACACAATATTTTCCCTGTACTTACACAACCAGGACTGGCTTTGAAAAGTCCGGGGCTGGTTCTGGTTTAAGGGCGGACCCCACGTAATTTTTTTTAAAACATTAACTCTTTACAAGCTTTTTACAGTAAGATACATACATGCATCTCACTAATGTATGCATGGATCTGTCAAAACGAACTGCTCATGCTGAAAATGAAAACATGAAGCAGTTCTATTCATTTGGGGCTTTGAAGTTAATTTTGGAGTGGGATTTGCTGTTCGATTTGGACATGAACATGAAAAATCGAACAGCAAATCCCTTAAACTGAAACAAGCTCGAATTCGAGTTGAAAATCGAAAGCAAAATCCATTGTTAGTAAATTTGAGATTTGCTATGGGATTTTGCTATTCAAGTTCAATTCGATCTAAGGAGATTTCAGAGATTCATAAAAATTAATCTCTAATTGAACTTTAGTACATTTACCCCCAGGCTTTTATTGCAGGGACTGGTGAGTAGCACTTTCTTTGATAACTTGCAGCGATAAGCGGCATTAAATATTTTTTTTTACATAACGGGCTGTTCATGTTAAATAGGCCCCTAATTTCCAGATAGCTAGGGCAACAGGGAAGACTACACAACATGAGGATTAAACTGAGAATTTTTTTTTTAAATCCATAAAATGTAAATATAAAAATACAGTATTCACCTATATATACATTTTCTAACTTTAGCATGAGAAATAAGTGTGGATTATCTATTTTTTTGACAAAAATAATAAATACTTGTTGGAAGAATACCTTAAATGTAAATGATTGTACATAGATATTACATACAGCACAATACAAATAATGACAGCACTGATTTCAGCAGTGTGTTGTAGGGGATCCTCTGTGGAAACTTCCTACAATATTTCCATTATCTCTTGACAAATTCAAGGCAAAATGTTGTTGTAGCATAGTTAGTCTGCCTTAAGGGTTAATAAGTAAGAAAGAGCTATTATACACACTTTGGTTTCCTGCAGCAGACTCAGCCTGGGATGCCATTTAATGGACGCTTTCACATTGCAGGAATCCCTGGGGTTTGGACAGGCGTCTTAGGTTTCTGAAAGGGAAAAAGCAACAGAGGTAGGAAAACAGCCCTCGGCAGCTCCCTCTTTCACTGATTAAGCAGTTCAGGAAATCCAAAAGGCATTTGGTTTTTAAATAGATGTTTCAGTGTTTTTTTTTTTATGTATCATCTTCTGCAAAGTCAGGTGGATTAATTGGGGTTTAGCTGTGCATGATTAGTGGATACGGGTGAAGCAGCGTTACTCATCAATATGCCATGCTTCAGAAAACTAGTAGTACATATGCCTCACAAGATCAGTCCTTGAGAGAAATTGTTTAAAAAAAGATAGTAAAAATATGTTACTTAGTATAATACAAATATTTAATGTAACAAGAAGAAATAAGAGTATTTCAATAAATATAATTTGTGAATCACAACATAGGTGGGCATGTAATACATTTCTATTGTACAAATAGCTATCTAATTGCTTACCCTGTGTATAACCAGGGGTGCAATCACATTTCAGTTTTTGGAACTTTGAGGAACACAGCATGTTAAGGAAGCAATATTAAAAATCATATGTAAGTGTTGGGAGCATTAAGTGTAGGGTCTGTGCACCAATTTACCTGTAGTCAAAAAGTATGTGGCTGGTGCAGTTGTAGCAGGGCTGCCCCCAGCATGGCCCGTTCTGACCCAGGTGTGCTTGAATCTAAAAAGCGCCGCCAGCGAACCAATCACAGCACGCTGTGAGCTCAGGAACACATGCTTGCGGCAAGTCAATCCAAAACAGGCAGGAATTAGGCTCGTGGCGTGGAGGGGCACTAGACCCTATTGTTATCTAATTGACCCCACTGACAGGCAGACATTAGGCCTGTGATGTGTAAGGACTCTAGGCCGTATAGTTATCTTTTTGGCCCCACTGATATATGGGCATTAGGCCCATGGTGCGGAAGGGCACTAGGCTCTATAGCCTCATCATCCCTACTGATAGGTGGCTACTAGGCTTGTAGTACTGGAGGGTATTAGGCCCCATCATAATATTCTATATCCACGGTTAGGCAGGCGATAGGCCTGGGGCATCCACGGGTGGCTAGCCCAAGAGGATGGGATGAACCGAATAACCCAGCAGCTCTTTGTGTGGAGTGGCTTGTCCTGCTCTCACATCATGTTGAGCACTGGGTGTATTCCTGTGGTGAAGAAGTTGATTGGCTTACATTGCTGATGACGGATTTAACTGTTATGACTACGGTCAAACTACTGTTTAGGAAGGTTTATGACATAGTAATGTTTGTATATGACAATGTATGTTTCTTTTTTTGCTGGTCCCTTGTTATTATCAGGGTTGTTAAGTATTAGGTGACATCTATCCTGGTTCTTGGCACATACTATTTTTTGGACCCAGCACTTATTGTCTTGGAAGCACCGTTTGGAATTGGGACATTCGTGCAAACTACCCAGCATCCTGTTACCATGAGGTTTCATCTGTTTGCGTTGGACTAAAGCATCTATGAAGACCATCGCTAATTAAGCATCCCTCACTGTTGTGATCTGGAACGGGTAATATACCTATACTAGCACTGGACTTTGCCACCCATATATGACTTTTTCCCACGGTGCCCATTCAATTGGTCCTATCGTCATTTCTAGTGCCTACAGGGTTTCTTCAAGTTCATGCGTATGTATGCCATATTAATTTTATATGTTCTATGTTGAATTTATTAATTTTTATCTCAGTACTGAGTTTACATTTTTATTTATGTATTTATGCATTGTATTAAATTTATTCACTTTACATATGTAGTGCTGCTATCCTAATTTCTCTTTTGTTAAGTATTGTAAGTCGAAGTTGATTAGTTGTACTGTTGCCACATTAGGCTAAAGTTAGTTAGGGCCAATGTGTTATTCAATTACTTAGTTGTTGTTTAGAGGGGTGACACCCCCAAGTGGTTAGGTAAGAGAGGTGTGTGCGAGTGGTGTATTTGATGGTGCTGACGAGAGCAACAATAAAGGTGACAAGAACAGTGGGCCTGATTCAGACCCACTCGCGAGCGGCTGTCCGCTCGCAAGTGGGTCGATGTTATGCACTGAGCATGCGCACGACGGAGGGAGCTCCGTCGTGCGCATGCGCCAGACGCGACGAGCGAAGGAAAGTCCTTCGCTCGTTGTGTCCGATCAAAGGGGGCGTGCTGTCAATGTTGATTGACAGCACGCCCCCTTTGGTGGGCGTGCCGGGGGCGTGCCTCCCGTCAGAAGCCGGCCCACTGACATCACTAGTGATGTCAGTGGGAGTGATTTTGGCTCTGATAGAGCCAAAATCACTCCGGAGCTTGCGGTTGAAAACCTCAACCGCAGGCTCCGGCTCGCAATTTCGATTTTCACGATGGTCTCGACCATCGCGGCCATCAAAATGCACGCTCGTATAGCCTGTGGGTGGTGACCCACAGCTATACGAGCGTCCAGGAGGACGCTCCATGAAAATGGAGCCCGGCCCTCATTCAGAGCGTGCGCTCTGCTCAGAGCGTACGGCTCTGAATGAGGGCCAGTGTTAGTGAGAGTCGCATTATTTATCTGTATGCATTTGTCTCCTCCCCTTTTCCCCTGTGGCGGTCAATAATGTTGCATTGTGTATATGCTATGTTCCAAGTACACTGTGCCATCGCATAATTGGTGGGACGGGGTGACTGAGACCTTTAGGCCAGTGATGGTCATTCACCTACTAGGGTGAAGAAAGTTGTCACCCGTTTTCTTGTAGTATTCCCGATGCTAGTGTCGCTGCGCTTACTATTGATTTCTTTCCAGCAGGTTCATATACAGCTCCGATGAAACAAAACCCTATCTGCAGCACAAGGAATGGAACCCTCTGGCCACTAGACTTTGGGTACCTAAATGACCCAGTAATTTGGAAGATAACCGTAAACAATATATGTTTGGAGGTATTTATTAAATTGAAGCCAATGGACTTTGTGTGAAGTCTTATTGTTTCCACCATGCCAAGTTTCCAGAATATTCCCCTGTCACTGGGTGGTGCTAAAGATCGGGAAGAAGGTAATTGCCTTGAATTGCGCTAGGCAATAAAGAAGCAATACATGTTCACATTTCTAGTTCTACTTAGTAAGTGAGCCTTATTAAGATTCCAGCTATTGAGTGTCCTATATCTAGTCCAACTTTCTCACCTATGGCTGTAATCTTGATTAGTATATGTACCTTGTCCAGAACACAGACTTATCTTCACCAGTTCCATTGGAAGGTTACCATATTCTACACTTCAGTGCATGTAGTGAAGATGGGGTGCTTACGCGAACACTCCCAGCTCCAACAACTGAATTTCTGTAACCAGTGATGTATCTAGGGTTCCGAGAGCCCATGGCAATGTAAGGGACTGGTGCCCCCCATATTGTAATTATGGACAGAGCACTCTGCAAAAAGGGCGTGGCCTTGTGGGGAAGGGACGTGGTCATGCATTAACTCTCCCAATTAAAATTATGTCACACATTACTGCCCATTACTCGCATTACCCTGCAGCAGTTTGTGAATATGGCGCTGCCAGAGTATGTACGTTATGCCACACACAGTACATTCATGTAGTGCTCCTTATACACATTATGTCACAATGTAGTAGTGCCCCTTATAACACATTATGCCATGCAATAATTCTCCTTATACATTATGCCACGCAGTAATGCCCTTTACACATTATGCCATGCAGTAATGCTCTTTGCAGATTATGCGCCACACTGTAATGCCTGTTACACATAATACCACACTAATGCCCGTTACACATAATACCACACTGTAATGCCCTTTACACATAATGCCAGACACCATAATGCCACACACTGTAATACCCTTTACACATAATGCCACATACTGTAATGCCCTTTACATATAATTCCACATACTGTAATGCCTTTACACATAATGCCAAATATTGTAATTCCTTTACACATAGCCACATACTGTAATGCTCTTTACACATTCTGTAGCGACAATTTGTAATGCCCTTTACACATAGCCAAAATTTGTAATGCCCTTTACACATAATGCCACATACTGTAATGCCTGTTACACATAATACCACACTAATGCCCGTTACACATAATACCACACTGTAATGCCCTTTACACATAATGCAAGACACCATAATGCCACACCCTGTAATACCCTTTACACATAATGCCACACACTGTAATGCCCTTTACACATAATGCCACATACTGTAATGCCTTTACACATAATGCCAATATTGTAATGCCTCTACACATAATGCCACATACTGTAATGCCCTTTACATATAATGCCACATACTGTAATGCCCTTTACACATAAAATTCCACAGACAGCAATGCCTTTACACATAATGCCAAATATTGTAATTCCTTTACACATAGCCACAATATGTAATGCCCTTTACACATAGCCACAATTTGTAAGGCCCATCCCCCCCAGTGACTCACCTCTCCCCCCTCAAGTGACTTCCTTCTTCTCCCTCTCCCTCCCTCCAGTGACTCACCTACTGCTGTACCTCCAGGTTCAGCCGCTCCCCGATATCCTGGGTCTTCTCTTCCCCCCTGAGCTCTCAGGGCCTGATTCAGCCCAGTCGTAAGTGCTGAGCGCTCACAACCGGGTCGATGTTTGCCCACTGGGCATGCGCACGACGGAGCCGGCTCCGTCGTGTGCATGCGCAAGACTCGGCTAGTGATGGGTGCTCCGTCGCTCCGGGTCTCGCACCAATGCGGGCGTGCTGTCGATTGTGATTGACAGCTTGCCCCGTTTGGTAGGCATGGCCGGGGGTGGCTTCACAAACGGAGGCGTTCCCAAGCAAACACCTGCCGTTTGTGGGTGGCCCCACTGACATCACCAGTGATGTCAGTGGGAGAGCTTCCGGCTCTATTAGAGCAAGAAGCTCTCTGGGGCTTGCGGCCACGAGACCCTACCACAAGGGTCTCGTTGCAAGCCCGATGGTCGCGATGGTCAAGACCATCAACCTGGCCACAGCTATGCGAGCAGCCAGGAGGCCGCTCAAAAAAAAAACGCTCTGATTCAGAGCGAGTGTTCTTTCAGAGCGTCTGTCTCTGAATCAGTTCCCAGAATACATTGCGCGACCCAGTCGATCTTGTCCACACAGAGGTTGATGGCTGTGTGGAAGATCCTAAAGTGATTGCTTAAGATTCCAAATACATTTTCCACAATATGGCATGCTCTTAAAAGCCTGTAGTTGAAAATGCACTTCTCCTTGGTTAATCCCCTTTGCGCAAATGGCTTCATAATGTGCTCATGTAGTGAGAAGGCCTCATCAGCTATGAGCACAAAATTGAGCCCTGTCTTGGATTCCTCAGCAGATGGTAAATTGAGGGTTTTGGAGATGAACTTCTCGTAGAAAGCTGTCTGCTTAAAGGACCCACCATCTGAAGCACGACCATTCTTGCCAACGTCCACAACAGAATTCCTAGATTGTATTGACCACGGCCATCAGAACAATGAAGAATCCCTTGTAATTATAGTAATTGGATCTGCTGTTGGCAGGTGGGGTTATGCGCACATCTATGGCTTCCCCGCAGTCAGCGAAGTTCCACTGTCTTTGAAATTCCTCAGCAATACTTTGCCATTCCTCTATGGTAATAGGGAACTACAAAAAATATATATATAAATATATGAAATGAACATAGCTTTATTATTTTACAGGCTGTGACAACTGACTTCACTGTAGCTATTTCCCCGGAAACTACCTGCATCCTGCCGAAATCTGAAGGGAACCATTCCTCACAACCCCTGCCACCCCCTTAAAGGTAAAAAAAAAAAAATAAGCTGGGAAACAGAGAGGAGACATTTTCCTAATGTCGCAAGAAGTGCACAGCAAGTGCTGCAAAAACCATCAGATGACTGCTGGCATCTTCGAGTCCAACATCTCATGCAGGATGCAGCACATGTCCAGTGACCACCGGATAGAGTTTGAAAGACTCGTGTATGACCTGGTGGTACAGGGGATAGGCGGCCAACTGAGGCCAGAAACAAAGATCACTGACCCACCACAGCAGCCTGTGAGCAGCACTCCAAAACTGCCTGCCACCCCATCAGTGGCAAATACCCCACCCACCTATCCCTTCGCCATTTCAAGTGTAATTTATATGTTTAAGTTGCATTATCATTCTGACCAACCCCCACCTGATGAGCCACATTTTTATAATTTATAAATGGTTCTGCGTCACTTTTGTTTAAATAAGGGGCCCATTTGTCAACAAGTTTTATCATGTGCAATAAGTTTTGTGGTTTATAATATATGGTGCTCACGCCAATCACTTCCCTGATGTTATTTTTGATACACATGGCGTAGGGCTTGATTGCAAGACCATATATCATAGACCACAAAAGTTATTGAGTATGATAAATGATCCCAAAATTTTAAATTTTTTCTTACATGTCCACATTGATGGTGGACTATAAGGTTTTCTATCTAAGTTTATCATATTTTTAAATTTATACTCTGCATATTGTTCATTATATTGTGTTGCAGTTCACAAATTAAATTTTTTTATATATAGAGTATATATATATATATATATATATATATATATATGGGATGTGGTCATAATACCAACCGTGGGGATATATAAATATAAAGATTATATAAATCTGTTATATTAGCTGCCGTCCTTCCAAAATAGTGCAGATTTCATTACTGTCTTGCTGCTCCAAGACAGTAATGATGACTTTGCAGGTCTCTGGGCTGATGAGGCCCAAAGCTTGAGGGAAGATGAGGGAGCCAAACTTCAGGTCAGCTAGGGAATTGCCAGTAGCCAGGAACCTAAGGGTACCAGTCTCTCCTTAGCAGGGATGGCCCTCCACAACTTGGTATTCTGCCTCTGGATGCAGGGATTCGCCAGACCCAGCAACTCCTGGAAGGTGGCATCATCCATGCACAGGAAATTGCGGTAGTCATCCGGATGGTTCTCCCAATGTGAATCGGGCACTATGGGCCTGATTCAGTATGGATCGCAACTGCGATCACAATAGAGATTACGCACGCAGTCTCACTGCGAAGATATGGTAATGATTGTGATCGCAACGTCATACGCAGCCTAACATAAGGATGCCCCCTTTACCTTACACACATCTGTAATACTTAAGACTGTGAAAACATCGGTAACATGGAGTACCATCATAGCCTCACACACACTTGCACAAGGTATGACCTTACTCAGGAATTGCTAACCTCGTTGCACGCAGTGATAGCCCAAGCTGTGTATGGCATCACAGTGGCTAATTTATGCATGCCCCTGCAACGGCGTTCAAACGCACTGACATATCTGCGTTTCGCCGACCACGCCCCCTCAACACCCGCCAACCGTTACTTCCTGTCAACCACTTTGTGATGGATCTGCGTAGTCACTGTGATGGCAATCCTTATCGTAGTGTTCGGGCATATACACTGCGATGCATGCGCAGAACGCAACAATCAGCCGATTGCATGTGTAATCACAGTTGCAATCGCTGATGAATCAGGCCCTATGTGCGGTGTAGTGTGAATAAGATTGTGCTACTGTGTGGCGTAATTTGAATTGGGGATACTATTGTGTGACCACGCCCCTTTCTTTTGAGACCATGCCCCCTTTTTGTGGCGCGCGCCTCTCTTTATTGTAAAAAGAGAGGGCACAAATTTATAGTCTGCAGGGGGCCACCACACATTATGCCATGCAGCAATGCCTTTTACAAGTGATGCCACACAGTAATGCCCTCTACAAAATTTGTAGTACAAATTATGCCACCCAGTATTAATACACCTTACACATTATGCCATATAGTAATGCCCCTTATAACATTATGCCCCATAGTAAAGCCTCCTCCTTGCAGCCTCTTACCTCCCCCTTTTGTCCCTCCACCAGGCTCAGTCTCACCTCCATGTGGATTTCGTGCCCTTTCTGGCAGGCATCCATGGAGAGCACCGTACTACCATCATTTCAAATCTGGCACTGACCGAGAGCCAATCATGAGGTGCCTCTGCAGTGGCTCCTGATTGGTTGCCAGTCCGCAACCTCCAATTAGCTTGTGGACAGTGCCAGATTCAAAATGATGGTTGCAATGTCTCTTCATTCGTCAGGGCTGAATTAAGTTTTGAGAGGGACCCCAGGGAAACTAATTTGTGGGGGCCCCTACCAATAAAATTTACATTATATCACAAGGTGCCCCCATCATACACATATTGCCATTGTGCCCCTAGTATGAAAAACAACCCACTCCAGTATGCCACACATTGCACCCTCAGTATGCCACAGAGTCCCCATATTAATATTATGCCCCAATACCCCCTCAGTACTCCACATATTGCCCCCCTGTATGCCACACAGAGCCTCCGTATTATTATGTACTAGTGCACCACCAAAATACCACATATAGTCCCCTATTATGCCACACAGTGCCCCATATTAATATTATGCCCATTGCTGCTTCTTATGCTGCACTAAGTATTTTGCAGCAGCCCTGCAGCAGCCCCGTCCAGGAACTGGGCACCTGTTCTTGGTAATTGGTGGGTCAGTCTGGCCCTGTATGGGGGCCCCATGTGTGTGGGGGCACCGGAGAGACCTCCCCAGTTGCCCTGCCATTAATCCGGCCCTAATGTCTGCCGGTGCACCAGCTTTAATCAGCTGGTGGCCCGGCACCAAATCTTCTGGGGTGTGGCACAGCAGGTCTCCATGCTTGAAGTGCCGGTATACCATACCATGGTATCTGGCACACTTCGAGCACTGATCTCGGGTTTATGGGGCAAGGAGAGCACAGGTGCATTGCCGCCCTGTTACTGTGCTGTTTAATAGAGAAAAATACACATTTGTGTGCTGCCCATACTCACCAGAGACTGTATATCATACTTGCCTACTTTTGAAAAAACATTTCAGAGAGATTGTGAAAGCAATGGTGGTAAAGTGGGCGTGTACTACTACATCTGAGGGGCGTGTCATAAAACTGCCTTACATTCAAATGTAAATGAGCCCCAAAGCAGTTAGTAAGATCGACATGTTGATGAAAACACACTAATACTTCTCAGAAGATGCATGTAGCCATAGGGATCATTTTACCTTATAACCAATGCAGGTAAATGATACTAATCATCCCATTTGAATGTATATATCTCTGTTTTTATTAAATATAACAGCATCATAATGGCGTTAAGATGAAATTAGGGAGATTGCTAGGCTCTTCAGGGAGACAGCTACTATTTCAGGGAGTCTCCCTGACAATGAGGGAGAGTTGGCAAGTATGCTGTATATTCATATGTCAGTATGTAGATTTGGCTACATCTTATGCTTTCAACTCCTAGTGATGAAAATCAGCAGCATCAGTCGCAGTTTGGATGTTGTTTAATCACATTTCCAGTTGATTTATGTAATTACAATGGATGCTACATTATATGAAGTTGCAGTCATCTATCCGCAGTAATGGATACTTCCATTTGGATTACAGAACAAAAGTAGTTGAGGAGAATATAACTAGAGATGTGCGCCGACCCTCGTGTTTTGGTTTTGGATCTGGATCCCCCCTGGTTTTGGATCTGGATTGGTATTGCCAAAACCTCACCTCCGTGTTTTGTTTTCGTGTTTTGGTTTTGGATCTGGATTTTTTTCTTAAAAAATCATAAAAACAGCTAAAATCACATAATTTGGACCTGTTTTTGTTCCTACAGTATAATTAACCTCAATAACATTTATTTCCAGTAATTTCCAATCAATTTTGACCACCTCACAATATTATTTGCTTCATCTAGTTAAGGTCAAAAGGTTGCATCTAGCTAGCTGGCTGACTAAGCTAATTGACACAGTGGGCGGTACTAACATGTGGCAGTTCAGCTTCTAATGTCCAACACGGATACAGGCCCTGATTCAGAGCCGGACGCTCTGACAGAACGCTCGCTCTGAATCAGGGCTGTCCCTCCTCCTTTTTGGAGTGGCCTCCTGGCCGCTCGCATACCTATGGGTGACCACCCACAGCTATAGGGAGCGGCCAAAATGATGGTGGCGATGGTCAAGACCATCGCGACCATTGGGCTTGCGACGAGACCCTGCGGTAGGGTCTCGCTGCCGCAAGCCCTGGAGTGCTTTTGGCTCTATCAGAGCCAAAAGCACTCCAACTGACATCACTAGTGATGTCAGTGGGGCCGGCCCCAGACAGTAGGCGTTCCCAAGGGAACGCCTCCGTCTGGGCAGCCACGCCCCCGGCACGCCCACCAAAGAGGGCGTGCTGTCAATCACCATCGACAGCACGCCCCCTTTGGTGCGAGACCCATAACGACGGCTTGGCCGTCGTTATTCGGGTCTCGCGCATGTGCACGACGGAGCCGCCTCCGTTGTGCGCATGCGTACTTGGGCAACATTGACCTGCTTGCGAGCGCTCAGCGCTCGCGAGCGGGTCTGAATCAAGTCCACAGTGTGTTATACAGTGTGGGTTGGATACGCCAATAGTGCACTTACTGTAACTGCAGTGTCAGCAGAGCGGGGTTGCTGACGGTGTCCTCAGTACATGGATTGGCAGTGCTGCGGTGCTGGCAGTGTCCTCAGGGAAGGGTACCGGTGATGTCGGCAGTGCGGGGGTGCCAGCGGTGTCTTTAGTACATGTGTGCTGACAGTGTCGGCAGTGCAGTGGTGCTGGTGGTGTCCTCAATGTGGGAGTGTCGGCAGTGTGGGGGTCGCTGACGGTGTCCTCAGTATGTGGGGCAGCAGTGCAGGGGTGCCGGCAGTGTTGTTAGCGGTGGTGTTGACACCGGGTGATGTTGCCAGAGGGGGTGCCGGCAGTGGGGGTGCCAGTGGTGTCAGGTGGCGGGGGATGGCGGGCGCCATCTTCTTCAGTGTTCATTTTTAATGGGCTTAACGATGATTGGCTGAGAGCCGTGACATACGGCTCTCTCAGCCAATCAGCGTTAAGCCCGCTCAATACAAAAGGTTTTGCCTCGGGTGAGGGATCCAGGGCAGGCAGGGAGATCCGAGTGTCGCTCGGATGGCCCCGGATCCCCTAAATTCGGGTGGGTTCGGATTTCTGAGATCCGTACCCACTCATCTCTAAAAATAACCAATGTTTGTATTTAGTTACAGTAATGTTGTTGAGCTGGGTGAATGCACTTTTCCTGCTATTGTTAATGGTGCAAATTCTCCCAAGTTTACATGAACTCTTGTATATATAAACAGTGGTCCAAATTATGTTTATATCATTGCTCTCACCTTAATAAGGTTAAAGTGAACTTTGTGTATACATACTGGGGTTAAAATAAACATTTGGTCACAGCAAACCTGATTCTCTATTAAATATGCCAAAAATAAAGAAAAATGTAACATTGTGACCAATGCCAAGCATGAAATGGGACTTCAGTCATATGAGTGACAGATGAAAGATCATTACTGGCTTACCTAGTGTGCTACCTGGAAAATGACTATTATTGTTACAATCGTTATCACCTTCACCTTAATTACCGTGAACCTTGGTTGAGGTCACTGCTGCTGACAAACCAGGTAATGCCAATGTAATGGTACTGGGGAAATGAGTTTCAAACCAAGGCAAATATCTGACTAAAATACAGTTTATTTAATCCAATTATTCACCAACAGAGCTATATCACTTTCAAATGAAAAAGTTAACACTTAAACTGTAACATTGCAAAGTAATATACAGGACAAAAATATAATACAAATAGCTGTCTGTACAGCTAACCACTGGGAATCTCCATTCCAGTGTATTTGGATTGACACATGGGTCCTATTGCTCTTATTGCCACCTGGACAGGGACTGAGTTGCTGCCCCTCTCATTCCTGCACTAGCTCTATATAGTCTGGAAATAATGTGCAATGGGTCTACTACTGAGCTGGCAGTGTCACCTGTACAATGATACAACCCAACAGATGACTGAGCCCCCTGACATACATTTGTTCATTGGCCATTAGGCATTTGTTTCAGGTGAGTACACAAACACGGGCTAGTATAGTGTTTGCTAGAGCTGCTTATGAGTCCCATAGCTAAATTTCATTTGGTTCCTTTATGTGATTTCCCTGTAATCCAAGGTTCAAGGGGATGTCATAATAAGTTCAGGTAACTTAACACTGAATGTATATATATTTTTATAACTTGATATTTAATTTTAAGTCAACATTAAAGAATACTATTTTTTAAATGTTTTTCATATTTTCGGATGCAGGTATCTATCTACAATGCAGGGAAATTTGAAACAGTCCTCATATAAATAAGCTCAGAGACTGAGCAGTGTTCTGTGGGCACATTGCTCTCCTAGGGAATCACAGTTTTTCCCAGAAGCCACTCCTGCTTCAGAAATAGGACAAACCATGACAGTCCTGCAGCAATTTATACATAATTCAGCAAGGAAGTGTTTGCTGAATGGAAGACTTTGTTCACAGGCAATTTGATTCTGGGACTGCTTACAAAACCAGAAATAATCACATTACTTAAAGGTACATTCATTCCCAGGTCAGAATGATGAAAAAGTTTGCAGAAACAATGAAAACTATAGAGAGTAATGCTGACCCAAATTGTTCAACATCCCTGGCAACTGACTGGGTGACTTCTGGGCATGCCTGGAAATTCAACTTGCAGACGTATGCTGTGGGCCTGTGGGTAGTTATCTGTTCTTCACTCTGATAAGCCACTACTGGATGTATCTGCATAGGTGTTCCTGGCCCAACTGGAAATTGGCTAGCTGCCCAATGTTCAGGCCTAGCAGCAAGATTGGTCCATGTATAGTCAGCTTAGAAGACAATTTCACTTTCAAACAAATGGCTCTAACTTTCTATATTGGGCCCAAACATACCTATTTTCCCATATAACATGGTACCTGTGAACTTTAATTCACCAGGGAGGGAGAGATCGCAGCCTCCCTGTATGGTCCGAACTGTTCCGGTTTTTACCCTATCCCTGCTTCATATGGGGAGGTAGTAATCTCTCCCTGTCCATGTCTCCGGTGACAGCTGTGACAGCATAGCCTCCCGAAAGGACACCCCCCTCCCCTAGTCGCCAATCCATTCCGGTCTGGCGTTCAGTGGAGAGCTGGAGTTTCCCGTGCTTAGTGATGACATCACCACCCCGCGCGCTGCACTGCACCATTGTGCAGTGTGAACGGCGCCTGCACTGCTCCCTTGTCTTCAGGCTGAGGACCTCCCAACTATTGTTTTTCATCCGCAGCCATCATCATTAGTATAGGCACTTGCACTCACCCAATCCTGGGTAAAAAAGATCCATCAGAAAGAGGTGTCTCATCTGTGTCTGCACACTGCAAAAGTTCGGAAGTTGGCTTACATGCCCACAACACTCCTATTACACTTCCACCAGATCTATACGTTCCGTGTGATCGCATGGTAGCCACCCAGAACCACCCATTTAAACCATCAATGTCTATATATTGTCCCTGGTGGCCAAGTGGTGACTTGCCTGCTCCGGGCGGCTGCAGCAGATTCAGTGCGGCATCGGGGACTCGGCGGTCATGTGACCATCACTTCCATGTCAGACATCCAATCCCCAGGCGTTCAGGTAAGTTATTTTCTACTAACTCTAAACCTAATCCCTAACCCTAACCACTCCCTGCAGCCTAACCTAATCCACCCCCTGCAGCCTAACCCTAACCTCCCCCTGCAGCCTAACTCTAATCACCCCCAAGCAGCCTAACCCTAACCTCCCCCTGCAGCCTAACCCTAACCTCCACCTGCACCCTAACGCTAACCTTCCTCCCTGCAGCCTAACCCTAATGTTAACATTTGGGCAATGTTAATATCATAACTGTCAACAATATAATTGTCAACATTGTCGACCTTTTTTACTACATCACTGGTCTTATGTGACCACAAAAGAACACCACTTTTTTCCAGAGATCACCATGCAACACAGGAAGGTAAATTGGTACATGACATTTAACATAGCATACAGCCATGGGCAAAACTTTTGAGAATGACACAAATATTGGTTTTCACAAAGTTTGCTGCTTCGGTGTTTTTAGACCTTTTTGTCAGATGTTACTATGGTATACTGAAGTAAAATTACAAGCATTTCAGAAGTGTCAAAGGCTTTTATTGGCAATTACATTAAGTTTATGCAAATAGTCAATATTTGCAGTGTTGACCTTTCTTTTTCAAGACCACTGCATTGCTGCAATTCGCCCTGGCATGCTGTCAATCAACGTCTGGGCCACATACTGACTGATGGCCGCTCATTCTTGCCTAATCAATATTTGGAGTTTGTCAGAATTTGTGGGTTTTTGTTTGTCCACCCACCTCTTGAGGATTGACCACAAGTTCTCAGTGGGATTAAGGTCTGGGGAGTTTCCTGGCCATGGACCTAAAATTTCGATGTTTTGTTCCCCAAGCCACTTATCACTTTTGCCTTATGGCAAGGAGCTCCATCATGCTGGAAAAGGCATTGTTTGTCACCAAACTGTTCTTGGATGGTTGGGAGAAGTTGCTCTTGGAGGATGTTTTGGTAACATTCTTTATACATGGCTGTGTTCTTAGGCAAAATTGTGAGTGAGTCCACTCCCTTGGCTGAGAAGCAACCCCACACATGAATGGTCTCAGGATGCTTTACTGTTGGCATGACACAAGACTGATGGTAGCTCTCACCTTTCCTTCTCCGGACAAGCATTTTTTCCAGATACTCCTAACAATCTGAAAGGGGATTCATCAGAGAAAATAAGTTTACCCCAGTCCTCAGCAGTCCAATCCCTGTACATTTTGCAGAATATCAGTCTGTCCCTGATGTTTTTCCTGGAGTGAAGTGGCTTCTTTGCTGCCCTTCTTCACACCAGGCCATCCTCCAAAAGTCTTCGTCCTGTGTCATGCCAACAATCCTTAAAACTTTTGGCTGTACATAGACACAGCATTTTATTAGATGAAGCACTTAGAAGTGTTTTCTTGTGTGACAAGTAAATTCACTGCTCGGAACTTCAGAACGCTGGGCGTTTCAGACTAGAAAGAGTGTGGCATTACAATATGCACGGGTGATATTGTCTATTGTAAGAAGGATGATTCAATGGAAATGCTAATTTCACGCAGCCAACATGCTTTATGCAGTTGTAAATCTGGATCGTTTTGCTTAATTGACGTTCTATTGTGAATAAAATACAAGGCTTTGATAATCATAAAAACAAATACAATATTATATTACAATATTGTTATTTTTAATGAAAAAAAAATTATATGGCAATACACATTTCCAAGCAGTTGTCTTTTTTTTATTATCAGTTGCAGCTGTTAGCAGAATTCCCAAAGCCAGTTTTATTGTACAGAAACATCATGTTTTGAAGATTTCCACTTGTTAAAACAGGTACTGTAGGATAATTACTGGTCCAGCTAAATAGATTAATTCACCTGTCTATATTAAATCCTCAAAACATGTTGAGGCACTTGAGGAAAACGTTGAGAGACCATTAAATAGTGGAGAACGATGCCTAGTATTTTACCAGAGTATTACATTATTTTTTTGCCCAAAAATGGGGATTATCATATACTGTACTTGAGGATGAAAAGAGTGCTCAGACTCCAGTCACATATATCTTAAAATGGTATTACAAATGACAAATACTGTATATGGCACAACTCATACTGTAATTATGGTGTGAGGTTGATTTATTATTATTATTAATATTATTATTATTATTATTTTATTATTATTATTTATTTATAAGGTGGCACAATGGAATACATATGACAATAAGTTATATAAGTACAAATTAATACATGCAAGTTAACAGTTTCACATATATATATGTGTATATATATATATATATATATATATATATATATACATATATATATATATAATTCCAGTCTGCATTAGCATAATCATGTAGAGAAGACAAAGGGAAGAAGACACTGCTCACACAAGTTTACATTCTAAATAGAGCCATGGAAGGAAGCCTGGCCAGAGACGCTCTGTAAATGCCCAACCCCCATGCCTGAAAAAGGGGTGGGGCCTATAATAAATGGGTGTGGCCTAGTGGACTCTATATCGTGTGCCCAGCATTCCCGCGTCACTCAAGGAGCATGTCTAGCATCCCCGGAGATGCTTGGCTGTCCTGTTCCTCGAAGCCTGTGCCTGGACTGTCGGCTCCTCCTCTATGACAGGAGCCGAGTGCTGCAGGATAATGTCATACTGCAGCACCCGGATCCTGTCACTGAGGAGGAGCAGACATGTTGGTGTCATCCTCCCCGAGGGTGACACCCAGTGTGAACTGCAACCCCCGCACACCCATAGTGATGCCACTGAGCCTGGCACCCCCACTCCTGGTGCAAATGATGCCATGATATCACACAAGTTCCAGGGGAGAGCAGAGCCCTGTGGCTTTCCATGCAGCATGGTGCCTCTCCAGGTTCCCCACAAGGTAGAACATGGTGCTGTCAGGATAGGGACACGCTTTGGTGATATCTGATTAGCGACACACTTGCTACATTGAACTTCACTAGATAGAATATGCATAACAAGAAAGAGTAACTATGTCCCTAGTCATAAACTCCTTGCAAAATTAAATCTTATACTTGGATTTATAGTTACACTTTTTTACACATAGTCCAACCTTTTAACCAGGGTTGGATTTGTTATAGGCCTTAATCGGCAAATTTTGTGGTCAGCTTCCCAATCTCAGTTATGTGGCAGCTTCAATAATAATTTATTTATTTATTCCTGTTTTACATATCTTCTAAGCAGCAACTGGACTTACCACATGAGAAGGAAGTGAACACTTAAAGAACATATAAAAGAGAGACTCTCTATCAACTTTGTCCCAACAATTGAGACACATATCAACCTTTGCAGCACAGACCTGACTACCTCTACATTAAATATAGATATTAGAGATAATTGTCTTTTCTCTATATAAATAGACTGCAATACTAAAAGTACAAATGTTGTCCCGCTATAATTCAGCATTAGAGCTACAATATTTATGTTATGGGGATGCATAAAGTAGTGATGATCTTTCTATCTTTTCCAAAATCAATCAGACTATTTTCCTGTTCTATTTTAGACCCCTGATGTCGAGTCTTCTGCAATCTCACAAAATGTTGGTGTTGGTTAAAATGTTACATGAACACAATGGATGGAGGTAAAGTTATTCTATAACACATTGGAGATTTATCAAATCTTGGAGAGAGAGAGAAAGTGGAGAAGTTGCTCATAGTAACCAATCAGCTTCTGTAATTTTTCAAGCACAGCCTGTAAAATCACAGAAGATGATTGGTTGGTATGGGCAACTTCTCTACTTTATCGCTCTCCAGGTTTTGATTAATTTTCCCCTATATATCTACCAATATTATTGGCCCATTAATTGCTGGGTTACTAGCTAGCATGGCCGCCATATAGCCACATCCCTCAACATTCTCTGTAGCTTCAAACGCTACGGTGTCTCTCCGGACTCATGACTCCCTGCCCTTGTATTTCTCCAGCCACATGCCCCCTGTGTAATTTTGGCCTTATGTCCCCACTTGTGTCTCCATAGCCTCATGCCACCATGCAGTTTTGCTGCCCCGTCTGTGTCTCTCCAGCCTCATGCTACCCCTTTTGTCTCTCCAGCCTCATGCCACCCCTTATGTCTCTCCAACCTCATGCCACATCCTGTGTCTCTCCAATCACATGCCCGTGTGTCTCCAGCCTCATGCCACTCCTCCATGTTGTTTTAGTGACATGAGGGGGACCTACATAATATTAGGCAGGTGGTTTTAATGCAATAGAAGCAAACCTAAAAACAATTTTTTGAAAATACGGCACATATATGCATTGTACATTAACTGGAAAAATAAAGGAATATAAAGATAAAAAAAATTATATTTACTGTGTGAGCGACCTATGTAAATGTAAAAAAAGCAAGTTTAATAAACATAATACAAATGTTATACCAATCACAAATACATGGTTTTAAGAAGAAGTATTGTAAAATTGGTATTTTAAAACACCAATAATATGAACCAATCCATCTTTTGCAAAAGTATTGTAAAAGTCAGTAGAGGCGCCAAATATAATTACCAGATGCCTGCTCAGTCCTACAGGATGCAGTGGTTTAAATCCAGCAGGGTTGGAATAACCTGCAGCTTGTGCAGTCCCTTAGCTGTAAGATGCTCCCACCTGGTAAGGTTCCAGCAAGGTTTGGCTTGTGATGCTCCAGTTTCAAGTGCAACAAAATCTCAGTTCCAAGATGGTAAATAGTATGGGGTCCAATGAAAGGCAAATTTCTGGTTATCTGCTTGACGCGTTTCCCTGTCACAGAGAGCTTTTTTAAAGGCAGTATTTGTTTTGCTCCAATTTGGCATATATAAATACCCCTTCTCATTAGAGAACAAGTATATGCACCTGCGTTCTTCATTAATTAGAACGTACTCTAGTGCACATAGTATAACCATAGAATCACAGTGAAATTATAAATGAAGCTCACACAGTTTAAAATATACAATGTAGATGAAGATTATATTCAAATCAAATTAAATGAAATAACAATAAAAATACTATTAAAATAATAAACATATAATTAATAATAAAACGGAGAGAGATGTATTTAAGGAGACACTTCGTAAACTAAATCCATGTATCTCAATGGAAGAATGATGATATATCTAGGTGATCTAAGTTGCATCCCAGCGACAAAAACTATGTCTATGCAATGTAATCTATTTATATACAGTATGTTTTCCAACAAAGGCCCGTATTCAATTTGGAACGAAAAAAAAAAAAGTTGGAGGACAAGGTTAAAAACTAGCGAACTAGACTCCAGGGGGGTCCCCAAGTATGCCCCAGGTGTTTTTTTTCATTGCAGGTGTTTGCGGCAGGTGGATTTTTCTCGATTTTTTAAACTTAACTTTAGCAACTTTTAACTATGCTGGGCCCCAATGTCAAGTACCCCAAATTTGCTGGGATAAGTTATTTTCTGCAAAAAAACCTCCTGAATACTATTTTTCAGCACTTATGCAAAAACGCTATGTAGCAGCTATTGAGCCCATTTAAAAACACCAAATACCTTCAGCAAGCCAAATTGGGGGTAACCATACCTAACCTCCATGTCAGAGCAACTTTTGGGGGGTGTCAGGCTGATTTCCCCAAAACAGACATGACTTTCTGCTTGTTTAAGTTTCGCCGGGTCCCGTTTTCTCGTACTTTCAAATTGAATACAGGAATACGCGGGCATGCGCGCGATACTTTTCTGCCTGCAAAACAGGCGAAGTAGGCAAAAAGTCCAGGAGGTGTAAAAGTATCACAGGTCCACTCAAATTGAATATGGCTCAATGCTTTATTTTTCAAACTTGCCGCAAATGAGAATGGGCACAGATCCAAATAATCTCCGTGTGACGGTCAAACGTGAGTCTAAATATCTCAAATTGCATCTCTATGACTTATTATGTGTCTTTAAAACACAATCAGTTCACATAGCCTCGACATTCACCACACATTTTAAATGTAAGACGCACATCATGTCCTCAAGACGCGTGGTGCGTCAAAAAATGCACCGCGCTTAAATGGTGCACACTGCGTCCAAAGGAGCACAGTGCTTCCAATGACACAGGGCGTGCCCACAAGACACTCAGCGCATACATGAGACGCACGACGCATCCACAAGACGCAAACAATATTTCACAATGGCTTATGGGTGTAAGTAACAATAAGCATTTTGTATCACAATTGCCCCTACCTAATGTTAGACCATGCCTGCTGATTTGTATTAACTGTCCAGGAGAAGCCAGGAAAGGAGTTGCAACTGGCCACTGAGGGGACGTGAGCTCTGTGTCATTAATTGCATCATATTGGCTCTGCCCCCTCCCCGCAGATCCGCGGGATGACTAACAATTCATTCGGGGGTACAGAGGATTACATGAAAAATCGTGAGTCTCCTGGGCGTTCTGAGAGAGTAGGTAAGTATGTGTTAGACTTGGGTGTTTACATATAGGTGGATAAGGCATGAACGTATTGTCTTGGTGTGACATGGAAAGCACAAGGTTAATCACTAAACTGACGTGGTCACTTGGGATGTGAACGCAGCCAACTGTGCTTCAGCTGACAAGGTAGGACTGCACTGCCCCGCTGTGTTTTTGAAGAGGAAATCTGTTCTACACATGTGCAGAATGGATCTCCTCTGACTCCCCAGACTCTCCTACAGACCTGGCAATTTCTGACCGGTTTTGCTGGAAGAAATTGTCAGAGGAGTGGTTAAGGAAGCATTTTGTGGGATACATTTATATTGATTGGTGGCTTTGACATCCCTCTCCTTAGTAAATCTACTCCTTAAAGGAAGATTCCAGTGGAACATTCACTGCACAACTGTGGGATGACGCACATCAATTTAGAAAATGTGTTCATCACTATTCATGTCTTATACTCAGGACCCACTGGTTTCTAATCAATGTTCCAAGGCACACATGTATCCCATTTATAATAAGAATGGTTGGTATACTAACCTGGGTCACGTAGCTCTAGAAGACTCACCTCCGCCCTATGACCCCTAGTGGTGCAAGTATGTAACTGTAGAAACGTATTTGTCAATTCACCATGTGACCTAGTGGAATACACATACAGACTAGCCTTACCTGCTCCTGTGTGTAAAGCAATGGATGACCGATCTTTCAGTGGGTGGGCAATAAGCGGGCCTTCAGCTTTTGTTGAACTCCCAGCATGCATTGCAACAGTTTTAGCATTGCCAAATAGAAAAACTGTGGCAGGGCATGCTGGGATGTGTAGTTCTAAAACAGCTGGGGGGGGGGCGCTTATTGCCCACCCCTATGTTGTGGCTTGGTTACCACTATATGTGTACTTCTACTAAGCTATGTGACAAAGATTCTATCCATAAGCTTTCACAGAACACTCTTCTGTCTGTCAATCTTTAGTAAACATGAATAACAGGTGTTACAGAGGGAATCAGAAATGCAAAAATCAAATCCATAATTTATAAAGCCAATTCTTCCATGGTAAAGTCAATCCAATCAACCAGACATCAGCATTACAGTATTTATACTAAATGTATTTAATTGCAAATGCTTATTGCATGCAGATTTTTGTAACTATTTTTGTAGCAAATGATAAATTACTGTTGCAAGCAGAGTTGTGTTTCCTGACTGTTCAGATCTCAGTGTATTTCTTCTAGTAAGTATGGGCATGATTCAGAGTTGTACACTGTGGGCCGTATTCAATATGGGAGCGAACAGACTGTGCTGGACTTTTTGCTCCACATCGGAGGTTTTGCAGGCATAAAGGGCTTAATTCAGAGGCGGCCGTACGGTCTACGACCGCACGGCCACCTCGATGTTTGGCCAGTGCGCATGCGCACGAGGGAGCCGGCTCCCTCGTGCGCATGCGTGAGACCCGCTACGACCGGCGCTGTCTCTTTCCAAAGGGGGCGAGCTGTCGATGTTGATTGACAGCTCGCCCTGTTTGGAAGGCGGGCCGGGGGGGTGGCAGCCCAAACGGAGGTGTTCCCATGGGAACGCCTACCGTTTGGGGGAGGCCACACTGACATCACTAGTGACTAGTGATGTCAGTGGAGAGCTTCCGGCTCTGACAGAGCCAGAAGCTCTCCGGGGCTTACGACAAGTGAGACCCTACCCTAGGGTCTCGTCGTAAGCCCCGATGGTCGCAATGGTCTCTGACCATCGCGACCATCACCCGAGCGGTCGTTAGAGCTGTGGGTATAAACCCACAGCCTAACGACCGAAACAGAGGCGGGCGGTCAGGATGCAAGCGGCCGCCCAGTTTCTGAGCGACCGCTTGCATCCTCCGACCGCCTCTGAATGAGGCCCAAAGTATCATGTACGCGCCCGCTTTATTCCCGCATTTAATTAGAAAGCAGCGAAAACGAGAATCGATGGAAAGTTAAGTATCGGAAAAAATTCTGGAATTTTCGGGAAATCATCCAGGGACCCCACTAATGATGTCCTGACATGGGGGATCATTATGGATACTCCCATTTTGGCCTGCGGATGGTAACTATGGTTTTTAAATAGCCGCGGCAGGAGTTGTTTTCCGACAGGGAAGAAGGGGTGAAGAAGAGCACTTAGCTTTTTTTTTTTACAAAAAAAACTAGGTGCATCAAATTTGGGGTACATGAAGATGGGTGCAAGCATATTTTTAAGTCCCTACTTAAAATTCTTTAAAAATGCACCTGCCGCTACCACCCGCATTGAAGAAAATACCTAAAGCATACATGGGGACGCCTCTGGATTTAATTTAGATATTTTATAAGTGTGTGTCCTATTTTTTTTTTCACCCCAAAATTAAACTTCATTTTTTTGGGATGTCCCGATTTTTTTATTTTAACTTTTTTTGACACAGATCTTTTTTAGGGGACTCTCCCAGGGGTGAAGGCTATTTTTTTTAAGCCTGCACCCCTATACCCCAATTCTGCACTTTTTCTCGCCACCTATTCAGTGGTGAAAAGTTATCCCCGTTTTTTTTTCAAAGACTTTTCGCACCGGCGAAAGGTCTTTGAATTGAATACAGGGATTATGAAAATAGGCAAAAATGACGTCATTGGCTATAAATTATCACCGATAACGGCCTTTTCGCTTCAAATTGAATATGGCCCATTTGTTTGCCACTGTGCATGCTTACGTACATTACTGTACTTGGAGCGTTTCGGGGAGGAAATGGGGAGTGTTGGCTAAAAACGAGTCAATGTTTGTCTGATCTTCATGCGATGTTGCGTATGTGTACACAGTTGTGGACAACAGCGATGGCTCAGGTGAGCATCTCAGTACAAGTCCCAGCCGCTGCTGCATTAGTATATTTTCGTACAGCCACAGCTACAAAAATCGCAGCTGCAGCAGCAGTAGTATACAACACCCTTAGAGTCTCCATAATTTTTTCAAGGCACCCCATAGCCAAAATAATTACTGAGCAGTCCTGGTTTTTTTTAAGTAGTTGGGTCAAAATAAAGTAGTAAGTATTTGAAGAAGAAAGAGGGAAAAGAAAGATAAATACTGTGCTTTTCTTACCCATTGCCCCCTCCATCTCTCTCCCAATGCTCCCGCCATCTCTCTCCCATGGCCCCCTCCATGTTTCTCCATTTGCCCCTCCATGTCTCTCCATTTGCCCCCTTCATGTTTTACATACATTTTGTTATGATCATCAGCGCCGTTCTCTAGCATCGCTCCTCAGATCAGATCAGAGACGATATGGAAAAGCAATATAAATTATGTATTTGAGGCCGTTGGGTCTTCTTATGCCGCAGACATTCCAAGGGAAGAAAAATAAAGTGCCAGCATAGTGCAGATCAGTGTATCCAATGATACTGTG
This sequence comes from Taudactylus pleione, assembly GCA_031769625.1. Lineage (NCBI taxonomy): Eukaryota > Metazoa > Chordata > Amphibia > Anura > Myobatrachidae > Taudactylus > Taudactylus pleione. The sequence continues at coordinate 23,499,846 of JAUIMM010000005.1, read as the reverse complement.
CTGTAGATTTTATATAGTATACTCGCCCTCAATAGGATGGAAGAATGCTTTGGACATTCATTTAAAAATCTGATGTTTGTTGATATTATGAATAATGGGATAAAATAGTCCAAAGATCCAATGCCAATAAGTTAAAGTGACTAAAACTAATTTAATGATATATGGCAATATGCAATAAAATATTTTAAAAGCAAGTAAATCAAATAATGTTAAAGAAAGTTTCATAGATAAATAGGTTGATGATACCAGCAAATAATTATAACAATGCATTTCACAGAACCTACATCTGCTTCCTCAGGCTGAAAGCTGTAGAATGAACAACCTAGCCATTAAATAGGGGAACGAGATTGCTACATAATGATTGACAGGACACATGAACTGTAAAAAAAGCCAAATAAAATATTGTGTCTACATAAACTAAAGTGATCTAACGTTAAAGTGTTGAATGTAATCACATTGAGTGTGTGAATGTTACGGTGAGAATGGGATAACCATGTGAGAAAGAAATAAAATAAGGACGGGGTCCAAGTCTAGATCATTGTTCAGTCCAGGGGGAGATAGAGTCTTCACTTAATTAATCCAATAGGTTTCCTTTAGTGATAGTCTTTTTGATCTATCACCTCCTCTGACTCCTCGGTAGATCCTAGCAATGCCTGTAACTATCATTCTTTCTGGATTACTGGAGTGTGCCTCTATAAAGTGCGTGGAAACGTTGTGGGTAACAAGCCTTTTTTAATGTTCAGAATGTGCTCTCTGATTCTGTTTTGTAAGTGGCCTTGATGTTTTCCCTTCATACAGTAGTTTGCATGGACATTCAAGTAAGCAGATCACATAGTCACAATTGCAGTTGTTTTATTTTATAGGGTACTCTTTTTGATTCACGGTAGATGTAAACATGCCGGTTTGTTTGCATGCCTTGCATGATGTGCATGGAAAGAAACCTTTGCTTTGGATGTTGAACCAATTGTCTGTGGCTTTTATATGAGTAACTTGGAAACTGTAGGTGTTAAAATACTTCTAATTTTCTTTGCCTTTCTATAAATTAATTGCAATTTGTTGGGATGGTGAGTCTTGAGAATGGGGTCACAAAGAAGTATAGGCCAATGTTTATTAATAACACTACTCAACAAAATGTGACGCTTTCCATTTGTGCCACATTGGTCTCTCTGCAAAGGAAACAGCAATAGTCCCCCATCAGGGCCCCAGCATCCTTTGTAGCAACGCTTCATTGTCAGACGGTCTTGGTGAAAACATAGTTGTACAATAGTTCATTCACAATGGACACATAGTTGGCCTCTATTCTGCACAGCAGCCTTGAAGCAGGACCAAGCATTAAACTCAATTTCTGTCAACTTAGTGTCAAATATTTAAGCCGTAAGCCATTTCCTTATTTGGTGGTAAACAAATATGCCTTCTTTTAGCTTTGCTTTACTTCGGAGGCTTTTCCATCAGATAACTGTATGCCTGGCCTTCTTTATCCAGAGCTTTTACAAAATTCTTCACCATGTCCAACTTAATATGAAGCGGAGGTAAAATTATTTTATGCGGCTCAACCAATGGAGTGTACTGGACATTTTTCTCTCCAGCAACATCGGTTTCTTTCTCTGGCCACTTCTTTGTGATATAGTGATTTTTAGAGTCTGTCACGTCAGGAGATTCTTGTGAACCTGGGATTTATGCTGGTTATGGTTCAGTGGAAGGAACTATGTGCAGGAAAGTCGGTGGGTGAATGTAGGTCTTGCGCATGAGGGTATGCTAAGAAGGTCTGCATATTGATCTTGAGAAAATATGTAAAATATGTAACAGGTTTGGAGCAGGCACTAGAAGCTGGAACAAAGAAGGAGTCAGGTTGGGACTGACATTGCACTTTGGCCGGACTTCAACTGACTGGAATGGAGTCTGAGCCAGGCTGGGACTGACTTTGCACTTGGGCAGACTGGAACCAAATGAAATGGAGTCTGAGTCAGGCTGGGACTAACTTTGGAGTTGGCCAGACTTGAACCAACTGGAATGGAGTCTGAGTTAGGCTGGGACTGACTTTGCACTTGGCTGGACAGGAACCGACTGGATTGGATTCAGCTTGTTGTTTTGACAGTTCCTGTTCTATGATGTGAGGTGATTTGTCTTGAGTTTTGGGGTAATTTCTGCATCTTCTGACTCACTTTCCTCTGATTCATTGGTACACATACAAAGTACAGTGATACCACTTTCAGACAGAAAATGACAAAAAACCTGGATTTTACCCGGCATTTCTGTCTGATACCCCTTTCACACTAAGGGGCATATTCAATTAGCTGTGATAAGCCGTTTTCTGCGAAAAGTTTTTTCGCCGTCTACGTCATTTCGCCAGGCGAAAACATATTCCCGTATTCAATTCCAAAGACTTTTCGCCAGTGCGCAAAGTCAATGCATTGGAATAGGTGAAAAAGATTTGCCTATGAATAGCAGTTGAAAAAAAGTGCAGTTTAGGGGTGCAAATTGTGGGGACCTCCCTTGCAGCCTTGGGACAGTCCCCCAAAGGTAAACTGTGTCAAATAAAGTTTAAAAAATACTTAAGAACACCCCAAAAAAGTACTTTCATTTTGGGGGCGAAAAAGTACAAAGTTGGGGGACAAACTTTAAAACTAGCGAAATAGACTCCACGGGGACCCCCAAGTATGCCCCAGGTGTTTTTAAGGTTGCAGGTGGTTGCGACAGGTGGATTTTTAAAAAATTTTAAAACTTCACATTAGTAACTTTAAAATATGCTTGCACCCATTTTCATGTACCCCAAATTTGCTGGGACTAGTTATTTTCTCCCCAAAAAACTGCTAAATGCTATTCTTCACCACTTGTGCAAAGACGCTAATTAGAAGCTATTGAGAGCATTTAAGAACCCCAAATACCTTCAGCAGGGCTATTCGGGGGTATCCATAGTGATCCCCAATGTTAGTGCATCTTTTGGGGGTGTCAGGCTGATTTCCCCAAATTTTGCAGCAGTTTTCGCCTGTTTGATTTTCGCCGGGTCTCGTTTTCACATCCTTTGGAATTGAAGAGGGCGAAAAGAAGCCACGTGCACGAGAAGTTTTTTCTCCAAAAACACGCAATGTAGGCAGAAAGTCCGGCAGGTGAAACTTAGCCTACTTTTCGTGGCTAATTGAATATGCCCCTAAGGGCCGTATTCAATTAGCTGCGATAAGCCGTTTTCAGCTAAAAAGTTTCACCGCTGACATAATTTCGCCAGGCGAAAACTTATCCCCATATTCAATTCCAAGGACTTTTCGCTGGTGCGGAAAGTCAATGCATTGGAATAGGCAAAAAAGATTTGCCTATGAAACTAGGGGGAAAAAAGTGCAGAATTGGAGTTTTGAGATGCAAAGTTTCGAAAACCACCCTGCACCCTTGTTACAGCCCCCCAAAGGTAAACTGTGTCAAAAAAAGTAAAAAAAAAACCTTAAGAACACCCCAAAAAAGTACTTTTATTTTGGGGGTGAAAAAAACAAAGTTGGGGGACAAACTAAAAAACGAATAAGACTCCAGGGGGCTCCCCAAGGATGCCCCAGGTGTTTTTAAGTTTGCAGGTGTTTGCGGCAGGTGGATTTTTAATGTTTTTTAAAACTTCACTTTAGCAACTTTAAAATATGCTAGCACTCATTTTCATGTACCCCAAATTTGCAGGGACTACTTTCTTCACAAAAAAAACCTGCTAAATGCTATTCTTCACCACTTCTACAAAGATGCTAATTAGCAGCTAATGAGAGCATTTAAGTACCACAAATACCTTCAGCAGACCTATTCGGGGGTATCTATAGTGATCCCCAATGTCACTGCATCTTTTGGGGGGGTGTCAGGCTGATTTCCCCAAAACTGACAGCACTTTTTGTTGGTTTCGAATTTGCCAGGTTCTAGTTTCGCTGATTTGGAATTGAATACGGGGTTAAGCAGGGACGAGTGCAATACTTTTCCGCATGGAAAACCAGTGATGTCGGCGAAAAGTCCAGCATGCAAAAAGTACGATTGAATATGCCCCTTAAAGTGAAATTACCGGGTAATTCACTTTTACCCGGTAATTTTGCTAAACAACCCAGGATTTTTCCCTGTGTGAAAGGGATATCCCGGGACTAAATTCCCAGGTCTCTGACCCTGCAAAAAAACGGGGTCGGAGACCCGGGAATTTAGTTCCAAGATGACCCTTTCACACAGGGAAAAATCCCGGGTTGTTTAGCAAATTACCGGGTAAAAGTGAAAATTTTCCAGGGAATTTAATTTTTAGTGTGAAAGCCTTCTCCATGAGGCACAGGTTTTAGCGCTGCAGATACTTCAGCATATTTGATAGTGTACTTAGTTCTACTGGAATGCCCCGCAGTACTAGTTAGACAAAAATAACAGTCAGCACAGAGGTTCTTAGGCTCACGCCATAACATTGGGACAGCGAATGGCATCATATGGTGATTTCCTTTCAACCGTTCTGTCAGATTAGTTGCGCAGGTTATGCAAGAAATATGGGGTGCCCAGATTTTATCCTGGTCACCAAAAAGCACAATCAAAATACATTTTATAAGCCTTCTTTATTAAGGCACTAATAGGCTTTCTTTGACTTTTTGGTGTAAACTTACAAAAGTTATGAGGATGGTTTCCACACCCAAAAATTTTAGCAGCTGTCATTACTTATGTACTTACAAACAGCGCAAAAAATGTACTCCCGACGATACGAAAAAATGAACACAAGAAAAGAATACCACTGATTTAAAATGGAGAAATGAAAACAAAGTAAATAGCCACTTTCACTGGTCACTGCTAGTGGTGTATGGGCAAATATCTCAGCCAGAGTGTTGGGACTCAGAATCGGAGCCACCATCATGAAGCAGCCCACTGTGAGAACACCCCTCGGTTACTAATGGTCATGTTACATTCTGGGGAGCTTCCTGCTTACTTCCCCCTCTTCATGCCAGCCAGGAGTTGGGACAGAAGCCAGCAAGCAACATGATATCCAGCACTAAGAGGAGGGTTCTGCTCCAGGACCAGCACATGGAGGAGAATGAATTCTGATGATCTAGAAGATGAGGAGTCTGGGCAGGATGCGTACCCCATAGTGCAGGCAGAATGGAGTCTTGCCAAGCACTTACTGTGAATAAATACTTTAATTTTGGAATTACATTTTTTCTAAACAACTCAGAAACCTTATGTGATATCAAATTTCTGATGGTATATTTGGATTCTATGCACAAAATTATATGGAAAGTTATATATATATATATATATATATATATATATATATGGCTGTTTATCTCTTTGGACTGATCATAATATTCAGTGATGAAAAATACCATTATCTTTTTTGTCAGCCTTTATATTTGCTCTGATCAGATCCTGCTGCTCCAATCTCTCACATTTGTTCATACCTTCTCTAATAGTGGTTCTTTGAACCTGTGAGATAAAATTCTGGTTTGTTTGTAGACAGTGGGGTCTATACAATTTTTTTATGCGCTTGAATCATCCTTTTGGAATGTTCTGTACCCACTGGGGGAATGACAGCTAGTTGGAATTAAAAAATTGTGAGTTTGAAATGTGTTTTTGTTTTTATTCCACCTTGCTAATGGTATATTTCTAGGTTCAGAAATATGATTTGTCTCTGTTGATGATTCACTCAAACTGAAAGTTAAGATCGTCATTGTCCGGATAGGATATAAATAGTGTTAAAATGTCCTCCTCACTGATATAATATCAATATATTTTTGCTATAAGAACAGGTTTGTTCCATGACCCATGTATTTGTATATTCCCTGTTAAATTTGTAAATGTTAAATTTGTAAAAAAAACCTTTTAATATATTCCTTCCTATAAACCTCTAAGATTCACCTGCCTAGAACCTCTAAGACAAAACCCTGCCTATACCTTCTAAAACCACAAGATGTCGCTATTTTGATTATACCATTAATGAAATACCGAGACAGTTGAATAGCGGTCCGAAGCGCTAAAGATTATTATTCAGGTAAAAGTACAGATGTTACAACGCTATGATCTAATAATGAGCGCAAATAAATTGTACAAACATTAGGTCATAAGGTACAGTTAAAATACATGAAACGGTTATTAAAGATCAAAGTACAATGAGCAATATGAGAAAGAGAGAGAGAGAGAGAGAGAGAGAAAGAGACATATTAAAATACAATGAGAGATATATCAATGTCTGCTGAGAGCACATGTTCAAGATGGCTGGTGATGGAGTGTGTGTGAGGGGGGGGTTGGGAATGCTTCCTGCCCTATTGTCCAAACCGCATGGTCTACAAACAAACTCCATTATGAAGCTACCTCATTGAAATCTCCCATAATGCCATAGTTAGTTAAATATGCAAGCTGAATATCATATGCCAACACATCAGGCAAACACTGCACCATTTAATATTCCAACATGTACCACACAAGCTGATTCCAATATACAACAATACCATCCTACTACAGACCTCATCCAGTAGTCACTAGACCGTGGGGAGGGGGAAGGGCCGAGGCACATGTTTTTCCTTTGTTTGCAAGCCTCATGATCCCTAGGCAAACTCCATCCTGCACCAAGCTGCAACTCCGCAAATCATCCATCAATGACCACAACCACAACAAAGACAATATACCTATCTGACCCACACAACACCACAACTGGGCAGAATCACTATTTCCCTTGTTCACCCCACATGGAGGCAAGCCATCTCCAACAAACCGCAGACAACATACCCATCTGACTCACACAACACCACTCGGCAACCACCCACGACCATTCAAAGCTGCCATCAATTCAACCTCCACGATACAACACTGACACCACCCTATGATCACATTCATGAGTATACAGCACACACAAAGCTCATCTCTCCAACCAGCATCAATCATTCACAAATGGGAAGGCAAACACAGAACACATGGCAAGGCCCCAACACAGAACACATGGCAGGGCCCCAACACAGAACACATGGCAGGGCCCCAACACAGAACACATGGCAGGGCCCCAACACAGAACACATGGCAGGCCCCAACACAGAACACATGGCAGGCCCCAACACAGAACACATCAGAGGATCTCAATCAACCAGCATCAATCATTCACAAATATCAGAACAATTCCACAATCAATCCCTGTCCTGCATGCTAACAACAGACTATTGTACCCTACAGTGTAGATGAAGAGTACAGATTAGATAACATATCATCCACTGTATGCTAACACAGACTCATGAATATCCTTAAAACTACAAACCACACACCATGCTAAGCTAATAACAGATTAACACCTAACATAGCTACAGACACCCAAATAGGCTAAATATTGCACATTTTATACTCAGCTATAACAACCCAGAGGAACTGAGACCCATTCTTCCGTTGTCTGGTCAGGGAGTGTACCTCTCTCTTCCTTCTAAAATCTGCAAGTGCCTCTGCTAAGCTGTGTGTGTTCTCAGGGTGTGCATGCTATGTTCCCGCCCCCTTTTACCTGTGAGGTCATCAGAAAGGGAGTATCCTTTTGGTTACCTGAGACTACTGTTTCTACTCTCAGCTAGCTAGCTCTATTGATTAGACTGGAATAACCAGTCCTTTGGACAAAAATGTAAACAGGCCTACACCATGTTATTGTCTTTTGGTAAGGTTAGAAATCTGTTACAGGGCATTTATTGGACAATTCCAAATGGATACAAAAGGTCTCCAACCTCCTTTTGTATCCCCCAACATGCAAATCTAAGCTGCTATGGAAAACAACATTCATATTTCATAGCCGCATGTTCTGATCTTCATATTGATGTCACCGGAATGCTGTAGAAACAGAGTCGATCAGTATGGTTCCACACACAGTTCAATTGTCATTTACTAAGCCATAGTTACAGAAAACATTCATTTCTTAATTATCCTTTTTGCGTTACGGGACCATTGCTTTTAAATGTATGTATGCGGGGAAAACACCACTGAATTGCATTGTGCGTCTGAGGGTCGGTGGGGCACTCAGCGAGCAGCACTAAGCTGGAAGGGCATCTATGTGTGTGTGTGGCCATGCCAGTATGATTTTGGGAAGGATCACTAAAAAAACTGACTGTATTCTGTTTAACATTGTGTGTATGAGTTGCAGGGAATTTTGCTACTTTTCAAATATAAGTCTGTGTGATATTATAAATGGGCCACACATACACACACACATATATATATATATATATATATATATATACACACATATACAAGCACACATGTATTTTTCTGATGTTCTTAAACTGCAAATTGCAAAATGTGTTTATACAGTGAATTTAATTCTCATACAGGAAGGAGGCTTCCAGCTGTGCTGTCGGAGCCTCCCTGTTTAGTCTGCCTGTGTTTGAGGAAGGCTGACTATGTACCTTTTGTTTACAAAATAGTGCTGTGAGATTTTATTTCTGCGATGGAGTCTTGGCCCTTTACAAGACAGCATTGCGCAGATTCCAATTGCAAACAGATTCTGTCTTCGCCAATTATCCGGTTTTGACAGTCCACCCTTTGATAGCCAATCAAGCGCTATCACAACCTGTTCTGAATCTGTTTAGCCATGCATGAGAATATACCATTCAATGTTATTATGGTATGACACAGTATGGTCATTTGAACCATTCAGATAATGCGTCTCCGGGAGGGACATGAAACTGTCCTTATACGCACACCGCGGATCCTTAAGGGATCATGGGAAAGATGTTGGGATGCACCTATCCTATAAGGAGAGCCTTGGAAGGGGTTGGGACTGCATTACCTAAGATGACTTAAAACAACATAAACGTTATATCCATGCATGACCACTCAAACTCAGGCTACATTATTATACACTACATATTGGACCGGCACTCCCCTGGTTTGGTATAGCACTCCTCCTTTCGACTCCTCTACATCAATGCCGACATCAGCTCCCATTGTCTGTATCAGTACCCATCACTGAAACCAGGAATCCCCGAGCAACCCAGGATGGTGAAAACTCTGAAAAAGAATACAAAAATGAACACAGCGGACTGGTCCATTGCTGCAACACTGATCTGCAATTTCTTTAGATCAGATAGCTCACTGTCACCTTTTAATCTTCCCGGCACAAGCTCGCGATCGACAGGTCCATGCTATCGGCCTCGTCTCCGCCTTGCATCTCCCCCGGTAGATTAATCCTCCCTGTATTTGGTGGAATGGACTCTGGCATCTTAGTCGGCCACCCTTTGAGGATGTAGAATTTCGTTAACACATCGGATATGGTTCTATCCCCCGATCAAACAGGCAATCTGAACACAAGAAATTATTAGATCAAATGAATTTTTCTCCAGGTTTAACATCATTACAGTTTGCTTCAGGCATGTTAGTAAATAACACTTCAATTCCTGTTGTTCTTACACATTGTCATGAGAACCTGCACAGTAACCTCATAATATTTTCACATGAGGCTACCTGGCAAACAGTATCTCAACGGGAGACAGACAGGTGGTCTGGGATGATCTTGATACTAGTACCTATCACCTTGCACATGTTGTAAAAGATATTACTTGTGAAATGAGTATTCCTTCCATCACTAATTCTAAGGATACTGTATTGATACAAAATTCCTGCAATAACAAAATTCTGTTATAAATGTCTATGGTTCTATTGTTTCCTTGTCCCCTGAGTAGGGCAGTACTTCAAATATTTAACCTTAGCCGGGTATGGCTGTCGTATGTCTTTGGCAGCCTTGCGTCCTGTATGTGAAAGATAAAGCACAACAGTTTAATATCATTTAAACATAACAGTTCTATAAAGCTTTGACAAACAATACTGGGTTAGTCCCTGGGACCCTGAGGCTTTCGTGTCTATGTGCAGTGTACCTCTCCCTTATATGGAAGCATGAGGGCACTGGTAGTTGGGGTATGGGAGGGAGAAAATAAACAATAGTTAAGCTACCTTACTCTGGATCTCTTACATTTTTATGGGTTTTCACATTGACTGTACCTACACCCCCATCCGCATATGACGGTGGTGGTGCGCGTGAACCATCTGTACTACCTTCCACAACGCTACCGTGCCACACGTGCGTGCTATTTCGCAGCTCGCACGCATTGCAATTCAGCGCTGCGGGTTTATTCTCTGGTAATGTGCTCACGACGCTAGTTTGCGTCGTTTGCACATTGTTAAGCCACACATCCCCTTCATGCTGCCATATTTTTTCTAAACATTCAAAATACTTAATCTTTTTCTCTCGGGATCGCACCATACTGATGTGATCCTGGACATTGTCTAACACATTTTTATCAAAACCACCAATTCTGGGAAACGTTCTAACACTCAATCTCGTCATAGTAAACCATATATCACAATACCTTATTGCATAAGTACCGTACTTAGTATGCATAATATGTTGTGCCGACCAGAGCGGCGCTTTCAACAGCAGCAAACCTATGGAAGAAATTTCTAGATGCGTCCATTCACCTATGAAAGTTATTTATAGATGCTATCACTCACCTATGAAAGTTATTTCTAGATGCTTTCACTCACCTATGAAAGTTATTTCTAGATGCTTTCACTCACCTATTATCTCTCAGCTCACAATCACACCTAGTGCGGCTCAACTACAATGCTCAAATATTATTGAACATTGCAGTCACACTGAGAGCTGGTCCCTAACAAAAATAACAAACCATACACCTGCTCTGTGTACTGAACGGTAAGCTGCTTACCGAGCGGCTAGGCTAACCCTTGCACCTAGCCCTTAAGGATCATACGATACCCTTAACTGTCCAACACATACTCACTGTTACACACTTTTTTCTCTGCGCAGAAAATAAACGTTTAACCCAGATATTGGTAGATAGAAAAAAAATGTAAACCTCAATGGCTTTGTTCAAACATGTGGCAGCAGAACCGGAAGTGCGTATACGCTTATTGTGCGACCGGCCGCATACACAATTATGCGACTACCACACAAGCGTATAATGACTTTTTAACTGCGTATGCAAAAATGCATCTCAGCCGCATACTCAATACTGCGGCACCCCTCTAAACGTAAGGTTCTATCAACAGAGAAAAAAAAACTTTTTTTTTTCCTCTTTTGTCCCTGAATTCTGATCAGCGCTTCCTCTACACAATAACCGGCAGTACGCTCTCAGCAACACTGTGGTAATGAGAGACTAATGCGTCTCTCAAAAGGCGCCTCCACCCTTTGCTGAGAGAGGACTGACCGATTGTTATCGTGTATCAGATAGTGTGATAAACCGATGCGAGCCCCCACTGTTAAATTTGTAAATGTTAATTTTGTAAAAAAAACCTTTTAATATATTCCTTCCTATAAACCTCTAAGATTCACCTGCCTAGAACCTCTAAGACAAAACCCTGCCTATACCTTCTAAAACCACAAGATGTCGCTATTTTGATTATACCATTAATGAAATACCGAGACAGTTGAATAGCGGTCCGAAGCGCTAAAGATTATTATTCAGGTAAAAGTACAGATGTTACAACGCTATGATCTAATAATGAGCGCAAATAAATTGTACAAACATTAGGTCATAAGGTACAGTTAAAATACATGAAACGGTTATTAAAGATCAAAGTACAATGAGCAATATGAGAAAGAGAGAGAGAGAGAGAGAGAGAGAGAAAGAGACATATTAAAATACAATGAGAGATATATCAATGTCTGCTGAGAGCACATGTTCAAGATGGCTGGTGATGGAGTGTGTGTGAGGGGAGGGTTGGGAATGCTTCCTGCCCTATTGTCCAAACCGCATGGTCTACAAACAAACTCCATTATGAAGCTACCTCATTGAAATCACCCATAATGCCATAGTTAGTTAAATAAGCAAGCTGAATATCATATGCCAACACATCAGGCAAACACTGCACCATTTAATATTCCAACATGTACCACACAAGCTGATTCCAATATACAACAATACCATCCTACTACAGACCTCATCCAGTAGTCACTAGACCGTGGGGAGGGGGAAGGGCCGAAGCACATGTTTTTCCTTTGTTTGCAAGCCTCATGATCCCTAGGCAAACTCCATCCTGCACCAAGCTGCAACTCCGCAAATCATCCATCAATGACCACAACCACAACAAAGACAATATACCTATCTGACCCACACAACACCACAACTGGGCAGAATCACCATTTCCCTTGTTCACCCCACATGGAGGCAAGCCATCTCCAACAAACCGCAGACAACATACCCATCTGACTCACACAACACCACTCGGCAACCACCCACGACCATTCAAAGCTGCCATCAATTCAACCTCCACGATACAACACTGACACCACCCTATGATCACATTCATGAGTATACAGCACACACAAAGCTCATCTCTCCAACCAGCATCAATCATTCACAAATGGGAAGGCAAACACAGAACACATGGCAAGGCCCCAACACAGAACACATGGCAGGGCCCCAACACAGAACACATGGCAGGGCCCCAACACAGAACACATGGCAGGCCCCAACACAGAACACATGGCAGGCCCCAACACAGAACGCATCAGAGGATCTCAATCAACCAGCATCAATCATTCACAAATATCACAACAATTCCACAATCAATCCCTTTCCTGCATGCTAACAACAGACTATTGTACCCTACAGTGTAGATGAAGAGTACAGATTAGATAACATATCATCCACTGTATGCTAACACAGACTCATGAATATCCTTAAAACTACAAACCACACACCATGCTAAGCTAATAACAGATTAACACCTAACATAGCTACAGACACCCAAATAGGCTAAATATTGCACATTTTATACTCAGCTATAACAACCCAGAGGAACTGAGACCCATTCTTCCGTTGTCTGGTCAGGGAGTGTACCTCTCTCTTCCTTCTAAAATCTGCAAGTGCCTCTGCTAAGCTGTGTGTGTTCTCAGGGTGTGCATGCTATGTTCCCGCCCCCTTTTACCTGTGAGGTCATCAGAAAGGGAGTATCCTTTTGGTTACCTGAGACTACTGTTTCTACTCTCAGCTAGCTAGCTCTGTTGATTAGACTGGAATAACCAGTCCTTTGGACAAAAATGTAAACAGGCCTACACCATGTTATTGTCTTTTGGTAAGGTTAGAAATCTGTTACAGGGCATTTATTGGACAATTCCAAATGGATACAAAAGGTCTCCAACCTCCTTTTGTATCCCCCAACATGCAAATCTAAGCTGCTATGGAAAACAACATTCATATTTCATAGCCGCATGTTCTGATCTTCATATTGATGTCACCGGAATGCTGTAGAAACAGAGTCGATCAGTATGGTTCCACACACAGTTCAATTGTCATTTACTAAGCCATAGTTACAGAAAACATTAATTTCTTAATTATCCTTTTTGCGTTACGGGACCATTGCTTTTAAATGTATGTATGCGGGGAAAACACCACTGAATTGCATTGTGCGTCTGAGGGTCGGTGGGGCACTCAGCGAGCAGCACTAAGCTGGAAGGGCATCTATGTGTGTGTGTGGCCATGCCAGTATGATTTTGGGAAGGATCACTAAAAAAACTGACTGTATTCTGTTTAACATTGTGTGTATGAGTTGCAGGGAATTTTGCTACTTTTCAAATATAAGTCTGTGTGATATTATAAATGGGCCACACATACACACACACATATATATATATATATATATATATATATACACACATATACAAGCACACATGTATTTTTCTGATGTTCTTAAACTGCAAATTGCAAAATGTGTTTATACAGTGAATTTAATTCTCATACAGGAAGGAGGCTTCCAGCTGTGCTGTCGGAGCCTCCCTGTTTAGTCTGCCTGTGTTTGAGGAAGGCTGACTATGTACCTTTTGTTTACAAAATAGTGCTGTGAGATTTTATTTCTGAGATGGAGTCTTGGCCCTTTACAAGACAGCACTGCGCAGATTCCAATTGCAAACAGATTCTGTCTTCGCCAATTATCCGGTTTTGACATCCCAGTGGCCCATATATATATATATATATATATATATAGGTGTAGCTGGGAGCAATCCTGGTTCTCATGGTGGTACTGTGAATCTGAAGATAAAATTCTTTAAGAAGTTTAAATTAATTGTGTTATAAAATAAATAAAATGCTATCCAATATAATGGAAATCTCTTCCTTATGTACAGCACCTGCTTCAAATTAAAATTGTGTAGATGTGATACCTTGCTTGTTTCTTATGCAGGTAAATAATGAGGTGATTTCTTTTTTTTTTTTTCAACAATAATTTTTATTGAATTCTTTTGAAAAACAATAAAGTATAGAAAATACTAAAAAAGGGATATAAAGGAAAAAAGAAATAAAAATACAAAGGAAAAAAAACACAAAGTACACAATATCAGGACATATATAAAATATATCATTACAAAATGTTCACACAGCAACATATTGTACAATAAAGTGTCTAAAATATACATAACATTGCATTGAGGTATCACAAGATTACAGGGAAAGGCATAGTTAAACCCTCAATTTTGATTCCCAATATTCAGACCATCTAAGCCATCTAATATGAGGATCGGAGGTAGAGGAGGAGTAACAAACTCCCGCTGTCTCAAACTCGCAATGTGATTGCACCTCTTTCTCGATAACATCTAAACTGGGAGTATAAGGTGTACGCCACTGTCGTGCCAATAACAGTTTAGTGGCCAGGAAGACATGACCCATAATATAGCGATCATTGTTGGTCAAGCCACCATGATATAGATGGAATAAAGCTATTAATGGATTAGGTGGGATAGAGACATTAAGTATTTTAAAGATTAGATCAAACACTGATGCCCATAATAGTTTGATACGAGGGCACGACCAAAATATATGGATCAGAGAGCCCACATTTCCACTATCACACCAACACTAGTTGGATTGTGAGGGCCAAAAGGTATGCATTAGCATCGGGGTGAGATATGTACGATGAAGCAATTTATAGAACTGTTCGGTGTGAGTAATACACTTAGAGAGATTAAAACATGTTCAAAATATAATATGCCATTCTTCCTCGGATATTATACATGAGAGATCTACTTCCCATTTCAATAGGAATTAAAATTTAGTAAATTTGTGAGGATTAGTTGAATATAGATACCACCAGGTAATGTCTCCTCTGCTTCCAATCCTACACAATCGATCGATAAGAAATCTGGGTATTCTGTGCACTATATATATACTACCAAGCTAATGTCTCAATTGTAGGTACTTGAAAAAGTCTCTGGAGTGGAGAGAAAATAATGATTGAAGCTGAGTATAAGATAACAGAGAATCCGGAGTGGTTACGTCATTTAAGGTTAAAATTCCTCGGACCCTCCAAGTGTCAAAAGATAGATTTAGAATTAAGGTAGCTAATCCCTCAAGGGAAAAATTAGCAGCGGGAAGGACAATGTCTGATGTTATCGTGGCTAGTTCAAGCCATGCTTTACGGGAGTTGGAAACTGACACTGACCTTCCCAGCTCCCTCACCGATACCGATGAAGGAAGCCACAGACAGTCTGCCAGAGGGAATGGGGAAATCATACCACGCTCCAATAGAGCCCACAATTTTGGATTACCCTGAGTAAACTAGGCATTAAGTTGGGAAATCATTGTGGCTAGTTGATAACATCGTAAGTCTGGGTAAAATAATCCCCCCTCCGATTTTGGATAAAACATAGTGTTCCTAGCTAATCTAGGTTTCTTGCCCCTCCATATATACTTAATAAATACTGCGTGAAACTTATTAAGAATTGTTTTTGGGACTAAAATAGGGATTGTCTGAAATAAATATAGAACTTTTGGTAGAATCACCATTTTTATGGCCGATATGCGACCTAACCAGGATATATTTTGCATCATCCAGTCAGTTGTTAATGATGTTACACTTTGCAATAGAGGTAAATAATTAGCCGCTATCAAATTATTAGTAGTGGGAGTTAAATAAATACCAAGATATTTGATACTATTCTCTTGCCAGGAATAAGAATATTCTGATTTGGGGGTGTGGCTTAACAGCCATCTTGAGTGGACGCGTTGCTGAATAGCTCCAGCTCTACAACATTTATAAAGTGCTAATCCTTCGGTTTTGTCTGAGTTCTGGGCTCCATTGATGCTGGGCAGCTACTTCTGCACACGGAGGTGCCTGATTTGGAGGTTCCCTGGTGCCTGTCTGACCGATCTTCGGCTCCGGGCCTGACACGCGGTCTAGGCTAACGCCGCTGGCTTCACCCCACACGGAAGCACCCTACCGCTACACCGCGCTGTGTAGCCTGGCTTGCCTAGGCTAAGGCATTTGCTGGCTGCCTGTCTGCCTCCTACCTGCTGCCGTCCGTCTATCCACACTGTCTTCCGGTCCTCTGTGCTAGGATCCTGCTCCCCCGACGCTGGACTAGTTTTGCAGCCGCCACTGGGTCCCGGCCTCCTTCTTCAGCGTAGCGTCTCCTGATGCCGAGGATCTCCGCACTCTGCCTCTCCGTCGCGCTGCACAGCCACATTCTGTCTCCCACCTGCTGCTCCTACTGCCTCCTGTGATCAGGTCGTTGTGCTGGGCGGCTGACTCACTAAGGCTCGTCAGCCCCGGCGCTAAGATTCTGGACCCTGGTACTGAGGTCGCCCTGCAGACGCTGCTGGGTTCTACCCTCTACTGCAGCAATCTCAGGTACTGTGCTCTGTTGTGCCCCTGGAATACCCTTCTGGTTAGTGGGCTGAGTAACCCTGTTGTGAGAGGCTGGGCTGTATAATCTGCAGTCGGTCTCTGCTTCCAGACTGTGTTCCCTGGCTGCATAAGGTGTGCTGGTCCGTCTCCTCACAAGGCACACAGTCGGGCATGGTGCTGAAGATTACGCCATCTACATATATGGCCCTGCAGTAAATATATTGCTCTCTTCATCTCTCAGCATTGTGATTTGTTTAATGTGCATACAGTGTCCTACTAGTTACTAGCATTTCTCCTGTGGACTTTCTTATAACAGTATTTAAGGGTCTGCACAAGTTACCACTGACTCCGGCTACCCTCATTATCAAATAGAAGACCACTATTTTTGCATCCATTTGTATTTTTTGAAGACTTTGTTGATGTAGGATTAATTTACCTATATATATATTATACAACAACAGCTCTTGCTTTCCATATTTTTTGAAGTAATATTGCAATCTAGTGGATTTGCGGGACTTTGTGTGCACTTGTTATAATATAACTCTGATATTCGTTTTTCCTATGCTGGATTTTTTTGCTGTTTTAGTACCAGTGCTCATGGATTAGTTTATTCATATCCTGCTCACCCGGAATATACCTCACTATACCTGCATTGTTTGTTTTGTTTTTTTTTGTTTTGTCTGTTTTTTGTGTTTGCCCTATACCATGCATAAGTCTTCAGCTAAAGGAGGTTAAAAAAGTACCCAACAAGGTATCATACAACACTTCCCTCGTTCTGACTCACGTCAACTGTCGGAATCTCCTCCAGCCTCTCCCACAGGCTCTCAAGGCCCTGATCTCTCACCTGGACACACTTATGCTACTAAAAGTGACATCCAATCCATGATTGCTGACCTCAGTAAATCTCTTACCGCAAATTTCCACCAACTATCTGTGGACCTTAAAAATGAGATCGCTACACTTAACGGACGCATTTCTGAGGTGGAGACTAAAGTTGAATCTAACACCAGAGGCCTAAGAGAAATATCTCAGGACACAGACTTTCTATATAAGGAGCTTGCTTTTCTTCGCGATAAAAATGAAGACCTGGAAAACAGAGAACGAAGGAACAATCTTAGGATTCGTTATATCCCTGAGTCTGTTTCCTCTCTACAATTGGATCCTTACTTGCATAGACTCTTTCTGATGATGGTTCCTACCCTTACAGAGCAATCTCTCCTCATTGAGAGAGCCCATAGAGCTCTACGTCCTAAGCCTAAAGATGGTGATCCACCTAGAGATGTCATTCTAAAATTTTTGTCATTCAAAACTAAAGATTTGATTGTCTCCGTAAGTAGGCAGACGCCTCATATTTTCTTTGAAAGTAGTCATTTGCAGATCTTTCAGGACTTAGCACCCTCTACCATTCTCAAACGCCGGGACCTGCGGGAAGTCACCAAGGCCCCACGGGACAATGGCTATAAATACAAGTGGGGCTTCCCTTTCCGTTTGATCGTGGATGTCGGAGATCGTTCGGTGTCGGTACGAGACCCTGAAGAGGGTAAAGAACTCATACATAGGCTGAAGATTACTGTCTCTGCTCCGCCTCCCTCTTCTCGTAGTCAAGATATCTCTCCTACTTGAAATCTATATATGTATGCATATGGTAACACTGTTTTTTCATTTGCACTGCCCTTTCTGTAGTTTACTACTGTTTTTTTATTTCAGGGTTATCTGTCATTATCTCCTTTCCATAATGTTTTATGGCCATTTCTTGAGTTTAGTTTGAAATGTTACAGGTATAGTGACCTATTATATGGGTCATATTTGTTTTAATGTTTCCGGGTGGCCGGTATTTAGACCGTCCTTTTCTGCCAACCCCCTTGCACTCAGTGGGACTAGTGAGAGTTCCTCCATAGCTTTTTTCTCTCACTTTATTTAACTTTAGCTTTATTAGTTGATCTCCCAAATTCCCGAGCCCATTAGATCCATTCTCTTACTGAGATGGATCTTTCCTTTTTCCCCTAAAGGGCTCTTCTACTGTGAACCTTGATCTCCCTGTTGGGGAGTGATCTGTCCACATTCCCCTAACCTCCGATTCATTTTTATTTTATTTTATTTTTATTTTTTTCACCCGACACCAGGCAGCGTTGTTACTGATTGTTTTATTTGTGGTCTACTGTTTACCCCTTGTTATCTTTCATTATGCCTCTAACCGTGCTCTCGCTTAATGTGAAGGGCCTCAACACTCCTCAAAAATGCTCACTTATGTACAAAACGATTAGTGCTCATCGGGGGGACTTTATTTTCTTACAAGAGACTCACTTTAAAAAAGACTTTCACCCCTCATTGATATCTCGTAGATTCCCAATTGTTGAATATTCTTCACACTTTACTAAAAGAAATGGGGTAGCCATATTGGTTCGCTCCTCTGTTCCTCTCCAAATTTTTTCTACTAAAAGTGACAATGAGGGACGCTATATCATATTGGTAGGTCAAATTGGCCACCAAATTGTAACCTTAGTTAATTTATATGCTCCTAACACAGTTCAAGCAGGATTTTTCCGTGCGCTCTTTTCTGATTTACAAAAGACGCGCAGAGGTATGGTAATTCTAGGAGGGGATTTTAACACTATTTTATCTCCTGAGTTAGATAGATCAGGTCCACGTAGCACTTTTCCTCAACGTCACCCATCAGGTGCTTTAAGTAGACACATGACCGAGGCTGGTCTCTGACACATGGCGGGCGCGTCACCCAACCTCTCAGGATTATACTTTCTACTCGCATCCTCATGGATCCTACTCTCGCATTGATATGTTAATGGGTTGTAGTGAGGTTTTAAAGGCTCTGACTAATGTAGATTTGGTTTCTAATGTATGGTTAGATCATTCTATAGTAGTAGCACAGTTTGACCCCTTCCACTCTCCTAGAGGCCGTCCCTCATGGAGACTGAATGAAGCGCTTCTTCGTATCCCTAAATTTAAAGAGTATCTCCGGGCTCAGATTGAGGATTATTTTCAATTGAATATTACCCCAGATGTTAGTTTCCCCACAGTTTGGGAAGCACACAAAGCAGTAGTGAGAGGTGCAGTGATTAAATATGCTTCCCATAGAAAGAAACAAAAATCTGAAAAGATTGTTGAACTTAACGCCAAGTTAGAACAGCTTGAAAGTGTTCATAAATCTACCCACTCTCATTCTGTATATGTCCAGATCCAGGCTGTATGGGGGGAGCTCCAGTCCTTACTGGCTGAACAGACAGAAAGATCTCTTAGATGGTTGAATCAGAGATTTTATGAGAAAGGAAATAAATCTGATACGTTGTTAGCGGCTCACTTACGTGCTAAACGAGCAACCCAAACAATTACATCCATTAGGAATAAAAAGGGTACTATTAGCTATGATCCAGTAATTATTAATGAGTCTTTCTATTTTTTCTACAAATCCCTGTACAACTTGCAAGCAGGTGACCATATACCTGCACCAACTTCGCTTGATTTACAGGCCTATTTAGATTCTTGTAACCTCCCCAAACTGAGTAGTTCCTGTATATCTAAACTGAATTCCCCAATTTCAATTGAAGAACTAACCACCGCCCTGAACAGCCAAACACCTTCTAAATCCCCTGGCCCAGATGGCCTTCCTGCTTCTTACTACAAATCTTTCTCAGGTGTATTGTCATCCCATTTGTTCACTCTTTTTAATAAAATTTTACAGGGGGAAAGTTTTCATACAGATACCCTGAAATCGGTTATTATTGTAATTCCAAAGCCACAAAAAGCCCCTACCTGTTGTGCTAATTACCGACCTATCTCTTTGATTAACAACGGCCTTAAATTGTTTGCTAAAATACTGGCCAATAGACTTAATTTGTACCTTCAGCAGCTCATTGATATAGATCAGGTTGGCTTTGTGCCTACCAGACAAGCTCTGGACAATACTCGGCGTACAGTTAATCTGATCACATATATTAATAGATTTAAAACACCTGCAGTATTGTTATCATTGGACGCAGAGAAAGCCTTTGATAGGCTGTCCTGGCCTTTTATGTTCCAGGCGTTACAGGCGTATGGTCTCAGTGGTGGTTTCCTGCAGGCAGTTCAAGCATTGTATATCAATCCAACTGCAACAGTATCCACTAATGGACTCTCATCCCCGACATTCAAAATAAATAATGGAACCAGACAGGGCTGCCCCCTCTCCCCCTTACTTTATGCCTTAAGCATCGAACCTCTGGTGGCCAAGATACGGGAAAACCCTGATATCAAAGGTATCTCTATTTCAAATAAGGAATATAAATTATCACTATTTGCGGACGACGTATTGCTGACTCTTTCATCTCCTCTGACCTCACTTCCCAATTTGGAGGCTGAAGTAGCCTTGTACAGTACATATTCAGGGTATAAAATAAATGGATCAAAATCGGAGGCATTGGCACTTCACCTTCCCCCTTCCGCTTCTAATTTACTGGAACTTAATTTTGGTTATCTCTGGCGACCGAAGTCTCTTACTTACCTTGGTATCTAGATAACCAAACTGTATGACCAGTTGTATGCAGCTAACTATATCCCTCTCTTGCAATCCATCAAAGCGGATTTGGCCAGATGGGCTCCCCTCTGTGTTTCCTGGACTGGACGTATCAATTCTATCAAAATGAATGTTTTGCCCAGACTGCTTTATTTATTCCAAACGATCCCAATCATTATACCGACTAAATTTCTACGCACCATTCAGTCGCTATGTGGTACTTTCATTTGGCAGGGTAAAAAACCTCGTACTCACAGAAATTGTTTAGCTAAGACCTCTATTAACGGTGGTTTAGGCCTCCCTATCTTTGAACGTTATTATTTTGCTGCACAGCTTAGTCACATTATGTCTTGGCATCTAAACCCTGGAAATAAAAAATGGGTGGATATTGAAAGCGATTTGATTGGGGACCAGAGGGTGGGCTTTCTCCCATGCTCCCTCCACGTCTGAGACCAGCCTCGGTGCATAAGGTTCCATGTGTCAAGGCCACTTTGAGTATTTGGGACAGAGTGAATAAACGATTAGACTTAGCCTCGTACCCATCCCCCTTGACACCCCTTTGGAGACATCCTCAATTTCCCTTGGGTTGTATAGGTCCCTACTCGCGACCCTGGGTAGCGGTGGGTATCACTAGAGTTTTACATGTTGTTGGGGATTTTGCCCCTCATACTTTTGAGGAACTGTGCGAAAAATATGGCTTGCAACCGAATTACTATTTTGCATATTTACAGATAATTTGTTTTATCAATTCCCTCAGTAAATCACGATCCTTCAGGGAACTCAGCTCCTTTGAGCGACTCTGTACTTACAACCCTGCTCGTAAAGGAGCTATTTCCATTTTATACTCTCTATTATCTGGGTCTCCCACTGAATTTAAGGAACCATTTGAACTAGCATGGGAGACTGACCTGGGTAGAAATCTAGATGATGAGGAGTGGTCAGATATTTGTCAGTTGGTCTCTAAGACATCTATTAACACCAACCTTAAAGAAACGGTTTACAAACTTTATACCAGATGGTATATGGTTCCTGAAAAACTTCATTCCATCTACCCATTGACATCAGATCTTTGTTGGCGTCAGTGTGGACATAAAGGTTCCTACTTCCACATATGGTGGGACTGTCCACTGATTTCAACGTACTGGGACGAAGTTTTATCGCTTCTAGGCAATATCTTCAATTCTGCACCTATTAAAGATCCATTACATGTCTTGCTATGTAAACCATTTCCTGGCACTTCTAAACCCTGCAACAGACTATGTGGTCATATTTTTAACGCTGCTAAAATTTTGATTGCAATTAATTGGAAAAAAATATATTCTCCCCCCATGCCTGCATTACTCAATAGAATCTGGTACACTGCTTCCATGGAATATATCACTGCTCTTCTCCATGACAAAATACCAAAATTTCATAATGTATGGAACCCCTGGTATTCTTACTTTAATAGGACCCTTCCAGGTCTAGTTTGACCTTAATTTATGAATTCTTGGAACCTCTTTTATTTATTTTCTGTATTTATTTATTTTTTGCCTTTTGTTTTATTCAAACTCTGCTGCCTGTTGTGTCCCCCCCCCTCCCCCCTGTTATATCAGTTTTCACTTATTTTACGCTCTTAATTATATCTTTTAGATGCTATTGTTGTTTGTCTGTTTTTTTTTATGTTTAATTTTTTCAATATCAAAAGCAAGAAAATATGGTAGTTTTGCTGCTATAATTGCTTGTATTTACCTGTTATCTACCTTTCAATAAATAAAGAGATTTAAAAAAAAAAGAATATTCTGATTTTAGGGATTGTATCATTGTCGAAGGGAGATTAATAGGCAAGGCTTCGGTTTTGGATCCGTTTAATTTATAATAGGATACTCTAGAATTGGATTCTAGTATTGAATGTAAGTAAGGTAGGGAGGTAATGGGGTTCGTGAGGGTCAAAAGAACATCATCTGCGAACAGACTGACTTTGTATGTCTGATTAAATAATACTGGTCCCTGAATAAATTGGTGTGATCGTATGGTTTCCGCTAAGGGTTCAATCGCTAATGCGAACATTAGTGGGGAAAAAGGGCATCCCTGTCGCGTACCATTAGTAATTGGAAATACTGAAGATAACATACCATTAACAAAAATTCTAGCTGAAGGATTGGAGTATAATGCTGCTATCGAAGAAAGTGCAAAGCCCTTGAAACCAAATTTGTGGGGGAAAGCATGAAGGTACCCACCGTGTAATCTGTCAAATGCCTTCTCGGCGTCTAATGCCAACAACAAAAGGGGCTGGTCTATTTCAGAGAAGGCATCCGCTATATCAATCACTCGTCTCGTATTGTCAGAAGACTGACGTCCTTGAACAAATCCAACCTGGTCCCGATGAATGAGTAGGAAGTAAAGGATTTATCCGATTTGCAATTAATTTAGCATAAATTTTGACGTCTGTATTAAGGAGTGCAATTGGACGATAATTTGGTAGTAAAGTCTGATTTTTCCCAGGTTTAGGAAATGCTACGATCCTTGCCTCAAGCATTTATTTTGGGAAAGATCCGACCCTGGAAGCCATATTAAACAGCTGAGCTAGAAGTGGGGATAAGGTATTTGTGAATTTTTTGTAAAATGAGTTGGTGTATCCATCTGGACCAGGGGCCTTCTCCATTGGAAGGGACTTAATAACTAACTCAACTTCCTCACTGGACCAAGGTCGCTCAATTAGGCTAAGCGAGTCGGGACCAAGCACAGGAAGGTTAAGTTTTCTCAAAAAGTTTGCTATATCAACCTTCTTTGGTTGGTAGACCTCAGAATCCGCCTGTAAATTGTACAGGGTGGTATAGTACTCAGCGAAGGCATCTGCTATAGAGAAAGGATCTGATATTTTCTTGCCTCCTGACGTGGATATCAATCTAATGCGGTCCCTTACTTAATTTCCTTGCAAGCATACGTCCTGCCCTGTCTCCCTGAACATACATTTTTTTATTTAATTTGAATAGGGATTTGTGAACCTCTTTCAATGCCAATGCGTTCCATTCCTCTCGGACTTTGAGGAGTTCACGATAAATTTTATCATTAGACGGTTCTGTCTTATGTTTAAATTCTAGATCAAAGAGTCGAGATTCTATATCAGTCTGAAGTGACGCTGCTTTCTTACGCATACGTGCTGCGGC
This sequence comes from Taudactylus pleione, assembly GCA_031769625.1. Taxonomy (NCBI): domain Eukaryota; kingdom Metazoa; phylum Chordata; class Amphibia; order Anura; family Myobatrachidae; genus Taudactylus; species Taudactylus pleione. Next base: position 23,475,612 of record JAUIMM010000005.1, on the reverse strand, counting down.
TTGAATGGCTGATCCCCTTACCACTGCTTTTAAAGCACACCAGAATGTAAATTGGGATGTGTCTTCTGGTATATTAGTCTCCAAAAATAATGAAAGGGAGTTAGCTAAGGTATGTTTAGCTTTTAAATTTAGGAGAAGATGTTCACCTAACCGCCAGGGACCAGGAGGGGTTCTGGAACGGGTAATATCCCAACATAGGGATAATGCTGCATGATCGGACCAGGTAACTGGCAATATAGAGATTCGAGTGATAAATTTAAGTGTCCATTTATCCGAAAGGGCCAGATCGATACTCGAATAAGATTTATGGATGTGGGAATAGAAGGTGAAATCTTTTTCGGCAGGGTGTTTGACCCTCCATACATCAAACAAATCATATTCACATAAAACACGCTTAAATAGATGGGAATTGTCTTGGGTGGGTCGGGAGTGGACTGTGGTTCTAGGAGATGATTTATCAAGAGAGGGATCGAGAATCATATTAAAATCTCCCAGATTCAGAATTGACCCTTTACTACAAGATTGGAGAGACGCACAAAATTTCCTAAATAAGGTGATTTCTACCGTGCAAAGTCTGCAAAGGTGCTTCCTGACTACAGCTGTCTGCCACAGTCTGCTAGGGCACCTGCCATCAGCTAACTACTTCAGCCACTATCAGGATGCCCCTGCTTCCAGATACCCACCTTAGCCTGTTCATCTATCTCCAGATCTCCAGGTTAGCAATTTTCTCCTCAGCTTTTGCCATTTTCTCCTCAGCTTTTGCCTTTGCACATCTGATTACTTTCTTAGCCTCCTTCTGTTTTACAAGATACACCTCTTTGTCTTCATTTATTTTGCGTCTGCTTGTATTTCCTAAAGGCCATCTTTTTTGCATTCTCAATACTTGCTACCTCTTTCCCAAACCACACTGGCTTCCTTTTCCTTGTGGTTTTCCTAACCCTTTTGATACAAAGGTCTGTTGCCTTAATATTGTACTTTTTATATTTTCCCACCTCTCCTGCACTCCTTTCAAGTTCCTCCAATCTGCCAAAGATTCGCTTACACATCTTCCCATCCCTGCAAAGTCAGCCTTCCTAAAATCTAACACCTTTGTTTATGTATGGGGTGAGGTAGTATCTGTCTTTATTCTGAACTATACTGATTGATGATCACTGGATCCCAGGTTTTCTCCCACTTTTACATCAGATATTCTGTTTCCATTTGTAAGTATTAAGTCTAATATTGCATCTTTTTACGAGTGGGCGCCCTCACCAATTGCTGGAGGGAGGCTTCCTGCAATGAATTCAGAATGTCCCTACTTCTTGTGGAACTTACCACAGACACCTCCCAGTTTATTACTTGTTCAAAAAGTCAGTGGTATCTTTTAAATAAAATTCAGTGATTGTAGCAGGTTGTAGCAGAAAATCAACATACTGGGATAAAGTCTGGCATAACAAACCTCTAGATATTAATAATAATAATAATAATAATAATAATAATAATAATAATAATAATAATTTTATTTATATAGCACTGGTATAGAACCTTGTGACACCGCATGGAAGTGGCATTGGTGATGAAGAGTTTACCCCAGAAGCTCTCTGTGACCTTGATGAAATTATGGGTTGGCTGGGGGGGTTATGTAAGGTTTTTTTGAACCTTAGGTAATATATACACATTAGGTACTATAGGATGTGAATGTACCAAAAACTGAGCTGTATTTTCATCAATCTAACAGTTGTTTAAACCCAATCATTAAGCTTGTATTTCACCAATATTGGTGCATCATTCAAGCAGACTCCATATTGGGTAAATTGAGCTAAGAACCTCCACTCTTTTGCTTTAAACATAGAAATAACATCAAAGATGAGAATACATTCTCTGACATTGGACCAAAAGTAAAAAATAAACTGTCTGCCTTTAAAAACCAGCTAATTTTGATGCTCAGGGTGCACGAACTGTTGCTTTATGTTGACAGGAGACAAGTTTCATGACCCTCAATCCGGTCGTTCTTTTGAAATTAAACATCGCCTCACATGTGAGAGTAATTACGTCATCTATGCCATTATTTGCCCATGTAAACATATTTACTTTGGTAAGACCATCAGAATGATAAAAGAGCAAATAGCTTTACACAGGTCTTCCATTAAAAAAGCCTCGATTATTCAGAATGCAAATACTCCTCCAGTGGCCAAACACTTTATTGAAAAGAAACATAATATTCTCAACTTCAAACCTTTAAAGCGAGGTGGTAATAGTGAGAAATTACTTCATAACTTTTTTCTATTCATTTTCTGTTTAATCTGTTGCTTGATTTTTCCTTTTTTTTTATTAATCTTTTTTTCACATCAGGTGTTTTTTTCTTTTTATTATTATTGTTTTTATTATTATTATTTTGGTGCATGTTTTGTTCAGTAGTTGTAATACTTCGTGTGACACCAATACTCACCCTTTAGATTTATACGATTGTGTCCACCATCGGACCTTATGGCCCAATTGATGGTATAATTCAGTACTATCATTACAGCCAGCAGTTATGTGACACGCACATGTCATATCCGGCCCTCTTTGGGTGCTGGAGAGACGAGTGCAGTGACCACTTGCAGCTGTGGATGCCGGGTATATCTTGGTGTGCATACATAACATCTGGCTCTTCCAGGTGCCGGAGTGACGCGTGCACCAGATCGCCTGACTGGATTCGCGCCTACTTTAATTATACTTAGGTGAGTGCTTCCTTTTTTTGGTGTCCCACAGAGGGCGGACTTTTGCCCTTTATATACATGTTCATTGGGCATTTACCTTTAGATTGTGGTGTGCCCTGTGATGAAGGTGCCGGTGAGCACCGAAACGCCGTCAGGCTGTCCATGCACATTGGTGTTTGCTGCTAAAACCGCTCCATACCTTTTTCCATGACATCTGCTAAGTATAATTTTTGCACATTAGATTTGTGACTGAAGGTGTATTTTGGATGCTGCTTTTTGATAATATGCACAATATATGAATTATTTTTGACTACATTACTACTGGTGTGTTGGTTTCTTCTGGTGCTTACTGGATCATGCTATACATTTTATATATATATATATATATATATATATATATATATATATTAGGGATGTGCGCCGGACCATTTTTGCCGGATTTGGATTTGGTTCTAATTCGTCGTCCGGCTTTGGATTTGGATTTGGATTTGCCAAACTGCGGTGACTGGCTTTGGATTTGGATTTGGATTTGGATTTTTTTACAAAAATTTACAAAAAAAGCTAAAATCAAATAAATTGGTCTTTTTTTTCTTCCTAGAGTATTATTAACCTCATTAACATTAATTTCCAGTCAATTTAGACCATATCACAGCTTATAATATTGTTTTCAACATTATTGGCCAAAGGTTGCAGTGAGCTGACTGGTTACTAAGCGACAAAGCAGCGGCACAACGACACAGACACCACAGTATAAAGCACATCTATGACACATTGCCACACAGCAGTGGCAGAAATTAAAAGTAGTGCACCCACCCAGTGGGGTACGACCAGCAGAGTCACAGTACTTGTTTACAAAGTGGGCTACGGCCCTAGGAGTCACAGTGCACAATCTTATTCGCATTACACCGCACATAGGGCATGATTCACATTACACCATAAAGTTGTGTCTCTTATTTATGTTACGACACACAGTAGTGCCCCTTTTACACAATGCCCACAGTAGTGACCCTTTTACACAATGCCCACAGTAGTGGTGTCCCTTACACAATGCCCCCAGCAGTGGTGCCCCCTATGCAGTCCCCTTAGTAGTAGGGTCCACTATGCAGTGCCCCCAGTATAATGCCCCCCAGTAGTATGCCCCCCATTAGCAGGCCCCCCCAGTAATATGCCCCCCATTAGCATGCCACCCAGTAGTATGCCCCCCATTAGCATGCCACCCAGTAGTATGCCCCCCCAGTAGTATGCCCCCCCAGTAGTATGGCCCCCCCAGTAGTAGGCTGCCCCAGTAGCAGGCCCCCCCCAGTAGTAGGCTGCCCCAGTAGTAGCCCCCCTGTAGTATGGGCCCCCCCTGTAGTATGGCCCCCCCTGTAGTAGGCTGCCCCAGTAGCAGCCCCCCCCAGTAGTAGTAATCCCCCCCAGTAGTATGGCCCCCCCAGTAGCAGGCCCCTCAGTAGTATAGCCCCCCCAGTAGCAGACCCCCCCAGTAGTATAGCCCCCCCCAGTAGCAGGCCCCTCTGTAGTATGGCCCCCCCAGTAGCAGACCCCCCCAGTAGTATAGCCCCCCCAGTAGTGCAGACCCCCCCCAGTAGTATGGCCCCCCCGCACCCCCAGTAGCAGACCCCCCCCCAGTAGCGCCCCCGGCCCTTGCACAAATAAAAAAATAAAAAATAAAAACTTACCTGTATCCCCGCTCCCGCGCCGTCCGCTCTGTCACACGCTGAGGAGGGAGCCGGAAGACGGAGCTCATGTGTGAGCTCCAGCCAGCTCCCTCCGTGCAGCAGCCAATGAGAGTCTGTGTGACTCTCATTGGCTGCTGTAACAAACACACAGCTGCCGCTGGCGGCTGTGTGTCTGTGTCTGTGTAGGGCAGAGCGCTATCACTGCGCTCTGCCCTACACGCGAGGAGACCTGATGTCGGATTCTCTAGTGAGAATCCGACATCAGGCGGCCGCCGTTCAGCCCCGAACGGGGATCCGAGTCAGGCGGTGAACACCCGAAAAGGGTTCGGGTGGACTCGGATCCCCAATGTTCAGAGCGGTTCGGATTCCACAGAATCCAAACCGCTCATCTCTAATATATATATATATATATATACAGTGGCAGTATCACCAGAGAGGGCACTGATGAGCAGCGGAGTCAGTGTGGAACTGGAGGGATCCACCCACACACAGAACAGAATAGGTGTGTGTTCAGGACTAATGACTGCCCTTTGCACAGAGCCCAAGTGGAGCTGGAGCAGTCAGATAGTCCAGGGGGACTGCAGTCAAAGTGAAATAGGCCGGGTGGCCAGGGACAGATCTGAAGGATGCAGGGAGATCCCTAAAACCTCTGACAAGAACCTTGTGGAGCTGTGGCAGCCAACTAAGCCAGGCCAGAGCCTGTGTTACCCTGCAGGAAGCAGGGCTGAGACTGAAATTGTGAGTGGGCAAGAAGGCCAGTCCAGATCTGCATGTGGCAGAGGGGAGCTACAAAGATTTGGACACTTCATGTGAGAAAGACTTTGCCTTTACAGATTAGCTGTGTTCTGGTAGTAAGGGTTTTGTCAGGATGTGGCCTGGGATCGGCCGCTACTCATCTCCACGCCAGCATCCTTGGGCTTAGGTGTTCAGTCACTGGGAGTGGAGGTGAGTGGTGTCTAAGTATTCTCCCTGGGGTCTGCTAGGGCTTTCATGCATGCATCCTGGTTTCCAGGGTGCTGGGCATGGGCGCAGCCATGTTGGTCCATATCGCCTGACTAGTCTCTCGCAATGATAGTTCTGTGGTCACTCAGCTGATCCTCTGATCCAATGACCAGCTACCCAGAGGTATTTAAGTCTGACTCCAGGAACAGGAAACTGCTGTTCAACTTTGCTGTTCCAGTGACTGTGACTCTCACCAGTGTTGCTCTGTGTTATTCCCTGCAGAGTGTTGCTTCAGCCTATTCACAGTTTTCCAGGGTTACCTGTATTAGCTTCCATGCTAATTCTTAGTCTGAGACTTTAGACTCTCTCAGAATGCCAGTGTTATATGTTATTTTTCCTGTGTGTCTTGTAGTGTGCTGCTAGCTCTACTGCAGCTTCCCTGTGTCAGGTGAGGTGTCAGGTTTCCTGCTATTTTCTAAATAGCTCTCAGCTGGATCTATAGCAATCCAGAGTACATGCCTGTGTCCACTTCTCTCTGTGTCTCTCTGTGCAAATCAGCACCTGAATCTGTTGCAGTTCCCAGTACATTTCCTTGTGTTCTCAAGCAAGCCTGCAACTAGGATCTGTACATTCTCAAGTTCATTTCCAGTGTTCAAGTATTCCATTCATCACCAGTGTTCAAGTATTCCATTCATCACCAGTGTTCAAGTATTCCATTCATCACCAGTGTTCAGGTATTAGTATTAGAAAGATTTTTTCAGCAAAAAGGTTGATGGTGTTTATAATTAGATACCTTTTAAGGTATCCAGTACCTTTGACCCTCCATCTACGAATGCAACCATTGAGACCTTTTATGCAATTGGTCAAATAAGATACTTTACCACACATACGCAAGGCCAGGGTCCATCATTCTAATTTATCTACAAGTGAGTCTGCAGCTGTGAAATCCCTTCATGTCGATACCAATATAGTAATCCACCCCACCGATAAGGGCAGGGTATTGTTGTTTTAAATCATTTAGACTATGTAAATGAAGTGTTGAGACAGCTCTCTGAACCTGGTTGTTATAAGAAACTTAAATTTGACCACACAGATAGCTATAAAAAGATAGATATGATTATCCAACTTGGGCTATCTTATGGCTGGTTGGATGAGCAGATGGCTAAATTCCTCATGAAGGACTGTCCCAGAATTCCGTTGCTGTACATATTACCTAAGATCCACAAGCAATTGGTCCAGCTGCCAGAGAAACCCATTAGTTCATAAATGGGGTCTCTCAGCCAGCCATTGTCTCAATTTGTAGATTACTATCTGCAACCTTTATTTAAGATATGTCTGATTTTTTAAAGAAACTTTACAATGTTGGTTCACCACCAGCTGGATGTATGCTGTGACACTAGATGTCACCAGTTTATACACCAGCATTACTAATGATGAGGGAATATAGGCTGTTAGGAGTGCTATTGCCACCAGTCCATGGTATATAGGTCCACCAATTGAATTTTTATTACTGTTGATTAATGTTATCCTACACAAACATTATTTCTTATTTGATCATTCTTTTTATTTGCAGTTAATCGGCACGGCAATGGGGTCAAACATAGCCCCATCATATGCTAATTTATTTATGTATGAGTTTGAAAAGGTTCACAATATGGTGGATCATGATTTATCTAAGTTTATTCTTTTTTTATGTGCGATTTATTGATGATTTATTTTTTCTGTGGACTGATGAAGAATTGGCCTTAATTGAATTTGTTCAATGGCTTAATGGTAAGCTAGGATCGATCAAATTTACGTACAGAGTGTCACTAAGATTGAATTTGTTGATGTGTCTGTGGGGATTGGAGATGGAGTTTTTAGTACTGAATTGTATAAAATCCCCACAGATGAAAATATATTGCTTTAAGCATAAAACTTTCATCCCAGGCCCTTGAAGAAAGGGCTACCGTTTTCCCAACTCATCAGGGTGGCGCGGATAACATCCGACACTGAAAAATTGCCAGGGGCATTGGAAAAGAATGGGACAATGTTTTATTGAATGTGGCTAGAATCCCGGGGAAGTCTGAGGAGCTATTGAATGATGTTTGAGGTGCAATCGTGATGAGTTTTTGAAGCCACGTGACCGTGATGATTATATTGAACATCTAGTATATGCCAGCACTTTTTCTATTACTTCTGGAGTGGTCAGGAATGCCATTTTGAGATACTGGCATATTATACAGACTGATCCCAATATGAGTAAATATTGCAAACATACATTGTTGTTCTGCTATAAACGAGGTCAGAACTTGAAAGAGAGTTACATACTCAGATATTAGTCCAAGAGTGGCTTCGAACTGTAATTGATTGAGCCTACAGTCCGGCGCGTTTCAATGTGAGAGTTGTGTTAACTTGCTATGAATTCCAGTGACCACTCCTAGTAAGCCATCTAGAACTCAGGCTACAAGGTTTTCCACCACTTACAACCATCTGTTGCTCCCTTAGAGATCAATTGCTCACTGGTACTTAGGCAGCCGCCTGGACTTACTGCTCAGAGTAGTAGCCCTTTACAAGGGTGTCGGCTGGAATCCTGTGATGAGGGAAAGAGTTTTGTACAGGAAGAATTAATGGTGTAGTTTAGAGAGGTGCAGCTTGTGTGCCGATGGGGTGGCCAATGTGCTGATGATGCAGCAATTGTGCCGATGGTGTGGCAAAAGCTGATGGTAAAAAGCTGATTATGAGTGCTGCAGCTTTGAGAGCCAATGGTGCGGCAAATATGCCAATGGTGCAGCAATAGCTGATGGTAGACAGTTAACAGTAGATGCTGAGGCTTTGGGAGCCAATGGTGTGGCAAATGTGCTGATGATGCAGCAAATGTGCCAATGGTTTGGCAAAAGCTGGTGGTAGAGTCAGTAGTAGGTGCTGTGGCTTTGAGAGCTGATGGCAGCATGGTTGTATTGGTGCGGCTAGGAAACCGTAGAAGAAGATGTAGAGCTGGGTACAGCACAGAAGCTGCTGGTGTGGCTAAGGTACCAAAGGTGCAGCAAGAGCTGATGGTAGAGGAGTAGGTAGTGGGTGCTGTGGCTTTGAGAGCCGATGGCAGGACGGTGGTATACGTGCGGCTAGGAAGCCGTAGGAATGCTGGAGAGCTGGAGATAGCACGGAAGCCACTACAGGAAAACCAAAATCTTCACCACGAGCAGGAACAAAACGCTGACCATGCAGCCGAGCTGAGGGAACCCACAGATACGCTATAGTTGGCGAGGCAGCAAAAGTCCAGTGTGTTAAAATAAGAATACCATCCAATCATGCTGTGCCATGGATAGCATGTCACTTCTTGAGGTGTGCCGATCGCCTAGCAACCGACGGCACTGGAACAATAGCATCAGTAAGAGGTAAACTGCTAGCAGAAAGCAAGTCGTGACCATGACTTGTAACAGTACCCCCTCCCCTTGACGTGGGGTTGAAGAACCCCCAGAACTTGGTTTGTCCTGGAAATCTCGGAAGAATTTCTTCTCAACCTGGGAGCATACAGAGCAGTTTCAGGAACCCAGGAGCGTTCTTCCGGACAATTGCCCTTCCAGTGGACCAGGAACTGCAAACAACCCCTGGAAATTCTAGAGTTCAAGATCTTCTCCACTACAAACTCATGTTGACCCTGGACCACAACTGAAGCAGCCCTGGATGAGAACCTTGGTTTGAACTTGGCTGAACAGAAGACCAGCTTGAGCAAGGAACAGTATTGTTGATACGGAGAGAGTTGGGTAATTGAAGTTTGAAGGCTACCAGGTTCACCTGTGAAATGATACAAAACGGACCAATGAACCTAGGACCCAACTTCTGCATAGGTTGGCGAAGTTTAATGTTTTTGGTGGAGAGCCAAACCAAGTCGCCTTTCTTAAATCCACATGACCTCTGATGCTTGTCAGCAGAATTTTTGGAGTGGAGAGATACATTGAGAAGGCTTTGATGAACCTTACTGCAAATATAACGGAGCTGAGAGACAGAAGGTGCAGCTGGTGAACTGAAGTCGAAAGAGTTTGCCCTCAGATGTTGCCCTGTGGCACAAAAGAATGGGGATACCAAAGATGCAGAATGGTATGAATTGTTAAAGGTGAACTCAGCAAGCGGTAGATGGGATACCCAGTCATTATGACACTTGGAGATGTAACAGCATAGATATTGCTCCATACACTGGTTAACATGCTCAGTTTGTCCATTGGACAGAAGAAAGGCTAAGGTCAGTGCCCAAGAAAGCAAATAAAGTTCTCCAGAACTGTGCCACAAATTGTGTTCCTCGATCCGACACGATATCCATTGGTAAGCCATGTAAACAAAAGATATGTTGGAGAAACAGGCCAGAGAGTTCTTTGGCAGAAGGGAGCTTTGGGAATGGTATGAAGTGCACCATTTTACTAAAAAAGTCCACCACCATCCAGATCACGGAACATCGAGCAGACATTGGAAGGTCGATGATAAAATCCATGGCGATGTGAGTCCAGGGTCTCCTAGGTATGGAAAGAGGAAGTAACAGACCAGAATGAGCTGTCCGAGGTGTCTTATTCTGGGCACAGACCTCACATGCCAGGACAAACTGACGCACATCCTTGGTCAATGAAGGCCACCAAACAGAGCGGGAGAGCAACTCTAAAGTCTTTCTGATGCCTGGGTGTCCAAAAGCTCGACAAGCGTGAAAATCCAGTAGGACTGATCTTCTAAATTTTTCTGGAATGAACAGAAGACCAGATGGCTTATCAGGAGGTGACTCTGATTGACAGGCCCGAATGAGATCAGCCAGATTTCAGGTGATGGCACAATGGAAGAAGTCCAGAATGATGACCTTGTCTGCCCTGGAGACCTATTGTATAGGTTAAAAGTTCCCGGATAGGGCATCAGCCTTGATGTTCTTTGAACCAGGATGGAAGGAGATGAGAAAGTTGAACCGGATAAAAAATAATGCCCAACATGCTTGCCGTGAGTTCAACCTGTTTGCAGACTGAATGTAAGACAGGTTCTTGTGTTCAGTAAGAACCGTGATCCAATCATTCGCCCCCTCTAACCAGTGTCTCCAGTCCTCGAATGCCCATTTAATTGCCAACAACTCCCGATTTCCCACATCATAGTTGTGCTCCGCTGAGGTGAATTTGCGAGAGAAAGAGGCACAAGGGTGCTATTTATTATCAGCAAGATCCTTCTGAGACAGAATGGCTCCAGCTCCAACCTTCCGAGGCATCCACTTTAAGGATGAACGAAAGTTCTGGATCAGGATGCCGAAGCACTGGGGCCTGAGTGAATGCGAGCTTAAGAGCTGCAAAAGCCAGGATTGCTCTGGCTGACCAATTAAAAGGTGTCTGCTCCTTTTTTGGTCAATTCAACAATAGACGCAATGATGGTGGAAAAAGATCTGAAGAATCTGCGTTAATATTTGGAGAAACTGAGAAATCGCTGGATCTCTTTGAGGGAAGACGGCTGGACCCACTTTTGAATAGCCTCCACTTTACATGGATCCATGGAGAATCCTTGGGAAGAGATTACATAGCCAAGGAAGGAAATCTTGGTGACATCAAAATTCCACTTCTTCAGCTTAGCGTAGAGGTGGTTTTCCCATAGTTTCTGAAGAACTAGGTGTACATGCTGATGATGTTTGTCCAGCGACTGGGAGAAAACGAGTATGTTATTCAGACACACGACAACAAATATCCTTAGGAATTCCCGAAGGACATCATTGATGAGATCCTGGAAGACTGCCGGAACATTGGAGAGGCCGAACGGCATGACCAGGTACTCATAATGTCCAGAATGGGTACTAAAGGCCGTCTTCCACTCATCTCCACTTCTGATGCGGATGAGGTTGTATGATCCTCTTAGGTCAATCTTTTAAAATATGTGGGCCTGGCACAGCTGATCAAAAAGTACCGAGATGAGAGGCAGTGGGTAGGAGATTTTAGTGGTGATATTGTTTAAACCCCTGTAATTAATACAGGGAAGGAGAATCCGTCCTTCTTCTCCACAAAGAAGAAGCCCGCTCCCACTGGTGACTTAGAGGGGTGGATAAATCCTTTGACCAAGACATCCTCAATGTAATCCCTCATGGCTTTATCCTCTGTAACAGAAAGGGAATACAACCGTCCTTTGGCTAATTTGGCACCCGGTATTAAATTGATGGCACAGTCGTAAGCCCGGTGTGGAGGGAGGACATCTTCCAGCTGCTTGGAAAAACATCAGTGAAATCTCGGTACTGAAGTGGGATGGCTGGAGGAACCTCGGCAGCTGCAGGTTGAACTGTCCAAACAGGGAGTGCTAGACATAAGGTCTGAAAGGCATGGCTCCATTTTATGATTTCCCCAGAGGACTAATCTACTATGGGGTTATGATCCCTGAGCCAGGGGAGACCAAGAACAACATGGGCCAAGGGAAAATGGAGGAGATAGAAAGACATGGTCTCTGAATGCAAAATTCTGACTGACAAATGGAGAGGAGGCGTTTTAAACTTAATATGACCTGATGAAATCAATCCTCCATCCAGTACACAGATTGGGATTTTCTGATCCAAATAGATAGCTGGTACACCCAGTGTGCAGAAGAAAAGGATATCCATGAAGTTGCCAGCCGCCCCACTATGCAAAAATGCCATACTAGTCAGAGTGGAGTTAGCAAGTTGAATGGCTGTTGGAACTAGCACTGAGTTTTTGAAAGAAATGGGAGCCAGGCCTAGGTGCAATTCCTCCTGAACACCTAGGCCTTGTCTTTTTGAGTGGACAATTATTCACGTTATGCCCCTTGTCTCCGCAACACATACAGATACCATCTTCTGCGTCTCTCTTTGGGTGATAGGTGAGATGCACCAATCTGCATAGGCTCTTCTGTATCCAAAGGTGGAACACAACTGAGAGAACAAGGTGACCTGGTGGGAAGGTTCTGTTCTCGTCCTCATTGCTGTAGATGCCTGTCAATCCTAATGGCCTGCTACATGGGATCATCCAAGGACTCAGAAGGAGAATGCTGAACAAGAATATCCTTGATGGCCTCAGAAAGACCGAGACGGTATTGGCTGCGTAGAACCGGATCATTCCAACCCGAGTCAGTTGCCCATCTGCGGAATTCTGAGGAGCAATCTTCTGCCGCCTTCTGACCCTGTTTATAGGAACGTAATTTGGACTCGGCCAGAGCAGTTTGGTCTGGGTCATCATACAATAGGCCCAAGGCTGTGAAAAAGGCATCAACGGTCTGTAGTGCAGCATGGGTCGAGGGCAATCCGAAGGCCCAAGTCTGTGGATCCCCCTGAAGGAGAGAGATTACCAGTCCCACTCGTTGCAAATGCATCCCTGAAGAGACTGGACAAAGCCTAAAGTAAAGTTTGCAACTTTCGCGGAAGTTTCAAAACTGTCGGTGAACCCCAGAAAACCGATCCGACAGGTTCATTTTCGGTTCTTGGAGAGGAACTGGTAGAATAGTAGAACGCACTCTTCAACACATAAGGAAAGCTCCTGGACCTCATGGTTGACAACTTGAATTTGAGCTGGAAGTACCTGGGCAGGGTTTTGCACCTGTTCCATGTTAGCCAAAGCTATCAGTCTGATATACTCTCTTACACTTCTTATTTTGGGCCGACTATAATGTTATAAATTCCAGCGAACACTCCTAGTAAGCCATCTAGAACTCAGGCTATGAGGTTGTACTTAGGCGGCCGCCTGGACTTACTGCTCAGAGTAGTAGCAGCTTACAGGGTTGTCGGCTGGAATCCTGTAATGAGGGAAAGAGTCTAGTACAGGAAGAATTAATGGTGTAGTTTAGAGAGGTGAGGCTTGTGTGCCGATGGGGTGGCCAATGTGCCGATAATGCGGCAAATATGCGGTGGTGCAGCAAGAGCAGATGGTAGGAAGTTTATAATGAGTGCTGTGGCTTTGAGAGCCGATGGTGTGCCAATTGTGGTGATGGTGCGGCAATAGCCGATGGTAGACAGTTAATAGTAGATGCTGCGGTTTTGGGAACCGATGGTGCAGCAAACATGCAGATGATGCAGCAAATGTGCCGATGGTGTGGCTTGTGTGCCGATGGTGCAGCAGTAGCTGATGGTAGACAGTTAAATGTGCTGATGCTGTGGCTTGGGAGCCGGTGGTGAAGCAAATGTGCTGATGATGCACCAAAAGTGCAGATGGTGCCGCAATAGCCAATGGTAGACAGGGCCTGATTCAGACCCGCTCGTGAGCGCTGAGCGCTCGCAAGCGGGTCAATGTTGGCCAAGTGAGCATGCGCACGAGGGAGCCGGCTCCGTCGTGCGCATGCGCGAGACCCGCATAGCGACGGGCAAGCCGTCGCTATGGGTCTCGCTACAAAGGGGGCGTGCTGTCGATGTTGAGTGACAGCATGCCCCCTTTGGTGGGCGTGCTGGGGGCGCTGCTGCCCAGACGGAGGCATTCCCATGGAAACGCCTACTATCAGGGGCCGGCCCCACTGACATCACAAATGATGTCAGTGGAAGTGCTTTTGGCTCTGATAGAGGCCGCTCTAATAAAAGAGAGGGAGGGCGCTCTGAAAGAGCATCCGGCTCTGAATCAGGCCCACAGTTAACAGTAGATGCTGTGGCTTTGGGAGCCAATGGTGTGGCAAATGTGCCGATGATGCGGCAAATGTGCCAATGCTGTGGCTTGTGTGCCAATGGTGCGGCAAAAACCGATGGTAGACAGTAGGTAGTAGATGCTTTGGCTTTGAGAGCCGATGGCAGCACGGTTGTAGTGAAGCGGCTAGGAAGCCGTAGGAGAAACTGGAGAGCCGGGGACAGCATGGAGGCTGCTGGTGTGGCTAAGGTGTAAATGGTGCGGCAAAAGCCGCTAGAGTCTAGATAGTGCTGTGGCTTTGAGAACTTATGGCAGCACGGTAGTATTGGTGCGGCTAGGAAGCCGTAGAAGAAGCTGGAGAGCCGGGGACAACATGGAAGCTGCTGGTGCGGCTAAGGTGCCAAAGGTGTGGCAACAGCCGATGGTAGAGGAGTAGGTAGTTGGTGCTGCGGCTTTCAGAGCCAGTGGCAGCATGGTGGTATAGGTGCCGGAGCCGGAGAGAGCACGGAAGCCACTACGGGAAAACCAAAATCTTCACCACGAGGAGGAACAGAATGCTTACCATGGAACAGAATGCTTACCATGCAGCCGGTCCAAGGGAACCCACAGATACACTATAGTCGGCAAAAGTCCAGTGTGTTGAAATAAGAATACCAACCAACGGCGCTGGAACAATAGTGTCAGTAAGAGGGGTGCCGAGAGGGGGGGGAGCGGGTACTAATTACCCAGGCCCGGGCTTGCTGGAGGGGCCCGGCGGGGACCCAGGTCCGGTACCGCTCCCCCCCTCTTACATCACCGTGGCTCAGCACACGCTGTCCCCCTCACGGCGCTGCAAAACTTTTTTTTACCGCTTCCCGCGATTAGACCTTGCCCCTTTTTTACCAGGGCCAGGCGCGGCTCTTGGCGGGCCTGAGTAAGAGGTAAACTGCTAGCAGAAAACAAGTCGTGAACGCGACTTTTAACATAACTGCAGATTCATGCAAACTGGAAAGATCTTCGTGCATTCCACAGGTGTAAAATACCAGCTACATCACAGAATGACCTGTGAGTCTAAATTTGTGACGTACGTCATTATGTGCCCATGCAAAAAATTATACGTATGTTCAAAGAAAGGATCGCGATGCACCGCTCATTGATTAAAAAAGCCAATATGGGACTTGAGGATAATACCCCACCGTTTGCGAGACATTTTGACAAAAAGAGCCAAACCATAAAATATTATTTGTTTATTCCGCTGGATCATGTACCTCCCTTGAGCCAAGGGGGAAGGGGGTGATAGGAATAAAATATTACTCAGACAAGAGTGCCTTTGGATCAATTAAAAACACTGGTGCCCGATGGACTGAGAATGATCTTTTTCATCTTACTTATAATGTACTGATAATGTGATTGCACTTGACGACCCTTAGCCCCATATGTATATAATATTTGATGTGTGGGCACTTCTCTATTTGTCTGATATCAAAATCCATACATATATGTTATCTTTGTCAATATAGTTTTGAATTATGTATTATGTTTACAATAGATTTGACTGTTCCAATTATGGAGACCCTTTTGCTGTTTTTTGGTTTGAACGGGGGTTCTAGGGTGTGGATACAGTCAATGACATTACATGTTCTAATGGTCACCCATATCCTATTATATACTGTTGTGTTATGAAAGTAAAAAACTCCTTTGAATTTGGGTAGTTTGAATCATAGATGAGTCTGTGACCATTATATATTGTTCTGTGTTATGTTTTTATGTCTTTTGTATGTTCTTTGTAGGTATTTATAACATATATGACTGTCACTATGTGGGCCGTGTGCGTCGTTCTCCGGACTGTTGTGGAAACCACTTGGTGACGCGGGAGCTATGGACGTGCCGCCGGCGTCACTTCCGGTGGATGCTGTCACTCAGGACCCGCGATCTCTGATGCTGATGTGAGTGGTCTGACGGTGCGGCGGATGCAGGTGGCCTCCATGTGCCAGACAGGTGAGCACTTTTAGTTGGATTAGAATATGTATATAAGGGCTGCACATATTGCTTTTCCCCTGATGACGGTTGATAACAAAACGGCTGTTGGGAACATGCGCTGGGAATGAGGATTTACCCCAGTAATGGCTATTCAGAATACTATGTAAAGTATGATCTGCTGAAAGTCTCTAATATGCTGGTGGAAAAAGTGCTGCTTTAAAGAAATCATTTATGGAGATTAAAAGTTGGTGGTATTTTGGATATAGTGTGCTGGTCTTATCTATGCCTGAGCCCCTAGTGGAACCTCTTGGATGGATTATTTTGTATCTAAATGATGACCCTGCACCGATTTAACTACATCTGGTGTAATGTTGTTTTTTCATGAAGATATATATATATATATGCAGCAAATCGGCGGCACTCCAGTGTAAATATCACGCTAAGGCAGGAAATAACATCAACGTTTCGATGCTTTATTGCATCGTTTTCAAGATACAAAACACAAACAAAAATGCACTTACTTTTATACCCGTCACCACACCTTGTGCACTGCTGCAGCTTCTGGGTCCAGCCAGCAGACGCCCACATGTCATGTCACAGGCACGACCCATCGACGTAGTAACCATAGTGATGCACTAAAAACAAGTAAATAGCAGCGTATTGGCAATTGGAAAACATGGACTGTCATCAATTTCTTATACAAATAACAGTATATTACTGATCAATCACAAAAATATCATTTAATTAACCAAACATAGGGCCTCATTTACTAACGAGTTTTATCACCAAAACGAGTGATAAATGTCACTGTGTTTGATAAATGGTGCTCCAGCCAATCAGCTCCCAACCGTCAACTGTTAGAAAAATCACAATTGGGAGCTGATTGGCTGGAGCACCATTTATCATACACAGTGAAATGTATCACTTGTTTTGGTGATAAAACTCATTAGTAAATGGGGGCCATAGTATCAAAAAGGGTACTTCCTCATCTTTGCGGCCCCCAGCTGGAGGCCACTAGTTACGGTACTTGTGGCCTCCTGCTGGAGGCGCTGGTTACGCTACTTACGTATCTTCACTGACTAGTGAAGATACGTCATATGCGGGGTCGAGTGTGTTCGGCTGGTCATATGCGGCGAGTGTTCGGTGGGTCCGGTTGGATTATTTTGGCTGGCATTTCATTTTCCCATGGATTAAAAGCCTTTTAAGCTTGTAAAGAAAGGTAAGTCTGACTTGTATTATTGCCTGTTGATTTTTAATGTGATTTGGTGATGTGATGTGAATTGTGATTATTGCTTGTTGATTTTTAATGTGATTTGGTGATGTGATGTCAATTGTGATTATTGCTTGTTGATTTTTAATGTGATGTGATGACTTACCTTTTAAGAGAGCGGTGGCCAGATGTCAGTGATGGCTTGTAATATGGCATCAAAAGGGTTTTCTGCTCCCAAAGTCTTCCGCCACATGAATTCTGCTAGATAGGACTGGAGGTGGTGGCGAGCAGTGCCTCTTTGTTTTTTATTTCCCTATTTAGCAGAGCCCCACATTCTTTCCACATTTTGTGTATGTGCACCCGTTGTGGGACCTATGAAATTATATTTGTGGTTCACAGTTGCATGGCTGTAACCTGCTTTTTCAAGGTCCTCTGTTTTATAGGCACGCCAGCAGCCCGAATAAATGTTAGATCCCTCTTCAATGTGTTCCACAATACTTGCCATCAGTGTGCCAGCTTCTCTATTGGGGACCTGAACCAGAAAGCACTCTCCATTTTCCCTGCGTACCCCTCTGAAGATCCATTGTTGGGGCAAAACCCTGCCAGCGTTCCTTTTCCTTCTTTCAAATAGACTTTCATCTATTTCCACAATTTTGCCAGGACCGCCTATTCGTTTTTTCGGTTGACGCATGAGATGTAATGAGCAGAACTTATTCCAGTTTATGGTGGTATTTTCGCTCATGTTAAGCTGTTTCTTGTACCACTTGATGGACGTCAGCTCCTCTGCCCAACAGTTCACAAATCGCATGGCAGTTAAAAATGGTACCCTGGAACCATTAAACCATTTGTCAAACCTGACACTGGTTTTCTTCTTACAACTTTTGACGTTACACTGCCAAACGTTTTCCCTCACATACAACTTAATTTCGTGGCCATTTGCACATTTTCTGTTTCGAGGTAAAATGCCTCTTTCTTGAAAGAAAGCAAGCAATGGCATCTTCCTCAGTATGTGGCAAATTAAAAATTGTCATCATTTTGGGTTACTTTTTAACACAAACAACGCGGGGGGGGGCGATTAAATTTTTACCCACATAAAATACATGGAGGACAGAACAGGTATATCGGCAGCGGTGGAAATACAGTAGCAGTAGTAAATTTTTTAAGAAAGTTACACAAGTTAAGTACCTTACTGTCACAATCATGGGATTTTGAGACTGTGTTCCCGGGCTGGGCCTTGGATCAGTATTAGTCAGCACGGGGACTCGCTGGAGGAGACTAGGCTTGATAAAGTTTCTCCGCATGAGAGGGTGCAGAAGACTGTTAGAGGTTTGAAGTAATGCGGAAGGAGCTTGGTGCGGCTAAGGAGCCGTGTAGAGATGTAGATAGCGTGAAAGCTACTTGGAGCGGCTGAGTAGCCGTAAGGTGACGGTGGTAGCTCAGACGCTACTCGGAGCGGCTGGGTAGCCGTAAGGTGACGGTGGTAGCTCGGACGCTACTTGGAGCGGCTGGGTAGCCGTAAGGGGACAGTGGTAGCTCAGATGCTACTTGGAGCGGCTGGGTAGCCGTAAGGTGAATACTAAGCTAGATAGCAGTAATACCTATGGAGCACAGTGGGAAGGCTCACTTAGTAAACTAAGAAACTATTTGCACTGGCAACTTGTGTCAGCATTGGGGAACCTTTTATACTGGACGCTGGGAGCTGATAGGCTGAGAGAGGAGAAGATTCCTCATTGGTGGTAATGGAGTCACATGGGCAATCCAAGATGGCCGCACCCATGGACCGTAGGGCAGCGCTTCAGCGGGGACCAGCGATCAGCAGGAGCTGACGTGGAGACAGGACAGGAGCGGGACCCGTTAGAAGAGAACAGCGGGACCCGCCTAGAGAGAGGAGGAAGCAGCGCACAGCGTGGGAGTCGGAAGACACCGCGGGTCAGTGCCCGCAAAGGTAAGCAACTGGGTCTGATCCTGGGGTCTCTGGTGCGGCGTGTGACACTTACGTAGTGGATAAGTAAGTTATGTAGTGGGGCCCCAAAGATGAGGAAGTACCTCAAAAAGTTATCACAAGCTATTAATAATCCCATATACATAGGGGACACTAGACCAATCAGAATACCAGCAGCACAGTCCATTGTTCATGTATAATATAACAACCGACATATGTCAAAATCAATGTAGTCACCCCCACTATACTCCCGGACAGACATCCGTAGAGAGAGAGGTGACTACAATACATATATATTAGACAGAACATCATATAACTAAACCCTAGCAGACCCATATATGAATTCTACATGACTCTGGATTTGTATAATTGGCAGTTCCATCCTGAAGGTCTGAGTGTGTGTATATATAAATATATATATATATATATATATATATATACACACATATACTCTGTGTGTGTATATAATATATATATTTGGTAAGAGGCAGGACTCTATAAGTCATATATGAGGCGGTGCAGGGTCCAGAGTTTTGGTAATAGGCATGCTCACTCTTTCCATAAAAAAGCAAAAGACCAACACTCATATTTGGTAGATGTGCCATCAGACTGTTTTACAGACATAAGTTGGTCCCCAGGGGAAGTACAATACATACACAACTATTTTTTTTTACATTCGGATCCCACTTCCTCAACAACCAACAGAATGGGGTCTATCTAGCAAACTATTATTAAGAACAGCACACCATTTGGCACAGAATGGCAGAATATTACTTCCTATAGTTGGTATATTGGAAAGCCTTTCTGATTTTTTTTTTGCGATAATAATCTGAAATTTGTCTGTGTAGAACAAGATCTATTTCCATTTTGTTGAGTCTTAGTAATGTGTGATATAAATCTAGGGGGGATTCAGCTGGTACATTTAAACATTCTTCCCATTCAAAAATAACTTTTTCAGCATCTTCGTTAGTTAAACTAATTTGTCCTGTTTCAGCTACATCATCCAAAAACTTTACATTTGTTTGTGACTTGGCAAAAATATAAATTAGTTAAGGATAAAAATATACACTTGATAAAGAGATTGTGAGACTGAATAGCACTGCTGGTCTTGTATCTGGAATTAGAAGCATGTGTTAGAATAAACCACTAAAGGTTATCAATAGTGAACAAAACTCCACTGCAATGATCTTCAGTTGTTAAGGAGAATAATACCCCAAACCGGATCAAACCCGGGACATACCATCTTCAGACCAGGATTGACGCCATTCATGCTGTACATGGGTGCAGTGGAACTGGCCTGATGATGCTTGGAGATATCATCTCCAAGTGCCAAGAAATCAGAAAGTCCCCGTGCTATAAATGAGATCCGGATCGGGAACCCTGGTCGGAAGACCCGGGTTACCCGTTTACACATCAGGGTTTCACGGGTCATTCCTGTGTTAAAACCTGCAAGCTACTGGCATGGCGCGACTAGAAGGACTGTTTAACGCGCAATGCTAGATGTATGTAGACACATCTGTAGCACACATGCAAAAAACATAAATATTAAGCGCTTATCTGTCCTTTAGAGGATTTCCAGATTCAGAATCACAGGACTAACGCATTTTCGTATTTTAAATAGGCTTCATCATGGGGATAGTGATTATGAGGAGAGCTATAGTTATACGAAAACTTGCCAAACATTACTGAAAACACCTGTGGCCACTAATTATGACTTTACTTCGGGCTCTATTTACTACAACCCTCATTTGTAATGCAGATTGTTTGTGATATTATCGGCTGAATTCGCATTGCGAATTCAGGCAATATCACAGGGATTTACTACAAATCCCTTGCAGGAACAGAGCTTGCGATAAAGCTCTGTCCCTGCGAATCCCCTCCGCACACTAGTCACGGTATTTTCGCAAAAGATACCGTGACAAAGTACAGACGCATGCGCCAACCGACCGTCGCTGCGCTAAGCCCCGCCTCTGGCACTAGGCCCCACCCCTGCAATCGCGGACCCCCCTCCCTCAATAGCACTTACCTGCAGTCATCGGTGCTCCGGTGATGTCTTCCATGCTTCCGGTCAGATGACATCCCATACTGCACTGGGACACAGTCACCTGATGACCGGGCCGCAGTGCACTATGGGAGACCAGCTGACCGGAAGTAAAATAACACCGGAGCCCCGACCACCGGTCCCTGGAGTCAGGTAAGTAAATTATTTTTTTTAACTTTTTTTTAGCAGAGATCAGCTTGTGGTCTGTTTAGACCACCCAGCTGATCACTGGAACCGGCTCCGGGCTCTGCTTTGCCTGTTACAGCAGAGTAGGAGCCCGGTAACCGGGGGAGACCCTGTATAACGCCTCCCTAGGTATTTTTTTCACCATTTATTTTTAGTAACTACCAGGCAGATCACATTTCCCATTACAATTATGGGAAATGTGATCTGCTTACTAAAAATAAGTGATACTTAGGGGTTGGAGTAGAATTTTACGAATTCTACTCCAATTGCCCTGTAATAACTATAGGTGATACTAAAATAATGTGAAAAGGGTGTGAAAACACCCCTTTTCACTTTATTGTAGTAAAATAATGATAATAAATAGAGCACTTCCTGTGGTATTTTAATCCACATTTAAAACGAGGTACGATGCAACATTACTAAATTGTAATATAGAAGGCTTAATAGCCTCAAGCATTAGAAATCTAAAGTACACACAAATATATATATAAAAAAAACTTATTATAAATCCTTATTTCATAAAGGTTCTGACTGTGGAACGCATGTGAAATGCATAGTTCACTTCTAAAAAATCAATGGAGGTAATTAGTTTTAGAACTCGCATGGAGTTCTACCTAATTACCGGAGGAATTCATCATTCCTCCTCTCCATAATTATCTATTTCGAAAAGCTGTCATTTTTGCGATGACAGCTTTTCAGGAAATAAATAGTTTTCCCTGCCTGCTCTAACTTACCACAGCTGGAATCTGTGCTGCACATGCGCTGTTACATCTGTAAAACCAGCGCATCCGCAGCACTACCTACAGCTGCGGTAATTTTGTGTGAAAGAAAGATATTCAGCTTTCAGCGCTTGAAAAGATCGGTTGCCATCTTGGAGTAGACAATAGGGCAAATAGCAGAGTTTTATAATAGTGAACTTCCTTCTCTATCCTCATTTTAGCATGGAGCATACAGTCTGGCGGTCATCTTGGAGTACGCAAATAAGCAGTGTGGCAGATTTTTGTGAAGCGAAATTTCCTCCTCTATCCTAAGCTTGGAATAAGTAGACCATCTTTTAACGCAGATGGATTAATGAGATGAGAATCAGCCATTCCTATATCATCAATAGTTCTGTATATGTTGCTAGGCAACAAAAGTGACAATGGGTTAGTAAATAGAAGATATTACAGTATTCAGGTAAGTACCAATTCAAAACATAGTTCAGGGTAAAGTGCTAGTGCATATAAGTGTGCTTATTAGTTATCTTCTATATAAAATAAATTTTGTTTCTTTCTTTGTCCGGTTATGCATTCGGACACCCCTGCACCGATTGGGATGAAACTAACACAAGGTGGTTCAGTTGGATCCTGGCCAGGTTTTAGGGGAGTAAGGATCCCAGTCGGACCTCCCGTTGGTGTAGGCTGGGCAGAACTTTGACCCAAGGAGCCTTTTCTTAACGTACACTGTATGGATTTGGACGAAAACTTCACAGAGTGGTAACACTGGATCCCAGAAGACAGACTAGCGGGTTGAGATCCCGGTCGGACCTCCCGTTGATGTACGCTGGGCAGAACTTTGCCCCAGGGATGCTGGACCTTCCACTGGATGGATTTGGATGAAAACTTCACAGACGGTGGCAAATGGTCTGGGATGCCTAATGGAGTGGTTGGGGTCCCGGTCGGACCTCACAGCAGAGTGTGTCGGGCAGAACTTTGACCCAGGGAGCCTGTTCTGGGCCTTCCACTGGATGGATTTGGACAAAATCACATAATAAAACTTAATAACTTGAAGATTTAAACCCGGGCAATGCTGGCTACTTCAGCTAGTAAGAATATATTTAAGACCCATAACCGTAGTCTTAAAACCTAGATATATAAGACAACCTGGATATATACACAGGGGAAATAAAGCAAATAAAGAGTGACAATATATTTATGGTACAATCATTAAATACTTTTTGAAGGATTAAAGTACATTATAGGTAAAACAATGTAGTGTTAAATATGTGTTTGTATTTTATAGAAATGGTGCTATCTTGTAGCTTTTCTTGCATCGTGTTGGAAACATAATTTGAAGTTGGAAGATCCAGTACATTTCTCTCTGGAGACCTTGGCCCTGATTTAGACCCACTCGCAAGTGGGCGTACGCACGTTCGGCGTACGTAAAAAAATATTTAAATTCAAGCACTCGCTCGTATTTTCCTACGCAGCTAAAAATCCGCCCCAAACTCTGGCGACCCCTCCTCTGACTAACGAGCATGCCAAATAGCGAGCGTACATCCCCGAAATGGCTTGAAGGGAACGCACGCACAAGTACAAACCGGAAGTGGGACTGTCAGATTCCGATTACCTGCTCGTTTTTTCGGCCTACCTCCCTCAATCGTATCATGCCAATCAATGTATCAATTAGCTTAATTGTTGTTTTTTTTTCAACACAATGCAATAAACTTTAATCTTGTCCGTGTTTGTATTTGCTCGCAGAATACGTACGGCTGAAACCTTCGCTTTTATTGGTCAAAAGACATGTTAGCCCCAATTAAACAATTGTTCTATTTGTTTGTCTCCCCACAAGTTTTCTGTGGTTCATTTCTTTATTTAAATTTGCTTACGCATGTCACTGCATCAAGCCTATCATAACTATCAAGAGATTTGTGGCCCTGTCGAACACATGACTCATACACTAACCAATAGAATTTGTCCTGTTAATTTTCCAAATACATTAGCCAATCAAATTTTTTTGTGGTGCTTTATTAAAACTATTTTGACAAAAAAACACCATTGCCATCATGAGATCCGCCGCATTCACCAGGCGCGAACTGCTGGTGCTGACGGAGGTGATGGACAGGAGGATCACCAGTCAGCCTCCACCCATCTCCAAAAGGCGCAAGCGTTCCGCATATGCGGAGGTACGTTGACGCCTGCGCTCCTTCGGCTCACGCCGACATATTGGCCAGCTGGAGCGCAGGTGGTCGGACCTGCACCGGCGGACGCCCCCCCGCTTGCTGGCATGCTTTCGCATGCAGATTGCGGAAAGTAAGTGTTCTGGACTGTGGTTTTCAAGTTTATCTTGTGGGCCCTAACTGCGTGTGCATGTTTTCATGTCTGTCCTATTGAGTCATTGTAGTCATATCTGCGTGTGCATGTTTTCATGTCTGTCCTATTGAGTCATTGTAGTCATATCTGCATGTGCGTGTTTTCATGTCTGTCCTATTGAGTCATTGTAGTGATATCTGCATGTGCATGTTTTCATGTCTGTCCTATTGTGTTTTTTTTTTTTTGGTTTCCTGTTGAAACTAACCACAATTTTTTTGTCATTTTTTAGGGGCACAGCAAACACTACGGCGGCATCGCCACACAAGACGCCGGTCCCGGCCCCTCTCTCCAACCCCCAATTCCTCTATTACCCCCTCCTCCCCAGACCCTGTGGCCGAAATTTCAGGCCTACTTCCCCTCCAGCCCAATTCCCCCTCTCCTCCATCCGTCCCTCCTCCAAATACCCCCTCCCAGGATCCCGAAAACACCTTGCCCCTCGGGTTGGGGAATGTAGCCACCTCCGAGGTGGTCCAGGGAGTGGCTTCTGGCTCTGTCGTTTTGGAGAACGGTATGTTTTTAAAGTTTATTTTGGACACCACAAACTGTTTGTATGTAATCATGTGTCGTCCCCATTTTTTTTGACTTTTTGTCGCCTTAGGGTATTTTTGGGGGTTGTCTTTACCTGTTCCTGCTGATGTCACCATACACATATCACACCTGTGTGCCTTTTTTTAGGGCCCTTGTATTTTTGCCCTTAGACATTTTGGGGTGCTGGGTTTTATCCGTGTAATGTTTTTTTGGCCCACAAGCTTGTAAGTTTTGGGTTGCTTGTTTTGTGTTTTTTTACAATGTTGCTTCATTATCGATTTATTAATCCCCAAACTTTTGTCACCCACAGAGGAAAAGAGGCGTCGGGAAGAGATAGTGAATTGTGTGGGCCGTATGCGGGAGCAGGTCACCGGGCTTATGCAGGGCCTTGACCATCTGTTGGTCCTCCTTAGGAATTAGTTTTTTTTTTTTTTTTTTTACAAATTGTTTCTTAATAAATCTGTTTTAAATCAAGCTCTGTCTCATGCGTTTGGAGTAAATCCAAGATTCTTTACACTGACATAAGTAGACTCTTCAAGCAAGGTTTGCCACAGAATCTCACTACAGATTGTGTGTTCTATTTTGAATGCAAACAGACACAAGAAACACCTCCCAGTACCAATGTCATTTTCCTTTTTTGTGGTGGTCAACATGATAGTTTACACCATTTTTCAGGTTCCTATTTGGTGGCCAAACTGCTTCGGACAATCTTACGAAGGCAACTGATTGTACACGATTCCTTGTTGTGTTGGTTAGTACCCCGAAAACATATTACATTTTAGCTCCACTTGCTTCATTACTGGGTTACCCCTTAGGTAAAATTAACGTTTGGGAGTTTGTTTACACTTGCTTCTAACGTGCCCAAAAAGGAAACAAATTACACTCTCCAAATATTTATTCACAACAGAAATCAAAATACAAAGTGGTCACTCACAAACAAAACACACAGTGATAATCAGAAAAACACCACATACCAAAAACACTAAACAAACACACAACAAATCAAGAACTGGTTGACGAAGGTCCATGCCCACATGATTTCAAAAATATGGCGTTGCAATATTGGTGTCAGAATATATTCCCGAAGTTTCAACAGAAAGGTTTTTGAAGGGTAGCAGGAAGTAGTCATCGTGGGAGTGCCAAAGATTATGCAAACAAACAGAAGATGGTGCAAGAATTAATATAAAAAAAGATGAACGTTAAAAAACCGTAACACATTGGGTATACACACTGTTGTTTGATCAATAAGTACCTAAAATATCGGGCCACCACATCATCGCGTATGGCCCCCCCACATACTGACCTCCGACCAACCTCGGGTGGGCCATCCCCAGGTAAGGCATCCTCTGGCTGCATTGGAACACCACTCCTTATGGCGATGTTGTGAAAGATCCCACACAGGACCACAATTTTCGAAACCATATCCGGCAAATACATGAGCTCGCCACCAGAGCGGTGGAGGCATCTGAATCAGCCTTTTAAAAGGCCGATACAGCGCTCCACCATTTGCCTGGTGGCTGTAAGTGCGGTATTAAACTCACTTTGTGGACCTGGTGTGGGAGCCAAATAAGGAGTGAGCAGCCAGGGCATGCAAGGGTATCCACTGTCTCCTGTGAAAAAGAATAGACAACATCAGGATCACTGTGTATCAAGCTTAACATTGTTATGTACTAAAGGTCTCCACTTACCCAGAAGCCACGCATCACCAGCTTGTAGGTTGGTTAATTTGTGCCATATCCCTGATTGCCGGATGACGAAGGAGTCATGTGCACTTCCTGGTAATTTTGCATTCAGGGACAGGATCTGGAGGGAGGCATCACATACCACCATTACATTCAGGGAGTGATAGTGTTTCCTGTTTCGAAATATGGCCTCCAGCCGTGCTGGAGGCTGAAGTGGTATGTCAGTACCATCCACAACCCCTATGATGTGTGGGAAGCCAGCTATTTGGTAAAAATTGGCCTTGGCCACACTAAGGGCACCCATATCCTCAGGATCCGGGAAAAGGAGGATTGTGAGATGCCCGAAACTATTCCCACCGTTGTTTGAAACGATCCTGAGGCACAGAAATGTAACACCGCCATAAATTGCGTAAGTGGTGGTATTGCTGTAGGACTGTCAATTTGCCGCTCAAGATCACTCTCTATTAATGAGAGAGTGTCTATGATGATTTTGGGAGGAAGACGGTAGCGTCTTAAAACCTCATCATCGAGCATTCCAAAAAGGGTGACACGTGTTCAAAATATCTGGGGCCTTGCACGCCTACGATGCCTACGCCTGGGACGAGATTGAGGTTTGGTCGGCTTCCGGGAGCATGGCCGATCCGCCCAAGATCAACCTGAAATGGCAAGATTGGAATGTAAGGCTTTGGACTCACCCCAAAAGAAAATTAAAAACAACTTAGCTTGATGATACCATCCATTGCTGCTTACATGCCGGGGTATTGTCATGATACATCCAAACTGAAATTAATCACAAAAATAATTTGACAAATTTCACTCTGTGCATTTTTGTTTCTAAATTTTGTGCTAGACAAAACTTAAAATATGCGAAACACACATTTGGCAAAAGAGCAAAACGACATTGCACACAGTACATCAAAATGGGTTGAAATGTTTGCCAAAAAAGCGAAAGGGCAACCACAAAAATTTTTACAGGATTAATAAGCATTTAAAAATGCGCTAATTAGTTCGCAAATACAAGTCACAATAGTAAGTAGTAAAAATGTGCTAATTAGTTCGCAAATACAAGTCACAATAGTAAGTAGTAAAAATGCGCTAATTAGTTTGCAAATACAAGTCACAATAGTAAGTAGTAAAAATGCGCTAATTAGTTCGCAAATACAAGTCACAATAGTAAGTAGTAAAAATGCGCTAATTAGTTCGCAAATACAAGTCACAATAGTAAGTAGTAAAAATGCGCTAATTAGTTCGCAAATACAAGTCACTATACAAACTGAGAAAAATGCGCTAATTAGTTCACAAATACAAGATAAAAAATGGATTTACCAAGAGCAAATATATAAGAGTCCAAATCAAAAGGTCTTTGGGTCTGAAATTAATAAAAAGCTAAAATATATGAAATTATGGATCCAAAAATTAAAAACAAGAAGAAACACAATGAGACAACAATTGATCAAAAGTTAGACTTCACAAAACTTACCAAATCAAGAAACGAGGCCAAAAAAACAAAAAACAAAAAAGAGAACGGAAAATAAAAACGCAAATCTAGCAACCAAAATAAACTACAACCGCCAACTCCTTTATCCGCAAACAAGAAACTCCAGCCAAGGTAACCTCCAACAATCCAAAAACGCCACCTCGACTCGAGACACACCAAGCCATAAATAGTGTTTCGTTTCCCGCACAAATTAAGGAGGGATCATAGGAACGCACAATCAATGATGCGGCCGCAAAATAAGGACGCATGTATAAATACGTCACGAAAACACATTAAAATTCTGGTGTATTTCTTGTTTGGACCTCAGACATGGCGACAGACCAGGGAAACAATGCCCAAGAGTCAGGCGGTAAGTCTTTCATGCATTTTGTATCAATGATTAATTTGAAACATAAGATTGGGCAAGTTGTGATTTTGTGAAATATGAATATTTACACAAATAGGTGAGGAGGATGACATGGAAGAGGCTGCTGGGCCCAGTATTCCGGCCAAAGCTGCAAAAAAAAAAGGCAGCCACATTTCACAAGAAAGGAGATGGAGGTTTTGATACAGAAGTGTGTGGACATCCTGCCACAGGCAGACAGGAATATGAGTCTAAGCCAGAAGGGGAGAATGTGGGAAGAGGTAGCCGTTGCTGTCAATAGGGTGGGTGATTATGTCCGTCTAGCCCGGGATGTCAAACGGCGGTAAGTAAACACTTGCCCCCCCTAAAAACAAACACCATTTTAAACAAAAGGATAATGGCTTCCATTTTTTCCCACAGATGGGGCGACTTCAAATATCGCCTAAAGCAAAAACTCGCGGACAGGGCTAGGCATGCAAGGGGGACAGGTGGGGGTCCCACCCCTGTGTCATTGGAGTTTTGACGGATTTAGAAGAGCTGGCACAGGGGTGTGTGCAGCCTGTGGAGGTGTTTGGCGTGTCCAACATGGATACGGACATGCCAGACTTTGCGGCTCCTCATGTTGTCCCAGGTAAATCTTTTGATGTCACCAACTCTGAAATGTTATTGTGCCAATATGTAGATTCTAATGTGAGTCTTTTCTCTTTTTTCCTAACAGAGACACAGGCGGATGAGTCTGCTCCAGAGGGGAGCCTTGGCCGCCGAATTTCTGCTGGCTCGGCAGGGGAGGAACCAGTACATCCGGCTGAGGACCCTGCAGAAGCCAGTCCAGGGCAATCCCCCTCGCAGGCAGTGTCCCTCCTCACAGAACTCAATTTCAAATCGGATTTCCATACGGAGATTCTGCAGAGGATGGACGCCAGTCTGGTACGGGTGGCTGAGGCCCTGGAGCAAAATGCTGCGGCCAACGTGACCATTGGTCAGGCCCTGGCGGAAAATACCAGGGCCAACATCCGCATCGCCAATGCCCTGGAGCAGCTCGTTCGCCAGCACATGGTGGAGCCGACCTCCCTTCCTGCCGGAACATCAGGATCCTCCACCTCTGGCACAACATCAGCCAATCCTCCAAATGTGCCTAGCCCTGTGCCTAGTCTAGAGGCCACAACATCTGCCTCTGGACAGGCCAGCCCGATGACATCCCGGACCCGGTCTGGCGCCCTCCCTCCCCCATCCAAACGAGTGAAAAAATGGTGACAGCAATGGCGACTTTTCCCACAATCCTTCTGTGCTTGGCTCATATTCCTTTCTGGTCAAAACTTCCCTCTCCTTTCTTGTGAAATGTTTTTAATTTTTTGTTGTATGTTTATGTCAACAGTTATGTTGGGCCAATTTGTTTGATTTTGGGACAGATCTTTGCCAAAAAAAGATGTCCCCAAATTTTTTATTAATTTATTTTTTGTTTGAGCAATAAATTGACACCAAAAATCTGACATTGGATTGTGAAATTATTGTACAAATGGGTTACATTTAATCCTGGACCAAAAGGCAAAAACTGGCAAAAAAAAAAAAAAAAAAAAAATGGGCTCTTTAAGGAACGTTTAAAAATTCATATAACGAGGCAAATTCAAGAGGCAAAAATAAAATGGTGAGAAAATTAAAACATGATGACATTATTGTTACAATAGGCCCTAACCACCAAATTGAGGGCAAAATAAACCTCCACAAATGTACGCAAATTGATTGTGTCATCCTGACATTAGCAGCTCTGATTTCCACCTGCGTACGGTTTTGTGCTATCCCAAAAAACTGATTTCAAAACACATACCAAGCCGGTTTTCAATACAACACTAATTGCTTTTCAGCCCTCCCGCGATTAATCGCAACAACATCGTGGAGTCCCGGGACGGAGGAGAAGGCCATCGCCAATGTGGTCGAGTAATCCAGACCCTAAGCTGTGCGAGCATTTTGAAGGGAAAGAGGATCATCCAGTGACGTATGAGTCGGTCCGAACACATTTTACGCTCGCATCTGCTAATGTATGTACGCCCCAAAAACGCCTCGCCTCGCCTGCGTTTTTCCATCTCCACCCCCGTCAACACCCAAAAACGCCCTGTTCTGTCAATCACATTTGACATGCCACTTCCTGTACGCTATTTGACGAACGAGACCAAAAAAGCTCGCAATCTGCCGTACGCACATGCGCAGTGTTACACGACGCATGCGCGGTTATTCAACATCGGAAGGCAACGAACGTACTGCTGTTTGCGAGTGGCTCTGAATGAGGGCCCTTGTTTACTATATCTCTACCTCTTTTGCCTATTTTTATATGTTCAATTGCGTTTAAAGTTAAATCTTTCGGGTTTGAGATGTGATGGGTCAAAAAATATTTGGACACCGCCTGATTCTCCACTTTATTTCTAATGTTACGGTTCTGATTCCCCAATTAACCATGTTACTGCTAAAAATAAAGGTTTCCAATCTACAAGTCTATGTATCTCGATGTTTGTACACCTACACAATGCAAGCAGGTAGCCATGTTCCACCCAGGAAAATAAAATTAAAGGTCTGATATTTTTTTTCATTGTATTTCCCTATTATTAAGCATGTTATTTCTTTGTAATACAGTTGTAACAAAATTAGGCTCTTATACAAATATACTACTAGCATTATTGGATTTAATAGTTTGTAACCCAAAATAGTTTTATTCTGTGCTTTTTTGTGGTGTACAGTACCATCACTTTTTGAAATCTAATTTTTAAGTATTAGAACTAGTCAATGAAATAGAAAGAAATTAAATAATTTCAGAAATTAATAAAATATGTTTCTGTGCAGTGATTCAGAACATGGAAGAAACTATAAAGCTTATGATTTTATTTAAAATAAAAATGTATCTCAACCTAAATAGAATACGGAACTTAGATTAGAAACAGGACAAATCACAGTGCAATTGGAAACTACAGAACATAGGCAAATGTCCTACCGATAAACTAGTCCCGTCTTTTTTGGGAGAAAACAAGGATTTTTTTTTGTATTTACAAAGAATTAAAAATCACTGAAGTACAGAGGTGCCCTCATGTGGCCATTGGCTAATATAACAAGTATAACTTTGTTAACAGTGTTGTTATTTTGTTTGTTTAGTATTTGATGTCTTTAATCACATAACTGGTATAGTCACATAGGATGCAATTGGTGCTAGATTGTTTCCTCTGACATGCTCGCATCCCATGCGACTGTGCCCTTTTTCGTCACGCCTCGGAAATGCACAAGTGCAGAACTGATTTCCTGCTCTGGTCAATCAACCGACAGTGATGTAGGGGTCTCTGAACACCATTTTTGCACCCCAGGATGCCATATGGCAGTGGTTCCCAAACTCGGTTCTCAAGGTATCTTAAAAGTCCAGATTTTAAGAATATCCATGCTTTAGCACAGGTGACTTAATTAGTAGCTCAGTCAGTTTGATTATACCATCTGTGCACAAGCACAGATATCCTTAAAACCTGGACTGTTAGGGTGCCTTGACTACTGAGTTTGGGGAACCACTGCCATATGGCATTCTGGAGAGCATGCACCCTGCAGAAAAGTTAAAATTATGTGCAAAGATAGGAACTGGAATTCCTCTCTGAGTACTATACACCAATCTTTGCATCCTGAGTCCAGAAATCAGCTGGGGGGCTGATGTTTATCCCCCCCTCCCTCCATGACCAACTCGATTGCATTCTGCATTAGGCGGAGGGGGTGTGGCAGGAGCGTATTACAATTTTGGGAAAACTTGCTGGGAAGTCACCGATGCTTGCAAGTCACAGGTTTTTACATTTACCCCTATGACTTTTCTCCCTGCTGACATTACAGTGAGCATCCAGGTTAAGGAGGAAGGGACCGGTGGCACCCATCGCTATAATGAAGTAATTGCATCCTCTTTAGGTGAACTTGGCCTCCAATATCATTCTCACCCTGGATGTTACTTAGACCCTCATCCACTCACCAGTCATCTCCAGATTGGAGTACTGTAGCCATCTCTTCTGGCCTCCCTGACTCCCACCTCTCTCCACTCCAATCTGTACTCAATGCTGCTGCTTGACTCCTCTTCCTCTCCAAACATTCTACATCTGCCTACCCTCTCCTACAAGTTCTACACTGCTCCACCTCCCCTTCAGAACCCAATTCAAGCTTCTCACACGCACTTACAAAGCCATCACCCAATCTTCTCCCATTTACATCTCTGACATCATCTCCCTTCACACACCTGCCCGCCAAGCGGAATTCTCTACCTCTCTCCACCTCTCTACTAACCTTCAAACAAGCTCTCAAGATCCACTTCTTCATTAAAGCCTTCCAGCTCTCATCCTAACCTACTGATACATTATCCTTCCTCATTGTCTACTCCATCGGTGTCACCCCTGTTTGTCTGCCCCTCCCATTTAAATGTAAGCTCTCACATGCAGGGCCCTCTTCCCTCATGTGCTTCTCCTTCCCTTACTTATACTGTCATTCACTTCTAACTCCCCACAACAGCAGCGTACACTTGGTTGCTGATGTCCTGCTGCTTATTTAAGTGTTTTGTTCACTAATGCAGGAATGTTTATAAACCATGTCCTTGTCCTGCATTGTATGAAACTGTTAAGCAAATATGCACACAAGAAAATATTAATTATGTACTATGTAAGGCGCTGCAGAACCATTGTGGTACCATTTACATAAAGGATAATAATAATAATGGTCTATGTAATGGGAAATAGACAATAATACGCAATAAATGTAAATTAAATATAAAAATAATAGTAAAATGTTTTGAATAAATCAGTCATGATTTTTGTGTCTTTATATGTATGTTTGTTTCTGGAGAAAGTGTGTATGTAGCAGTATTTATCAGACGAGTGGTCAGTAGGAGTGTAAAAGAAATTATTATCTTTTTGTTTGCTTGTTGGGTAGTGGGGATGTGGGGGACTACCTGAAATATTGGGAGTCTCCCGCAAGTTCTGGGAAAGTAGGTAGGTATGGTCTATATTCAAACAGCATTGAATTTATTTGAAAAAAAAAAAAAGTCACACAAAATAGTAGTGCGCATAGCAGCAGAAAGTGAAAAAAGAAAATAAATTTTATATTTTCTAAGATAAATGTTAAGTCAAAAAGATTGTATTCTCTTTTGGCACACTATGATTTGCTCATAGTGCAGGAAATAGCTTAGCAGTTCTAATCTGAATGGGCTAAAAGCAAAGTGTCTTTTTTTTGTAATAGAAAGAACGTTTTTTTTTGTTTTTTTTTGCCATGAGCAGGAAAGATTCACTCACTTTAGATAATGTTTTGTGTTCAGCTCCTGATGTATTGACGTGGTGCTGTCCTGGGCTGTTGCCTAGGCTGGTACAATAGAATGCCTTTTTGCAGCTAAGTTTTGATGTTGGTCATGGGGAAAGAATGAAGCTGCTGGTGGTTTGTCGTTCGCATTTACCCTTATAAGCAGATAGTAGTTGCTGTCACACTTGGTGCTATTAGAGATCCAATGAAGTATCAATTTGTGCTCTAAATTAACACGTTTCATCACTCATAACAGCAACTTATTCAGGGTATGAATGTTGTGTCCTTGTTCTCTAAAGGTGCATACACATGTAACGATTTTTTGAACGATTTAACTACAACAACGTCGTTATCGTTCAATCGTTGAAAAAATCGTTCAGTTTCTAAGTTATAACGATGAACGATTATCGTTCATGCGCGTTCCCGTTTGTAGTACATTCTGACTGACCAACTGAACGATTTTCATTAAGGGAAGTTACAACAATCGTTTGTAGTTCAAAAAATCGTTCATTACACTTTAAAAAATCTGACAGATAATCTGACAGCAAATCGTTCATAAAATCGTTGGTAACAAAATCATTGTGTGTGTGTATGCAGCAGTGTTAGGTCAGCAGGTGGATTAAATTAAAATTAATTGAAGGTGCTCTTTATTGAGGGGACATAGTTGAGCCCTATTGATTGGATTTATCATCTGGTATCTGTAGCACTTATGAGAAGTCTCTGGAGTCACTGAGAGCTGGCCCCGGATAGCAGCTTTTAACTCAGACCAATTTAGACTGAGCAGCCATTTCTTATAGAGTACATAAACTGACCCAGTTATGTGTTGAATGGTGGGAGCTCTCAGGCTAAATGAGAACTTAACTCCTTCCTCACATGTTGACAGATTTCCATCATACCACACAAGGTACAATGGATTTGTGTTGGGGAATCAAGTCAAATCTAATAGTTTTTTGTGGTGAAACAATGGGTTAATCACTTCCATTGCTGCACCTTGTTACATTGGAAATTGACTGTGGTCAGGGTACTTTTCTCCAGGCATTCCCCTTGTTAGGAAAAGCTGGGTATAGGCAGGGACGGACAGACCTCATTACAGCTGGGAACCTGCATATTTCTCATGCACCTCCCAGCGCCTCTCCCCTTAATTCATTTGGAGCCGGCGGTAAGGCAGGTGGGGTGGGCAGGGTTTTGTGCTCTGCGCTGTGCAGGTGCCAGGTGCCTGGCGCCCTACACGCCCGCTTACCATGCTAATGTGGTTGGGCACTGCTGAATCAGGCCCAGTGTATGTATGTATGTGTGTGTGTATGTATATATATATATATATATATATACTGTGTGTATGTATATATATATATATATATAAAAGAAACAAGTGGATAGAGCACCAAATAAATATAAACCTATGGAGATATTCCTAGATAATGTCACTGCCCCTGGGCCCTAGTGATGGGCGTCATGAATTTTGATAAAAGAGCGACTGGCTAGTGAACAATACTGTGTGTTAGAGTGCTAGTGCTGAGAATAACAATGCTTATGCAGTATGACTTTACAATATATATATAAAACACACATGTGATATAAATAGAATAAATAGTGTAAAAATATGTGCAAATCAATTAGTTTGACATATAATTTAATAGTAAAAACACCAATAATACTAAGCACAATCCAAAAATTGTTTTTAAACACCAAAAAAAGAGAAAAGAATTAAAATAATAAAAGAGCATAGGTGAAGCAGCTTATCTGTAGTAGTCCCTTGATGAAGTCTTAAAAGGACGAAACGCGTCGGTGCTGTGACCTACCTGATATATGGACTATTTGATTTTCTACTAGCACCCACCGCCCAGGGGTGCTAGGGATAGCCCCGGGCTATCAGCCTGGGGTGTCCTGAGGAGGGGCACCCCTTTATTGGGGGGGTCCTCAACTCCCCAGGGATCCCCGGACAGATGCTGACTAGTGGTCAGGGGTGATGCTGCAGCTGGGGGGCCCGGTGAAAGAGTCCGGTGCTGGGAAATACAGGGAGGGCCCTATGCATTTTTTATCCCTGTATTTACTGGCTCAGAGCCCTGTGCTTGTTGTGCTAAATACAGGGGACCCCTACGTCATTTGTCCCCCATATTTTGGCAACCAGGACATATTCTGAAAAGCCAGGTGCTGGTTGTGCTTAATACGGGGGACCCCTAAGTTGTTTGTCCCCTGTATTTAGCAAAACCAGTACTGGGGCTCCATAGCCCGGGGCTGGTTGGTTTTTGGGGGGTGGGGCCATGTAATTTTTTTAAAAAAAATTAAACACAGAAGCAGGTATCATGATTCTACCAGATCCGAGCCTGCATTCTGTGTGCTGCTACCTTCCCCGGATACTAGCGCCTGCACCACCACAGTCTGCACTGCCGCCCGCAACGCCGCCGCTAAAGCCTGCTACTGTCCCCGGGTTCTAGCTGCTGCTGACACCAGCTACCCCCCGCTCCTTTCCGCCGGCTCCCGCTGCAGCTACTGCCAGCTTCTTCCCCCCAGAAGTGGCCCCCGCTACCGCCAACAAATGTCCTGCACCCAAGTGAAGCCACAGTTATTACGCCTGCTGGAGGCTCCTACTGCAGCTGTGCAACAAGTTGAAAAGTTCTATCTCTACAATGGCGCATCCTTGAGGTAATAGTTCAAAAACTGTAACTTTCTAATTTACGTGAACCCCAAAAGCATGTACCCTGGCACAATAGCTACCTAATAAAATGAACCCCAAGTCTAAATTTCACCCCTGCCCTGAGTTATGCCTTCCCAAAAATCCCCCATAGGCTACAGCAGAAAGTTGTCCTAATTGACAATGTCAGAAAAAAGTGACAGTTGGAGCTTTAGATTACTCCCATGTCCTCATTTTTTATGTGTTTGCCCTTAAATGTGGCATGCAGCACCCAGTGACAGTTCTACCTGGCCATGCCAAATTTCAGATCCGTTCCTCTAATAGCTTTTGAGGTGTAGCCCCTTGAACACCCTGCCCCACCTCCAGAATTCTCTATGGAGAAATAAGTTTTTTTAGATGCAGCCTTAAAATAAGGGCACGACTGTGCCCTTATAATTATATTATGAAGTTCACATTTACTTGTCATCGTAAAGTTTGTCCCACAGTCTTCGATCGCGCCATCAGCAACTCCCATTGGTGGCAGGAAACTATCTTCGGAAAACCAATCATCCAGCACACGTGATCATGTGACAGCAGAAAGCCAATCAGTGACGGAGGGTAGAACTATGGGAATCCTGATGATAAGGATAAGAGGTTATGTGGAGTAAAACTCCATTGCTAAGTCATCATCAGAGCTAAACCATCGATGGTGGCAAAACATTGAAACAATCGATGTTTGCTAAATATTGATGATCAAAGCTCAAACCTACCCTGCATGGTGATGCTTGAACATGTCCATTCATGTGTCTTTGCATAGATAGGAATAGAAGTGGTCTCAGGGTCTCATTCAGACCCGCACACAAGCGCTTGAGCGCTCGCAAGCGGGTCGATGTTGGACCCTGCGCACACGCAGCGGCCGCGCTGCGCGTGCGCAAGCCCCGGAGCGAGAGAGAAATTCTCTCGCTCCGGAACTCACTACAAAAGGGGCGGCTGTCGATGGTGATCGACAGCTCGCCCTGTTTTGTAGGTGGGGCGGGGGTGTGGCTACACAAACAGGCGTTCCTGACGTAACACCTGCCGTTTGGGGGCGGCCCAACTGACATCACTCATGATCACTCGTGATGTCAGTGGTGAGCTTCCGGCTTTAATAGAGCCGAAAGCTCACTGGGGCTTGCGGCAGACGAGACCCTACCACAAGGGTCTCGTCGTAAGCCCCGATGGTCATCCTGGCCGCTCGTTAAAGCTGGGTAACCCACAGCCTAGCGAGCGGCCAGGAGGCCGGATCATTTTTTACATGCGGCCGCCCTCATTCAGAGCGAGCGCTCGCATTTTGCGAGCGCCTCTGAATGAGGTCCTCAGTTTCAGATACCGAGAGGGTAGAGTTCTCAGGGTGGAGACCACCTCTATTGCTCTGAAATAGAGGGCTCCTAGAAAGTAATATTGCAAAAGTTTTTCCATTTTGAATTTTCTTTTTGTAACCACACAGGGCCTGATTCAGAGCTCATGCAATGCATATGTTCACATAGTTAAACAATTCTTTGCAACTGCGCAAAATTTTCTGAAAACCCCTATGATGCATACATTACACAGAGTGTATACACACAAAGGGCCGTATTCAATTGCCGGTGAAAAGCCGAGATCGGCGAAAAGTTTTCGGCGGTGACGTCATTTCGCCTGGTGAGAACTTTTCCCCATATTCAATTGCAAAGACTTTTCGCCGGTGCGAAAAGTCCGCGCCTTATAACCAGCTGAAAAGATTCGCCTGTGAATGGAGGCGAAAACAAGTGCAGAATTGGGGGTTTGGGGTGCAAAGTTGCGGTAACACACCTGCAGCCTTGGGACAGTCCCCCAAAGGAAAATTACATTAAAAAATACATTAGAACACTCCAAAAAAGTACTTTTGTTTTTGGAGGCAAAAAGTTGGGGTACAAACTTACAAACTAGCGAAAATGACTTGGGGGGGGATACAAGTATGGGGGAGGTGTTTTTTTGGATTGCAGGTGTTTGCTGATGGTACATTTTTTTCATTTTTTAAGAACGCATTTTAGCGATTTTTAACCATGCTTGCACCCATTTTCATGTACCCCAAACTTCCTGGGACTACTTATTTTTGTAAAAAAAACTGCTAAGTGCTATTCTTCACCACTTGTGCAAAGTTGCTAAATAGCACAGATAGAGAGCATTTAAGCACCCCAAATACCTCCAGCAGGGCTATTCGGGGGTATCCATAGTGATTCCCCCATGTCAGTGCATCTTTTGGGGGGTGTCAGGCTATTTTCCCCAAATCAGACAGGACTTTTCGCCGATTCGAGTTGCCGGGACGCGTTTTCGCATCCTTTGGAATTGAATAGGGCGAATCGCGGTGACGAGCGTGATATTTTTCCGTAGGCAAAACTAGCGATGACGGCGAAAACTCCGGCATGCGAAAGGTCCGGGATTTTTCCCTGGCAATTGAATATGGCCCAAAGACGCTGCTGCAATCCGGACAAATGGTATCAGCAATGTGGCAGAAAAATTATGGGTGTTCCTGGGCGTTGGCTAGTAGTGCAGACAAAAATGGTCCCTTCAGTGGGCGTGTTGTGGGAGTGTCGCGTACGTGTCAATGTAAGCAGCTGCATTCACAGATGCACAGATACAGGCATAGGAGGCCACAGTCAGATGGTAAATCTGCACCTGACATAGGGCTGGTGCAAGCTTCTGTGGTGCGACCGATGATGGCATCTAAGGACGCACCAATCGGTATTACAGCGTTCATGGATGTTAAAAGTGGGCATATCAGTTTTTAAACATTTGGCTGAACGGATGTACACAAGGAAAAGAGTTTGCAGGGGCATTTGCATAAGTCGCAGATTGGGGACTGCCACTATACACTGCTGCGTGAGCTTCTGTGTGTGACTCTACAGCAGTCCCACTGTTGTGAGAAAAAACAACAAAACAAATAATTTTACTTAAAAGATGATTAACAATAAACTAACAATTAGCAATAAACTAATATTAATGTGCACAAAAGAGGGCATTAAACTTTACACTAATACTTTGTGGAATATAAAATTAGATAGGAAAGGACACTCTTTCAAAACTACTCCAGCAAATCATGAAAAACAGGATGCCAGGAATTAATTAGTGGGACTGCCAGGGGCTAATATAGAATTGACAGAAACCATGCAAGCACAAAACATCAATAGATCCTTCATTTTCCTAATCTGCTGCTAGCTTAAAATGCAGCTTCTGTTTACTTGCGACATATTTCATAATACTGCCTGTAGTCCATGTATTTTCAGTAAACAATAGCATCTTATGGCTGCCCTCCCTCTCTCATGACACACATTGAAAATATAAAGGAGAGCATTGTGGCTGCCTTACGAGACTCCCTATCCTGTTCGCTGCTGGCAGACTGCAAGGTCGTTCATCATAAGGAGATAACCTTATCGCACAATAAAGCAGTTGTATGCAAAACTTTTGTTCAAAATATATATTGCGTGTAATATTTAAATGTGGAATCTATTTTATATACTGTGATAAACATTTTTATGTGTAACAGTTTTCATCCTGTTGGCTTGTGGATCATCCATAAACATTTTAATACATTGAAATGTGATATCATGTGTCTCAGGAACAAGGTAACAGATGGAAACAAAATATCTATAGGGACAATGCAATAGGTTCCTTACACAAAGTAAGCAGGTTATCTTATTCACAAGGTGGTGCATCTATGTATGTGTACCACCACGCATAGGAGAAGGTGAGAATGGATTTTTTTTTTTACGGGTACCTTATGAATTCTACTGGAGAAGAGGACGCGATGGGCTTCAGGGATACATAGGTATGTGAGATATTGTGCGTACACACTACACGATATGCTCCCTGAGCGATATCGTGTAGTGTGTCCCCGGCAGGCTGTGCTCAATGTCGTTCATGACATTGAGCACAGCCGCTGAACGATATCATTAACGATATCGTTCAGCGCCAGGCTCTCTCCCCCATTCCCCAACATGCAGCAACCTGACGAGGTCGTCAGATTGTGCTGCATGTTCAGGCGATGGACAATGTCGGAAACGACCAGCGGGAGTGCGCATCGCTGGTCGTTTCCGACATAAAAGTGCACGATTTGTGCACGATTACTGAGCGATTGCACGATTACGATGTCGCTCAGTCATATCGCCCAGTGTGTCCCCACCAATAGTGTGTGCATGTATGTTTTAATAAAGTTTTACTTTCAAAGTGTGGGTGTTTTGTCGAAGCTGGATTATTGGCTGAGACAAGATCAGTTTAAAATTGAATCGCAGCGACACCATCTTGCGACTGACCTGAAGACACCATCTTGGAAATGAGATTGCAAGACGCCATTTTGCGAATGGCCGCCTAAGCACCATTTTAGATAAACTCACACTTTAGTACATGTGGCAATATTACTATTAGCATCATGCGATTGCATCTGTGACCATCGCCATAAGTTACGGCGATTCATCAAAAGCCCATTTCCTGACTTTACGTAGTTTGGGTGCTCTGGATAAAGTGTATATTATTAT
The DNA here is from genome assembly GCA_031769625.1 of Taudactylus pleione. Lineage (NCBI taxonomy): Eukaryota > Metazoa > Chordata > Amphibia > Anura > Myobatrachidae > Taudactylus > Taudactylus pleione. Next base: position 23,434,878 of record JAUIMM010000005.1, on the reverse strand, counting down.
AATTCCCCTAAAGGATATATTTCAGAAATGGCTGTACAGTATGTCAAAATTGGATTGCATTAGCAACAACAGAGCAAATGGCCATGTGACAACTATCCTGTGTAGACAAGCTTCATGGACATAATGTCTGCTCTCACTCCAGGTGGCCCTGCTCGAATACAGCAAGAGGGTCGTTTGTAGCACCTTATATTAGCAGGCTTCCTACAATAAAATACCTTCAAAGCCAAGAGTGTTATCTGAGGTTTGGGTCTTGTAGCTGTGCTAATTTGCATTTACACAAGAACCTGGGAGAACAAAGGACTGTACTTTTTAGCCTGGGAAGGGTGGGGGCTGCTGAGAGAGGGGTGTGTGTGTAACTATAATGCTCAGCATTCCACACTGCTAGGTGTTCACTTAGTTTAAGTGAGATTTAAGTGCACCATTTCTCATACACACATTAATACGCACAATTGCATATTAGCGAATGCATAAGATCCTGTATGAAAACGCTGTTTATTAGCTTCATGCGCACGCATCTGCCCCAAGTTAACTAGCGTCTTTACATTACACCCCGCATACTTACACATTACATATTCACATAAAAGGTTTAATAAGCTTTAAAGTATAAGATTTAAGTTTGTTCATTTAGCATAAATGCTGTGAAATAAAGATTATTTGGTAACTAAGGTTTTATACATGATAAGTAAGCCGTGATTGGTATTGTACTGATGCGTACTCTTTCAACAGTATTCCGGTACCATCGGTGTGGAGATTGCATCATGCATTCTCAACTTATGGACCGCAGAGACTTCAAGCAACAAAATGTACATAATATGAACAACTGTTAGGATGTTGCATGGGGCAGGAAACCAGAGACCCCCAGTTGTTAGAGGCTGGGTTGTGTCTATTTGAATCAACCTGTTAAATGCCTTGTAACATATGCCCTCTCCTTTAGGACCAATGGTATTAGCAACAAACCTCTATTGTGTTGTTTATTTCTGGGGGGTATAAATATGTGTGCTGACGCTGGGTTCCTAGTCTTTGTGCTGAATGCTGATTGACGAGGGGTTTCTTGCTGATGCCTAACATCTGGACCAGAGAGCGCGGCGTATGTATAATTGTACTTGGGTCTGTATAATCTCTTTGCGCTAAGATTATATGAGGATCATAGGGTGTAACTGCTGTACTTTACTTGAATAATACTTTGTGCTTTGTAACCACATGTTCTAAGTCTGGAGTCTATATTTACTGGATGACTGCATACGCAAATTAGCGTCATCCTTAGAGGTTTATAGGAATGATATTAGAAGGTATAGGCAGGGATATACAGAGATTCAAACGCAGTATCCTTAGTTGGTTGCTCATCGTGAAGTCACTTACCTACTCACACGGCACATACGGTTATCGATATCTCAGCAAAGGGTGGAGTGGCCACATGCAGCGTTTACCTGCAACCACTTTGTGCTGAAAGATCACTATCCATTTTTGTGTGAGCCAAGGAAGCTGCATAGAATCCAGGGACAAGAGAGGAAAAAGTTTGTTCTCCTTTGTTGATAGAATCTAACGTTTAAAGGGGTGCCGCAGTATTGAGCACGCGACTGAGTCGCAGTTTTGCGCACAGTAAAGACACACTTTTGCGTATGCAGCTAACAAGTTGTCATACGGTTGTGTGGTAGTCGCATTATTGTGTATGTGACTGGTCGCACAATAGCATATACATACTTCCGGTTGTGCTGCCACGTGTTTAAAATTAAATAAAGCCGTTGAGGTTTACATTTTTCAATTGTTATCGATATCTGGGTTAACGCATATTTTTCTGCGCAGGAAAAAGTGTGTAACAGTGAGTGTTGGTAGGGGTAACTTGTTCCCTACAGTTAGAGGTACTGTATGACCTTTAAGGGCTAAGTATATGTTGCTCGGTAAGCAGTTTACCGTTCTATACACAGTAGCAGGTGTACATGTTGTCTTTGTTGTAGAGAGGTGCATGGAAGTAGCCTACTTAAACTTCCATAGGTGTGGAAGTTGCCTTACTAAATCTTATCCGGGTGTGGAAGTTGCCTTTTTCAAATCTTATCCAGGTGTGTGGGCACTGCCGTTTAAATCGTCCACAGGTAAGTGAAAGTATCTTGATTGTCTTTCGCCAGTTTAAATCTTTATTGAAAAGCATAGGAGTTGTCTCAGAATGGGGGCCATGCAAACAATAGAGATGTTATACAATGATGTGCTGCTAATGGAAGCGCCGTTTGGATCGGCCCGTCGTATTATGCATACTAAGTACGGTACTTATGCAATAAGGTATGGTTTAAAATGACGATGAAGAGTGTTAGACTGTTTCCCAGAATTGGTAGTTTTGATAAAAATGTACTAGATAATGTCCGGGATCACATCAGTCTGATGCGCTCCCGTGAGAAAAAGGTCAAATATTATGAATGTTTAAAGTTGTGGCAGCATGAAGGGGATGCGTGGCTTAAAAATGCGCAAGCAACGCAAACTAGTGTTGCGAGTGCATTGCCAGAGAATACATCCACGTCGCTGAATTGCAATACGGGCGAGCCGCAAAATGGCGCGCACGTGCAGCAAGGTAGCATTGCGGAGAGTATTGCCAGCAGTTCACGCTCACCACCCCCACCTTATGTGGATGGAGGTGCAAGTACAGTTACCAAAAATACCCATAAAAATGTAACAAGCAATTTGTACCCTCTCTTAAGCAACTATAAAGAAAATGTTCATGATGTGGTAATGTCTGACATTGTAATGTCTGCCATTTCCCATGCTGTACAGATGATAGATGCTGCATCACAACAATCACGAGTGGTACCGTCATCTCCATCAGTAACAGTAAGGGAAGTGCTAACACCCTCTGCACCCATAGAGGAAGTTGTTAATACCATACGTAGCAGCAACAGATTAAACCCCCAGCCAGGTAACAAGGTCAAAGGTAGCAGCGCTGCCGGTCTGCATCCCATTCGGACAATAACCGTTCCGAATGGAAATGCAGATGCGAACGGTGTAGTGCCACGAGGGAAGTAGTAATGCATTGTCCCTGGACAAGAGCAGAACTTAATTCCATCATAAATGATTTCCCCGATCCCAAAAAGGAACTAGCCAAATGTCAAAGATTTTTGAGAAATTTGGGTAGTTCTCTTGAGCCAACTAATAAAGATTGGCGTGTGGTGTTAAGGGCCTGTCTACCACGCAATACTGACGTGACAAAATTTATCACGGATTGAGTATTGGATGGTGACGTTCCCTTAACAGACCAAGTAAACCAAGGTAACATTTCCCGCATTGTAACTCAATTGGGTATATATTTTCCGGTAGTAGTTAACTGGAACAAAATTTTCATCATTAAGCAAAAGGAGAGTGAATCTGCAGAAGATTATTGCGACCGGGCTCTGCAGGCTATCACCCAGTACACTGGGTTAGAAGATATTAAAGATAGCACTCACCACAGGGCAATGATAGTCAAGGTACTCATGGACGGTCTGAAAGAGAATTTAAAGACTCGGATTCAGACCTCACAACCTGGCTGGAAGGGAGTCATAATAGATACCCTCATAGAATCTGCCATAGAACATTATAAAAACATCTCAAAGAAGAGAGAGACCCAGAGTGAAAAACTAATGGCTGTCAGTATACAAGCTCTGGAGGGAATGACGGTAACATCACAGCCAACAGACACACACGCATCTGCACACACACTTACACCTGAACAGTTATATGCCCTCACTAACCCCAGGCAGCAACAAACACAGCTCTATTCCACAAACCCTATACAACCACAGGTCCCATACTACTCACAAACCTCATATCCCCCACAATACCCTTACCGTCCCTATCCTTACCCATATCCACCACCTTTACCCTCTACTCAAACCTCACAACAACACGTGTCTTCACCCGATCCACGAACCTGTTTTAATTGTAAACAAACAGGACACTTAAGTAGAAACTGTACAGTAAAAAGAGTAGGAACCCCAAATCAGGGAAGACCTGGACATCCCCTTAAGGGATATGCACAGAGACCAGCAAATGTCCAGCAGGCACCAGCTCCAATTGTGGCCGTAAATGCTTTATTGGAGAATGGTAGCCAATGCTAGGGGTCAGGTCATACCTGTAGTCTACAGATAGTCAGGTTAAGGGGAAGTACTAGGGAAGAACCGGTCATGATGGTTGATGTAGCTGGTACTGAATATCCTTTTCTTGTAGACACAGGGGCGACCAGGTCAGTGATAAAATCTCCCATTAATTTACAGGTGACCAACGAGACAGTACCAACAATGGGTGTAACAGGTAAAGTGGAACATTATCCTTTAACAAAGTACAGAGAGGTTACTATTGGGCTGTTGCATACCAGGCATTCTTTCCTTCTGGCTGCTGTGACTCCTACTAGCCTGCTGGGTAGAGACTTGTTATGTAAGATGGGATGTGTTATATATTGCACCCCTGATGGTGTATTTTTAGATATCCCAGAGAGAGTTGCACATGAGGTGCGGGATATGTTGGACACTCCCCAAAGGATAATGTATCACTCTACAAGTTTAAATGAAAATCCATCTCAGGTAGATGAAATGTTGTCCCAAATTCCAGATTCCCTTTGGACTAAGGATGGACAGGACACTGGATTAATGGCAAACGTAAGCCCTGTAATGGTAAATTTAAAAAGCGGTAGGCAAGCTCCAAATATTCCCCAGTACCCACTAAAACAGGAGGTAGAATTAGGGGTTTTGCCAATAATTGAACGATTACTGCAACAGGGAATTTTAGTTCGTACAGCTAGTGTAGCCGACAGTCCCATCTTCCCGGTGAAGAAGAATGGTGGGAGGGGTTATAGGCTGGTACAAGACCTTAGAGGTGTTAATAAGGTAGTAGAGAGCCAATTCCCTGTAGTGCCAAATCCAGCTGTCATCCTGATGCAGATCCCACCAAATGCAACCCATTTCACTGTCATTGACCTCTGTTCTGCTTTCTTCTCTGTGCCTCTCCACCCTGACTGTCACTATCTATTTGCATTTACATACAGAGGTGTACAATACACATGGACTCGGTTACCCCAAGGTTTCATAGACAACCCCAGTATCTTCTCCCAGGCATTGCACGACTGTTTACAATCTTTTCAACCTGCCAATGAATCTGTTCTAATTCAATATGTGGATGATTTATTGCTATGTTCTGACTCATTTATGTCATGTTTGAATGATACTAAACTTTTGTTGCTTCATCTCTCGCATACAGGACACAAGGTTGCTAAGGACAAACTACAGCCGTGCCAATCCAGAGTAAAATAGTTGGGACACTACCTAACCCAGGGGTTACGACATCTTACAAATGATAGAATCCAGGCCATACAGAACATGACACTGCCGCAGAATCAACAGCAAATTCGTACCTTCTTGGGAATGTGTGGATACTGTAGAATGTGGATCCCAGGTTTTTCTATTTTGGCCATGCCTTTACAGGAATTAGGACCTTATTCAGAGGCGGCCATACGGTCTACGTCCGCATGGCCGCCTCGATGTTTGGCCAGTGCGCATGCGCACGAGGGAGCAGGCTCCCTCGTGCGCATACGTGAGACCCGCTACGACCGACAGCGCTGGTCATAGCGGGTCTCTTTCCAAAGGGGGTGAGCTGTCGATGTTGATTGACAGCTCACCCCGTTTGGAAGGCGGGCCGGGGGGTGGCAGCCCAAACAGAGGCGTTCCCATGGGAACGCCTACCATTTCGGGGAGGCCCCACTGACATCACTAGTGATGTCAGTGGAGAGCTTCTGGCTCTGACAGAGCCAGAAGCTCTACGGGGCTTACGACAAGTGAGACCCTACCCTAGGGTCTCGTCGTAAGCCCCGATGGTCGTGATGGTCTCTGACCATCGCGACCATCACCCGAGCAGTCGTTAGAGCTGTAGGTATAAACCCACAGCCTAATGACCGAAACAGAGGCAGCTGGTCAGGATGCAAGCGGCCGCCCAGTTTCTGAGCGACCACTTGCATCCTCCGACCGCCTCTGAATGAGGTCCTTATTCTCTTCCTCAAAGCCCGATCATGTCATACACACAGAGGAAACAGAGCAGGCTTTTCTTAATCTTAAGGATAGTCTGACAAAAGCTCCTGCATTGGGAATACCTGATTATGAAAAACCTTTTGATTTGTATTGTACGGAAGCCGATGGTTGTGCTGCAGGTGTCCTTACACAAAAACATGGTGATGCCAGTAGGCCCGTAGCATACTACAGTGCCCAATTGGACACTGTGGCAAGATCACTCCCCACTTGTTGGAGAAGTGTAGCAGCTACCGCTTTATTGGTGAGTAAAAGTGAGGACGTAGTATTGGGTCATGATATGATTGTCTACACTCCCCATGCTGTATGTGCTCTGTTGAACTTAACCAGACATGTCTCTTCGGCTACGTTTACCAAATGGGAACTAGCTCTAGTCGCACCCACAAACATCACTGTTAAATGTTGCAGCACGCTGAATCCAGCAACGTATTTACCATATGTACAACATGATGTACAAAGGGTGGAAGGGGGTGAGTTGCTGGCGGGAGGTGAGTTCAGCGGACATAATGATATGCACGATTGTATGGAATATCTGAATCCGACCTTTCCTGTTAGACCTGACATACACGACACACCTTTAGAGAATGTGGATGTCACTTTTTATACGGATGGGAGTTGTCATAGACAAACAGACACAGGTGAATTATGTACAGGTTATGCTGTTGTAAATGACACAGACATCATAGAAGCTAAACCTCTTGGTCCTCCTCACTCAGCCCAGGTGGCAGAGTTAGTAGCACTAACTAGAGCGTGTGAACTGGCAGCAGGCAAATCTTCTAACATTTACACTGACTCGAGGTACACGTTCGGAGTGGTGCACGATTTTGGGGCTCTATGGCGTCTGAGAAATTTTATGACAACAGCAGGCACACCAGTTGCACATTCCCGACACATAAAACATCTTTTAGAAGCAATCAAACTGCCCAAAGTGGTGGCAGTAATTAAATGTAAAGCCCATACATGTGAGGTTGATCCGGTGTCACTGGGCAACAACAGAGCCGATGAAGCTGCAAAATGGGCAGCAGGTTTAAAAATGTTTTCTCCCACTGAAAAAATTATGTCTTTCCAAACAATTGATATGCTGAAATTAATTGAGATGCAAAATTTGTGTTCAATTCAGGAAAAGTCCATTTGGAAGTCCAAGGGATGTGGGCAAGAGTCCTCGGGGCTCTGGAGGGACGGACAAGGTAAACCAGTAGCCCCCAAGGCATATTACCCCAGCCTGGCTGAGGCAGCACACGGTCTGACTCATCTGGGAAAACAAGGTATGTGCAAGTTGGTGAGAGCATACTGGTGCACACCAGGTTTTTCTTCACAAGCAGAAAAGATAGCAATGTCCTGTCTGACCTGCTTGAGGAAGAACATAGGGAAAGCGATCCCTACCGAACCGTCCCATATTCCACCGACTGATGGACCTTTCCAGGTGATACAAATTGATTTTATCCAATTACCATCCTGCAGGAATCTTAAGTATGTATTAGTGTGCACTGATGTATTTTCTAATTGGGTTGAGGTCTACCCAGCGGCCACTAATACTGCTGTGTTTACTGCCAAGAAAATAGTTCAGGAATTTGTATGCAGGTACGGTATCCCTAAAATCATTGAGAGTGACAGGGGTACTCATTTCACAGGTGATGTTTTTCAAAATATGTGTAAGCTCATGGGTATTAATAGTCGACTTCACACCCCCTACCGACCGCAAGCCAGTGCCAAGGTAGAGAGGATAAACGGGACTATTAAAAATAAATTAAGTAAAATCATGGCAGAGACTGGACTAGGATGGCCAGAAGAGTTACCTTTGGTCCTACATAGCATAAGGACCACTCCTAGACCCCCTCTAAATCTGTCCCCATTTTAAATACTGTTCGGTAGACAACCTCATTTGATTATAAGTCCACAGGAAGACTTGAAGGGTAACAACGAGGTGACTGTAAAGTATCTTATATCAATGAGTAAGCAGTTAAAGCAACAGCAGCAGAAACTGAAATTGTTGTCCCGTGAAATGTCTGAAACAAACTGTCATGATGTTGAACCAGGAGAATATGTTATGATCAGAAATTTCTTGCATTCAGGTTGTTTGACTGATCGGTGGGAAGGTCCATACCAGGTGCTGATGACAAGTACTACATCTTTGAAGGTGGCTGAGAGAGATAACTGGGTCCATTCCACTCACTGCAAAAAGGTCAATCAACCGGTGGAGAAACAAGTCGGAGACAAGGCTGATAGCGTGGACCTGTCACTCATGAGCTTGTTCCGGGAGGATTGAAAAGGTCGTAGTGAGATACCTGAACTAAGAGAAATTTGCAGGTCTTGTTGTGACAATGGACGGGTTTGCTCTGTTCATTATCATATTCTCTTTTAGAGTGTTCACCAACCTGGTCGGTTCGGGAATATCCAGTTTCTGTGATGGGAGACCGATTGAGGAAATGGGAGCTGATGGCAGTGCTGATGGAGTGGAGTCAGGAGGAGTGCAATGCCAATCAGGGGAGTGTCTGACCAATCTTAGTACTGTTATTGTTAAGAGAGCTGTCATTCCGGATACTTGGGGACGGTGTGGAGGTTTATCGTCTGAAGATTCCTGTATTTGTGAGCTTCGTGGGTCTCTAGTTGATGAGAATTGCATCCAACGGTGCCAACCTAAATATAACCCGTACTGGGGTGGGTATCCTTTAGAAGATTATCATAGCATGGTAGGCAAAGTGTTAAATCAAACTGATTGCTGGGTGTGTTCATATGTGCCACAGGGACAGCATAATGTAGGTTGGTCCCATTTCCGCTGAATATCACAGAAATTTTAGAATTACAAAAAGGGAAAACATTGGATGGAAAATTTCTCTCATCCAAACCACCTAATTTCAAACTATATCAATTCCAAGTAGATAGATCACTTTTGTGTTTAAACATAACCAACTCCAATAAACTCGGGAGTTGGGAAGTGACGGGGAATAATCAGACGATGACCTTCTCACAAAGAGCTGATAATGAGTCCATAAACCATGATCTGTTACGCTCAATTAAATATAGTGGGAAACATTTTAGGTATCGGTATACATTGAGTTCCACCAAATAAATTATTGGTAAGGTGCCAGATGGTTATTGTGCTAAAATAATACAGCCAGAAACTTGCATGTACCAGATGGAAGACCCAGAAATAGGATTGTTTGGGAAATGTGCTTAATGATAATGATGCATACCATTCCTTATGTTCTCCCTGATAATGTATATTTTATATGTGGAAGAAAAGCGTATAAGTGGCTCTCCCCAAGTTCCGAAGGTTTGTGTTACCTGGGAAGAGTAGTCCCAGAAGTTATGACCCTCACACATGTTGAAATGCTTGGCATACATAAAAACCATACCATATCTTCACACACAATATGAACACAGAGGCAAACGAAATATGATACCTGGTGTCGTGCACAAAGCCACTCAGTTAATTAGTGAGACAAATGGCTTTCAAGTTTTAGTCGCATTGGATCCCACCAGGATCGCTCGGGGTACATTAAACTTTAGATATATTCAGGAACTTGCTAAATTGATAGATAATATCGCCGAGATGTACGATGACACATTCAGGTATACAGGGAGAGAATTGCAAGCGTTCAAGAAAGAACTGGTGCAACACAGGCTAGTGTTAAATTATTTAACTGCTGTTACTGGAGGGTATTGCATAACGTTGGCCACCCAATTTTGAGTAAAATGTTGCACCTATGTCACCAATGATACCAGCGACCCCAAGGAGGTGATAGACCGGAAGATGGATGAAATTCTGCAGCTAAAATGGGAGTTTCATAAGAACCATAAAGCTTCAGTGGCTGAAGTAAGGGAGAAGATAGAAGGATGGGTTTCATGGCTGAACCCAGTGAAATGGTTCTCAGGTCTAGGGGAATGGGTCCAGGAAATGATCACCAGTATAGGCAAATTCTTAATCCTTATACTGATTGTCATCATAATAATTGGCATATGTGTCCGGTGTGTTCCTATTGTGTTGAAGTGTGGAAACTGTAAAAATAGAGTAAAACGAAAGAATGAAATTATGATGGTGGTCAGTATGAATACCGAGGTAAATACAGAACTGCATTACAACCCTGAACTAGGAAATACCATAATTTAATGTATTATATTTAAACATGCATAGAATGTATTATTGAAATGTTATTTTTAAAAACACCTCAGATAATGTAAAGTCTCAATTCCCCTTCAAGACTGCCTTTATAGGACTGGTGTATCCCCACACCTTTCATATGATCTTCCAAGATCCGCGGTGTGCGTATAATAGTAGTTTTATGTCCCCACTCAGAGACACATTATTGATGGATTAAGAACCACCTTGTGCCATCCCTTAATAACACTAAATAGTATATAAATGTAAGCCTAAATTATATTTTAAAATCAGATTGTGATAGCATGTTGTTCGCTATCAAAGGGTGGACTGTCGAAGCTGGATTATTGGCTAAGACAAGATCAGTTTAAAATTGAATCGCAGCGACACCATCTTGCGACTGGCCGCAAGACGCCATCTTGGAAATGAGATCGCAAGACGCCATTTTGCGAATGGCCGCCTAAGCGCTATTTTAGATAAACTCTCAGTTTAGTACATGTGGTGATATTACTATTAGCATCATGCGATTGCATCTGTGACCATCGCCATAAGTTACGGCGATTCATCAAAAGCCCATTTCCTGACTTTACGTAGTTTGGGTGCTCTGGATAAAGTGTATATTATTATAATTCCCCTAAAGGATATATTTCAGAAATGGCTGTACAGTATGTCAAAATTGGATTGCATTAGCAACAACAGAGCAAATGGCCACGTGACAACTATCCTGTGTAGACAAGCTTCCTGGACATAACGTGTGCTCTCACTCCAGGTGGCCCTGCTCGAATACAGCAAGAGGGTCGTTTGTAGCACCTTATATTAGCAGGCTTCCTACAATAAAATACCTTCAAAGCCAAGAGTGTTATCTGAGGTTTGGGTCTTGTAGCTGTGCTAATTTGCATTTATACAAGAACCTGGGAGAACAAAGGACTGTACTTTTTAGCCTGGGAAGGGTGGGGGCTGCTGAGAGAAGGGGTGTGTGGAACTATAATGCTCAGCATTCCACACTGCTAGGTGTTCACTTGGTTTAAGTGAGATTTAAATGCACCATTTCTCATACACACATTAATGCGCACAATTGCATATTAGCGAATGCATAAGATCCTGTATGAAAACGCTATTTATTAGCTTCATGTGCACGCATCTGCCCAAAGTTAACTAGCATCTTTACATCACACCCCACATACTTACACATTACATATTCACATAAAAGGTTTAATAAGCTTTAAAGTATAAGATTTAAGTTTGTTTATTTAGCATAAATGCTGTGAAATAAAGATTATTTGGTAACTAAGGTTTTATACATGATAAGTAAGCCGTGATTGGTATTGTACTGATGCGTACTCTTTCAACAGTATTCCGGTACCATCGGTGTGGAGATCGCATCATGCATTCTCAACTTATGGACCGCAGAGACTTCAAGCAACAAAATGTACATAATATGAACAACTGTTAGGATGTTGCATGGGGCAGGAAACCAGAGACCCCCAGTTGTTAGAGGCTGGGTTGTGTCTATTTGAATCAACCTGTTAAATGCCTTGTAACATATGCCCTCTCCTTTAGGACCAATGGTATTAGCAACAAACTTCTCTATTGTATTGTTTATTTCTGGGGGATATAAATATGTGTGCTGACCCTGGGTTCCTAGTCTTTGTGCTGAATGCTAATTTACGAGGGGTTTCTTGCTGATGCCTAACATCTGGACCAGAGAGCGCTGCGTATGTATAATTGTACTTGGGTCTGTATAATCTCTTTGCGCTAAGATTATATGAGGATCATAGGGTGTAACTGCTGTACTTTACTTGAATAATACTTTGTGCTTTGTAACCACATGTTCTAAGTCTGGAGTCTTTATTTACTGGATGACTGCATACACAAATTAGCGTCATCCTTAGAGGTTTTAGGAAGGATATTAGAAGGTATAGGCAGGGGTATATAGAGGTTCAAAGGCAGTATCCTTAGTTCTGTGGTTTTTTAATATTGCTTTTGCTGTGGAACTACAGGTTCCAGCGGGCCAGTATTGCCCCGCATGCTGGTACTTGTGGTTCTCCAAGTACCAGCATGCAGAGGAGGCATAAAGGGACCTGTAGTTCCACAGCAAAAGACAATATTTTTACTACAATCAATCGCACCACACTATAATCCAACACAGCACCCACCACTCCAGGGGTGCCGGGGATAGCTCTGGGCTATCAGCCTAGGCCTGGGGTGCCCTGAACAGGGGGACCCCTTTATTTGGGGGTCCCCACCTCCCCACGTATCTCCAGCCTGGGCTGACTAGCGGTCAAGGGTAATTTCACCGGGTCCCCTGGCTGTGGCATTACTCCCCGGCTAGAAAAGGTCCGGTGCTGGTTGCGCTAAATACAGGGGACCCCTATATCTTTTGTCCCCTGTAGTTTGACAACCAGGACTTGCTCTGAGAAGCCCAATGCTGGTTGTGCTAAATACAGTGGACCTCTGTGTTGTTTGTCCTCTGAAATTACACAACCATGACTGGCTGTGAAAATCCCAGGGCTGGTTGTGCTTTAGTGAGGGGGACACGCCATATATATATATATATATATATATATATTTAATTCACTTGTTTTAATTTTTTTTAACACAGATGCATGGACAGATCTCACTGACCCTTCCATGCATCTGTGTCTTATTGATTTTTTTTTTCTCAGATGCATGCCGCAATGATCGCACTGATCCGTGCGTGTATATCTGAATAATCTTTTTTACACAGATGCCTGCATCACGGATCTCACTGATCTGTGCATGCAGTCAGCTATCTTTAGTTCTTCGATGATAGTTCTTATGTCAAAATGTGCTGTTTAAGCACCATATCATATCCTGGAGTGCCGGGGAGAGTTCAAGGGAAATCGTTGACGATATTGCATCATGAGCACATCATTCCGTGCGTTGGAGCCTTAAGAAGCAGTTCAGGGCTGGGACCATTAGCGCCAGTGAACCACTCTGTCCCCTGCTGCTGACCCTGTGCATTGCCCCACTGCTGCCTCTGCCTCGCACACCTGCAGCCTGCCCCGGCAGCCATCTCTCACTCTGCACCCTCGAAACACCTCGTGTGCTGTCCCCTCCAACACCACCGCTAGTGTACAATTTTGTTGACCATCTCCCCTGCAGGTAGCCCGGTTTGCAGTTCCTGTCCCTGATGGTTAACAAATTATAAAAAAGCAAAGAAATTCCATAGACAAAAAACCTTACAGTTTCACATGTCTCATTAAGACTTCTTAGACATGATCTGAAATTTCACAAAACCTACTGAATTTGTGACACTCAAACTTAAAAAAAGCAATGACATTCCGATCATTAAGGTTGACGCCTTAATGGATATGTTCCTTGTGCAATACAGATATGGTATGCCATCACACCCTGTGGTTAACTGCAGATTTAGCACTCTCGCAGAGTGAGATTGCTGTCACTCACAAAATGGTGGAGCTGCTAATTCACAGAATTGTGTGCTCATTGGAATACACAGATTCAGTCTATGCAACTGAGGTCTGAGCAGAAGATATAGCTGCATAGATGGGATAAGAGTGGTGTGGATAGATGGAGGAGACACAGCAGTGTGAATGGGGGAGACAGAAAGGCTTGGAGAGCGGGGAAGATTAAGCAGCACAGATGGGGGAGCCAAAGTGATGCAGATGGGTGGAAAACAGTGGTGCAAATGGGGGGAAGACAGCAGCGCAGATGGGGGGAGATAGAGTGGCACAGTTTGGGGGGAACAGAGCAATGTGTATGGAGTGTTACAGAGTGGCATGGCAGGAAGACAGAGCAGCACAGATGGGTAAAGACAGATTGGTGCGGATGAGAGAATACAGACTAGCACAATGGGAGAACACACAACAGTAGGGATTGGGGAAGACAGATTGGTGCGGATGGGGTGGGGAGATAGGAGTGGTGTGGGTGGGAGGGGTTACAGAGTGGAATGGTTGTGGGGGACAGAGTGGTGCAGATGGAGGAAGAGAGAATGCTACAGATGAGGGGAAGAAAGAGCGGTGTGGCTGGGGGGAAGGCAGTGGTGCAGATGGAAGGAAACAGAGTGGCACGGATGTGGAAAGATATATTGGTGTGGATGAGGGAATACAGACTATTATTAACAGTTTCTTATATAGACTAGCACTGTTAGGAGAGCACAGAGCAGTAGGGATTGGGGAAGTTTGAGCAGCATAGAGGCATATAGGGGAAGAAAGTGTACATGCATAGACAGAGTATGATAGTTTTAGCAAATAAAGAGCTGAATGTGTATTCTGAATAAGATGGATGTAAGGAGTGAGAAGGATGTTGGAACCCAGTGGGATTGTTGTAGGGAACGAATGGGAAGATTATGGGCACTGAGTGGGATGTGTGTGCCACATAACTGCTCAGACCTCAGTTGCATATACTGAATGTTTGTATTCCAATGAGCACACAATTCTGTGAATTAGCAGCTCCACCATTTTGTGAGTGACAATACTCTCACTCTGTGAGAGTGCTGAATCTGCAGTTAACCACAGGGTGTGATGGCATACCATATCTGTATTGTGCAAATACCACATCCATTAAGGCGGAATTTCACTGCTTTTTTAAGTTTGAGTGGCAGAAATTCAGTCGGTTTTGTGAAATTTCAGATCATGTCTAAGAAGCCTTAATGGGACATGTGAAACCATAAGGTTTTTTGTCTATGGAATTATCCTTTATTTATATGGTGACACAAGGGTTCCGCAAGGCCTAACAAAGTACATAAACAATTGAGCAGAACAAGAGAACAGTGACTTACAGTACAAGACAATGCAGGACAAGGGAATCGGTATGAACTACGCCGGAAGGCCGGCACATGAAGATCACGACTGAGGTGAGTAAGACCCCTAACCCTCCCCTCTCCCCCCCCCTAACCCCCCCTTAGGGATACCTAATCCTAACCTCCCCCCTAGTACCTAACCCTGACCTCCCCCCAGGGGTGCCTAAACCTAACTCCCCTCCCCGCACCCTAAACCTAACCCTCTCTGGGGGGGTGCCTAAACATAACCACCACCCGGTGGCACCTGACGCTAACCCCCCTTCCCCTAACCCTAACCATCCCAGGGAGTGCCTAACCCTAAGTCCCCCCGGGAGACCCTAAACCTAACCCTCTCCCACCCTCCCCCCATAGCTATCTGCTCCCGACACCCGGTTTACCCACGTTCAGTATGCCGGGCATTGGGATTTCAATGTGAGGCTAATGATAGGCGTCGGTATTTAGATGCTTATCATTAGTCCCATTCTGGGATTTCACTGTCGGGAAGGTGGCGGTCGGCATTTCGACTGCCGGCTTCCTGACTACATCCCAGGACAAATACATGGTATATAAACATTGCTGCAACAGCAGTCATAACCAGGGCCGGCCCGCCCGTTATGCCGACTACGCACGTGCATAGGGCGCCAGCCAGCAGAGGGCGCTCAATCCCCAGCACAGCCAAACTTACAGGAACCCTCCTCCCGCCATCACATTGACTCCTTACTGCCCCGTTGTTCCCCTGCGCCACACGCTCTTCACCCCCCCGCCACGCCACGCTCCTTCCACCCCCTCCCCGCCACACTGCTTTCTGTAGCTGCCGCAGGGAGTCTTCCCCCCCCGCCGCGCCACACTCCTCCCCCCCCGCGCCACACTCCTTTCCGCGGCCACCGCAGGGAGTCTCAATTTGCCGGGCGCCCACTGAGATTTTACCAGCGGGCACTCGGCTCCCCACAGCGGCAGCCGGAGCTCACTCCTGAGCTCCAAATAGGCTTCCCCCACGGGCACTATGTGAGAGACGTCATGCGTCTCTCCCATAGTAACGAGGAGCGGTGGATGGCAGCGGACACAGGATCGGGGCTTAAGGTAAGTAAACTTTTTTTTTTTTGCTTGGCTCTATTACCGGGGACACTACTTCAGGGGCTACTGGGGGGACTTCTACAGGGGCTGCTGGGGGCACTATTGCAGGGGCTACTGGGGACACTATTGCAGGGGCTACTGGGGGCACTATTGCAGGGGCTACTGGGGGCACTACTACAGGGGCTACTGGGGGCACTATTACAGGGGCTACTGGGGGCACTATTACAGGGGCTACTGGGGGCACTACTACAGGGGCTCCTGGGGGCACTATTACAGGGGCTACTGGGGGCACTATTGCAGGGGCTACTGGGGGCACTACTACAGGGGCTACTGGGGGCACTACTACAGGGGCTACTAGGGGCACTATTACAGGGGCTACTGGGGGCACTATTACAGGGGCTACTGGGGGCACTACTACAGGGGCTACTAGGGGCACTATTACAGGGGCTACTGGGGGCACTATTACAGGGGCTACTGGGGGGCACTACTACAGGGGCTGCTGGGGGCACTTCTACAGGGGCTGCTGGGGGTACTTCTACAGGGGCTGCTGGGGGAACTATTACAGGGGCTCCTGGGGACAATACTTAAGGGCTACTAGGGGCACTTCTACAGGGGCTGCTGGGGGTACTATTACAGGGGCTGCTGGGGGCACTATTACAGGGGCTGCTGGGGGCACTATTATAGGGGCTGCTGGGGGCATTATTACAGGGGCACTATTACAGGGGGCATTACTACTGGGGCACTATTACAGGGGCATTGCAGAAGGGGCGCCACTACTGACAGCACTGCAGAAGGGGTACAACTGCTGTGGGCATTATGTATAAGTGCCACTACTGCTGCGGGCATTGTATTAGGGGCACTGCTACTGTGGGTATTGTGTATAAGGGGCACTACTACAGTGGGCATTGTGTAAAAGGGCACTAATGTTGGCATTGTGTAAAAGGGGCACTACTGTGTGTCAGAACATAAATAAGGGACACTACTATGTGGTGTAATGTGAATCGGACACTATGTGCGGTGTAATGTGAATAAGATCTTGCTACTGTGTGATGTCGTTTGAATTGGGAATACTATTTTGTGACCACGCCCCTTTCTTTTTAGCATGCCTCACAACCATCCCTATTTTGGTGACAAAGTGTTTGCGATGGGGGGGTACATGGTGAATAGATGACATATACATGCATGCTGCATCTATTCACTGGAGAAAGGGACTGGGAGCATGCCCAGCAGCTCCAAGAGCACTGGGCATGTACCCAGCATGATTGGCGCTTGTGATTATGGCTTTTCCCATGAGACCACACACCTTTCCTTTGTCGGGAGCATGCACCTTCAGAGTGTGCAAATTCAGCCAGGGGGCGCCAAAATGTATCTTCGCTTACCAAAAATATTAGGCTCGGGCCGGCCCTGGTCATAACCCTCTAATAAGTAGTACGGTGGCATAAGTCAAGGGTTGGATGCCGTAAGTAAGAGTAAGGGAAGGAAAAGCACATGGGGATAAGGGCCCTGCTTGTGAGAGCTTACATTCTTTTTTGCAACACCTCTGTCTGTTTGATTGAATAATTTGACATATAATAATGAGAATATATTAGGTCATGGAAGGAGAGTGGATGGCAAAATTAGTTTCCTAAATTAACACAATATCAACCTTATCTTAAGCCAAAAAAACCTACCATAAAACATATTGATGGCTTCCTCTTATAGGGAGAGTTTAAATAGCTTGCATTTATTGATAAAAGATTTACCATTAGGGATGGGAGAGGAAGTTGCTACTTGTTCCAAAACATTCAAGCCAAAGTAAAACTTATAAGTAACCTTAGTCAGACAGTAGAAATATGTATATGCACTTACTGTGTGTTTGAGTAGGAGGGAATGGGTAAAGAAGGAAAGGCTAATCAATGTAAAATAAATATAAAACAACTAATGAAAATTACTCACCATTTAATGCAATAAGATGAAGTACAGAAAATAAATATTTTAACACTTCTCACAGAAATCTAATGCTGGGTACACATTGGGCCTTATTCAGAGATGTACTTTTTTCCTATGATTAACATACATTTCCGATGTTGAGGGGTCTGAGGACAGGTTCTGCACATGTACAGAATGGGTCCTGCGATCTCGCTTGCCGATCCCCCCCCAAGTCGAAACTGTTAAACCTGAGGTATGATTTGTAGGATATTGTCCCGCAACCACTTTGAGGGCTGGTGTCACCTTGGCTAGATGTGGCCGTGTAACAGCTTGAACAGCTGATTTGGAGAGTGGCTGTGGCCTGTGGGCCAGTAGATGAGATACAGCCTTTGGGCCGGTAGCAGCCTTGAGGCCTGGAAATTATTTGGCTGGCTGCAGCCTGTGGGCCAGAAGATGAGATGCGGTTTATGGGTCGGTAACAGCCTGTGGGCTGGGTAGCAGCCTCTAGGCTGGAGTAGCTTGGCAGGTTGCGGCCTTTGGGCCATGGAGCAGTCTGTAGGCTGGTAGCAGCCTCTGGGCTGTGTAGCAGCCTTGTAGTCTGGAGTAACTTGGCAGGTTGTGGCAGATGAAGATCTGTGCAATAATAAAATCACTGGCATTGGTACACCGGATGGCGCACTGAATAAGCTGGAGTGTGGCCTGGGTCGCCGGGTTGACACAAGCAGCTGATGCTGTGCTGCGTACTCTGGACACAGAGCACTGTCCGTGCCGCCTGGATGACATGAATGGCAGAGGACAGGTATGCGAACCGTACCGCCAACATGACACGAACGTCAGGTAGATGACAAGCGAACCGTGCCATCTGGATGACTCAAATGGCAGAATAATACAATACAAATGACAGGAGAACTGGAGCTCGACTGGGTGACAGGAGACTAAGCCAGAACCAGAAACACGAATACTCTATCACCGGCATGGAGTGAAGGACTGGCTGTAATTTAACATATACAGGGTCCAATCAGAGCAACCCTGCAAGCCTCCTAAATGATAGACTAGTGTGCACACAGACAAGGCATAAATTAGCATGCAGCTGATACTGCACACAGACAGACAGTGATTAATGAACACATGAGATCAGCACACAGACAGACAGGAATGACAGGCTAAGAGCTAAACACAGACAAGACAGGATTACATGCAGATCCTAACAGCAACATGATTGACATGCTGCGGCGTTTGGGGCGCGTGCCTGGTCATCATTCCCGGAAATGGTGGTATGTTGGCTCCGTTTTTTGGCAGGGACAAGGCCAGGGTCTGCGTTAATGGACGCAGATTCCTGGCCTCTTAAGTGACAGGTACCCGGTCAGGCTGCGGGAAGTTTCAGCTGCTGCAGCCTGACCAAAGGAGCAACCATCACGATGGAGATTCCAGCCTGCAACGTAGTTCATAGTGCTGGTATCGCAAATGCAGCAAGGAGGTGTCTTCTACATTTGTATCTGAGATGGACGTATTTGCACAGTCGCTTGTAGTGGCTCTCTAAATCCGCCCATCTCTGGATCAGACCCACTATGCGATATGTTGTTCAGTCAGCTGATGAATTACGTATCACATAGTTCATCTGTGCATGTGTACAGAAAATATGTCTGGCCCAGTTGTGATGTCAGGCCATACATATCGAGCAGCAGATTTCTAAGTATATAGTGGCTTACCAATTGGCTGCTCGGCTGGGGGATCCATGGGATGGCAGACAAGTCGGCCAGGTGTGTACCCAGCATTACACAGATGACATGCAATGATGGCACTCAAGTAAGCAAAACATATACAATGACCATCAGTTACATATTTGAAAAGAAATTTATTATATCTTATCTTATTATAACCATAACAAATAACATAGGAACCAGAGAGCTTCCCTTGTAGGGAGTGGGATAATTTCAGCATATACAGAATGTTCAAGAACAGCTGATACTGATTTGCATTGCCATAACATGTGGCTTGGAAGGAAGACTCCACTGGATTCCCTGCTACTATATACTGTGCTAACCTAAAAGAGAAAGGCCAGGAAAGACAGGTACAATTGTGGAAAAAACTATAGGTATAATCGAAGAGAGAGGCCTAGTCTTTCCTGATCTCGGGTGCCACTCCAGTTGAATCTTCACAGGATAAATTCACATACAAGAACTTTGACCATTCATCTGGAGATAGAAATAAAGGCAATAATTGCAGCTTGCATAACTTAATGTAAAAAAAAAAAGAGGTCACAAAAAGTGTCCACCAACTCCCCCATCTTACTCTGACCTGTGCAGCCACCCAGGTTCTTACAGTATATCTTGTTTCAGTTGCTTGGGAGGACTTCTCTTCAGATAAAATATAATTGTAACATATTATGGACTGTGACTTGTTCATCCGGCTCAACATCATCCGTTGCTGCAACTGAGGAAATGAGAGACGACCTTCCACCTGCGACTGGTATAGGAACAGTAGTTGGGCTTTTGCTAGAGCAAGAGCTGTCAGGGAGGTTTAAAAAAGTTGATAGGGGGATATTATTGAAGGACTTTGGCTTTTTAGGGCCCATTGTTTCAAAACTGTACATACACATTAAGGAAAAGATGTGCTAAATTAAGTGGTAGGGTAGCAGCCAAAGTCTGAGGGGGCAATTCAAACAGCAAAAATGTGCACGAAACCCATGATTAGGACGCTCTAACCGCAGTTAGGGCACCATACCTAGGACTTTACATGGGTTTTGCCGTTTTACATGGCTAAACCTGGTCTAATAGAGCGTGAAGAGGGCGATAATTACTGAGCGCCCAGAACAATTGACTTGCAAAACAGGGCGCTCATTAATTATCACAGCCCATGCAACAATTGAATCGCCCCCTGACTGTGGTCGCGGGTGCTGCCACAGGCAGTACTGCAGATCTTTGCCAAGAAGTAGGTTGCAACTGCGGGTCACTTGGAGTTTCATCCTGATTCCACTTATTTTCCACTCCAGAAGTGTTAAGGGCATTGTTAAGCCACACCCCCTAAGAATTTATGTTTTAAAAGACATTTTAATAAAAATTCAGGGCTTGCAGAAGGGGGCGTGGCTTCATGCGCGTGTCATCTATCACCACTATTACCACTGCTTAGTGACACCATTCGAGGGGGTGAAACCAAAATAGCAGAGCACCTCTGCTATTTTGGTGTCACCCCTTCGGATGGTGTCACCTGGTGCAGCCCGCTCCCCCCTAGGGATTCCACTGCAAGTCTCAGCACAATGTATTAGGGCTAAGCTACAACATGAGAGTAATCGAAGGATGAACAGAATAACGACAATTGTGCTGAACTCCAAATTGGAAAAGCTTTGTTTCCTGCAATATTTATAAACAAATCTAATTTTTAAAAGACAAGGGGATGCAAATACCCCTTGCTATATTGTACACTAAGACAGACTATAAGGTGCTCTGTGAGCTTATTTTGTGTGTATCCTCTAGACAAGCTGGAGGTATGTAGCATTGGTAGTTCTGAACCATCTTGTATGCTGTGATATTCTTAAGAAATTGTTTTTAAAGACATTTGGTGCTAAATAAACATCAATAAACGCCTGCGTCTGCTTTTTTCTTGTGACCGCCAGTTAAATGGCAAACGCTTAACCATTTCCAGCTGTCCTGAGGCTGAACCTTGAGTCTCCAAACTCTAATGATTAGTGTTGCTGCAGCTTAACCACACACATAGGGCCTGATTCAGACCCACTCGCGAGCGGCTGTCCGCTCGCAAGTGGGTCGATGTTATGGACTGAGCATGCGCACGACGGAGGGAGCTCCGTCGTGCGCATGCGCCAGACGCGACGAGCGAAGGAAAGTCCTTCGCTCATTGTGTCCGATCAAAGGGGGCGTGCTGTCAATGTTGATTGACAGCACGCCCCCTTTGGTGGGCGTGCCGGGGCGTGCCTCCCTGACGGGGGCGTTCCCACGGGAACGCCTCCCGTCAAAAGCCGGCCCACTGACATCACTAGTGATGTCAGTGGGAGTGATTTTGGCTCTGATAGAGCCAAAATCACTCCGGAGCTTGCGGTTGAAAACCTCAACCGCAGGCTCCGGCTCGCAATTTCGATGGTCGCGATGGTCACGACCATCGCAGCCATCACAATGCACGCTCGTATAGCCTGTGGGTGGTGACCCACAGCTATACGAGCGTCCAGGAGGACGCTCCATTTTCATGGAGCCCGGCCCTCATTCAGAGCGTGCGCTCTGCTCAGAGCGTACGGCTCTGAATGAGGGCCATAGTCACATACCCAGCAGTGTTTCCTGGTGTTTGAATTATTGGAAGAATTGTTGGAAGAATTATTACTAGGTGCTGTTGTAGTAGCCTTCGGGAACAAGTTGCTGCAGGTGCTACTGTTGGAGCCCTTAGGAACAAGTGGTTCCAGGTGCCGGTGTAGGTGTCTGGTGGTGACAGCAACCTTCCCACAATGCAGTTAGAGGAGTCAGTAACATGCGGTTATTGACGGTGAGAGACATTTCCTATACGCCAGGAGTGGTGAAGTAAGCCGACTCAGGTTCTTCAGGGAAGATTAACCTACGTAAATAGTGGCTTCCTGGCGGAGTAAGGTAATTTGGTCATACATACATTTTAATGTTATTTTCATGTAAAATAATCTTTTTTTTTTTTACCTTCAGTTTCATGCACACTTCACCATCATGGTCCTATGGTTTTTTTTTAAAAAAAAGGTGATACTGTATATCCTGTTACAGTGGCTTAAGTTCATCCCAATCGCCCGGAGGCAAGGTACAGTTTGGCGCCCCCACCCACTCCTCCAAGAAAAAAAGGGAAAATAAATGTGGTGCATACAGTATATATCAATCTATACACGCACACATACACACTAAAATAGATTATGTTTCCATTGGGCCTATTGTCAGCGCACCATAAAGGTAGAAGGAAGACGCACCAATCCCGCACCTTCAGAGATGATGTCAGCCAGATGGGAGGACCTACAAGCTGACAGCGTGGCGTCTGCATCTCCCAGCAACTGTCCTGAGGGAATATTCATCTACCAGGACGTGACTGCGGCTTGTGACACCTATTTACTAAATAAAATTTGCAGGATATTGCAGGGCCATCTCTTCCATTGGGCTTGTTGGGCAGTTACCCAAGGGCCCGAAGCTTCTAGGGGCCCACCAACCCGCCCCCCTACAGCCGCAAGTACTCACCTCAGTCCCAGTTTCACTTAATCTTCTGGCTTTAGACCAGTCAGACAGAGTCTCTCTGCATGTGTGGGAGGTCTGATGGGCATGCAGTAGGGTTTCATTTTATTGACCATTTAAATTTTTTTCCCATGAATGGGTGGGTAGAGGCCCCAGTGCATTGCTTTGCCCAGGGCCGACACTGCTGTTAAGACAACACTGAAACAGTGAAGTGATCTGTCAACAAGTAATTTATTGTGTTACGTAAACCAACCAATTTCACATTTCCTTCTATCTGCACTCCTTTTTGTCTGTCCGTGCTTCTATTCAGTATGTGTAGGCTTGTCAGATCATCCCTAATTCCGCACACAAAGTAATGATATCGCAAGCCTATTTCTGTGCCCCATTCTACCTCTCAGTTCTCCCATCCTACCTTTCTGTGCCTCTACCTTGGAATCGGTATGATTTACTGCCGGACCCATGCCCGGCGGTTGGAATCCCGATAGCGGCATGCCGGCAGAGGAGGAAATCCCGATCGTACAAGGTAAGTATTTTCTAACCTAATTCTACCCCCTAACCCTAACCCTAACCCTCACGTAGGGGTGCCTAACCCTAACCTTCCCCACCAATGCCTAACCCTAATCCCCCCTCCAAGTGCCTAAACCTAACCCCCCCTTCCCCTAGCCTAAACCTAACCTCCCCCCGGGAGTGCCTAAACCTAACCCCCCCTTCCTCTAGCCTAAACATAACCTCCCAGGGGGGTGCCTAACCCTGAGTCCCCCCCGGGAACCCTAAACCTAAAACGGCTATCCGCACTCTGCGCCCGGCATCCCTTCGATTGGGATGCTGGGCGCCGGTCTCCCAGCATCGGTAAAATGACAGATTTAGATCTAGATTTAGACGCCTGTCATTTAACCCTCGCCGGGATTAAGCAGTCGGGAAGCCGGCTGTCGGGATTAGATCCGCCGGCTTCCCGACTGCATACCTCTACCTGTTCCCCTTCTGTCTCTCTGTACCCCTGGTGCCTCTATCTGTGCCCCTTCTATCAGTTTTCTCTTTATAAACTCTCCTTTCTCTGTTTCACCCCATCTGTGTTTTCTCCTGTCCACCATGATACCCCCCCCCCCTGTTGAATGCAACTTCCCCTCACTTTGGCATTTTTACCTGTTACTATATAGTTCGGCATCAGCTGCAGTCTGTTCAGTGTCCCTTCCCAAGGTCTGTGGTGCCTTGGCTGAGACATTTATAGCCAGGGCCTTCCACCCCCTCCATGCCGCTCAGGTGAGTCAAAGCACCAGTGCCTGCCCGCGCGGATGACTCTCCAAGTTTCTCCCTTTGCAGGAGCCAGGCAACCAGCTTCATTCAAATCCTGCCATTTGCTCCAGTAGCTCCCGCTCCGGCCACTCACTACCTCTCCTCAAATAATGTGCCAGCCACCAATAGAACCACCCACCACATCCCCTCTGTCAAGGCAGGTCTGAGTCTGGAGTCCTCTGTATGCATTGCACGCCCTTCTGTACTGTCTCCCAGCTCCCAGTCAGCTGGCAGGTTCAGGTCGCGGTCATATGGTAGGAGCATGAATTCGGGGCAAACTTGGTCATCTGGCGTCGATACATAGATGACGTCCTGTTTATATGGCAAGGAGATGAAACTCAACTTAAACACTTTATTGATTATATCAACAACAATACAAACAACCTAATATTCACCACCGACTACAGTAAAAATACAGTTAATTTTCTTGATCTAACAATTTTCATACAAGACAACCACATCTGCACAAAAACATACCAGAAACCAGTGGACGTGAATAGTTACATCCTTTCCAGCAGTGGACACCACCCCAACTGGTTAAAAAATATCCCGACAGGCCAATTTAAACGAGTGAGGAGGAATTGCAGTAGGATAGAGGCTTTCCAAGAACAAGCAACAAACATGAAACAACAGTTCCTAACAAAAGGGTACGACAAACATCAAGTCCAGAACGCATTTGAAACAGTGCAAGGATTGGACAGAAACTCCCTGTTAGAGTATAAGGAAAGGACAGGGATACATACAACATCAAACATGCTTTTTATAACAGAGTTCAACAAAGACCACAGAAAAATCAAAAACATAGTGAAGAGACATTGGCACATTTTGTTACAAGACGAGGCCGTGAATGACCTACTCCCAGAGAGACCCAGCATAGTATACAGAAGAGCCCCCAATCTGAAACAAAAATTAGTTCACAGTCATCTAAAAGGAATCACCTCCACCCAAACCACCCTTATACGTGGGAGACTCACCCCCGGTTTCTTCCATTGCGGAACATGTAAAGCATGTAAACTTAATACGAAACCAACAGCAAAAAAACTAAATAATTTCACCTCCACCCAAACCAAACAAAAGAACAAGATCAGAGATCACATATCCTGCAATAACGAAAGAGTCATATATTTGATCATATGTCCCTGCAAACAGCAGTATATAGGTAGAACAACGAGAAAATTGAAAACACGCATATCAATAACATACGAAAAGGTCTGGAGAGCCATAATCTATCCAAACACTTCAGAGATTAGCACAATAGAGACCCATCTGGCATGTCATTTGTAGGGATACAATTGGTAAAGAAAAATTGGAGAGGGGGGGACTACACTAAGAAGATTAATAAGGAGGAACTTAAATGGATGTACACCCTGAAATCCCTGACACCCTATGGCCTCAATTTGGACAATGAGGTCAAATCAGTTATCACAGGTTAAGACACGTATTATGTCCATCATGACCCAAGTGAATTATGGGGACACCACATTTTAACTTTGACTGAATGACATACTGTCCCCCTCCAAGACACTAGTCTCTAAGAGCCATATATGGATTGAAGCATGTGATACACCACTGTGAGTGTATTTTTTTAATACATACATAATGCTTAATATATAGATTTTAAATATTGGTGGCACAAAACAGACCTGTGCAACGTTTCCTTTATTTTGATTTACCTCCTTTTTACCTTACACCTTTTTTGCTTTTATTCAACAAGCAAGGATATCCCTACATACAGTAAGAATATAGAACTGGGGTGTCCAACCTTTCACCTTCCCTGGGCCACATTAGAAGATGAAAACTTGGTTTGGGCCGCACATAAAATAAAATAACAGTAACGTAGTAGTAGTCCCCCCCTTGTAGTGCCCCCAGTAGTAGTAGTCCCCCCCCTTGTAGTGCCCCCATAGTAATCCACCCCCCTGGTAGTGCCCCCAGTAGTAATCCCCCCCTGTTAGTGCCACCATAGAAATCCCCCCCCTGGTAGTGCCCCCATAGTAATCCCCCCCTGGTAGTGCCCCATAGTAATCCCCCCCTTGGTAGTGCCCCCATAGTAATCCCCCCCCTTGGTAGTGCCCGCATAGTAATCCCCCCCTTGGTAGTGCCCCATAGTAATCACCCACCTTGGTAGTGCCCCCATAGTAAACCCCCCCTTGGTAGTGCCCCCATAGTAATCCCCCCCTTGGTAGTTCCCCCATAGTAATCCCCCCCTTGGTAGTGCCCCCATAGTAACCCCCCCTTGGTAGTGCCCCCATAGTAATCCCCCCCTTGGTAGTGCCCCCATAGTAATCCCCCCCTTGGTAGTGCCCCCACAGTAACCCCCCCTTGGTAGTGCCCCCACAGTAATCCCCCCCTTGGTAGTGCCCCCATAGTAATCCCCCCCCTTGGTAGTGCCCCCATAGTAATCCCCCCCCTTGGTAGTGCCCCCATAGTAATCCCCCCCCAGTAGAGAGAGACTTAATAAAAAAAAAATAAAAAAAAACAGTTACCTGAAACTCCCGCTCCTGCTCCCGACGCTTCCACCGGCTCCTCTGGCCGCTTTGCATTATGGGAGAGACGTCGTCATGACGACGGCTCTCCCATTACCCACTGCGGGAGCCGGAGGATGGCTCCCGCAGTGGGAGCAGCGGCAGCCGCTGAGAGTCTGACAGACTCTCAGCGGCTGCTGATTACAGCAAACACAAAGCTGCCGGCTCCGGCGGCTGTGTGTTTGTGCTGTGTAGCGCTGACCGGACTCCGTCCGGTCAGCGCTACACACGCGGTGCAGTCTGTGTCACAGTGACACAGACTGCACCGGCCTGCGGCCCGCATGACGCTGCGGCCCGGGGGGCACATGGCACCCTGCCCCCTGGCCCAGCCCGCCACTGGTGATTACGCTGGCGGCACAGTGAATGAAGGAGAGCATGGGGGCGTGGTCTGGGGGCGCTGGGACTACAGTGAGCAATCCCGGAACAGCGGGACATATCGTGAATGTCCCGCTGAATCCGGGACACTTGAGAGGTATGCGGGCCGCATTACGAGCCGACCTGGGCCGCATGCGGCGCGCGGGCCGCGGGTTGGACAAGCCTGATATAGAATAATACTCCGCTATTTATTGCTAAATAACCGTTCATTCATTCATTTATCCCTTTTGCCCACACCTATTTTCCAGTTCTAGATATAGGACATGCCCCCAACTAGGAGGGAGGACTAGTGGTAGACACCCATGGATGACTTCATCACTGCTCTATTTATACCCGCCCATTCCCAAAATGGTGTTCATTATCACTCCTTCAGGAAGGCCGAACAGCCGAGTCGCGTAGGAGGATCTTTTACAGTACTACATCCCTTGCAGGATATCTTCAGGAGAAAGCCTCCTCACCTACGGGTGAGTTGAGCACGCAGCAAGTTCCGGTCCCTTAGTCCTTCAGGCTTGCGGGATCCGTTTATACCGCTGAGCCAGAAGTGACGGAGGTTCCAGGACGCACTGCGGGGATCAGCTGGAAGCGACGCAGCGCTACACATCAGCACTCATGAGCGGGACCACCGGAGCCGGCCACTATCTGGTTTTGTGACATCTCTCGATGCCGCGCAACCGATAGTAGTTTAGGCCAGGTGCACACTGGACAGAGACACCGGCTATCTGCGCAGGCGCACGCCCATCACCAGGAGGTCCGGATCATCATCAGGAAGAAGATAGGACTTGAAAAGAAAGGTGAGTCCTCATCAGTATCAAAGGACTTCCGCCATTGACATTTACATCTTTACCCTGGACTAGTGACAAGAGTGGGTCAGGGACACCTGCCCTTACACAGCCTACCTACCACTACCTCCCTCTTCCCATCACCATTCTCTCACTGGCGTAGAACATTTACCCTTTAACAGTCTGCACTACATGTGCCCACCCTGAAAATCAGTGCTGAAGTTGCACCTTTTTATTATGCTAATCAATAAATTAGATTCAACACCACTCTCTGTGACATCCATTTGTGTATGACCTTACTCAGGCATTACTCTAACTCTCCATCTTAGACACACTTGTTCACATCCTCTAATTAATTGATACACCACAGGCGCAGGTCTATTATAATGTATGCTACCACATACAATCTTGTATATGTTACATGACATCTGCGACCAGAGCACAGAGTAGGTCACGGAGAAGAAGCGTTGCTGATGCTGATCGGCGCTCAGGTCGGCGGCTCCTCTGTTATAGCAGCAGCAGGAAGGACATGGAATGGGGGACAAAGGAGGAGGTGCCACCTTAAGGGCTGGAGCCCGGCAGCAACTGACTCCATTGTCTCCGCCAGTTCCGCCACTATCCTGTTAATAGATAGCAAGAGGTAAATTTGGCAAGTGTCGGTTTTAAAACCAATGGAAACCAACGGCTATAGACGGCGTGTTTGTGTCTACAAAAAGTGTATTTACTATGTGTCGGTTTTCAGTGCCGATGCTTAGTAAATCTGTGGTTTGTATTCTTGTTTATGTAACATAATCAATAATTGGTCCGATGTTCAAAAATGTTCTAAAGTCGATTGTTTTGTCGGTTTTCCGTTAGTAAATTTACCATATGACTTCACCTTATATAAATCTAACATTGCAGATATATAATTTGAGCGGACTGTTTTTTTAAGAATTCTGCATTCAAGTGAAAGTCATTGAACATATTATTTTATGTATAATTATGTACTATATAATTTTGTGCAGTCCTGTGTAATTTGAACTTAGATCCTGCTTGAACGGGATAGTTTTTAGCACTATGCATCAGAACATTAGGATTGGCTATTATTCCCACCAGTCTTCTCAAAAGTTTTAATTAATGTTCTTTATATTCATAAGCATCCATGTGTAAAGCTCAAATTACATTTAAATTAATACATACACATTTTGCCTTTCAAGTTAGGCAGGTTTGGTTCAACCTGTGTTTATAATAAATTATGCAAAGCAAAAACAAACAAAATATATAGTACACAGTGGGCGCTAATTAATGTATTAATGCAATCAGTATAAATTTTAATTAATCTGTCTGGTCCAGGCTGCCCCCACAGTGTGGGTCTGGAAACTCCACAATAAACAGACCAGCTCTTGTTATATCCACTTACGTGAGGTCAGAAAGACAATGTAACAGGGTCCAAAAAAGTCACACCTAACACGTTTTGCCACGGTAGCATGTGACTTTATACATAACTAAATGTACATAGATGTATAGACTTGTAAATCCTTTTGCCCATTAGCAGACCTGATTTCAACTGCTTATCTTAATCTGGGAATTTGTATACCTTTAGCTAAGGATTCTAGAGCTCTCAATATTCCTGACTTTACTCAGAACACATACTATACAATCACATCCTGCACAAAATTATCTAATGCCAGTCTATCCATTAAAAGGTCCCATAATGTATATCAAACTAACTAAATCCTCACATAGGTTGGATTTATGAAGAGATAAATCCAACATTATTGGTAAATTGTCCTACAACATTAGACACAATTAAATATACAGATTTGTAAATCCTTCTGCCGTTAACAGACTAAATTTCCATTCCATATCTTAATCTAGGGATTTTATTACCTTTACCTAGGGATTCTAAAGCTCTCAATTTTCTGGCTTTAATCAGAAGACAGCCTTCACATTCATATCCTACACAATGTTATCTAGATTCTAGTTTATCCTTTGAAGGTTCCATAGTATATAGCAAACTAACTGAATCCACACATGTATTGGATTTATGGAAAAAAGATGAATCTAACATTGTTAATGAATATCCCAAAGCATCAGTGATATATACCAAATATTAAGACCTATCTCCCTCTCTGTTTGTGGCCTTAACTTCTTCAATAGCCTTTACCTTAAGATTGAGAACAGTACCCTTATCACATTCTATCATGTGTTTAGATAAATTGTGACATATATTATTTTTTACAATGTTTCTACGATGTTCTAAGAACCGAGTTTTTAATGTATTGCCCGACCCCACAAATTGGCGACCGCTTCCACATTCAAGAAGGTACACAACAAACAGGAATTGCAATTGAAAAAACCCTTTATCTGAAAGATTTCACCCATCAAGATTTCACCCATTTCCTTTTGTTTCCTCCTTATTTGTTCCCTTCAGAACAGTATGTCTCTCACACTTCAACAAGTCATCCCTATCTTTTCTCTCGGTGTCTTCTAGAGCCCAATTGAGAATATTTGTGGGATAACCTTATTCTTGGAATGCTGAATACAGTTTAGTTGCTTGCTTCTGAAAACTCACTCTATCCAAACAATTTCTCTTAATACGATAGAACTGGCTTTTAACCCATATGTGTTCTGATTCAGTGCTTCTACAAAAGTGGTGACAGATATAGGGTCCCCATCCCAAATGAAAACAAATCATCTATAAATCTGCCATAGAGGACTAGGTTCCCCCCATAGTCGCCACCCCATATCAGTTCTTCCTCAAGTGAACCCATATAGAGCTTAGCATAACTTGGGGCGATTCTAGTCCCCATGGCAGTACCTTGTGAGTCAAACAAAAATAATTGTGCTCCAAAATAAAGTTAATTGAAGCAATCACAAACTCACGCAGTGTAACGTCCATATTGATATCTCTACGGAGGTACTTCACAATCACCTCAAGACCTTTGTGGTGAGGGATATTAGAATAAAGTGATTCTACATCACAAGTAATAAATTGATATGATTGTTTCCATTGGATGTCCTTCACCATATATAAAAATTGTGTCATATCCTTAATATAGGACTGTAAAGACACTATGTGATTCTGTAAGCGCACATCAACAAAATGAGATAAATTAGATGTGATAGACCCAATACTAGATATTATGGGATGCCCGGGAGGTGAAGTGAGGGACTTGTGAATTTTTGGAAAGTGGTAATAAACAGGAATTATAGGATATGTGATAAACAAAAATTTCCATGCATCTTTGGAGATAGCGCCACCTGTCAGGGCATCGTCCAACAACAATTTAATACTCTTAAATTCATCTGTAGGATTACTGGGCAGAACCTCATAAAAGAGAGTATTGCCAAGTTGAGAGTGAGCTTCCTTTAAATATTCATTCGTATTTTGTAGAATCACACCTCCCCCTTTGTCTGCCATTTTTATTATGACAATCTCATCTGTCATTAAAGAATTTAATACACATCTTTCATCAAAACTTAAATTGTCTCTTAGGGGAGATTGTTCTGCTACTTCAAATAATTTCAGAAGATCCTCCATTGTGGCTTTATAAAAACCCTCCACACAGGGACCTTTAAATTGTAAAGGGTAAAAACTGCATTTATTTCTTAGCATATGTGGTTTTTGGAAAATAGGACCCTCCGCATCATAAATGCGGACACATGTAGCATTATCTGTATGCCCCTCAATTGCTAAGTCTTCTAGGATATTGAGGACCTCATTATCCCCCTGAACCAATATTATGGAGACACCCTCCTCTTTGTTCTTTTGGAGATGTTTAAGTGCAAAACATCTCTTTCTACTAAGGTTGCAT
Organism: Taudactylus pleione; assembly: GCA_031769625.1. Taxonomy (NCBI): domain Eukaryota; kingdom Metazoa; phylum Chordata; class Amphibia; order Anura; family Myobatrachidae; genus Taudactylus; species Taudactylus pleione. The sequence goes on along the minus strand of JAUIMM010000005.1, from coordinate 23,403,048 downwards.
ACGAATCTATTTAAATCAACAAATAAGGTAAAAAAGTTTGGTTTTTGAGCCGGAGCATATTTTAATCCCTTACTGAGGATAGTTTTTTCAGCGGTACTCAATACCCTAGATGACAAGTTAAACACTCCATTCGTTTTTTATATTCTCCTTGAGTTTTTTCTGGGTCCACTTCTTTCCTCCTCTAGTTCCTCTGTATCCCTCTCTCTTTCCCTTTTTGTACTGTTCAAATGCCTTCTGTTCACCCAACTGTTTGATGGAGGGCCCATTTCTAAAAAACTATTTTGTTGGCTTTTTTCTCCTACCTTTTGTTCTTTAGTTAGTTGATATTTCATTTTAGGTCTGGCTCCCCCAATTTCTGACATATCTATGGGTGGGATCTCTCTATCTAGGCATTTGTATCTATTCCTGTGTATATAACCATATGGTTCTTTAGCAGGAGCTTGTCCAAATGATCTCTTTCTTGACCTATCCTGCTGTGGTTTCTGAGTGCCAAAATTGGCCCCTTCCTATATGTAGTGCGGTCACTATATCTCCTTTTTGGAAAATTTCTGGGCCTATTTACAGATTAAGAATGATAGACCCGATTCCGAGATCTTGATGGATCCCTTTTACCTTTATTATACGATCTCTTGGTCCAAGTCTCATAATCCCGTTGGTCTCTTTCCAATTTCTTGGGTTAAAATTTACGAGCACTAGTAGTAATACACACATCCAGTTTTTGAATATTGCACTACTTGCCAGGGATAGTAGTTTCCACACAGAAACCTTCTTCAATAAGGTTGAAACAAATGGGTTCCTAAACTACAATAGTAGTTATCTCAAGGCTTAGAAGAATAATATAAAAGCCAGTTCTATCGTATTAAGAGAAATTGTTAGGATAAAGTGAGTTTTCAGAAGCAAGCGACTAAACTGTATTCAGCATTCTAAGAACAAGGTTATCCCACAAATATTCTCAACTGGGCTCTAGAAGACACCGAGAGAAAAGATAGGAATGACTTGTTGAAGTGTGAGAGACATACTGTTCCGAAGGGAACAAATAAGGAGGAAACAAAAGGGGAATGTACTTTTATTACCCAATTCAATACTAATGCAACAGCCATTAAACAAATAATATGGAAAAATGTCCCTATTGTACATGCAGACCCAGTATTGGGCCCCATATTGGGAGAGGGTGTAAGGGTAGTTTATAGGAAGTCCGACAACCCCAAACAAAAATTGGCACCTAGTATGTATAAGTAGATAATTAGTTTGATTCCAGACAGGTCAGAACATAGTATAGGAAAGATCGATTCTAGCATAATAAATGGAATGAGCAAATTGAGTTGTTTATCAGATAAACCCAATGTTTTTTTCAAGTGTGGTAGGGAACAATGTATCACCTGTAAACATGTAGAGAAAAGAAACATCAATTTCACATCTACAGTGACGGGTGAAATCTTTCAGATAAAGGGTTTTCTCATTTGCAATTCCTGTTATGTTGTGTACTTTCTTGAATGAGGATGCAGTCGCCAATATGTGGGGTCGGACAATACGTATATTAAATACTCGGTTCTTAGAACATCATAGAAACATTGTAAAAAGCAATATATGTCACAATTTCTCTAAACACATGATAGATTGTGATAAGGGTACTGTTCTCAATCTTAAGGTAAACGCTATTGAAGAAGTTAAGGCCACAAACAGAGAGGGAGATAGGTTTAGCACCCTATGTAAGAGAGAAGTCTACTACATTTTCAGGCTTAGGAGTCTAGAACCTGTAGGTTTGAACAAAACTATTGAATTTAACAACATCTAGCTTTGATTATTTTTAGGCAAATTTCCTCCCCCCTCCGATCAGCACTGTTTTTCTCTCACCCAGATATTTGTAATCATGCATTCTATCAAATGTTCCTTTGGGTCACATGTCCATGGTCTTAATATTTGGTATATATCACTGATGCTTTGGGATATTCATTAACAATGTTAGGTTCATATTTTTTCCATAAATCCAATAGATGTGTGGATTCAGTTAGTTTGTTATATACTAAGGAACTTTCAAAGGATAAATTAGAATCTAGACAACATTGTGTAGGATATGAATTTGAAGGTTGTGTTCTGATTAAAGCCAGAAAATTGAGAGCTTTAGAATCCCTAGGTAAAGGTAATAAAATCCCTAGATTAAGATATGGATTGGAAACTTAGGCCCTCATTCAGAGCCGTACGCTCTGAGCAGAGCGCACGCTCTGAATGAGGGCCGCCCTCCATGAAAATGGAGCGTCCTTCTGGACGCTCGTATAGCTGTGGGTCACCACCCACAGGCTATATGAGCGTGCAGTTTGATGGCCGCGATGGTCTTGACCATCGCGACCATCGAAACTGCGAGCCGGAGCCTGCGGTTGAGGTTTTCAACTGCAAGCTCCGGAGTGATTTTGGCTCTATCAGAGCCAAAATCACTCCCACTGACATCACTAGTGATGTCAGTGGGCCGGCTTCTGACGGGAGGCTTTCCCGTGGGAACGCCCCCGTCAGGGAGGCACGCCCCCGGCACGCCTACCAAAGGGGGCGTGCTGTCAATCAACATCGACAGCACGCCCCCTTTGATCAGACACAACGAGCGAAGGACTTTCCTTCGCTCGTCGCGTCTGGCGCATGCGCACGATGGAGCTCCCTCCGTCGTGCGCATGCTCAGTGCAGAACATCGACCCACTTACGAGCGGACAGCCGCTCGCGAGTGGGTCTGAATCAGGGCCTTAGTCTGTTAACAGCAGAAGGATTTACAAATATGTATATTTATGTATATTTAATTGTGTCTAATGTTGTAGGACAATTTACCAATAATGTTGGATTTATCTCTTCATAAATCCAACTTTTGTGTGGATTTAGTTAGTTTGATATACATTATGGGACCCTTTAATGGATAGACTGGCATTAGATAATTTTGTGAAGGACGTGATTGTATAGTATGTGTTCTCAGTAAAGTCAGGAATATTGAGAGCTCTAGAATCCTTAGCTAAAGGTATACAAATTCCAAGATTAAGATAAGGAATTTAAATTGTCAAAGCCGGATAATTGGCTGAGATAGGATCGGTTTAAAAATTAGATCTGCGTGACGCCATTTTGCGAATGGCAATGAGAAGCCATTTTGCAACTGGCCACCCAGCACCATTTTAGTGAAACTCACCATTATAAGTACATACGGCAATGCTATTATTTAGCGTCGTGTGATTCCCACGCAATAGAAAGAAGTTAAAAGTTCTCACCATGTAAATACAGACAGTCACTAAAACATATAAAATGATTATCCCTGCAAAACACATACCATAATGTACTCCACAAAACACATAGTCGCACAATGCTAACTAGTGTAATTTCCCTATTCCCCAATACTTACACACTGCACACTTACATGAAAGGTTCCCTAGTATTAAAGTGTAATATTCAAGGTTTATTCAGTGATTATTAATGTTGTGTAATAAAAGTTATTTGATATCTAAGGTTTAGTACATGGTAAGCAGACCGTGTCTGGTGTTGTACTGATCCACTGTGTCTCCACAGATTTCCGGTGCCATCGGTGAGAAGATCGGAACCTGCGTCTGCAAACTATGGACTATAGAGAGTTAAAACATTAATATGTATTCTGTATTGTTAGCAGCTTAGATTAGCATGCAGCGGGAAAAAGTACACAAAGGGCAGTTGGAGGCTGTTTGTGTACATTTGAAATTGTCCTATAAACTATCCTGTAATAGAAACACCTTTAAGAAGAACCAATGGAATCATGTCAAACTTGTCTATTGTATTGCCTATCCCTGCAAGATTATATATGTGCGCTCTCTGACCCCAGTCTTGAGTCTTCTTGCTGTGCTGTTGACGGAGGTTTCTAATGCTGATGCCGGTATCTGTGCCCAGAGCGCGTGCGTATATAACAACTGTACCTTGGGTCTGTATGATTTATTGCGCTAATTGTCTTTAGATCACAGCGTGTAACCATCTGTTTTTTTATACTGAATAATAACTTTTGTGCTTTGGAACCACATTCAGAGTCTGAAAGCATTTATTAACTGTGCGACTCATTACGCTAAATTGCGACAATATTTGAAGGTATAGGCAGGATTTTTAGAAGGTATAGGTAGGATTGCATAGAGGTTTAAATGAGGTATCAATAGTTGGGGCTCGCAATGTTAATCACACCACCGGTCACTCGGTAACACTCGGTAGCGATCTCTCAGCAAAAGGGTGGAGGCGCCTAACAGGAGAATGCATTGTGCCTTCGAAATCTGTTACCACTGTTGTTGCTTAGAGTCCGCTACCTTTTATTGTGACTTTAGGAGCGCTGATTGAGAATCCAGGGACAAGGGAGGAAAAAGTTTGTTTTCCTTCATTTGTAGTTTTTTTGTTGCTTTGTGTGTTAAAAAGGGGGAAGTCGCACTGTAGCGTAAAAGTCATAATACGTGTTGAGCAGTAGTCGCATTATTGTGTATGCGACTAGTCGCACAATAGCGTACACGTATTTCCTGTATTGCTGCCACGTGTTTTAAACAAAGCTGTTGAGATTGCATTATCAGTGTTGCCAATAGCTGGGTGAACGTGTATTCTTTTTCTGCGCAGGAAAAAAGTGTGTAACAATGAGCATTTGTTGGTTTAGGGTGTAACACGGTTCCTAAAATGTTAAGAGTATCGTAGGACCCTTAAGTGCTAGGCGCAGGAAATGGCCGAGTGACCAGGGCCGGTTCTATAATTATGCATGGTACGCAGCTGCGTAGGGCGCCACATAGTGGAGGGCGCCTCACTCAGCTGCGACCATGCTAATTTATTATTTAACTAACACAAGGCAGTGGGTAGGCAGACTGTGCCACTGTGCACCGTGCTTGTATGTAATGGGCACCCCCTTGTAATGAGCGACGTGACGTCATGACGTCACGTCACAGGCGCAGACAGGGCTGGGGCTGCACAAGTAGGCAGAGAGGAGGGTGGAAGCTGCAGCCGGCGTTTGATGCTGGCACCCGGTGGGCATATTCCTGCTGCAGCTGAGGCTCAGAACCTCCCATCCAGGCCACCGCCCGCAAGTGACAATGAGATAGGCGCCGTCGGAGGGGGAACAGTGCAGCCAGGTCGGCACTTTAATTACACCGGGCACAATGAGGGGAGCCGCTGAGGAGAGGTAATGCCCCCTTTCTGGGAATCTCCCCCACCCTGTCCTATATTTCTATTTGCTGGGACTGCTGACTGCAGAGTTTATAGCTTTATTTCCCCCAGCCTAATGAGCCAGCTCCAGGGCACATTGCCGGGCTGGCCCCAGGTTACATGTGCTCTTCCTGGTGGCTGGCCCCTCCCCATGGACCAGCGTGCACCTCTACAAGAGCTCCGCCAATCTCTAGCATCATTGGGGGTTCCGTGCAGTGGAAAAGGAAGTTACAGGTGCCACAGCATGGGACACAGGAGGCCGGTGGCCGTGGAACTGGCGGTGTTGCTGACTCTGTGCTCCTCTTTCAGGTTAGTCACTCACTGTCTCTGCTTGCCCTGCAATATGCTGCACCCCAGACCTGTCACCTGCTGGCCCCTGACTGCTCCCTATTCCACTGACACCTCTGACTGCTCCCTATATCCCTGACACACCCCTGACTGCTCCCTATATCCCTGACACCCCCCTGACTGCTCCCTATATCCCTGACACACCCCTGACTGCTCCCTATGTCTGAGAGGCACTGTCTATCCCAGTGTACCCCACCATTACTGACCCACCTCAATGTGCCCATATCACTGCCCCCTACCTTCCCATGCAGCCAGTGCCCCCCTATATAGTACCCACTGCCTCTCCCCGTCACCCTTTCCTGTCACCCACTGCCTCTCCCCGTCACCCTCTCCTGTCACTCACTGCCTCTACCCGTCACCCTCTCCTGTCACTCACTGCCTCTCCCCGTCACCCTCTCCTGTCACCCACTGCCTCTCCCCATCACCCACTCATGTCACTCACTGCCTCTCCAACTCCCACAATCTCTCCCCTGTCACCCTCTCCTGTCACTCACTGCCTCTCCCCATCACCCTCTCCTGTCACCCACTGCCTCTCCCCATCACCCTCTCCTGTCACTCACTGCCTCTCCATCTCCCACAATCTCTCCCCTGTCACCCTCTCCTGTCACTCACTGCCTCTCCCCCATCACCCTCTCCTGTCACCCACTGCCTCTCCCCATCACCCTCTCCTGTCACCCACTGCCTCTCCATCTCCCACAATCTCTCCCCTGTCACCATCTCCTGTCACCCACTGCCTCTCCCCTGTCACCCTCTCCTGTCACTCACTGCCTCTCCCCATCACCCTCTCCTGTCACCCACTGCCTCTCCCCATCACCCTCTCCTGTCACTCACTGCCTCTCCATCTCCCACAATCTCTCCCTTGTCACCCTCTCCTGTCACCCACTGCCTCTCCCCTGTCACCCTCTCCTGTCACTCACTGCCTCTCCCCATCACCCACTCCTGTCACTCACTGCCTCTCCCCATCACCCTCTCCTGCCACTCACTGCCTCTCCCCATCACCCTCTCCTGTCACCCACTGCCTCTCCCCATCACCCTCTCCTGTCACCCACTGCCTCTCCCCATCACCCTCTCCTGTCACTCACTGCCTCTCCATCTCCCACAATCTCTCCCCTGTCACCCTCTCCTGTCACCCACTGCCTCTCCCCTGTCACCCTCTCCTGTCACCCTCTGCCTCTCCCCATCACCCTCTCCTGTCACCCACTGCCTCTCCATCTCCCACAATCTCTCCCCTGTCACCCTCTCCAGTCACCCACTGCCTCTCCCCTGTCACCCTCTCCTGTCACTCACTGCCTCTCCCCATCACCCTCTCCTGTCACCCACTGCCTCTCCCCATCAGGGCCGTAACTAGGGAGGGGCTGAGGGGTCATGTGCACCGGGCGCCATCCTCCAGCGGCACCGGCCACATACTTCTCTGTGCCGGAGGTCTGCAGATAGAGACCTCCGGCAGTGGTGCGCGCCGGACAGTGGTCACTGAAAATCGGTGCAAGATCCTGCCCTCCCTCCTCCTCTCGGAAGTTAGGGTAAGAGCTCAGGGGGGGAGGAGGGGGCGGAGAGGGACGGCAGTGCTGCACAGGGCGCACTGCCGTCTAGCTACGACGCTGTCCCCATCACCCTCTCCTGTCACTCACTGCCTCTCCATCTCCCACAATCTCTCCCCTGTCACCCTCTCCTGTCACCCACTGCCTCTCCCCATCACCCACTCCTGTCACTCACTGCCTCTCCCCATCACCCTCTCCTGTCACTCACTGCCTCTCCCCATCACCCTCTCCTGTCACTCACTGCCTCTCGCCATCACCCTCTCCTGTCACCCACTGCCTCTCCCCATCACCCACTCCTGTCACTCACTGCCTCTCCCCATCACCCTCTCCTGTCACTCACTGCCTCTCCCCATCACCATCTCCTGCCACCCACTGCCTCTCCCCATCACCCTCTCCTGTCACCCACTGCCTCTCCCCATCACCCTCTCCTGTCACTCACTGCCTCTCCATCTCCCACAATCTCTCCCCTGTCACCCTCTCCTGTCACCCACTGCCTCTCCCCTGTCACCCTCTCCTGTCACTCACTGCCTCTCCATCTCCCACAATCTCTCCCCTGTCACCCTCTCCTGTCACCCACTGCCTCTCCCCATCACCCACTCCTGTCACTCACTGCCTCTCCCCATCACCCTCTCCTGTCACTCACTGCCTCTCCCCATCACCCTCTCCTGTCACTCACTGCCTCTCCCCATCACCTTCTCCTGTCACCCACTGCCTCTCCCCATCACCCACTCCTGTCACTCACTGCCTCTCCCCATCACCCTCTCCTGTCACTCACTGCCTCTCCCCATCACCCTCTCCTGCCACCCACTGCCTCTCCCCATCACCCTCTCCTGTCACCCACTGCCTCTCCCCATCACCCTCTCCTGTCACTCACTGCTTCTCCATCTCCCACAATCTCTCCCCTGTCACCCTCTCCTGTCACTCACTGCCTCTTCCCATCACCCACTCCTGTCACTCACTGCCTCTCCCCATCACCCTCTCCTGTCACCCACTGCCTCTCCCCATCACCCTCTCCTGTCACTCACTGCCTCTCCATCTCCCACAATCTCTCCCCGTCACCCTCTCCTGTCACTCACTGCCTCTCCCCATCACCCACTTCTGTCACTCACTGCCTCTCCCCATCACCCACTCCTGTCACTCACTGCCTCTCCCCATCACCCTCTCCTGCCACTCACTGCCTCTCCATCTCCCACAATCTCTCCCCTGTCACCCTCTCCTGTCACTCACTGCCTCTCCCCATCACCCTCTCCTGTCACTCACTGCCTCTCCCCATCACCCCCTCCTGTCACCCACTGCCTCTCCCCATCACCCTCTCCTGTCACCCACTGCCTCTCCACATCACCCTCTCCTGTCACTCACTGCCTCTCCATCTCCCACAGTCTCTCCCCTGTCATGCTCTCCTGTCACCCACTGCCTCTCCCCTGTCACCCTCTCCTGTCACTCACTGCCTCTCCCCATCACCCACTCCTGTCACTCACTGCCTCTCCCCATCACCCTCTCCTGTCACCCACTGCCTCTCCCAATCACCCTCTCCTGTCACCCACTGCCTCTCCATCTCCCACAATCTCTCCCCTGTCACCCTCTCCTGTCACCCACTGCCTCTCCCCATCACCCTCTCCTGTCACTCACTGCCTCTCCCCATCACCCTCTCCTATCACCCACTGCCTCTCCCCATCACCCTCTCCTGTCACTCACTGCCTCTCCCCATCACCCTCTCCTGTCACCCACTGCCTCTCCCCTGTCACCCTCTCCTGTCACTCACTGCCTCTCCCCATCACCCACTCCTGTCACTCACTGCCTCTCCCCATCACCCTCTCCTGTCACCCACTGCCTCTCCCAATCACCCTCTCCTGTCACCCACTGCCTCTCCATCTCCCACAATCTCTCCCCTGTCACTCTCTCCTGTCACCCACTGCCTCTCCCCATCACCCTCTCCTGTCACTCACTGCCTCTCCCCATCACCCTCTCCTGTCACCCACTGCCTCTCCCAATCACCCTCTCCTGTCACTCACTGCCTCTCCCCATCACCCTCTCCTGTCACCCACTGCCTCTCCCCTGTCACCCTCTCCTGTCACTCACTGCCTCTCCCCATCACCCACTCCTGTCACTCACTGCCTCTCCCCATCACCCTCTCCTGTCACTCACTGCCTCTCCCCATCACCCTCTCCTGTCACTCACTGCCTCTCCCCATCACCCTCTCCTGTCATCCACTGCCTCTCCCCATCACCCTCTCTTGTCACTCACTGCCTCTCTATCTCCCACAATCTCTCCCCTGTCACCCTCTCCTGTCACTCACTGCCTCTCCCCATCACCCTCTCCTGTCACCCACTGCCTCTCCCCATCACCCTCTCCTGTCACCCACTGCCTCTCCCCATCACCCTCTCCTGTCACCCACTGCTTCTCCCCATCACCCTCTCCTGTCACTCACTGACTCTACATCTCCCACAATCTCTCCCCTGTCACCCTCTCCCTGTACTTCACTGCTTATCCCTGTCATCTTCTACATCACCCACTGCCTTCCTTTGGTGTCAGCCACTGTCTTCCCCATTCTTGGGCCTTTCCAACAAGGGTGTGGCTTGTGGGGACGGCATTCCATTATAGGCCAAGCCCCTTGCTGTGAGGCCACACCCACTTTCTCGGCTGTCATGGTGTCCCCCCCTGTCATTTTGATCTGGATCCGCCCGTCTGGTATTCTGATATTGGGATCAGACCCCAATGGTCAAAGTTCACTAACTCATTGTCCCTGGTTCATCTTATATTAGACTGACCCCTAAGCCTGCTCTACTCCATTATATTGCCCAGATTTTCTAGATACTCATATAATAAACTACCTTGTGTCCCAGACAATGGGAGACTGTGTGTGTGTGTGTGTGTCTGTGAGAGAGAGAATGGGTGAGTGTGTGTGTATGGATGACTGTGTGAGAGGGATAATGGTTGACTGTGTGTGTGTGTGTGTGTATGGGTGACTGTGTGAGAGAGAGAGATAATGGGTGACTGTGTGTGAGAGAATGGGTGAGTGTGTGTGGGAGAGAGAATGGGTGAGTGTGTGTGGGAGAGAGAATGGGTGAACATGTGTGAAACAATGGATGACTGCGGTGGGTATGCAAGACAACGTCTGACTGCTGTGTGTGATAATGGGTGACTTCTATACACCTACATAGTAGCCATATCTATCCTCAGTAAAACAAAACAAAAGGTGGGTAAGCTGCATTGAGCAAGTGGTGAATAATTGCTATGCGCTGCATCTATTCACTAAAGAGGGACTGGGGGCATGCTCCTGGAGTGCTGGGCATGCATCCAGTGAGACAAAAATGGGGTGTGGCTCATGGGTATGGCTTTTTCCATGAGACTACAGCCCCTATATATTTTCAGGCGCCCGCAACAATATGCCTAGGGGCGCCAAGAAATATATTTGCTTACCAAAAAATGTGAGCTGGGGCCAGCCCTGCTAGTGACTCGGTAGTAGCTTACCATTTACTATACACAAAGCAGGTGTATGGTTTGTTATTTTTGTTAGGGTTCGGCTCTCAGTGTGATTACAGTATTCAGTAATCAGCAGTGGTGTAACTAGGGTATTTGGAGCCCAGGGCAAATTTGAAAAGGGAGCCCACCCCCCCCGCGCCCCGAAGTGCAAAAAAATGGGAGTGGTCACTTAAAAATGGGGCGTGTCAACATGACACACCCCTTTATTTTCAAACTGAATATTCCTATCCATATGCACCTTAACCCCAGTAGTACCCCTTATACAGTAACCCCAGTATGCAGTTGTGGTCCCTCTTATGCAGGCCCATAGTAGTGCCCCTTATACAGTAGTGGTCCCCCTTATACAGCCCCCAATTAGTTCCCCTTACTCAGTACCCCCCAGTAGTGGCCCCCCCAAATGCAGTGCCCCAATGCAGTGTGCCCAGCAGAGGTATCCCCTTATGCAGTGCCCTTTATATGGTGCCCCCAGTAGTAGTCCCCCCCATGCAGTGCCCTTTATATAGTGCCCCCAGCAGTAGTCCCCCCCATGCAGTTTTCCCACTAGTGGTCCCCTTATGCAGGCACCCTGTAGTGATCCCCCCTATCCAGTGCCCCCTGTAGTGGCCCTTCCTATTATTGCCCCAAGTAGTGGTCCCCCGAGTGCAGTGCCTCTAGTAGTAGGCCCCTTTTATAATGCCCCCAGTGGTAGTTCCCCCCCAAGTAGTAGTCCCCAGTAGAGTAGCCCCCCCAGTAGAGGTCCTCCCAATGGCACCCCCAGTAGTAGCCACCCCCCTCCCCGTTGTGCAGATAGGTTAAAAAAAAAATATATATATATATATATATATATATATATAAAAAAAAATATTCTTACCTGAATTCCTGCTCCTGCTCCTGTCCGCGACGCCGCTCCCGCCCGCCAGTCCACCCAGGCTGGCGCGCTCGGCATTATGGGACAGACGTCATGACGTCAGTCCCATTACCCACTGCAGGAGCCGGACGGAAGTCCGGCTCTTGCAGTGGGTGCTGCAGCAGTCAATGAGAGTCTATCTGACTCTCATTGGCTGCTGTTTAACACACGCATCGCCGCCAGCGCTGGCGGTGATGCGTGTGTTATGCACAGTCTGAGCCCGCCTCCTGGCGCTATTGGGCAAGCGCTCAGGGGGAGGGAACGGGCTCAGGTGTGAAGCACAGGACCAGCGCTGGAAGCCTAGCGCCGGTCCTGTGTAAATGTGTAGCGCTGACCGCACTCATTGCGGTCGGCGCTACACTGGCTAACTAGGGCGGGCGGACCGGTACCGTGGCCGGGGGCGCCACCCGCACCGCCGGTCCAACGGCGCCCAGGGCACGCACCCCGCTCGCCCTGCCGTAGTTACGCCACTGGTAATCAGTTAGGATTATTAGAGCACTGTAATTGAACCGCATAGTTTTGGCTAAACTGTGATTGTGAACTGAAGAGAGGGTGGATGAAATCAACTGGAAAAAAAAGGGTAAGTATTACCCCCTAGCAGTTGAAAGGTAGTCAAAAAGGGATCCTGCGTGGAAGCAGCTTCTTCCATAGGTGCGTGGAAGCATCTAGATATTCTTCCATAGGGTTTGTGGATACGCCCTGTTTCCAAGACGTCCACAGGTAAGTGAAAGTGTCTTGAGTGTCTTTCACCAGTTTAAATCTTTATTGAAAAACGTAGGGGTTTTCTCAAGATGGGAGCCACGCAAACAGTAGAGATGTTAGACGATTATGTGCTGCTATGGGAGGCGCCGCTTGAGTCGGCACGCCGTATTATGCATACTAAGTACGGTGCTTATGCAATTAGGTACTGTGATGTATGGTTTAAGATGATGATGAAGTGTTAGACCGTTTCCCAGAATTAGTAGCTTTAATAAGGATGTATTGAACAATGTCCGAGATAGAATCAGTATGGTGCGCTCTAGAGTGAAAAAAGGAAAATATAACAAGTGTTTAAAATTATGGCAGCATGAAGGGGGTGCGTGGCTTAAAGGTGTGCAAGCAATGCAAACTATCGTCGCGAGCACGTTACCGGAGAGTACACCCACAGCGCTAAATTGCGGTGCATGCGTGCCGCGAGATAGCGCGCACTTGCAGCAAGGTAGCGTTGTGGAAGGTATTGCCAGTGGTTCACGCGCACCACCGCCACCCTATGCGGATGGGGGTGCAGGTACAGTTGTTGAAAAAAAACATAAAAATGTAACAAGTAATTTGTACCCTCTCTTAAGTAATCATAAGGAAAATGTTTATGATGCGGATGATGAGCCTATTGTTATGTCTGCCATTTCCCATGCTGTACACAAGTTAGATGCTCCACCACGACAAGCACAAGTGGTGCTGCCATCTTCATCAGTGATAGTACAGGAAGTGTTAACATCCACTGCACCCGTAGAGGAAGTTGTTAACCCTATACGTAGCAGTAATAGACTAAACCCTCAGCCAGGTAATAAGGTCAAAAGTAGCAGTGCGGCCGGTCTGCATCCTATCCGGACAATAACTGTTCCAAATGGGAATGCGGATGCGAACGGTGTAGTGCCCACAAGGGAGGTAGCAATGCATTGTCCTTGGACAAGAGCGGAGCTAAATTCCATAATGAATGATTTCCCCGATCCTAAAAAGGAATTAGCCAAATGTCAAAGATTTTTGAAAAATTTGGGTAGTTCTCACGAGCCAACCAATAAAGACTGGCGAGTGGTGTTAAGGGCTTGTCTTCCACGCAATACCGACGTGACAAAATTTATCACGGATTGCGTATTGGATGGAGCTGTTCCCTTAAGAGACGAAGTTAACCAAGGTAACATTTCCCGCATTGTAACTCAATTGGGTGTATATTTTCTAGTAGTAGTTAACTCCAGCAAAATTTTCACCATAAAACAAAAAGAGATGAATCTGCAGAGGATTATTGTAACCGAGCTCTGCAGGCTATCACCCAGTACACTGGGTTAGAAGATATTAAAGATAGCACTCATCACAGGGGAATGATTGTCACTGTACTTATGGATGGTCTAAAAGAGAACCTAAAGACCCGAATTCAGACCTCACAGCCTGGCTGGAGGGGAGTCACTGTAGACACCCTCATAGAATCCGCAATTGAACATGATAAGAACATCTCTAAAAAGAGAGAGACCCAGAGCGAGAAACTAATGGCTGTTAGTATTCAAGCTCTAGAAGGAATGACTGTAACATCACAGCCAGCAGACACACCTGCACCTGCACAGCTACACGTCCTCACCAATCCTGCACCACCGCAAACACAGCCCTATCCCACTTATTACACACAACCACAACACCCATACTATCCACAACCACCATATTTCCCTCAATATCCTTACTCACACCCACCACCTTTCCTTTCCGCTCAACCCACACAGCAATCCTTTCATCCAGCCCACTCATGAAAGTGCTTTCATTGCAACCAACTGGGACATGTAAGTAGGTGAATAGGGTAGGACCCCCTTACCAGGGAGTACCTGGATATCCCCATAAGGGATATACACAGAGAACAGTAAATGTCCAACAGACACCAGCTCCAATTGTGACCGTAAATGCTGTATTGGAGAGTGGGAGTCAATGCTAGGGGTCAGGTCATACCTGTAGTCTACAGATAGTCAGGTTAGCGGGAAGTACTAAGGAAGAACCAGTAATGATGGTTGATGTAGCTGGTACTAAATATCCTTTTCTTGTAGACACAGGGGCGACCAGGTCAGTGATAAAATCTACCGTTAATTTACAGGTAACCAATGAGACAGTACCAGCAATGGGTGTAACAGGTAAAGTGCAACATTATCCTTTAACAAAATCCACAGAGGTCACTATCGGGCCATTGCATACCAGGCATTCTTTTCTCCTGGCAGCAGCGGCTCCTACTAACTTACTGGGAAGGGATTTGTTATGTAAGATGTCATATATTGTACTCCTAATGGTATATTTCTAGATATCCCAGAGAGAGTGGCGCACAAGGTGAGGGATATGTTGGACACTCCCCAAAGGATAATGTATCACTCTACCGGTTTAAGTGAAAATCCATCTCAGGTAGATCAAATGTAATCCCAAATTCCAGATTCACTTTGGACCAAGGATTGACAGGACACTGGATTAATGGCAAATGTAAGTCCCGTAATGGTAAATTTAAAAAGAGGTAGGCAAGCTCCAAAAATTCCCCAGTACCCATTAAAACAGGAGGTAGAATTAAGGGTTTATCCCATGATTGAGCGATTGTTACAGCTATTGTAGCCAACAATCCCGTCTTTCCTGTAAAGAGGAGTGGTGGGAGGGGTAATAGGCTGGTACAAGACCTTAGAGGGGTTAATAAGGTGGTAGAAAGCCAATTTCCCGTAGTGCCAAATCCAGCTGTCATTCTCATGCAGATCCCACCAAATGCAACCCATTTCACTATCATTGACCTCTGTTCTGCTTTCTTCTCTGTGCCTCTTCATCCTGACTGTCAGTACGTATTTGCATTTACATACAGGGGTGTACAATACACATGGATACGATTGCCCCAGGGTTTCATAGACAGCCCCAGTATCTTTTCCCAGGCCTTACACGACTGTTTACAATCTTTTCAACCTGCCAATGGATCTGTTCTAATACAATATGTGGACGATTTATTGTTATGTTCTGATTCGTTTATGTCATGTTTAAATTATACTAAACTTTTGTTGCTTCATCTCTCGCAAACAGGACACAAGGTTGCTAAGGACAAACTACAGCCATGCCAGCCCAGGGTTAAATATTTGGGACACCGCCTAATTCAGGGGTTACAACATCTCGCAAACGACAGAAACCAGGCCGTACAGAACACGACACTGCCGCAGAATCAACAGCAAATTTGTACCTTCTTGGGAATGTGTGGATACTGCAGAATGTGGATCCCAGGTTTATCTATTTTGGCCTTCCCATTACAGGACTTAGGGCCTGAATCAGAGCCGGACGCTATTTGCGGACGCTCGTTCTAAAAAAGGGGCCGGATATTTAAATTGAGCGCTCGCTCTTTGCGGTGTGTTGACGCTGCTATGTGTTAGCGAGTGTCTGAAAAATGCGCTCGCTATTTTGTAAAGACGCCCCTTTGCCGTTCGCATCACACATCATCTCCGGTATTTATTAGATTAATCGGGAACATCGAAAAGGCATCTGAACTGCTCGCAGTGCTTCTGGTAGGATTTTCTTCCTGCTATCACTGCGAGCAGCTCAGGCTAAAAGACAACCAAATGACGTGGTTGATGATGCTCCTTTACTAATTATGCACTCCCATTAAATGCCCTTTTGACCGTTAGGCACGCCTGCGTTCGGATCTCCACTCCCCCGTTTTCAAGCACCTTCCACTGTTACCACCCACAAACGGTACATTCTGTCAATCAAATTAGCAGCCCCTTCCTGTTTTACGAGTGCACGATTTCCAACCGCATTGACTGTTTTGCGCATGCACATTTTGACCCATATGCATGCGCAGTTGTGGGAACATCGCTCAGAGCGAACAAGCGGCCACTTACG
The DNA here is from genome assembly GCA_031769625.1 of Taudactylus pleione. Classification (NCBI taxonomy): domain Eukaryota; kingdom Metazoa; phylum Chordata; class Amphibia; order Anura; family Myobatrachidae; genus Taudactylus; species Taudactylus pleione. Next base: position 23,387,043 of record JAUIMM010000005.1, on the reverse strand, counting down.
AGCGGCTCTGAATCAGTCCCTTAGTCTCTTCCTCAAAGCCCTATCGTGTCATACACAGAGGAATCAGAGCAGGCTTTCCTTAATCTTAAGGATAGTCTGACAAGAGCACCTGCATTGGGAATACCTGATTATGAAAACCTTTTGATTTGTATTGTAAGGAAGCCGATGGCTGCGCAGCAGGTGTCCTCACACAAAAATATGGTGATGCAAGTAGGTCCGTAGCATACTTCAGTGCACAATTGGACACTGTGGCAAGATCACTCCCAACGTGTTTAAGAAGTGTAGCAGCAACTGCTCTATTGGTCAGTAAGAGAGAGGATGTAGTACTAGGCCATGATATGATTGTCTATACTCCCCATGCTGTATCTGCTTTGCTAAACTCTGCCCAAACCAGACATGTCTCCTCAGCTAGGTTCACAAAATGGGAACTATCCTTAACAGCACCTGCAAACATCACCATCAAAAGATGCAGTACGTTAAACCCAGCTATGTATTTACCATATGTGCAACATGATGCACAAAGGGTGGAGAGAGGTGAGCCGCTGGCAGCAGGTGAGTTCTGCAGGTATATTGATGCACATGATTGTATGGAATATCTGAATCAGACCTTTACTGCAAGACCTGAAATATGGGATACAGCTTTAGAAAATGTAGATGTGACATTTTCCACGGATGGAAGTTGTCATAGACAGACTGACACTGGAGAGTTATGTACAGGTTATGCTGTTGTAAATGAGAACCTTTAGGACCACCACACTCGGCCCAAGTAGCGGAACTGGTGGCACTAAAGAGAGCAAGTGCATTAGTGAAAGGTAAATCTGCTAATGTCTACACTGACTCTAGGTATGCCTTAGGGGTAGTACACGATTTTGGTGCCTTATGGCATCTGAGAAAATTTATGACAGCAGCAGGCACACCAATAGCACATTCCAAACATATAAAAGGACTACTAACAGCAATCCAATTGCCGAAGGCAGTGGCAGTAATTAAGTGTAAAGCCCATACATGTGAAGATGATCCGGTGTCACTGGGCAACAACAGAGCAGACGAAGCTGCAAAATGGGCAGCAGGGTTAAAAATAAATGTACCACCTGAACAAATCATGACTCCAAACAATTGATATCCTGAAATTAATTGAGATGCAAAATTTGTGTTCTATCCAGGAAAAGTCAGTCTGGAGGTCCAAGGGATATGGGCAAGAGTCCTCTGGACTCTGGAGGGACGGACAAGGTAAGCCAGCAGCTCCCAAGGCATATTACCCCAGCCTGGCTGAGGCAGTGCATGGTCTGACTCATTTGGTAAAGCAAGGTATGTGTAAATTGGTGAGAGCATACTGGTGCGCACTGGGTTTTTCTTCTCAAGCGGAAAAGAGAGCAATGTCCTGTCTGACCTGCTTGAGGAAAAACATTGGGAAAACGATCCCTACCGAACCATCTCACATTCCTCCGACTGACGGACCTTTCCAGATAATACAAATTGATTTCATCCAAGTATGTATTAGTGTGCACTGACGTGTTTTCCAATTGGGTTGAGGCCTACCCAGCTGCCACTAATACTGTTGCGTTTACTGCAAAGAAAATTGTTCAGGAGTTTGTGTGCAGATACGGTATCCCTAAAATTATCGAGAGTGATAGGGATACTCATTTCACAGGTGATGTTTTTCAAAATATGTGTAAGCTGATGGGTATTAATAGTCGACTTCACAGCCCCTACCGACCGCAAGCCAGTGACAAGGTGGAGAGGATGAACGGAACTATTAAAAACAAACTAAGTAAAATCATGGCAGAGACTGGACTAGGATGGCCAGAAGCATTACTGTTGGTCCTACATAGTATAAGGACCACTCCTAGACCCCCTCTAAATCTGTCCCCCTTTGAAATACTGTTTGGTAGACAACCTCATTTGATTATAAGTCCGCAGGAAGATTTGAAAGGTAACAACGAGATAACTGTAAGGTATCTTATATCAATGAGTAAACAGTTAAAACAGCAACAGCAGAAACTGAAATTGTTGTCCCATGATATGCCTGAAACGAACTGTCATGATGTTGAACCTGGAGAACATGTTATGATCAGAAATTTCTTGCATTCAGGTTGTTTGACTGATCATTGGGAGGGTCCGTATCAGGTGTTGCTGACGAGTACCAAATTTTTGAAGGTGGCCGAGAGAGATACCTGGGTCCATTCCACTCACTTCAAAAAGGTCAACCAACCGGTGGAGAAACAAAGTGGAGATGAGGCTGATAACGTGGACTTGTCGATCGCGAGCTTGTTCCGGGATGATTAAAAGGTGGCAGTGAGATATCTGAGCTAAAGAAATTTGCAGGTCCTTGCTGCGGCAATGGACTGGTCTGCGGTGTTAATTTTTTTTATTCTCTTCCAGAGTTTCCATCATCCTGGTTTGTTCTGGGATTTCGGGTTTCTGTGATGGGGGACCGATAGAGGAGATGGGAGCTGATGGTAGTATTGATGGAGTAGAGTCGAAAGGAGGAGTGCTATGCCAATCAGGGGAGTGTTTGACCAATCTTAGTACTGTAATTGTTAAGAGATCTGCTATTTTGGATACTCGGAGACAGTGTGAAGGTCTATCGTCTGAGGATTATTGTATGTGTGAGTTCTGTGGGTCCGTAATTGATGAGAGATGCATCCAACGGTGTCAACCCAAGTATAATCAGTATTGGGGTGGGTATCCTTTAGAGGATTATCACACCATGGTGGGCAAAATTTTTAACCAAACCGATTGTTGGGTGTGTTCTCATGTGCCCCAAGTACAGCATAATGTAGGATTAGTGCCATTCCCATTAAATGTCTCTGAAATTATAGAATCACAAAGAGGGCATGCACTAGATGGAAAATTTCTTAATACCAAACCACCCCATTTTAAACTCCACCAGTACCAAGTAGATAAATCACTTTTATGTTTAAACATCACCAACTCCAATGAATCAGGAAGTTGGGAGGTGACTGGGAATAATCAGACGATGACCTTCTCACAAAGAGCTGACCGTGAGCCTATGAATTATGAACTGTTACGCAAAATTAGGTCAGGTGGAAGACAATTCCGGTATAAATATACACTAAGTTTCACCAAAGAAATGTTTGGTAGGGTACCAGAAGGGTATTGTGCCAGGATATTACAACCAGAAACGTGCATGTGTCAAATGGGAGATCCTGAAGTAGGATCACTTGCTAGTTAAATGTGTGTGACGATAATGATGCATACTACTCCTTATGTTCTCCCCGATGATGTATATTTTATATGTGGAAGGAAAGCGTATAAATGGCTCTCTCCGAGTTCCGAAGGTTTGTGTTATCTGGGAAGAGTAGTCCCAGAGGTTATGACCCTAACACATGTTGAAATGCCTGGTATTCATAAAAACACACCATCACCGTATCTTCACACACAGAATGAACACAGAGGCAAAAGAAATATGATACCTGGTGATGTACATAACGCCACATAGTTAATTAGTGAGACAACTGGCTTTCAAGTTTTGGTAGCACTGGATCCCACCAGGATCGCTCGGGGTACACTAAATTTTAGATATATCAAGATCTTGCTAAATTAATAGATAATATCACCGAGATGTATGATGACACATTCAGGTATACAGGTAGGGTGTTGCAAGCGTACAAGAAAGAATTGGTGCAACACAGACTAGTATTAAATTATTTAACAACTGTCACTGGAGGGTATTGCATAACTTTGGCCACCCAATTTGGAGTAAAGTGTTGCAATTACGTTACAAATGATACCAGCGACCCCAAAGAGGTGATAGACCAGAAGATGGATGAAATTCTGCAGCTAAAATGGTAATTTCGAAAGAACCAAAATGCTTCAGTGGCTGAAGTAGAGGAGAAGGTAGAGGAATGTGTTTCATGGTTGAACCCAGTGAAATGGTTCTCAAGTCTAGGAGAGTGGGTCCAGGAAATGATTGCGAGCATAGGTAAACTCCTGATCCTCATACTGGTTGTCATCATAGTAATTGGCATATGTGTCAGGTGTGTTCCTACTGTGCTGAAGTGAGGAAAATGTAAAAACAAGGTAAACCAGAAGAACGAAATTATGATGGTGGTCAGTAGTGACAATATGAATACTGAGGTAAATTTAGAACTGCATTACAACCCTGAACTAGGAAATACCATCGTATAATGTATTATATTTAGACATGCATAAAATATTATTAAAATGTTATGTATTATTGAAATGTTATTTTTAAAAACACCTCAGATAATGTAAAGTCTCAATTCCCCTTCAAGACTGCCTTTATAGGATTGGTGCATCCCCACATCTTTCCCATGATCTCCCAAGATCCGCGGTGTGTGTATAGGGGTAGTTTTATGTCCCCTCATAGAGACACATTATTGATGGTTTAAGAATCACCTTGTGCCATCCCATAATATAACATTAAATAATTTGTCAAAAAGCAAGCCTAAATTAATTCTAAAATCAGAGTATGATAGCATGTTGTTTGCAATCAAAGGGTGGACTGTCGAAGCCGGATAATTGGCTGAGACAGGATCGGTTTAAAAATTAGATCTGCATGACGCCATTTTGCGAATGGCAATGAGACGCCATTTTGCGACTGGCCGCCCAGCTCCATTTTAGTGAAACTCGCCATTATAAGTACATACGGCAATGCTATTTTTTAGTGTCGTGCGATTCCCACGCAATAGAAAGAAGTTAAAAGTCCTCACCATGTAAATACAGACAGTCACTAAAACATATAAAATGATTATCCCTGCAAAACACGTACCATAATGTACTCCACAAAACACATAGTCGCACAACGCTAACTAGCGTCTTTTCCCAATTCCCCAATACTTACACACTGCACACTAACATGAAAGGTTCCCTAGTATTAAAGTGTAATATTCAAGGTTTATTCTGTGATTATTAATGTTATGTAATAAAAGTTATTTGATATCTAAGGTTTAGTACATGGTAAGCAGACCGTGTCTGGTGTTGTACTGATCCACTGTGTCTCCACAGATTTCCGGTGCCATCGGTGAGAAGATCGAAACCTGCCTCTGCAAACTATGGACTATAGAGAGTTAAAACATTAAAATGTACTCTGTAATATTAGCAGCTTAGATGAGCATGCAGCCGGAAAAAGGACACAAAGGGCGGTTGGAGGCTGTTTGTGTCCATTTGAAATTGTCCTATAAACTATCCTGTAATAGAAACACCTTTAAGAAGAACCAATGGAATCATGTCAAACTTGTCTATTGTATTGCCTATCCCTGCAAGAGTATATATGTGCGCTCTCTGACCCCAGTCTTGAGTTTTCTTGCTGTGCTGTTGACGGAGGTTTCTAATGCTGATGCCGGTATCTGTGCCCGGAGCGTGTGAGTATATGACAACTGTACCTTGGGTCTGTATGATTTATTTGCGCTAATTGTCTTTAGATCACAGCGTGTAACCATCTGTTTTTTTATACTGAATAATAACTTTTTGTGCTTTTGGAACCACATTCAAAGTCTGAAGGCATTTATTTACTGTGCGACTCATTACGCTAAATTGCGACAATTTTTGAAGGTATAGGCAGGATTTTTAGAAGGTATAGGTAGGATCGCATAGAGGTTTAAATGAGGTATCAATAAAATCTAATGGCAAAAGGGTTTATAAGTCTATACACCTATGTACATTTAATTGTGTATAATAACCACCTCAGTACTACAATTGTAATTGTATATGTAATCTGTTGTACAGTAAATATATTTTTTATTGTCATTTTTATTGTAATTTGATATATTAAATATACTGATTATTTATTGATATTTATGGTATAAATTTGATACCGGTTTTAAATATGTATTCAGTGAATCTATGTTACTAAATTAGTCACAGCTGAGCACTAATTAATGGGTTAACTCATCAACCTATTAGCGACCTTAGTGAGAGGTATAAAACATGGCTCAGTTAGCTACAGATCATTCCTCTGAAGAAACCCCCGTATTTGTGGGTAAAACTCATCATATGGTCTGTTGTTAGTGGAATACAGGTTGAACGCAAAACCCGGAAGTTACAAGTTTGACTTTGGTAGCCGCCAGTGCACACCACACAGTGGAAATATACCAATCCATCTCCACCCAGGCCGTGGATCAGGAGCTGAGGTCCCTCTGCGCTGGGTCTTGGTGCTGCCCACCGCCGGGTACTTACCATCAGCAATATAATTACAGCACACAGCGCTGTTGGATGTCAGCTTTTGGAAGCTGACTCAATCCCTCTCCATCACAATGGTAGAGGAAATAATTTCTTCAGACCACGAATGCTATCCTCCATGTGTAAAGGTAGAGGTAATATAAACTATTCCTAACTATATTGTGGTTCATACAGTACTTACGTTCTGTGCATCAGGCATCATCTTATTGGAGTGCATGACTCCAGCGGGCTCAATACTAATCCTCCATCTATGCATGCATGAAAGTACTAACACTGATATATCAAGCTTCTAACCATATATGTGCTTGTATACGTAATTCATCTTCAGCTGATTTAATTGAGATTGTTCATGTAGTGATATATTCTGGTGACTATTTGCAATATTATCTTGTAGATAAACTAACATATTAGCAAAATGGCACTTTTTCATCTGTCGTCCATGTGTTGAATGTATTTATATGTTGATTTTATTAAGTAAAAATATATTTTAGAAAAGCAGCCGTGTCTAAGCGCTTCCATTTCTATATATTTATAATAAATTAGTAGGTCAGTAGTGTGACTGTTACATGTGCATCACCTACAGGTAGAGAAAACAGCATTTAAACGCAATTGTAATTAGAGATGAGCGGGTTTGAGTTCTCATAGAACCAAACCCACCCGAATTTTGCAGATCCGAGTTGGATCCAAGACCGCCTCGGATTTTCCCGCCTGACTCGTATCTTAAAGCGAGGCAAACGTCATCATCTCACTGTCTCGTGGGTTTTGGATTGTATAAAGGTTCCTCGCGCTTGCCGCCATTTTAATTCCGGCTGTGGAGAGTGAAGAGGAGGCAAGGGAGGGGCTGTGTGGCTGTGCTGTTTATGTGCATAGGGGCTGGCTGCTGTTGTCATAGGGGCTGGCTGCTGTTGTCTATAGGGGCTGGCTGTTGTCCATAGGGGCTGGCTGCTGTTGTCCATAGGGGCTGGCTTGGCTGGGCTGTGCTGTTGTCCATAAGGGCTGTGTTGTCTATACTCTATAGGAGCTGTGCTGCAGACAAGAGGGAGGCTTCAGTGGCTCCTGTGTCACTGCAGTCCATAAAGGGGTGCTGCTGTGTTGTCCAGGGGGTGTTCTGTCCATCAGGGGTGCTCTTCACCCCAAGTGTGAATAAACTTAAAATATTTTTTTTTTCTGTGTGTGTGTGCATTAGCCACACTTATCGGCAACATAGCTGCGCAGGGGTGCTGCCTGTGTTGTTTATCAAGGGGCTGCTGTCTCGTTCAGGGGTGCTCTTCCCCCCAATGTAAAAAAAAAATTAATAGAAGTGTTTTTTTCTGGGTGTGTGTGCCATTAGCCACACTTATCAGCAATGTAGCTGTACAGGAGTGCTGCCTGTGTTGTTTATCAAGGGGCTGCTGCCTCGTTCAGGGGTGCTCTTCCCCCAATGTAAAAAAAATGGAAACAATTAATAAAAGTGTTTTTTTTCTGTGTGTGCATGTGCATTAGCCACACTTATCAGCAATGAAGCTGTGCAGGGGTGCTGCCTGTGTCGTTTATCAAGGGGCTACTGTCTCATTCAAGGGTGCTCCCCCCAAAGTACCAAAAAAAATTAATAATGTAATAAATGTGTTTTTTTTCTGTGTGTGTGTGCATGTTAGCCACACGTATCAGCAACGTAGTTGCGCAGGGGTGCTACCTGTGTCTTTTATCAAGGTGCTGCTGCCTCGCTCAGGGGTGCTCTTCCCCCAGTGTAAACATTGTTTTTTATAAAATAATGTTTTTTTTTCTGTGTGTGTGTGCACTTTAGCCACACTTATCAGCAATGTAGCTGCACAGGGGTGCTGCCTGTATCATTTATCAAGGGGCTACCTCGTTCAGGGGTGCTCTTCCCCCCCAATAGAAAAAATTAAAAAATAAATTATTATGTGTTTTTTGTGTGTGTGTGTGTGCACGTTAGCCACACTTATCAGCAACATAGCTGCGCAGGGGTGCTGCCTGTGTTGTTTATCAAGGGGCTGCTGCCTCGTTCAGGGGTGCTCTTCCCCCCATTAGAAAAAATAAATAAATTATTACGTGTTTTTTTGTGTGTGTCTGTGTGCACGATAGCCACACTTATCAGCACTGTAGCTGCACAGGGGTGCTGCCTGTGTTGTTTATCAAGGGGCTGCTGCCTCGCTCAGGGGTGCTCTTCCCCCCAGTGTAATTTTTTTTTTAATAAATTGATAAGTGTTTATTTTCTGTGTGTGTGTGTGTGTGCGTGCGTGTTAGCCGCCCTTTTCAGCAACGTAGCCTGTGTCATTTATCAAGGGGCTGCTGTGTCCATCCAGGGGTTCCTGTGTCCATCCAGGGGCAGCGGCTGCTGTGTCCATCCAGGGGCTGCTGTGTCCATCCAGGGGTTGTTGTTTTCATCTAGGACAGGGGCTGCTGTGTCCAACCAGGGCAGGGGCTGCTGTGTCCATCCAGGGCAGAGGCTGCTGTGTCCATCCAGGGCAGGGGTTGCTGTGTCCATCCAGGGCAGGGGCTGCTGTGTCCATCCAGGGGCAGGGGCTGCAGGGGTGTATTCATAGAAAATATTGTCACACTGTAAGTGCAAAACACAGTGTATTCGTAAAAAAAAATTGTCACACTGTAAGTGGTAAAGGCTGTGTATTTGTAAAACAAATTGTCATACTGAAAGTGGTAGCACAGGCTGTTATTCTTTACTTATTCATAAAACAATCTTGTGACATTGTAAGTGGAAACTTCACAATTTTACAATTTAATAACACACAGTTAGCAATAAAAAAAATGTAACTTTTCACTTCTTTCCTCAATCATCTATAAATGATTAGTATACAACAAAGTGATAAATAACGTGCATTATAAATTAAACATAATTACATCACCTACACCTCAGCAGAGATTCACATAAACATTTTCAAAAGGTGAAAAAAGAGGATATGGTTTAAAAAAAAGAATAAAGCAGCTAAAACTGTGTTCTCTGATTACAGTGTCCCTATTCCCTACCCATGGCCCCCCTACCAGATTTTCAGCGAGTCAGAGGGGCAATTCCATGCAACCGTATACCGAGTGCAGCTGCTTCTCCTGTAGCTCAGGTCAGAAGATGTGTAGGGGGAGTGATGATATGGACTAATATGGAGCTCACATCCACTAAAGTGGACAATGAATCCCCAATCTAACAGGGAGCGCAGCTGTAATTTATACACAACACAGGATGGGATGACGATATAGGCTTGGGTGATGTTATAATCTGGGGTGATGTATACATCATCTTCTTCACACAATATTAATTTGTTCCCTACTGGAATCCACCATTACAGGTGCCTCTGTAATTTTTGCACGTAATTGACGGTAAAGGTCTTTCTCGTAGAATTTGTAGTTCATTTTGATGGACATCATCTTTTCCACAGTTTGGGGGAAGCAGTCTCAGGCCGATCACTGACAAGGTTCCCGGCTGTGCTGAAAACTGTTTCTGAGTATACACTGGAGGGTGGGCAGCTCAAGTAAAGCAAAGCCAGTTTGTGTAAGGGCCTCCAAATTGCCTCTTTTTCCTGCCAGTAGTTCTTTACATCTCTTCAGATCTGTGTCCATTGGGAAGACGAAACAATGTCTTCATCCCTTCTGGTATGAAAATCCACTCCCAGCAGCAGGCATGGCACTCAATAATTCTCAAGACACAATGTAAAACTTAAACCTTACATTTGAAGTATTGCATTTGATCTGTTCCACTTGTCCACATATCTGTCACAGATTCTGTGCTGGTTAAGTGGACAGTGGGTACAACGCCAGTTTGAAGGCCACTAACTAACTATGTTTTTTTTATACCCCTGTACAGTTTGGGAAAAAGTTTCAAGTGGAATCTTTGCAAAGGATTATTTAACAGTCAATTGTTTTGGAAATCACTCTTCCTGGTCCCCTTCTGGGATGAAAATCCACTCCTAACAGTAGAAGCAGGAGCAGGATTCTCAAGAAAGACACAACGTAAGACCTTAAATATGAATATTGCATTTGCTCTGTTCCACTTGTCCACATATCTATGCTGGTTAAGTGAACAGTGGGTACAACAGCAGTTTGGAGGCCATTAACTAACTATGTTTATTTTAATGTCCCTGTACAGGTTGGGAAATGCTTTTCATGTGGCATCTTTGCAAAGGATTATTTAGCAGTCAATTGTTTTTGAAAGCACTACCAGTCTTCCTGGTCCCGTACTGGGATGAAAAAAAATCCACTCCCAGCAGTAGCAGGCATGGCGCTCAAGGATTCTTATGGGGCAAGGACTGATTTGAATGAGTCAAATATTTTTTTGTAAATGCCTCCCCTCCTCTTCTCCCTCATAAATTTACTTTGGAATCAAAAAATTAAATTAAATTTACTAAAAATCAACCCTTCCTGTCCCTGCCTTAAACTACATAAATACTCCAAGGCCTCTCTTGAATAATAAAAACATTTGTATCCTGATGTGCCATGTTGGAAGTTGAACTGCCACGTGTTTGTGCTGCCCACTGCTGCCGTTTAGCTTAGTCAGCCAACTAGCCTGGTGCAAATATTGGGCCTAAACTGGATGAAAACAATATTGTGAGCTGTGAGGTGGTCAGAATTGGCTGGAAACAAGTTAAAATAAATGTTATTGAGGTTAATAATATTGTAGGAACAAAAACAAGCCCAAATTATGTGATTTTTAGCTGTTTTTATGATTTTTTTAGAAAAAATGCAGAACCAAAAACAAAAAACAAAACACACAAGGGCGGTTTTGGCAAAAACAATCCAGATCCAACAATCTGTATCCAGGAGATACAGATCCGAAACCAAAACCAAAACAGGTGTCGGCGCACATCTCTAATTGTAATATACAGTTTCTATATTAAATAAATGCTAATCTTTATTTCTTATTTACATGCTTTCCAAAGATGCATAATAGACTAAGGCAGGCTTTCCCAACCACGGTCCTCAAGGCACACTAACAGTCCAGGTTTTAAGGATAGCCATAGTTGAGCACAGGTGACTTAATGAATACCTTAGTTATTTTGATTTAACCATCTGTGCTTAAGCATGGATATCACTAAAACCAGGACTGTTAGTGTGCCTTGAGGACCGAGGTTGGGAATCACTGGACTAAGGGGTCTATTCATTATGTTAATTATCAGGGTCCAAATGGACCCCGATAATTAACATACAAACTCGACGTGAGCGCCGGAGCAATTCATCATTGCTACGGCGCGGAGACAGCTGATCTGAAATTCATCTGTCTCCCCAAAGCGCTTCACTTCTCCTTTCGAAGCAGTGAATCTTTTTTTCTGAAACGCAATTGTAATATACAGTTTCTATCCTTATATCTTGTTTACATACTTTCCAAAGATGCATAATAGACTAAGGGGTCTATTCGTTATGTTAATTATCAGAGTCCAAACGGACCTCGATAATTACCATACTAATTTGACGCGAGCGCTGGAGCAATTCATCAAGTCCCATGCGTGACCCACTGGTCATGCATGCACACAAAAGCCCTGACGTCCGGCGGAAAGAGCCGGACAGGAGTGGAGGGATCCGAAAGGACGTGAGCAAACGCCATCTGAAAACATTATGTTTTGTAAAATTTTATATTTGCGGAGCTTCATGAATGTCTGTCCCTACTCCCTATACTAGTGTATGGGGACAGAGGGCCATTCCGGGGGAGAGAGGTAAACAGGAGATATCTGTGATTTCTCCTACTTTACCTTTTTGATGAATGGCCCGAACATTTAATTTCTACAATTGCAGGGGAAAATGTTCATTTTCACCTGCTTTTGTAGAAATTATGTGATGATGAATAGAGCCCTAAACATTTTAAGTAATTTGATTTTCAATACAAAAAAAAGAGTTGTATAATTGTGCAGTCATGATTATGTAACTATTAGCTTTAAATAACCCTGGTCCAACTAATAATGCCCACAAGAGGAGGACAAAAGTCTAGGTATAAGAGGCCAGGATTGGTACACAGGTATTGGCCCAGCATGGGCTTACACAAATGCCGTTCCCTCATACTTGCTTACTTTTGAAAAAGCATTTCAGGAAGATTGTGAAAACAACACATATGAACGCGAGAGGTGTGCCATAAAATTTACTTACATCCAAATGTAAATGAGCCCCAAAGCAGTCAGTAAGATCTATTTGTTGATGAAAGTACACTGATACTTTTCAGAAAATGCATATAGCCCTAGGGATCATTGTGCCTTATAACCATTGCAGGGAAATTATACTAATGATCCCATTTGAATGTGTCAAGGTCCACTGCAAGGGATTCCTCAGTTGGAGGACTGGGAGCCGGGGGGGTTAGGGTGGCTAGGAGGCAACGGTATACAATCGGGAAGCCGGATGCCTTAATACCAGCAGCCGGCTTCCCGACTGTCATATCCCGGTGAGGGATGAAATGCCGGGCGTCTAGATGTAGACGCCTGACATTTCCCCGACGCCGGGAGACAGGTGCCCAGCATCCCGATCGAAGGGATGCCTGGCGCCGCGAGCGGACAGCCGCGGGGGGGTTAGGTTTAGGGCACCCGGGGGGGACTTAGGGTTAGGCACCCCCCGGGAGGGTTAGGGTTAGGCTAGGGGGAGGTAGGGTTAGGCACCCCCGGGGGGGACTTAGGGTTAGGCACCCCCCCGGGGGACTTAGATTTAGGCAGCGGGGAAGGGGGGGTTAGGGTTAGGCACTCAGAGGGGGGATTAGGGTTAGGCACTTGTGGGGGAGGTTAGGGTTAGGCACCCCTAAGGAGGGTTAGGGGGTTAGGTTAGGTTAGGTTAGTTAGTACTTACCTATCCACGATCAGGATTTCCAGCACTGTCGGGCTTCCGCTGCCGGGATCTCTGCATTTGTCGGGCTGTCACTGCCGGGAATCGAACCGCCGATTCCGAGGCAACTGATGGCATGTCAAATAATAATGTCCTCTTTACTGGTCAAACCCAGGTGTTGGCTCGACCTGACCAGAGGTGCGCAGTCTAACCCATTTGGTGGTCTTCACCAGTGACCCCTCCTATTGGGATTTGGATTTCGCCTCACCAAGTGAGCAGGTCGCAGCCCTCTGGTCAGGTACCTGGGAGTGATGAGGAGACCGGGAGAATAGCGGCAGTGGAGTATCTATAATGGGTGCAGTGTGTGCGGGGCACACGGGCCCCCAGGTCCAGGGGGGCCCCACACCGCACACCCTGCACCCATATTATTTTAAACTCACCTGTCTGTGGTCCCGCATCGGGTGTCAGCGCTGCTCAGAACACAGGAAAATGGCCGCAGTGGCCATTTTTCCGGTGTTCTGCGCATGCGCAGTAGACTCCGGGCACACTCTAGTGCCCAGAGTCTACTAATGCTCCGGTGGCTGGCCAGCCATGTCAGTCAGCTGCCGGCCACCAGGGAGAGAGGGGGGGGCACCGCATGGGGAGTGCACACGGGCCCCCTCCTCTCATAAGATACCCCTGAATAGCAGGACTGAATCCACAGGATAATGAAGGTAAAGAATACTGTGAGTTCGTACACTGGACTACAATGAAGGGAACTTGAAACGTGAGAACACTGGAGATCCCAGCAGGGGCTTGCACTAGAGAGTATCTCTGATGATCCGGACACAGGTCTGTATAGAAGAGCAGTACTAGGAGCCAGTACACGAATGCTGTACTGAGTATACACGCTGGTGATCCAGACGCAGGCACAGACACAGGAGAATGACAATTGGAATTAGTACACAGAAGCTGAACTGAGTAAACATGCTGGTTATTCAGATGCAGGCACAGGTACAGGAGAATGACATTTGAAATTAGTACACAGATGCTGTACTAAGTACACATGCTGGTGATTCAGTGCAGGCACAGGAGATTTATAACTAGAGTTTCAGCATATACACAGGTGCTGAATTAGTTAAACTGGAGTTTCAGCACAGAGACAGGTGCTGACATATACACAGGAAAATTAGACGCTGACTAGTGCTGGAGTTTCAGCACAGAGACAAGTACTGAAGAAATCACTGGAGGATTCTGATCCTGAGAAGCACTGGAAGGAGTCACTGGAAATAAATAGTACAAAGCTAGGAGTGAATCCAGACACTAGGGTATAACAGTGGTAGGAAAGAATGTGGAAGCTGGAAAGCTGCAACAGCTAGAATTCACTGGGAGTAGCGAAGTTGAACAGCAGCTTCCTGAACTTGGAGTCAGACTAAATATCCTTAGTTAGTTGAACAGTAGATCAGAAGATCAGTGACTGCAGGACTACCATTGGGAGAGACTAGTCAGGTGATACGGACCAAGATGGCTGCGCCCATTCCCGCCACCACCTGAACCAGGATGCACGCACAGAAGCCCTAGAAGACCCCAGGGAGGATACTCAGCCCACCACTCACCTCCACCCCCAGGTGACTGAACCCCTAAGCTCAAGGATGCCGGTGCAGTGGTGAGTAGTGGCCGATCCTTCAGGGTGGACTCCGGACACCTAGGAAGTGCATAAAAATGTATTTCCAGACAAAATTTCAGGAACTCAAACTTAAAGACACCAAAAACTGAGAATTTCTACTTAAGACTTGAATGACCCTTTCAGATATCTTATATGATAAGATGAGTTTTTTCTTCTGGAAAGTCGTAGTGCTCATAGGTAATTCCTGGGGAACACATGATCAGGTAGAAAGAGTACAACTTGAAAATCCAGAGGACTCTGGAGTTGACTCGAGGGAAGCATAACCAATTCTGATGGTATAAGATTGTTGGTCTCTAATCATTCCTCGAGACTTCTTCTTCTTAACTGATTGATCCTGCACCGTACTATCATGGGAAGGAAGTAAAGCCGTGTATCTGAGTTTAACGTTGGAAGGTGGTATGGTCAAATTAAAAACTTTGTCAGAGAAGCTACCCAAAGGTGGACCTGGAGGAGAAAATTCTTTAACCAGAGCTGTACTGAAAACCATCACATCTTGAAGAATTGGATCTTTGTACACCAGGAGTGGGTTAGCCCACTCTAAAGCCTTTCCCTTGAAATTTAAGAGGAGAAACTTGATGAGGTTGATGGAAGTGATACCACATGATGGATCAGCTTTCATTGAAACATCACATTGTTTAAGTAATGCGGTGTATTGGGTCATATCTCCATCGAAAGTAATTGACTCCAAAGTGTCCGAAGAGTCCAGTGTAGTAGAATTTTCAAACTGATGAGAACATGACATAACTGGCATAGATTGATGTTCTTTACACAAGTCAACAGATGAACCTGAATGAATTTTAGAAGACTTTAAGTTGGCAATAGTTGAAGAGGCCCCTGAACAACTGAGTGGAGCAGAATTGGAACCGGGAACACCAGGAGCTGTTGGAACTAGAGAAGGCAACCTAGAAGAGCACCAGAATGGGTAGAATCCAGTGACAAGGTAGAATTAGTGTCAGACAAGCTGTTGTCCACTGAGATGAAATTCTCAGAAGATGACTTCTTGCTGAGTGAGGTATTTATTAATTCAAACAAGCCACCTTCATCAATAATCTTAGTCCCAAAGCTCTTTGCTTTCGCTCGTTTGGATTCTCCACCATTATGACCCATGATAAGGTAATTGATCTTACTACTAATATTTTCAAAAACTTTGCCTCCATAGTTTTCTATTAACATTCTAGCTTTGTTTTTCTTTATGGACTCCAAAATTCCTGTGATCACAAATGTAAGACCTTCCATGCAATTATCTGCTCCCTGGGGAATTTGCTTGGCATTAAAAGCTTTAGTTATCGAACTGACCCTTACCGGCAAGAGAGGAGGTGACGGACCAGACAGAGTACATAAAGGTTCCTTAGACTTAAATTTAGAAACATTCCCCTTCTGACACATGGATACCTTAGACAGACTAGAGTCCCTGACTGGGATGGATGAGTCACTAGAAACTTCTTTCTGAGGTTTAACATTGGAAACTTTCTCTAGGGGCATGAAACTTGATGACTCCTCCTGGAGCGTGACACTTGAAATCCCCTCCTGGGGAATGGCACTTAGGGCCCCTTCCTGAGTTATAATACTTGAAGACTTCTCCTGAAGTATAAAATTTGGAACCCCCTTCTGGGGCATGACACTTGAAATCCCCTCCTGGGGAATGGCACTTGGGGCCCCCTCCTGTGGTATAACACCTAAAGATTTCTCCTGAAGTGTAACACTTCTCCTGGGGCATGACACTTGAAATCCCCTTCTGGGGAAAGACACTTGAAGACCCCTCCTGGTGCACAAAACTTTAAATCCCCTTCTGGGGAATGGCATTAGGAATCCCCTTCTGGGGAAAGACACTTGAAGACCTCTCCTTGGGCACAAAACTTGAAACCCCTTTCTTGGATGCAAAACTTGAAACCTCCTCCTGGGGTACAAAATGTGAAATCCCCTCCTGTGGCGTGAAACTTGAATTCCCCTCTTGGGGTGCAAAACTAGAAACCCCTTCCTGGGGCATTAAACTCAAAACCCCCTCCTGGGGTGTAACACCAGAAGACCTCTCCTGGGTACACATGAAGACCCCTCCTGGGGTATAACACCTGAAGACCCCTCCTGCGGTATAACACCTGAAGACCTCTCCTGGGGTATAACCCCTGAAACCCCATACTGGGGTATAACACCTGAAGACCCCTCCTGGGATATAACACCAGAAGACCATACCTGGGGTATGATACTCGAAAACCCCTCCTGGGGTGCAAAACTTTAAACCCCCTCTTGGGGTACTAAACTTGAAACCATCTTCTGGGGTACAAACTTGAATTAGAAGAAATAAAATCCTTCCACAACTCAAATTTTGTCAGTAGTTAGAATGGTGGCACAGGGTATGCCAACCGGCACTGAGGGCTCAAACATGTCTCTTGGGAATAACAAGACAGGTCTTCCCTCCAAAGGAAATGGTCCAGAAGCCTCCTCTGGAGTTGCTGAATTCAATGATCTCTCCTGAGGTGCAGAGTGAAATGTCTTACTTAGAGGAGGAGAACCTGGGCTGACATTGGAACCTCCATCATCTGGATTGAGACCGGAACAAATGGAATTCTTGGATACGAATTAAATTATATACCCCACGAAGATCAATCTTAGAAAAGATATTAGCTTGACGTAGTTGATCAAATAACACAGGAATGAGAGGTAGAGGATAAGAATTTTTCACTGTGATGTTATTAAGTCCTAGATATCTATGCAGGGACGAAGGGATCCATCCTTCTTCCCAACAAAGAAGAATCCAGCTCCTACAGGCAATCTGGATGAACGTATAAAACCTTTAGACAAGGCATCCTCGATGTACTCTCTCATAGCTCTTTCCTCTGGCACTGAAAGGGAATATAACCGTTCTTTGGGTAATTTAGCATTAGGAAGTATGTTGATTGCACAGTCATAGGGTCTATGTGGAGGAAGGACAACCGCAAGTTTTTTGGAAACACGTTAGCATAATCTTGGTATTGTGACGGAATATCCGGATGGACCTCTGCGACTGTAGAATGAACAGACCGAAATGGAATAGCCAGACAACGATCCTGACAGGTCTGACTCCATTTAACAATCTCCCCAGACTGCCAATCAATTACAGGGTTATGGTCCTGTCGAAGTCAAATAATTGGTTATGATCGCTGTACAATTATTATCTGACGATCTGGTTGTCTATTGTCTGATGGTGAGTAAAATGGACATTACTCTGCGTTGGCGCAATCCGATGCGCACAAAGTAAACAGGTTTTGTGTATCTCTGGTTCTAACGGCAAGGAGATCGCATCATGCGTCCGCTAGTTTTGGAGCATAGGGAGTTATTGGTTAGTATGTTACCATTTTGTGTGAAGTATCTGTAGCCAGTTTAACTAGTTCTTCGGTGGGAAAACTACACAAAGAAGCTGTTGGAGAACTGAGACATACCCCTAATTACACCATATGAACTAACCAATGACCAGAGTGACCTGAAGCAAGAACCAATGAGAATCTGTTATTACGTGCCTTTGTTGTCTGTACCGAATATAGGCTTATGAGCTGGGTGCAGTAAGCAGTCATTTCTCCATTTCTTTGGGTGACGGTGATCGCAGGGTTCAGGATTGAAATACTGCATACTGGGACTAGTAGCGTATGCGTATGTATCGGCCGTACCATTTTTCATTGCTTTTTACTCTAGTTGTTAAATCTTTCCCTTTATACATAAATAACTTTTTGTGCTTTGCAACCACACAATTGGACTGGAAAGCAATTCTTTCTTAAGCAACTTGCAGTGCTAAATAGCGACTAAAAGGTTTCAATAGATGGGGGCTCATCAGCTGTGAGGTCACGTTACCTGGAATTGCGCAATACATACGGATTTCGGTTCCTCAACAAGGGTGGACGCGCCATATACAGGTAAGAACGCAATATGTTTAAAGCCTGTTTAGCACTTTATGTTGTGAAACCGAATACCCGTTTTTGTGTCATTTAAAGAGCGCTGATTAGGACTTAGGCACAAGAGAGAAAAATGTGTTTCTTTTATTGTCATTTTCACGCTGCAAATAGGCAATTCACAAATAGCGTATGTGTCTTCTCGGTAGTGCTGATGCACGTTTAAAGAATTGTTTTGATAGCTAGTCTTGCATTTGTTAGAACACCTCTTTATAGGTACTGCCAAGGGGGAAGTATTTTTCTGTCCAGAAAACAAAGGTATTTAAATGTGAACGTATGCTTTTGTGATAAAAGGGAAAGAAAAACGGGAGAGGTTTTTCTACACTGTCGGTACGTGGCAGGAGAGACCCGGTAGAGTGTCTGACGAGGCACAACGACTACCAAGTAGATATACAATAGCAGGTATATTGGCAGCGGAAACAGGGATTGCTGTTTCCGGCGAAAACCGGAAAGGGGTTTTCTGTAGGCTCACCTGAGATTAATCGCACAGCTTATTTATAAGTGAGTATTTATAAGCCACGTGATCGGACCGCACTTTTGCGTTCACACCGCATAGTTGTGTACAAAATTGTGATTGTGAAAGGGTGGTACTGGAAGGCAGGGAACATCCTAGGCTATTTTCTGTTCCCCATTGTGTAAAACTGGCATAACAATTAGCGTTTGGTTGAGCACAGTGGGAAGAAGTTTGTGGCAAAGCTTTTTAAATTTGTCCCGGTGATAGAAAAGTTGCAATAGGTACTTTTCGGTCCCTCATTGTGTAGAACTGATATAACGCTTATCGGTTGGTTTGTGCACAGTGGGTGGAAGTGTGTGGACGCACTTGTGAATTCATCCACCGGTTTAAGTCTCTAGCGAAAGTAGCTAAGCATTGTCCCAAATGGGTGCTAAGCAGTTGCTAGGGGGGGTCGAGGAGATGCTGCTAATGAATGGACCTGCCGGGTCGGCAAGGTATATTATGAATGTAAAATATGGCAATATATACTGTGACAAATGGGTTAAATTGACCAAAGGATGTGTGAAAACCTTTCCTAAAGTTGGCAGTTTCGATTTGGAGGTATTGAATAATGTTAGAGATAACATATGTTTAGTGAAATCACTGAAGAAACGAGTAAAATACAATGACTGTTTAAAGTTGTGGCAGCACAAAGGGAACACGTGGTTGCGTGACGTGCACGCGACGCAAAACAGCGTCGTGCATGTGACGCAAGGGAGCATGCATGCACCGCAAGGTAGTGATTCCTAAGGTAAAGGGGATCACACGTGCGCACCTCCACCGCCTTATGCGGTTGAAGGTGATGGTACAGCCGATAAAAAAAAAAATTATAAAAATGTAACAAGTAACCTAATACTCTGTTTAATTCACCTCTAGGAAAAATATAACTGAAAAAAAAAGTGTTTAAGTCACCTCTAGGAAATTGCACCTCTAGGAATTTTAAGTGTGTGCAAGCTTTAGTCATTGTGCAGTGAGGAAAAGATCAGGTGTCCTTATTTACTGTAAATATTGAGATTGAGAACTGAGGTCAGAATAGCTACTATATATGTTAATTTTTCTTTTACTTGGAAGTCTAGACAACAGATCCATTATCTGCACTGAAACTTATGCATTAAGGTACATGTACAGTGCATGTTGTAAAAGTACTGGAGAATTCATAATTAATCACAGCAAACCCAAATATGAAAAGTCCCTGTGTATAGTTTGTACATGCTGCATATGAGAATTTTCTTTGTGGAGTTTTGTATGTGCTCATTTGTATGTACTTCTGAAAAATCCTTGCAATACAGCAGTTAATGAATTCACTTCTGAGTAGGGTAACATGTGGTGTGTTATACTGTGTTATCTGTGTATTAGATTGCATGTAAACCATATATAATATTGCAGTTATAACTGAGTATGATTTGAAGGTTTGCTGAATATGTGTTGTGCTCTAATTCGTTTATGACGTGTTTAAATGATATTAAATTGTTGCTTCATCTCTCACAGACAGGACACAAGGTTGCAAAGGACAAATTACAGCCATGCCAGACTAAGGATAAATACTTGGAACACTGTCTAACCCAGGGGCTATGACATATGACAATTGACAGAATACTGGCCATACAGACCGTGACACTACTGCAAAACCAGCAGCAGATCTATACCTTCTTGGGCTGTGTGGATACTGCAGAACATGGATCCCAGGTTTTTCTATTTTGGCATTACCATTGCAGGAATTGGTGTCATCTTCAAAACCCAACCATGTCACACACACTGAGGAAATAGAGCAGGCTTTCCTTAACCTTAAGGATAGTCTGACAAGAGCACCTGCCCTGGGAATACCAGATTATGAAAAACCTTTTGAGTTATATTGTATGGAGGCTGATGGCTGCGCAGCAGGTGTCCTCACACAAAAACATGGTGACGCTAGCAGACCTGTTGCATACTACAGTGTGCAATTGGACACTGTGGCCAGATCACTTCCAACATGTTTAAGAAGTGTAGCAGCAAACGCTCTTCTGGCCGATAAGAGTGAGGATGTAGTATTAGGTCATGATATGATTGTTTATACACCACATGCTGTGTCTGCTTTGCTGAATTTTGCCCAAACCCAACATGTTTCTTCAGCTAGGTTCATGAAATGGGAACTAGCTCTAATGGCACCTGTAAATATTACCATTAAACGGTGCAATACATTAAATCCAGCAACGTACTTACTATATGTGCCTAGAGATGCACAAAGGGTGGAGAGAGGTGAGTTGCTGGTTGAAGGTGAGTTTTGCAGGTATACTGACACACATTATTGTATGGAGTATTTGAATCAGACCTTTACTGCTAGACCAGATATATATGTGACACACCACTAGAAAATGCAGATTTGACATTTTACACGGATGGGAGTTGTCATAGACAAACTGACAGGAGAATTATGCACAGGTTATGCTGTTGTAAATGATGAAGATGTTGTAGAAGCCGAACCACTTGGTCCACCTCACTCAGCACAAGTGGCTGAACTGGTGGCACTAAGCAGTGCGTGTGAGCTGGCAGAAGGTAAGTCAGCTAATATCTACACTGACTCCAGGTACGTCTTCAGGGTAGTACATGATTTTGGGGCTCTTTGGCGTCTGAGAAATTTTATGACAGCAGCACGTACACCAGTCGCACACTCACACCACATAAAAGGACTACTGACAGCAATTAAGCTACCAAAGGCAGTAGCCATCATCAAATGTAAAGCCCACACATGTGAAGAAGACCCGGTGTCAATGGGCAATAATAGAGCAGATGAAGCTGCCAAATGGGCAGCAGGGTTACGGATAAATTTAACAACTGATAAAATGATGGTCTTCCAGACAATAGACATGCAGAAGTTAATTGAGATGCAAAATTTGTGTTCCCTACAGGAGAAGGCGGTCTGGATATCGAAGGGATGTGGTCAGGCATCCTCTGGACTCTGGAGAGATGGACAAGGTAGGCCAATTGCTCCCAAGGCATATTACCCAACCCTAGCTGAGGCAGTGCATGGTTTGACTCACCTAGGAAAACAAGGTATGTGCAAGTTGGTCAGAGCATATTGGTATGCACCAGGCTTTTCTTCTCAAGCTGAAAAAAGGGCAATGTCCAGTTTGACTTGCTTGAGGAAAAATGTCGGGAAGACAATATCTACCGAACCATCCCATATCCCTCCGACAGACGGACCTTTCCAGGTAATACAAATTTATTTAATTCAATTACCACCCTGCAGGAATCTCAAATATGTATTAGTTTGTACTGATGTATTCTCTAATTGGGTTGAGGCATATCCAGCTGCCACTAATACTGCTGTTTTTACTGCTAAAAAGATTGTTCAGGAATTTGTATGCAGATACGGTATCCCTAGAATCATAGAAAGTGATAGGGGTATTCATTTCACTGGTGACGTCTTCCAGAACATGTGTAAGCTCATGGGTATCAATAGTAGGCTTCACACCCTCTACCGACCACAAGCCAGCGCCAAGGTGGAGAGGGTAAACGGTACTATTAAGAATAAACTGAGTAAGATCATGGCTGAAACTGGGTTAGGATGGCCAGAAGCCTTACCGCTAGTCCTCCATAGCATCAGGACCACTCCTAGACCACCTCTTAATCTGTCCCCCTTTGAGATACTGTTTGGGAGACAACCTCATTGGATTATAAGACCACAGAATGATCTGAAGAGTAATAACGAGGTTACTGTGAAATATCTTGTAAAAATTAGTAAACAGCAGCAACAGAAATTGAAAATGTTATTACCTGATATACCAGAAACAAACTGCCATGATGTTGAACCTGGGCCGATGATTTGATTAGTGGACCGATGGTATAGTCAATAGTCTTAGTTGCAGCTGGTGAGCCGATGGTGCGGCTACTGTGCCAATGGTATGGCTTCTGGGCCGATAATATAGTTAGTGGACTAATGGCATGGCCAATGGGGCAATTATGCGGCCTCGGGGCCGATGATGCAGTCAGTGGACCGATGGTGCAGCTAATTTAGCCGATGATGCAGGCTCTAGGCCAATGATGCAGCCAGTGGACCGATAGCGCGGCTAACTTTGCCGATGATACAGCCTTTAGGCCAATGTTGCGGTCAGTGGACCGATGGTGCGGATAACTTAGCCGATGATGCAGCCTATCGGCCCATGTTGTGGTCAGTGGACCGATGGTGCGGCTAACTTAGCCGATGATGCAGCCTTTAGGCCGATGTTGTGGTCAGTGGACCGATGGTGTGGCTAACTTAGCCAATGATGCAGCCTATAGGCCGATGTTGTGGTCAGTGGACCGATGGTGCGGCTTACTTAGCCGATGATGCAGCCCTTAGGCGGATGTTGTGATCAACTTAGCCAATGATGCAGCCTTTTGGCCGATGTTGTGGTCAGTGGACCGATGGTGCGGCTAACTTAGCCGATGATGCTGTCAAAAGGTAGCTGGAGCAGATCCCTCTGCTGTATCGGATGCTGTACTCAGAGTGGCGTTCACCATCACTGTCAAGTTCCAAAAAAAATGCTTTTTCAGAACTTGATGAATGTAATAATTTCTACATCTCCATACCATAGTATGGGGACTGTATAGTACTATAGTATGGGGACTGTATAGTACTCTAGTATGGGGACTGTATAGTACCATAGTTGTCAATTGAAACGGATGTCTGCAAATAAACAGGGATTTAGTATACCAAACATGACATGTCCACTGTATTTTGAACCTTAGATCTCTTTTAAGTACATCTCACATCATAATTATTAGCTAACAAATATCTTTAATAACTCTGATTATTATCTATAATGTGTGGGAACCATTTTATATGTATGCATTCGCATATGTGCCTCTGTGTATTGAAATAGCAAATATGTGTCTGTATGTATGTGAATACGCATATGAGCATCTATGTGCTCGTATGTGAATATACATACGAACGTCTCTATGTGTATATGTATATATATATATACATACGTGTGTGCGTTATGTGCGTCAGTGTATGTGTATTGTGGATTCGCATTTGTGCGCATTGGATTGCACCGATGCAAAGTAGCGTCCTAGTAACACGTCATTCGACCATAGATGACTATATCATCAGATAATAATTACAAAGCGATCATATCCAATTATTTGACTTTGGGGACTGTATAGTACCAGGGCCGCAACTAAGGGGGGGCTAGAGGTGCACGTGCACCGGGTGGGTATTGCGGGGGGGTGAAAAATCTGACTCGGCCATCTGAAAATGGCCGCCGCCAAAGATGAGACAAATGCTAGAGGTCCTTACTGGACCTCTAGTGTCTGTGTCCTCCTTGGCGGTGGCCATTTTTGGATGGCCGTTTTAAGCAGATTCCATGCGGACTAGCCGTTCGCATGGACTCTGCTGAAAACGGCCATCCAAAAATGGCCGCCGCCAAAGAAGAGACAGATGCTAGAGGTCCTACTGGACCTCTAGTGTCTGTTAGCAGAGCGTAATGCGCACAGCGTTCCCGGAAGTGCCGGGAACGCTGGTGCTGCAGGGAGAGGATGCCGAGAGCTGCATCTTCTCCCTTCTAACCCCCCTGGAAACAAGAATAAACCCCATGGCAACGAGCATGTAACTCCTGACAACGAGCATGAAACCCCTGGCAACGAGCATGGAACCCCTGGTAACAAGCATGAATCCCCTGACAACAAGCATGAAACCCCCTGGCAATGAGCATAAACCCCATGGCAACGAGCATAAACCCCATGGCAATGAGCATGTAACTCCTGGCAACGAGCATGAAACCCCATGGCAACGAGCATGTATCCCCTGGTAACAAGCATAAATACCCTGACAATAAGCATGAAACCCCCTGGCAACAAGCATGTAACCCCTGGCAACAGGCATGAAACCCCATGACAACGAGCATGAAACCCCACGGCAACGAGCATGTAACCCCTGGCAACGAGCATAAACCCCCTGGCAACGAGCAGGCAATTTTAAAGTAATTAGAAGCATTACTGTGGGGCATAAAATGGTGTCGGGCAAATATGTAAGTGGCACTTTGGTAATAGGCATTGCAGTGTGTGGCATAATGTGTAATGGGCATTATGATGTGTGGAATAATGTAAGTCACTATACCAGGGATGTCTGAGTAGTGCACTGCCTTATCGAGGAGCAAGGACAAAATCCAGGTACGGGAAGGGAGGGGGCGCAAAATTGCTGCCTTGCACTGGGTGACAGATATCCTAGTTTCAGCCCTGATAGTACTATAGTATGGGGACTGTATAGTACCATAGTATGGGGACTGTATAGTACTATAGTATGGGGACTGTATAGTACTATAGTATGGGGACTGTATAGTACTATAGTATGGGGACTGTATAGTACCATAGTATGGGGACTGTATAGTACTATAGTATGGGAACTGTATAGTACTATAGTATGGGGACTGTATAGTACCATAGTATGGGGACTGTATAGTACTATAGTATGGGGACTGTATAGTACTATAGTATGGGGACTGTATAGTACCATAGTATGGGGACTGTGGAAATTATCGATGCACAATTGTAACCAGAAGGTATCTGTGATATTTCCTGCGTTACATGAATGATGAATGGGTCTGACACTTAAATGATACAAAATGAGGTGAAAATGGTGCTTTTCACCTGGTTTTGTATAAATTAAGTGATGATGAATAGGCTCCACAGTCATGTTGGACCAAAAGTTGCATAGTTTGTACCCAACTTTGCATTTCCACATTTATCATATTTTGTTTTAATGTTTAAATAAAGTGTTTAACCATCATTTGATTCGCTTATAAACCTACTACATTCAATACTACCTCTATTTTATCAGCTCACATGATGATGGTCTGCAATGCACAAGCTCTCCTGTCGGGAATAGTCAAGCACTTTACATTCATCAAAACTATCTGTAACTTATCAGTCTCGTTGGTTGGGAAGTCACCCAATCAGAGCCTTTCTTCTATTTGGTGAAGAAAGCGAGTAAAGAAAAAGGCCAGGTCAGTGGAGGAATGGTGTGAAGAAAGGACCAAACAATTAAGAGTGAATTGGGTTAGATGTACAGTAAACAGCACAGATCAAATTAAACAATGGTACAACCTAGGAAAATATTTAGGGGGTGATTCAGCTTAGAACGGAATTGCAAATTTACACGCAAGCATCTTTGCAATTCCATCCTTGCTAATATGCAAATGCAGCAGGAGGTGTATTACACCCCTTGCTGCATTTGTGATCCCAGCACTGTGACAAGGTCGCAGGCTGGGATCATTATCGCGACCATCGGTATTCAGCAAACTCCAAAAACTTAACGCTTTCAGAAGTTTGCTGCCGAGAACAAGCGCCGTCTTCAGAGGGCGCTTGTTCTCAGATCCCCGCTCCTTCCAATAGGAAGGAGTTCCGGGGTTGCGAAGAGGGATCCGAGCGGATCCCTCAGCCACCTCCTCACTACCTCCCTGGTGACCCGAGGTCATGCATGCGTAGCCGGGATGATGGGGAGCAGGTAAGTACGCAGCTACAGAAGTAGCTGCGATACTAACCATGGGAACAACTGCTTTTGGGAGCAGTTGTCCCCTCACCAGAGCAATGATTATTCGATACTTAAGTATCCCTCGCAGCGAGATCAATCCTTCATCATCGGAGGCCATACGGCATTCAAAGACGAATAGGCCCAAATTCTTATTTTTACACTGTGGCCTCCTTTCTACAATTTGCCCTGCCAGAGGCAACAATTCTCCTGATATATAGAATTGGTGACATTTATCATTACCTTTGCGCAAGAAATATTGCATGTATCTTCTGCATTACCTAAGCTTCGCAAGTACACTGTCATTCCTAACTCCTCAATGGGAATAGCAATCTTTAATTTATCAACCTTAGAAAAAAAAAAATGACTGCAGAATATCAGGGAAGTTGGTTGGAGAAGCACAGGCATCACTGCCCAATACGCAGGTAAGATGGCCCAAAGTAGTTCCAGCAGGAGCTGCAGTGATGTACAGTTCCTGAATAGCTCCCCAGAGTATAAAATAGAGAATGTGGGACCCCTGAATATGGCAAATTAGCATTATGGTGTTATAGGAGAGCAGAAACATAATGTAGGCACTGGCAGCGATTTGTGCAACAGCATTCTGCCAACATAAGAGCACTGGGACACAGACGATGTCAGTGAACTTGTTGGATAAGCTGAATGTTATTTTAAACTAGCAAGACTGTCCGTGTCTAATAGGTTATAATAAGTTTAATGGGGACTCTGGGTGTGTTCATTGCTACTGAGACTGTGACAAATTGTAATAACTAAGCATGTAGTTGTATCCCAGAGCAGCCCTAATCGCATCTCTAAGTGCACTGTATGGTTGTGTTACATATGGCCAAAGCTCCGCTGCACCTTTGTATAATAAGTCATTTAAAGTATATAAACTGATCCTTGTACATTTTTTGCAGATGTGGGATGCACAGAATCATTTGAATACTCTCAAAGTGACAATTATGCAACGCAAAATGTATGAGCAAAAGAGAGAATAACATATAGGTGTTTACATATATCTCCTGGGCGGAGGCAAAATAAATGAAATTCATTAAGGGAGACCTGTCAGGATTGTAAAAAATTACATTTTTGAGCACTGTGTATGTTCTTAAAAAAAAAAAGTTCCCCTATAAGGGGAACTTTTAAGTACATACACAGTGCACAAAAATGTTAATTTTTCTTTTACTTAGAAGTCTAGACAACAGATCCATTATCTGCAGTGAAACTTATGCATTAAGGTACATGTACAGTGCATGTTGTAAAAGTACTGGAGAATTCATAATTAATCACAGCAAACCCAAATATGAAAATTCCCTGTGTATAGTTTGTACATGCTGCATATGAGAATTTTCTGTGTGGAGTTTTGTATGTGCTCATTTGTATGTACTTCTGAAAAATCCTTGCAATACAGCAGTTACTGAATTCACTTCTGAGTAGGGTAACATGTGGTGTGCTATACTGTATTATCTGTGTAAAAAATTGCATGTAAACCATATATAATATTGCAGTTATAACTGAGTATGATTTGAAGGTTTGCTGAATATGTGTTGTGCTCTAATTCATTTATGACATGTTTAAATGATATTAAATTGTTGCTTCATCTCTCACAGACAGGACACAAGGTTGCAAAGGACAAATTACAGCCATGACAGACTAAGGATAAATACTTGGAACACTGTCTAACCCAGGGGCTATGACATATGACAATTGACAGAATACTGGCCATACAGACCGTGACACTACTGCAAAACCAGCAGCAGATCTGTACCTTCTTGGGCTGTGTGGATACTGCAGAACGTGGATCCCAGGTTTTTCTATTTTGCCATTACCATTGCAGGAATTGGTGTCATCTTCAAAACCCAACCATGTCACACACACTGAGGAAATAGAGCAGGCTTTCCTTAACCTTAAGGATAGTCTGACAAGAGCACCTGCCCTGGGAATACCAGATTATGAAAAACCTTTTGAGTTATATTGTATGGAGGCTGATGGCTGAGCAGCAGGTGTCCTCACACAAAAACATGGTGACGCTAGCAGACTTGTTGCATACTACAGTGTGCAATTGGACACTGTGGCCAGATCACTTCCAACATGTTTAAGAAGTGTAGCAGCAATCGCTCTTCTGGTCGATAAGAGTGAGGATGTAGTATTAGGTCATGATATGATTGTTTATACACCACATGCTGTGTCTGCTTTGCTGAATTTTGCCCAAACCCAACATGTTTCTTCAGCTAGGTTCATGAAATGGGAACTAGCTCTAATGGCACCTGTAAATATTACCATTAAACGGTGCAATACATTAAATCCAGCAACGTACTTACTATATGTGCCTAGAGATGCACAAAGGGTGGAGAGAGGTGAGTTGCTGGTTGAAGGTGAGTTTTGCAGGTATACTGACACACATTATTGTATGGAGTATTTGAATCAGACCTTTACTGCTAGACCAGATATATATGTGACACACCACTAGAAAATGCAGATTTGACATTTTACATGGATGGGAGTTGTCATAGACAAACTGACAGGAGAATTATGCACAGGTTATGCTGTTGTAAATGATGAAGATGTTGTAGAAGCCGAACCACTTGGTCCACCTCACTCAGCACAAGTGGCTGAACTGGTGGCACTAAGCAGTGCGTGTGAGCTGGCAGAAGGTAAGTCAGCTAATATCTACACTGACTCCAGGTACGTCTTCAGGGTAGTACATGATTTTGGGGCTCTTTGGCGTCTGAGAAATTTTATGACAGCAGCACGTACACCAGTCACACACTCACACCACATAAAAGGACTACTGACAGCAATTAAGCTACCAAAGGCAGTAGCCATCATCAAATGTAAAGCCCACACATGTGAAAAAGACCCGGTGTCAATGGGCAATAATAGAGCAGATGAAGCTGCCAAATGGGCAGCAGGGTTACGGATAAATTTAACAACTGATAAAATGATGGTCTTCCAGACAATAGACATGCAGAAATTAATTGAGATGCAAAATTTGTGTTCCCTACAGGAGAAGGCGGACTGGATATCGAAGGGATGTGGTCAGGCGTCCTCTGGACTCTGGAGAGATGGACAAGGTAGGCCGATTGCTCTCAAGGCATACTACCCAACCCTAGCTGAGGCAGTGCATGGTTTGACTCACCTAGGAAAACAAGGTATGTGCAAGTTGGTCAGAGCATATTGGTGTGCACCAGGCTTTTCTTCTCTAGCTGAAAAAAGGGCAATGTCCTGTTTGACTTGCTAGAGGAAAAATGTCGGGAAGACAATACCTACCGAACCATCCCATATCCCTCCGACAGATGGACCTTTCCAGGTAATACAAATTGATTTCATTCAATTACCACCCTGCAGGAATCTCAAGTATGTATTAGTTTGTACTGATGTATTTTCTAATTGGGTTGAGGCATATCCAGCTGCCACTAATACTGCTGTTTTTACTGCTAAAAAGATTGTTCAGGAATTTGTATGCAGATACGGTATCCCTAGAATCATAGAAAGTGATAGGGGTACTCATTTCACTGGTGATGTCTTCCAGAACATGTGTAAGCTCATGGGTATCAATAGTAGGCTTCACACCCCCTACCAACCACATGCCAGCGCCAAGGTGGAGAGGGTAAACGGTACTATTAAGAATAGACTGAGTAAGATCATGGCTGAAACTGGGTTAGGATGGCCAGAAGCCTTACCGCTAGTCCTCCATAGCATCAGGACCACTCCTAGACCTCCTCTTAATCTGTCCCCCTTTGAGATACTGTTTGGGAGACAACCTCATTGGATTATAAGACCACAGAATGATCTGAAGAGTAATAACGAGGTTACTGTGAAATATCTTGTAAAAATTAGTAAACAGCAGCAACAGAAATTGAAAATGTTATTACCTGATATACCAGAAACAAACTGCCATGATGTTGAACCTGGGCCGATGATTTCATTAGTGGACTGATGGTATAGTCAATAGTCTTAGTTGCGGCTGGTGAACCGATGGTGCGGCTGCTGTGCCAATGGTACGGCCTCTGGGCCGATAATATAGTTAGTGGACTAATGGCATGGCCAATGGGCCAATTATGCGGCCTCGGGGCCGATGATGCAGTCAGTGGACCGATGGTGCAGCTAATTTAACCGATGATGCAGGCTTTTGGCCAATGATGCAGCCAGTGGACCGATAGCGCGGCTAACTTTGCCGATGATACAGCCTTTAGTCCGATGCTGCAGTCAGTGGACCGATGGTGCGGATAACTTAGCCGATGATGCAGCCTATCGGCCCATGTTGTGGTCAGTGGACCGATGGTGCGGCTAACTTAGCCGATGATGCAGCCTTTAGGGCGATGTTGTGGTCAGTGGACCGATGGTGTGGCTAACTTAGCCAATGATGCAGCCTATAGGCCGATGTTGTGGTCAGTGGACTGATGGTGCGGCTTACTTAGCCGATGATGCAGCCCTTAGGCCGATGTTGTGGTCAGTGGACCGATGGTGTGGCTAACTTAGCCGATGATGCAGCCCTTAGGCCGATGTTGTGGTCAGTGGGCCGATGGTGTGGCTAACTTAGCCGATGATGCTGTCAAAAGGTAGCTGGAGCAGATCCCTCTGCTGTATCGGATACTGTACTCAGAGTGGCGTTCACCATCACTGTCAAGTTCCAAAAAAAATGCTTTTTCAGAACTTGATGAATGTAATAATTTCTACATCTCCATACCATAGTATGGGGACTGTATAGTACTATAGTATGGGGACTGTATAGTACTATAGTATGGGGACTGTATAGTACCATAGTTGTCAATAGAAACGGATGTTTGCAAATAAACAATGATTTAGTATACCAAACATGACATGTCCACTGTATTTTGAACCTTAGATCTCTTTTAAGTACATCTCACATCATAATTATTAGCTAACAAATATCTTTAATAACTCTGATTATTATCTATAATGTGTAAGAACCATTTTATATGTATGCATTCGCATATGTGCGTCTGTGTATTGAAATAGCAAATATGTGTCTGTATGGATGTGAATACGCATATGAGCGTCTATGTGTTCGTATGTGAATATACATACGAACGTCTCTATGTGTATATGTATATATATATATACATACGTGTGTGCGTTATGTGCGTCAGTGTATGTGTATTGTGGATTCGCATTTGTGCGCATTGGATTGCACCGACGAAAAGTAGCGTCCTAGTAACACGTCATCCGATGCACAATTGTAACCAGAAGGTATCTGTGATATTTCCTACGTTACATCAATGATGAATGGGTCTGACACTTAAATGATACAAAATTAGGTGAAAATGGTGCTTTTCACCTGGTTTTGTATAAATTAAGTGATGATGAATAGGCTCCACAGTCATATTGGGCCAAAAGTCGCATAGTTTGTCCCCAACTTTGCATTTCCACATTTATCATATTTTGTTATAATGTTTAAATAAAGTGTTTAACCATCATTTGATTCGCTTATAAACCTACTACATTCAATACTACCTCTATTTTATCAGCTCACATGATGATGGTCTGCAATGCACAAGCTCTCCTGTCGGGAATAGTCAAGCACTTTACATTCATCAAAACTATCTGTAACTTATCAGTCTCGTTGGTTGGGAAGTCACCCAATCAGAGCCTTTCTTCTATTTGGTGAAGAAAGCGAGTAAAGAAAAAGGCCAGGTCAGTGGAGGAATGGTGTGAAGAAAGGACCAAACAATTAAGGGTGAATTGGGTTAGATGTACAGTAAACAGCACAGATCAAATTAAACAATGGTACAACCTAGGAAAATATTTAGGGGGTGATTCAGCTTATGGTGCATACACACGATCAGATTTTTCCTTCAGATATGAACGATAATGATTTAAAAATCGTTCAGTCGTTCATATCTGAAGGAAAATCTGACATATCTGACATGCCTGAACGATGGACGATCAACGATGCGCGTTCCCGTTTGTCAGACAACGATATCTGACATCTGATGGGTTTGCAGTCAGACTTGGACGATTCCATTCATTTTAATGCAGTCAAAAATCGTTCAATCGTTCAAATTGTTCAAATCGTTCAATCGTTCAGTCGTTCATCTGACAAATCTGACAAGTCTGACAAATCTGACCGTGTGTATGCTCCATTAGAATGGAATTGCAAATTTACACGCAAGCATCTTTGCAATTCCATCCTTGCTAATATGCAAATGCAGCAGGAGGTGTATTACACCCCTTGCTGCATTTGTGATCCCAGCACTGTGACAAGGTCGCAGGCTGGGATCATTATCGCGACCATCGGTATTCAGCAAATGCCGAAAACTTAACGCTTTCAGAAGTTTGCTGCCGAGAACAAGCGCCTTCTTCAGAGGGCGCTTGTTCTCAGATCCCAGATCCCCGCTCCTTCCAATGGGAAGGAGTTCCGGGGTTGCGAAGATGGATCCGAGCGGATCCCTCAGCCACCTCCTCACTACCTCCCTGGTGACCCGAGGTCATGCATGCGTAGCCGGGATGACGGGGAGCAGGTAAGTACGCAGCTACAGAAGTAGCTGCTATACTAACCACAGGAACAACTGCTTTTGGGAGCAGTTGTCCCCTCACCAGAGCAATGATTATTCGATACTTAAGTATCCCTCGCAGCGAGATCAATCCTTCATCATCGGAGGCCATACGGCATTCAATGACGAATAGGCCCAAATTCTTATTTTTACACTGTGGCCTTCTTTCTACAATTTGCCCTGCCAGAGGCAACAATTCTCCTGATATATAGAATTGGTGACATTTATCATTACCTTTGCGCAAGAAATATTGCATGTATCTTCTGCATTACCTAAGCTTTGCAAGTACACTGTCATTCCTAACTCCTCAATGGGAATAGCAATCTTTAATTTATCAACCTTAGAAAAAAAAAAATGACTGCAGAATATCAGGGAAGTTGGTTGGGGAAGCACAGGCATCACTACCCAATACGCAGGTAAGATGGCCCAAAGTAGTTCCAGCAGGAGCTGCAGTGATGTACAGTTCCTGAATAGCTCCCCAGAGTATAAAATAGAGAATGTGGGACCCCTGAATATGGCAAATTAGCATTATGGTGTTATAGGAGAGCAAAAACATAATGTAGGCACTGGCAGCGATTTGTGCAACAGCATTCTGCCAACATAAGAGCACTGGGATACAGACGATGTCAGTGAACTTGTTGGATAAGCTGAATGTTATTTTAAACCAGCAAGACTGTCCGTGTCTAATAGGTTATAATAAGTTTAATGGGG
Source organism: Taudactylus pleione (assembly GCA_031769625.1). NCBI lineage: Eukaryota > Metazoa > Chordata > Amphibia > Anura > Myobatrachidae > Taudactylus > Taudactylus pleione. The sequence goes on along the minus strand of JAUIMM010000005.1, from coordinate 23,353,343 downwards.
ACTCTGGGTGTGTTCATTGCTACTGAGACTGTGACAAATTGTAATAACTAAGCATGTAGTTGTATCCCAGAGCAGTCCTAATCGCATCTCTAAGTGCACTGTCTGGTTGTGTTACATATGGCCAAAGCTCCGCTGCACCTTTGTATAATAAGTCATTTAAAGTATATAAACTGATCCTTATACATTTTTTGCAGATGTGGGATGCACAGAATCATTTGAATACTCTCAAAGTGACAATTATGCAACACAAAATGTATGAGCAAAAGAGAGAATAACATATAGGTGTTTACATATATCTCCTGGGCTGAGGCAAAATAAATTAAATTCATTAAGGGAGACCTGTCAGGATTGTAAAAAATTACATTTTTGCGCACTGTGTATGTTCTTAAAAAAAAAAAAGTTCCCCTATAAGGGGAACTTTTTTTAAGAACATACACAGTGCACAAAAATTACAATTTTTACAATCCTGACAGGTCTCCCTTAATTAATATCCATAACATACTTGCTAACTTCTTAATGATTCCCTCTGAGAGATCCTGAAGGGGAGGTTCAAGGGATGTGGTGCTGTCAGCTGCATGATTATGCTCCTGCCCCTGCTAAAAATGCTGCTATTAACGCCACGGTGCAAAGGGGACAGGGCCGCAGTGATGCGACTTACCGCTAATTGCGTCCTCATGCACCCGGACTTGATTACTTTACTGTGGACAAAAGGATTATCTACTCTCCTGGGAGTCTGTGAGACCCCATCCACATGGCAATAGTAGTCCTATTGTTTGCCAAGAAAAATGTCTTTCTTTATTATTGTGATCCTGGAAAAACTCTTTGCTGTAGTTTCTGTGAATTCTAGCAAAACAGGGGACAGGTCAGGCAGCAGTGACATCATAGCTCTGTGTTTAATGATTGTGGCAGCAAATGACAACTCCCATTATACACTGCACCAACATTATTTATTATCAGTTACTTATATAGTGCCAGCATATTCTGTTGCGATCTACAATTGGGAAGAAATACTGTAGTAATAGAACAAGACTGGGTAATAACAGACAGACAGTGGCATAACTAGGGCATTTGGAGCCCAGAGTAAGTTAAAAACGGAGCCCCCCCTAAAGTAGGTGCGCCAAAAAAGTGGGCATGGTCACATGCCACAAGCAGAGCCGGCCCTAGCCAAATTAGTGCCCTAGGCAAGATTTTGGGTGGTGCCCCCCCCGCCCCCATGGGATCCATACACATATATACATATATATACACACACCCACATATATATATATATATATGAGTGTATATATATATATATATATATAAAGTGACCGTCATATATATATATAGCTGTGCTTCATATTATTTGTCCCACCCTGAGACAGTCTTCTTACCTACGCAGCGAGCGTTATTTTACAATGGCTGTGGGCTGTGGCTGGGACAAGATGGAGGCTCCGCAAAGGCCCATGGGAGGTGTGGCAGCGGCAGGGCATGCGCTCCCGCTGCCATCTTATCTCCTCCGACCTGTACTGTCAGAATGAGCTTCTATGCAGAAGCTCATTCTGACTAAGGGGCCGGGCGGATGCGGATGATGGTCACATCACCGGCCGCCGCCTGGCCATCCGCTGCGCTGCCCGATCGGAGAGCTCAGATCGCGGCAGCGTGCTGGGGGGGTTAGCTGTGCCGGCGGGCTCTCAGGCTCTGGGTAGGTGCCGGTGGGACTGGGAGGCAGCAGCGGCTAGCGGCAGTTGCCAGCGGCGGGGGGGGGGGGGAGGGAGAGGAGGGATTGGAAGGATTTACAGTGTGACAGATTAGGAATAAGAGGCGGCCGCACGCAGAGCTCAGCCTCAGCCCTGCTTGATGGAAAATGCCCCTAGCATGCAGAGTCGCCCCTAGGCATTTGCTTATCATGCCTATGCCTAGGGCCAGCTCTGGACACAAGGAGCATGTCCACTGTAAAATGGGGGCGTGGCAACATGACATACCACATTTCTCATCACTCTGGGAACATTCCTTTCCATTCCATATGCACCTTAATGCACCAAGTAGAAGTGCCCCTCTTGCAATGCCCACTGTAGTAGTGCTCCTTATGCAATGTCCCTACAGCAGTGCCTCTTATTCAGTGCCCCCTATACAGTGCCCCTTATACAGTGCCACAGTAGTGCATCCTTATACAGTGCCCCCAGAAATGCCTTATACATTGCCCTTTATGCAGTGCCCCTAGCAGTGCCACTTATACAGTGCCCCCAGTAATGCCCCTTATACAGTGCCGCTAGTAGTGGTCCCCCTATGGAGAGCCCCAAGTAGTGGTCCCCCCTATGCAGTGCTCCTAGTAGTGCCCCTTATACAGTGCCCCCAGTAGTGCCCCTTATATAGTGCCCCCATTACCCCTATGCAGTGTCCCCAATAGTAGTCCCCCCAATGCAGTGCCCCCAGTAGTGGCCCCCCTATGCAATTCCCCCAGTAGTGGTCCTCCCTATGCAGTGCTCAAAGTAGTGCCCCTTATATAGTGCCCCCAGTCCCCCCTATGCAGTATCCCCAGTAGTAGTCCCCCCTATGCAGTGCCCCTAGTGGTCCATCCTATGCAGTGCCGCTTATATTGTGCACCCAGTAGTAGTCCCCCCTATGCAGTACTACCAGTAGTGCCCCAGTAGTAGTCCCCCCCTATGCAGTGCCCCCAGTAGAGGTCCCCCCTATGCAGTGTCCCCAGTAGTTGTCCCCCCTATGCAGTGCACCTTATACCGTGCCCCCAGTAGTGGTCTCCCTTATGCAGTGCCCCTTATACAGTGCCCCCAGTAGTGCCCCTTATATAGTGCCCCCAGTAGTGGTCCCTCCTATGCAGTGCCCCTTATATTGTGCCCCCAGTAATAGTCCCCCTTATGCAGTGCCTCCAGTAGTGGTCCCCCGATGCAGTGCCCCCAGTAGTGCCCCTTATATAGTGCCCCCGGTAGTAGTGTCCCCCACCAGTGCCAGACAAAGACATATACGGAAAAAAAAACACTTACCTAAATCCCTGCTCCTGTGACTGCCGCAGATCTTGTGCTGAAAGGAGAGGTTGTGTTGGGAGATATTTTGAGATAAGGGAAGATATGTATGTTGCTGTGGTTTGGTTAATGTGTAAGTAGAAGTATTTTATATTGTATTTGGTGAAATACATGTAACCAATGGAAGGATTGACAGAGCGGAGTAGTAGACGAAGAACATTTGGCGAGGAAGATCAGCCTCGCAGCTGTTGCATTCAAAATGGTAAGAGTGTGTTTTGGGGAAGACCAGTTAGGAGACTATTGCAATAATCAATGCGGGATATAATGAGTGCATGAATTTGAGTTTTTGCAGTGTCTTGTGTAAGATATGGTCGTATTCTGGATATGGGGAGGTAGTCAGCATCCCGGCAGATGGGATGTTGACGGTCAAAATACCTAAGCGGGAATTCAGACAACAGTCGGGACGCCGGCTCCAGAATCCCAACCACCAGCATTCCAAAGGTAAGTATCAGGGGTTAGGGGGAGGGTTAGGCACTAAAGGGGGAGGGTTAGGTTTAGGGTGCAGGGAGGGGGCGATTAGGTTTAAGCACTAGGGGGAGGTTAGTTTCAGGCAGTGGGGAGGAAGGGTAGGGGTAAGGGTTAGCGTTAGGGTACTTACCTAATGGCGTCGGGATTCTGACTGCCGGACTCCCAACCACCGAGATCCCACACCCAACCCCTGGATATGTCATTTAGATGTATGTAACATGATTTGGAAACAGACTGGACGTAGGGAACAAAGGACAGTTCAGAGTTTAGGATAACATAAGCAGCAAGCTAGTGGGGTAGGATTGTTTGTTGATTTATGAACAGTGATAAAGATATCAGGTTTGTAAATACTATTGGCCAGTGGAAATATTATAATTCTTTCTTGGAAATATTAAGTTTGAGGTAGCGAGATGACATCCAAGATGAAATGGCAGAAATACATTCAGTAATTCTGACCAATGACATTAACCCCTTTGCTGCTGATGATTTCCTCATCTCTGTGCTGATGCTATTTTTCGATGTTTACGCCGATCATATTCTAATATAAATATAAGTAATTTTTTATGCAGTATTCTCACAAATAATACTTTGTTTTTTTTTTCATTAACTTTGAATCTTTAGAATATTCCATTGGTTTTTTAGCTCTTTGTTAACACATGAAATAAACTTTAACCAAAATGGTTACCACAGGGGCCTCCATATGTCCAGGCATCATTATGGGGTGATAGGGCAAGTAGTGCTCTCCCACCAATAAGAAGTACAAAGGGGATCCCATCACTTTCTCCTAAATGTATAGAAGCCAAGTTGGGCGGAATCTTCTGCCATCCCTGGACTCAATGATCTTTGGGTAGTGTAGCAGACATTACCTAGTGATCACCACACTGAACACTAGGCAGCAACTTCTATGGGGGCACCTAGTTTGAAAGAAGGGACTTCATGAGGTGCCAGGATTGGGGAGACGTATGCCTACTCCAATCTGAAGGAGAGTTTTTCTTTTTTTTCCACACACAATTGTTGTTGGCACTCCGACTTCATAACCAGACATTCCTAACTGAGGGTATCTGTACATTCTGTACAGAATTCAAACATTAGGGGCCTGATTCTGAGTTGGGAGCAAAGCAAAAAACAACAACAAAAAAAAAAATAACTTTGGTCTCAGAAATGTACTGGAAATGTATTAGGCTTTCTTGGGCGGTGACTAGGAGGTGGCTATTCAGATGCATGGAAATGTACCTTCTTAGGGCAGTGTCGCAGAACTGGTTGTGAACCCAATGCTGATAAGGGATATTTATTCCCTTTAATTCCTTATACTGTTCCTTGCTTTATAAATCTTAGTTCCCACTATATAAGTCCTATCACCACATGAAATAACGTAAAACACCCACAGTTCTCTGTATAATATTAGTTTATCAAAGTAGAATTACACAGTACATATATATATCCCTGCTACAATTAACTACAAAACAACATATTCAATTACACACATAAAAACAATACAATATAATGATTGATACTTATGTTCTTGGAAATCACAGGCCTGGCTTAGAACCTTCTCATTCAGCTGTCTCAACACATGTGTGCTCACAGCCTTTGTTCATCACATATAAGAGTCTGGCTGTAACTTGACCCAGGAAATGGGGGAAGCAATCTCTATTCTTTGATCAAGTGTGTGTGTGTGAGAGAACTCGTCTTTACTGGTTTTGCAGTTGGCAGAGCAGAGAAAGGAGGGGGGATGGATAGAAGGGTGAAGTTTCAAGACAGGAGACATCTTTGGGGAATTTTCCTATAACAAGTCCCCCTGATGGCAGTTGCCTGTTCTCAACAGGTAAACTGACATGTATATTATGTCACCATTTTAGTGTATATATGAACATTTGATCAAAGAAGGTGAATTATGGCAATGTGCTTTTTACAGTTCAAAGTAAGAAGTAATGAAAGGGTTGAGAAACAGTGTTTCTCTCTTACAACATAAGTAGATGGAAAAGAAAAATGTTTTTTTGCATTTATGCAAGAACAAAAAAAAATCTTCCTATGTAAGCAGCAGGCCCTTTCTTAATATCCCTCAACATTTCAACCTAAAAGTCTCTAGTTGTTTCTTTGATGTCATCTTCTTCGCCAAATGAGGTGAGGGGTACTTCTGGGTGTAGTCATCTTGGGCATCTGTTTTGGATCATCTGTGTCCCGGTCCTTCCTGTGTTCCATTCGATAATTTTAGGGTCCATGCAGTCATCTGCCAGAAATATCATCTGTCTACAGCTGGGCCTCATCAGAAATTAAGAGATATTAGTACTTTTGAATGTCTCCACCTTTCCTACCAAATCTGACAACTTCTATCCGCCTGCAGACTTCAGATATCCTGTTGTTGACTTGATTTCCCTATATGGACGAAAAACAGATTCTCCGAGCATTAGCTGTCCCTCCCCACCCACTATGATAATTTATAACTGTCTGCTCCATATTGGAGTTTAGAAAAAATCACACATCATTAACCTTTGCGTGAGATACAGACTGAACTTTACATTGTTTTCTCCATTAGGTGGTATTCAAGTTCTTACAGTGCCTTTTCTTTTCTAATTTTTTTACATTTCCAATAAAAAATCTCCAAATTATCCCAAATCTGGGAAGTCCTAAATTTTCGTCATTCAAATAATCATATAACACCCCCCCCTTTTCTCAATAATCTGTGTATTAATTGGCAAGGAGAATCAGACGTCTTAGGCTCTTTGATCCACCTTAGCCTGCTTTTCGATGTACTGATGTACTGAAAATAGAAAGAGATGTTAGTATACATAATGCAGGTGTGTCAATATGTAACATCTTCCTATCCATTTCCGAACACACAAACTATGTGTACCCAATCAATTAATCATCCTGTGGAACCTTTTTAAATATTAGACCATTTTTAAATAACCTGTTCTCATTGGTGTGTAGGAGAGAAAAAAAATACTATTATACAGATTTCTTTCAAAAACAGACGCTTAATCGCTTTCACTGGAGACCATACTATTATGGAGATTCTGCATCTAGCATAGGGCAGGTGTGAGTTTCTATGGTACATCCAATGGTAGTGTCTAAAGATACCCCATGCGGTATTGTAGCATCAGTGCTTGCACATTCAGGTGCAAGGATGTGCACCAGTGACGGGCTTATCAATTGTACATCTGTTTTAGTCAAAATGAGAGGAAATGACTGCAAGGGATATAACAGGATATAAGTCTTTAGCATACTCAGAATCAGCCCCTTTATTATGACAAACTACATATATACTGTTGTATGTGACAAACGCTGTGTGACAGTTCTGAATATACAGGGCTCATCAATTATACCAAAGTGATGCACCCAAAAAGAGCCAAACCATCATTTGTATGGAAGGGACACACCTGAGCAACTCATGTCTAAAGCGTGTAAACCAGTACCTAATATGAGGACACAAACTCACGGGAAGTTTTACATCCATTAGCAGTGCACTGTCCTGTGATGCATTCAGCGGACCAACATAGCAGCTTGCAGAATGTACAAGTAGGGATCACTGAATCTTATAATAAATTAGGGATGTGCAGGCTCGGATAGGTTCGAGTTTGCACGTGGAGTTCGGATTTTTCCCTCCAAAAAAACGGAACTCAGAACGAGGCAAAACGTCATCTTACATGGATGAACATCATCATTCCTGGTCTTTTGTCCAGGAATGATGATGTTCGTCCATGTAAGATGACGTTTTGCCTCGTTCTGAGTTCCGTTTTTTTGGAGGGAAAAATCCGAACTCCACGTGCAAACTCGAACCTATCCGAGCCTGCACATCCCTATAATAAATATGTTTAGCATAAAAATAATTCTCTACTTTTAGCAAGCATCAGACAGACCAAAAATAGAACAAGCAGTGGTCTTGTCTGCCCGGCATTTGCTAAAAATACTATGACAGACACAGTCCTGGAAAGGAAAATATGTAATTTTGCTGTATATTTTTACAGCATGCACAGAAAGCTGAACTACGACCTGGTAAAATATTTCACTAAGGTGCCCCTCCCCTTGTTTGGATGGACTGCAATTTTTCTCTTTCATTCCTCTTTTGAAGAGGTTTGTGAGTTGGAAGACCAGTCACAATAAATAGATAATATAATTTTGATGCAAACATGCTGAAAAACACTATGTACATTTAAGGAGAGGCCAGAAGTGGATGCCACGGTGCGAGGTGCACCATGTCGCAGATAATTGCTTCATTGCAGACTAGCTCCTTGCTGTATATTCTACAGTTTACAGAAATGTGCAGCTTGAGCCATGACTGTACAGTGTATGGACGAGGCTGCTGTCCTGGGCTTGGTGGGTTGTAGGGAGTAGCCACATGCTGCCATTACGTATTAAAGCCCTTTATTTTTTAAGGCACTCGTTAATAGGTGGTCCAGTTGCGAGCAGGGGAGGGGTGCAGTAGCGAGTTAGGAGAGGTCTGGCCGTGAGCATGGAAAGAGATGAGGTTGAAATTTGGGTAGGGGGTGGGAGTTCAGCCTTAGAGTCAGTTGTCCCATGAGGCTTTGCACATGGGTCAGAGGAGCTCTGATTGGAGGCACTCAGCACTTGCTCCTCTCACACCTAGCTTTAGGGAGCCTGCAATTGGGATGTGCAAGGTGGAGGTTCAGGGATGGTGGTATAATTTTTTTGGGATGGTGGTATAATTATTTCGGAGCGGCCAGGAGGCCGCTCCAAAAAAGAAAATACGCCATGATTCAGAGCGAGCGCTCTTTCAGAGTGTCGCCCAAAGTGTGTTAAATATAAAAGGGGTTAAAATGGTGTTAAGGAGTGTAGTAGATTAAGTTGTATGACAATTAAATGTGGCTGTGATTGTATTCATCATTCTCATGTTAATTTTTTTTATTCAGCTCGCTATTGTGGTGGATAATTTTAATTTAGGATACGGAGCCTGGTGGGGGACTACCGACCCTATCTACGCAATTTTGCTGTTGGGGATTTCTCTGCTTCATACCTTTCCCTGGCCGGGGAGTTAGTAGTCCTGTCGTCTTCTAACACTACTTCCTCTACTTCCCTTCCTCTTAGACCCTTACAAATAATTTCCTGGAATGTTGGTGGACTTAACAGGCCGATAAAGCGCAAAAGGGTAGTAACCCATCTTAAACAGTTCAACCCTGATGTGGTATTTCTCCAGGAGACCCACTGGATGTTTACTGAAGACAATTAATTAAGAACTCCCTGGATAGGCCCCTGTGTTTCTGCACCTTTTCATAGAAAGGCTAGGGGGGTCGCCTTTTTCAAAAAGACATACCGGTCTACATATTATCACAGACCATAGATCCAGATGGACGTTATATTATTATGGATGTTGAGCTGTTTCAAACTAAATACACTTTGGTCAACCTTTATGCCCCGAACATCAACACTCATTTATATATTCAAACTCTGGGTCACTTTCTTCAGGGTCGAACTAATTATCCACTCATATTAGGGGGAGACTTCAATATGGTGGAGGATCCTTTATTAGACAAGTCACCACCTGCACAGTTCATCTTAGCTTAGTGGACCCCTAGAGATTGTTGAACCCCACGGATAGGACATGTACCCATCGCTTCATGGTACATGGATCCCTCTCCCGAATCGACAAACTTTTAGTATCTGATGATTTGGTGACTCACATTTCTCAATTGGATATTCATGATATAGTTGTATCAGATCATGCTCCTGTCTCGATAGCCTTGTCCCATTCACATACACATCGGACGGACAGAATTTGGCAATTCCCATATTATCTAGCCAACTCAGACGATTTAAATCTTATCTAACTTGTCATGGGACTAATTATATCGATGATAATTTAGAGTATTGGGACCACCCGGTTCTTTTTTGGGATGCATCTAAGGCTGTCATGAGAGGACACATAATCAGCTATGTGTCTCACAAAAAGAAAAAAGCTAAAGTGGAATACAACTCCCTTAGTTCAGCTATGTTCGACTCTTTTCAAGCTAACTCTGTAAATCCATCTGAGGAGCAATGAATGCATATAGACAAGCACGCCAACTCCTAGAGATCTATTTGGCGACACAAGTGAAACACTTGTTAGACTATACAAGAAACAAATATTACCGTTGGGGGAACAAGGCAGGCAGCAACTATAGTTACTCTAAAACATCCATCTACAGGAGCAATTATGACTAAGGGGGTCATTCAGACCCACTCGCGAGCGGCAGTACGCTCGCAAGTGGGTCGATGTTCCCCACTGGGCATGCGCACGACGGAGGGAGCTCCGTCGTGCGCATGCGCGAGACCCGGGGAGCAACGGGCTTCCCATCGCTCCGGGTCTTGCACCAAAGGGGGCGTGCTGTCGATGTTGATTGGTGGGCGTGCCGGGGGCGTGCCTGCCAGACAGAGGCGTTCCCATGGGAACGCCTACCGTCTGAAGCCGGCCCCACTGACATCACTAGTGATGTCAGTGGGAGTGATTTTGGCTCTGATAGAGCCAAAATCACTCCAGGGCTTGCGGCAGGGAGACCCTACCGCAGGGTCTCTGTCGCAAGTCTGATGGTTGCGATGGTCAAGACCATCGCGACCATCTATTTGGCCGCTTGCATATGCTGTGGGTGGTCTCCCACAGCTATGCGAGCGGCCAGGAGACCGCTCCATTTTCATGGAGGAGGGCCCTGATTCAGAGCGAGCGCTCTGGTCAGAGCGTCCGGCTCTGAATCAGGCCCTAATTCCCAAGACATTGCGGCTCAATTTCAGGAATATTTTGAGACCGTATTCCGTTCTTCCCAATAGATCCTGTAGTTTAGGATAGTTTTCTATCTGAGTCAGTGCTGCCACACTTGACCTTGGAACAGAGGGAGGCATTGGCGGGAGATGTAACATTAGAGGAGCTAAATTTGTCTATATCACGCCTTCCATCTGGCAAATCTTCAGGCCCAGATGGTCTTTCGGGAGATTACTATCGCATCTGGCCGCATTTATTAAAAATATTGGAGGGGCGGGGTTTTGAAAAGGGTTTCATAGATCTAATTCGCTACTTTTGTAACAGCCCTTACACCTCTTTATTAATCAATGAAATCATGGGACCACGTTATGTTTTGGAAAGGGGCACCTGGCAGGGTTGCCATTTATCTACTCTTTTATTTAATCTGGCATTAGACCCTTTATTAAGAACACTTCAAAATTGGACAGTTTTTCAGGGCATAAAATAGGTTGTAAGGAAATTAAATATCAGCATTTGCTGATGACATTCTTCTTTATGTTGCTGATCCTGGGCACTACCTTTCTCAATTTCTTAATAAGATTGATTTATTTGGCTCTATCTCAGGTTTTAGTATAAATATGGAAAAATCTGCTGCCATGCTACTTTATGGAGGGCACGTTTATCCTCCCTGGACCACTAGCTTCTCTTTTCAGTGGGTAGTTCTACCTCGTAATCACTCAGATTTATATAGGCTCAATATAGGTCAGGGAATACATATTGGGCCTGATTCAGAGCCACTGGTAAGCGGCCGCTCGTTCGTTCTGACCGATGTTCACTCATCTGCGCATGCATATGGATCGTTATACGCATGTGCGAACCAGTCAGTGTGGCCGAAATTCATGTGCTCGCAAAATAGCGAATGCCTGATAATTTGAGTGACAGGATGAGGCGTATGTGGGTGGTAACAGGGGAAGGTGCTTGAAAACGGGGAGTGGAGATCCGATCGCAGGCGTGCTTAAAGGTCAAAACGGGCGTTTTATGGGTGTGCATAATTAAAACAGCAGCGTCATTGACCGCGTCACTGGGTTATTTTTTAGCCAGAACTGCTCGCAAAATTGTGGTAGCAAAAACCAACCACAAGAATAGCGAGCAGCTCATACCCTGTTCGATGTACTCGATTAATCTAATAAATAGCGGACATGACGTAGGATGCGAGCGGCCAGGGGGCGTAGTTTCCCAAAAAACGACCGCAAGTTTTGTTCGCTCGTTCAGACCTAGAGGCGTGAACAGACCGCAAACAGCGAACGGTTCATTTGAATAGCCACCCCTATTTTCGGGACGAGCGAGCGCAAATAGCGACCGGCTCTGAATCAGGCCCATTGTTTCTAATGATATTAGGGCTGGGAACGTTTACTGTTGTCCTTTCTAGGGAGAGCCAATCTACTCAAAATGGTGGCAGTGCCTCTCCTGTTGTATCCCTTGCAGTCACTTCCTCTAATTTTGACTAAAACAGATGTACAATTGATAAACGCCCTGTTTCGTTAATTTATTTGGGAGGGGGGCTTTCAGAAAGCTATGTCAGCCAAAATCAAATGGAGGAATAAACTTTCCTGATATTGAAACATATAATCATGCAGCCCTCTTACAACACTTGCGTGAGTGGCTTCACAAAACTTCTGTTTACACTAACACTTCATTAGAACAAGAATTTTTGGGCAGTATTGACCTAATTTGTTTCCTCCACCAACATGACCAGGAAATACCAGACCCTCAAAGATTACACCCTCTCTTATGGACAACCAGGAAAATCTGGCTTATCCTAAGGCACAAGGCCAGGTTGAATGCATTTTGCTCCCTATACCTACCTTTAATTCAGAACCCTAACATTCTGGACGGCATGACTGCTCACCCCTTCACTCTGTGGAGGGTGGCGGGGATACAAACTATAAGATCTTTAGCAGTGGCGGGCTGGGCCGGGGGGCAGGGTGCCATCTGCCCCCCGGGCCGGTACTATTTCAGCCCTGTAGGGCTGCCAACTGTTTGCAGCCAAACGCTGCATGGATGCTCAGTGGCTGGAGACAGGCTGCTGCAGCCTGCCTCCCCAGCGACCGTCCAAGGCCCCGTCCACTAAAACACTGGCGGCACCCCCCTCTCCCAACCTCCCGTTAACCCGCAGTTCAGACATCACGGAGCGGTGCACAACAGTGGATGGAAGGCTTCGCTAGCCCGGCTCTCACTGTGCGGCATAGTGTCTTGGTGTCTCTGTGTGACGTCACCTACAACCAAGTACAAGCAGGAGCTCAGCATCAGCTCCGTGGAGGCTGCTCGACTATCTGGATGACTGATTCTTCCTGACTCCAGTGTCAGTCCTGCAGTGCTGCTGATTGGGGTGTCGATCTCTGCTATGAGTTGGTAAGCAATTACTTATAGAAACTATATTTTTGAAGCAGATACATGTATTTTTGGACTGTGGTGTGTGTATATATATATATATATGTATATATATATATATGTGTGTGTATAGATATATATTATTATGGCCCTGATTCAGAGCCGGACGCTCTGACCAGAGCGCTCGCTCTGAATCAGGGCCCACCTCCATAATTATGGAGCGTCCTCCTGGACGCTCGTATAGCTGTGGGTCACCACCCACAGCATATACGAGCGTGCAGGATGATGGTCGCGATGGTCTTGACCATCGTGACCATCGCCACTGCGAGCCGAAGCCTGCGGTTGAGTTTCTCAACCGCAAGGCCCGGAGTGATTTTGGCTCTATCAGAGCCAAAATCACTCCCACTGACATCACTAGTGATGTCAGTGGGGCCGGCTTCAGACGGTAGGCATTCCCTTGGGAACGCCCCCGTCTGGGAGGCACGCCCCCGGCACGCCCACCAAAGGGGGCGTGCTGTCAATCAACATCGACAGCACGCCCCCTTTGATCAGACACAACGAGCGAAGGAAAGTCCTTCGCTCGTCGCATCTCGCGCATGCGCACGACGGAGCTCCCTCCAGTGCAGACCATCGACCCACTTGCGAGCGGACAGCCGCTCGCGAGTGGGTCTGAATCAGGCCCTATATCTTTATCTGTCTATATAGTTTAACCACCAGGTCACTTCAATGTCCAAAACCCCAAACCTCTCCCTTGCTCTGCTCCACCTTTTGTCTGGATGGTCCCACTCCCTCTCTGCTGTCCTCCTCCTCCTCCACCACCACCTCCTTCCCTGTCATGGCCATGTCCCGACCCCCACCCATCACGGTTCCGTCCAACACCCACCTTCCCTCTATGGCTCCCATACTAACCCTGGCGGCCAATCTTCCTCTCCTTAGACTGTCCTGTCTCCCTCGCAGTGGGAGCCATTGGGGGTTGCACACTGATGTGTATGTATGTATAAATATATATATGTATGTATATTTTTATAGATATTCATATACTGTATGTGTTTGTGTGCATATTTAAATGATGCGCTGCAGTCAATAAGATCTGGCTGTGTCTGTCAGTCCCCATTAAAAATCACAGAAGAGTGGCTGCACCATGGCTCGGTCATTTCCTCTCAGCTTCAGCCCTGCTTTGACATCCCCCAGTTGCCTCTGCCCTTATCAGTTATTGTAAGGCACAATCACTAGCGGCTCCCTGAGCAGAGCAGATGATGCTGTGATGGCAGGGTGACAACCGATAGGCCACACTGACACAGAGCCTGTTGGACCAATAGTTGTCTACCACCAGAGCCTTAACTAGACTTTTTGGTGCCCTGTGCCAGAGAGAGCATTGCCGCCCCCCCCCCCCCATTTTTTAAGTAGGGACATGAGATAGTGCACCTGAAAAAGGGCCATGGCCTCATGGGGAAGAGATAGGGGTACTCCTGGGGCAGCCAGGAGATGCTGGGGATGAAGAAGAGGAAGCTACAAGTGACAATTATAATAAATAGGAAAATTGTCAGGCCCAAACAGCGCCCCCTGCCCTGCAGTGCCCTGTGCCATGGCACTGGTCGCACTACCCTAGTTACAGCCCTGTCTACAGCTGTCATATTCAGTGGGGATGGGAGACTCCTGTATCCCCCGTCTCTTGCCCCGGACTCTGTGAAGCAGCCAAGACGAGGCTGTTTTATCCCTTTTCAATCTGCATCTCACTCCATCCCCAGAGGTGAGCTTTCTTGGACACTCTGCTTGTTTCACTTTGCCTGTACAGAGAATTACCACCAGCTGGCTCACCAGCTTGATCCTATCTCAGAGGAATGTGTTACGCTCAGGGGCACATACCTGGGCAAGCTTTAAACTTTTATCCTCCACCACCCCCTCTCCACACACCGCTGTCAGTGGCTGAAATTTATGCTTCATCCTGGCATTCTAGCTGATGCCCTACAGAACTGTTGTGACATGCAGTTTCACAATAGCTTTAAGTGTGTATGTGGGAGGGTCTAAGCTGGACAAAATCCACTGTTAAATGGCTTGTGCTTTTCAATGTGGCATAGTATGTATCGGGGTCAATAAAATGTGGCATAATGTGTATTGGAGGCACTATAATAATGTGTATTGGGGCACTATGATGTGGCATAATGAGTATCAGGGGCACGGCAATGTGGTATAATGTGTACTTGGAGGACTACTATGTGTATCAGTGGGCACTATAATGTGGAATGTGTATTGGGGAGGCACTACAATTTGCCATTGTGTATTGGGGGCACTACGATGTGGCATATTGTGTTTTGGGGCACTACAATATGGCATAATGAGTGGTTTTTTTTCTAGAAAACCTGGGGCCACTCACTTGGGTTTGCCCCCCAGCCTGAAAGTTGCCAGCCAGCCCCTGATCTTTAGTATCTACATATAACAAATATCTCCCCACCTATTCTGAAATCACATCGAAATGTGCCATGGTTAGTCCATATCCTTTGGCTTTCTTACAAACACGTTTTTATGTGTCACACGTTATTGATCATTTCTCAGATGGGGACTGGGATAACACCGTAGATTGCTTCTTGAAGCAACCTGTACCTAACTATAAATCTATATCAGTCCACTATACATTTTTAAGAGATATTTTGGACCATACTAAGATCACTGGGGGCATGGCTGGATGGTTGATCCAGTTCCCTACTCTAACTATGTCTTATTTATTACCAGTTATTTATATAGCACACACATATTCTGCAGCGCTGTACAGAGAATATCTTACCATTCACATCTGTCCCTGCCCCAGGGACATCCCTACCACATGCTCACAAACATACACATTATGGTCAATTTTGTGAGGAACCAATTAACCTACCAGTTTATTTTTGGAGTGTGGGAGGAAACTGGAGTACCCGAAGGAAACCCACGCAAGCACAGGGAGAATATACAAACTCCACACAGTTAGGGTATCGAACCCATGACCTCAGTGCTGTGAGGGAGTAACGCTAACCATTACACCATCTGTGCTGCCTATGGGCTTGCCCTTTTGCTCAATATCTTGTTCGCCGTTATGCAGAGGCCAAACTTATAAATGACGTACCTTTTACTGGAATGGGCAATTTTGGGAGTCTTTGAGTCTAATTTACGAATGACATTGGCCAGTAAGAAACTTTTACTAACTCTCGGTGCTGCGGGCAGAAAAACAATTCTACAGGGCTGGATAGATACTACATCTCCCCAAATGCCTCTTTTTCTGAACAGCTTAATTTTCTAATTAGGATGGACTTAGTGGAAATGCTTCTGCATAAAGAAAAATGTGCGGAGCACTTTTTCATGATTTGGGAATCATATATAGATACTCTTCCACTTACTAATAGGAAACAAATCCATCATAGCCTCAAAAATACCACATGGTATCTAACCAGATTAGTGGCGCAGGATCCGCCTATTTCTTTGATCTGATTGATGGGGTCGGCAGAGCTCCCGCCTAAGGTTCCTATGATAGTGTATTGGAATTGCAGCCATAGTTAAATAAATAATTGTTTACATTTATATGTATATCACACACGTATTTCTGATTTGCTAATGATACTAACTCGTGCATATGTTATATTGAGATTATATTGAGTATTGTATTTGTTATATTTTTATTGTAATAGTGTGATGCTATACTGCTTTAATAATTGAAATTATTGTCAGCAGTTGTTCTATTATGCCTCAATAAAAATTGTTTTATATATATATATATATATATATATATATCTCCGTCCAATACACGTCCGGCACTCAATATAGCTAAAGCCAAATTGCCAGGGTGCCCGAACCATCCATCATTGCATGAGGAACAAATAGGAATGTACTCAAGGACGGCACCCCAGGACTAATCTTCAAAAGCTTGCATTATTGTATAAAAAAATGGGCGACGGTTCAAGACAATCTACATAACAACCACAATAAGAGGTATCTTATTGTGGTTGTTATGTAAATTGTGCATCTGTGCATGATTTACTTCAAGATCGGAGAGTGACACCTATCCTGCCTGCTATATATATATATATATATAATATATATATATAATATATATGGGGTTGCATGGTATATGATGTGCAGAAGTGGGCGCAAGACTGTTATGCTGTATACAGTAGGCAATGGACAATTTGAGCATGAGGCAGTTAGGCTTGTCTATGGCGCCAATGGCACTTTGGTGTGCATGAAACATGTTTTGATAAGCAGAGGCTGTACACAATAGGAGGAATTCAATTTTTTGCGCCGGTGGCTGTCAGTGATAGGCGCCCAGCTAAGCAATTCATTTGTTGGTCCATTCAGGCGTGATAACTGCTGGCGCCGGCATTTCTGCTCACCGTCTCATGAGGTTGGCAGTAGAAATGTGCGATAAGTCTGTGGTTTGGGTGCTCTAACTGCTGTTTGGTCGCCCTAACCAGAACTTTAAACAGGTGTAGCAGTCTTCCGCTGCTAAGACCAGTCTAGTTGGGCGAAACAAGCGCAATATTTAATGGGTTCCCAAAAACAATAAAATTGCTACACTGGGCGCTCATTAATTACCATGGCTGAACAAAACAACTGAATCGCCCCCTGTGGGTCTGAGATTGCGATGGGAATAAAGCAGCTATGATGTACTTAATCTGAATAGGGCTATGTGAACATGAGTCTCTCGGTGTTGTACATAGTGGCTACATCAGCATGGGGTGGGGGTGATTCTAATTTACGAATGACATTGGCCAGTAAGAAACTTTTACTAACTCTCGGTGCTGCGGGCAGAAAAACAATTCTACAGGGCTGGATAGATACTACATCTCCCCAAATGCCTCTTTTTCTGAACAGCTTAATTTTCTAATTAGGATGGACTTAGTGGAAATGCTTCTGCATAAAGAAAAATGTGCGGAGCACTTTTTCATGATTTGGGAATCATATATAGATACTAGGGGTGTGCACCGGCCACTTTTCGTGTTTTGTGTTTTGGTTTTGGATCTGGATCTTTCTTCGTGTTTTGGATCTGGATTGGTTTTGCCAAAACCACCCTTCCGTGTTTTGGGTTCTGGGTTTTGTGTTTTGGATCTGTATTTTTTTGAAAAAAAGCATAAAAACAGCTAAAATCACAGAATTTGTAGGTTTTTCTGCTCCTATGCTATTATTAACCTCAATAACCTTAATTTCCACTCATTTCCAGTCTATTCTGAACACCTCACACCTCACAATAGTGTTTTTATGTCCAAAAGGTTGCACCGAGGTAGCTGGATGACTATGCTAAGCGACACGAGTGGGCGGCACAAACACGTGACCCATCTAGGAGTGACACTGCAGTGGCAGACAGGATGGCAGTTAGAAAAACTAGGCCCCAAACTGTACATAATGCAAAGAAAAAAAAGAGGTGCAAGATGGAATTGTCCTTGGGCCCTTCCACCCACCCTTATGTTGTATAAACAGGACATGCACACTTTAACAAATCAATCATTTCAGCGCCAGGGTCTGCCACACAACTGTGGCTGAAATGATTGGTTCGTTTGGGCCCCCACAAAACAAGCTGGCAATTAATGTGTCCCTGCACAAACTGGCTCTACGGAGGCAAGATGTCATCCTCATCCACCGATTCTTCACCCTCTTCAGTGTGTACATCCTCATCCTCACAAAGTATTAACTCGTCCCCACTTGAATCCACCACCACAGGTCCCTCTGTACCTTCTGGAGGCTGGTCTCCCTGGAAGAGCTGATAATTCATTTTGATGAACATCATCTTCTCCACATTCTGTGGAAGCAACCTCCTACGCCTTTCGCTGACAAGGTTCCCGGCTGCACTAAACACTCTTTCGGAGTACACACTGGAGGGGGGGCAACTCAGGTAAAATAGAGCCAGTTTGTACAGGGGCCTCCAAATTGCCTCTTTTTCCTGCCAGTACAGGTATGGACTGTCTGACATGCCTACTTGGATGCTGTCACCGATGTAATCCTCCACCATTCTGTCAATGGTGACAGTATCATATGCAGTGACAGTAGACATGTCAGAAATTGTAGCCAGGTCCTTCAGTCCGGACCAGATGTCCAAACTTGGTCCTGCCTGCCCTGCATCACCGCCAGCGGGTTGCTTAGGATACCTAAGTTTTTTCCTGGCAGCCCCAGTTGCGGGAGAAAATGAAGAAGGAGCCGTTGACGTGTCACGTTCCGCTTCAGCTGACAGTGTGTTCACCAGCAGGTCTTTGCACCTCTGCAGGCTTGTGTCGGCCGGAAAGAGAGACACCACATAGGCTTTAAACCTAGGATCGAGCACGGTGGCCAAAATGTAGTGGTCTGATTTCAACAGATTGAACACCCTGGAATCCGGCAAAGCGAATGAAGGGCTTCATCCACAAGTCCCACATGCCGAGCGGAATCGCTCCGTCTTAGCTCTTCCTTCACTTTCTCCAGCTGCTTCTGCAAAAGCCTGATGAGGGGAATGACCTGACTCAAGCTGGCAGTGTCTGAACTGACTTCACGTGTGGCAAATTCGAAGGGCTGGAGAACCTTGCACAACACGGAAATCATTCTCCACTGCGCTTGAGTCAGGTGCATACCCCCTCCTTTGCCTATGTCATAGGTGGATGTATAGGCTTGTATGGCCTTTTGCTGCTCTTCCATCCTCTGAAGCATATAGAGGGTTGAGTTCCACCGCGTCACAACCTCTTGCTTCAGGTGATGGCGGGGCAGGTTCAAGAGTGTTTGCTGGCGCTCCAGTCTTCGGCATGCAGTCGCTGAATGGCGAAAGTGGCCAGAAATTTTTCGGGCCACCCAAAGCGTCTCCTGCACGCCCCTGTCGCTTTTCAGAAAATTCTGCACCACCAAGTTTATTGTGTGAGCAAAACATGGGACGTGCTGGAATTTGCCCAGATGTAATGCCCGCACAATATTGGTGGCGTTGTCAGATATCACAAATCCCCAGGAGAGTCTAAGTGGGGTAAGCCACTGTGCGATGATTTCCCACAGTTTCTCTAAGAGGTTGTCGGCGGTGTGCCTCTTACTGAAACCGGTGATACACAGCGTAGCCTGCCTTGTAACGAGCAGGCGTTTCTGAGATGCTGCTACTGGTGACGCTGCTGCTGTTGCTGCGTAAGGTGATACATCTACCCAGTGGGCTGTCACAGTCATATAGTCCTTAGTCTGCCCTGTTCCACTTGTCCACATGTCCGTGGTTAAGTGGACATTGTGTACAACGGCATTTTTCAGGACACTGAGGACACTTTTTCTGACATTTCTGTACAGTCTCGGTATCGCCTGCCTAGTGAAGTGGAATCTAGACGGGATTTGGAACCGGGGACACACTACCTCCATCAATTGTCTAAATCCCACTGCACTAATGGCGGATACCGGATGCACGTCTAACACCAACATAGCAGTCAAGGCCTCAGTTATACGTTTTGCTTCAGGATGACTGCTGTCGTACTTCATCCTCCTCGCTAAGGACTGTTGGAGGGTCAATTGTTTAGTAAAAGTAGTGGTGTTCCTACTTCCTCTCTGGGATGATGAACGACTCCCAGCAGCAGCAACAGCAGCAGCGGCAGCAGTAGGCGTAGCAATGCAGGATCCTCCGGAGGAATCCCGGATAGGAGAGTCAGTCATGCCAGTGACATGGCCTGCAGGACTACTTCCGATCCTGACTAAGGAGGAAATTGACGAGGAGGGAGTTGACGGTGTGGTTTGCAGGCGCTTGGATACAACAGGACAACGGGATTTAGGTGTCCCTGGACTGCTTACGGTCTTAGCCAAAGTTTCTGAACTTGACAGTAACTTTTTATGAACGCGCTGCAGGTGCCGTATAAGGGAGGATGTTCCTAGGTGGTTGACGTCCCTACCCCTACTTATTTCACCTTTACATATGGTACATATGGCAAGACAGTTGTTGTCCGGATTTGGATAAAAATATTGCCAGACCAAAGAGGTGGAATGTTTGGTCTTCTGCCCAGGCATGACCGTGATGGGCTTTTTCATCCCACGGACAACAACTGTCTCCCCCGGAGCCTGATTTAAACAAACCACATCACCATCAGAATCCTCCTCGCCAACTTCCTCCTCAGCGCCAGCTACACCAGTATCCTCATCCTGTTGTACTTCAACAGTGACATCTTCAATTTGCATATCAGCAAGTGGACTGTGGGTGCTCCTTTCAGCACTTGCAGGGGGCGTGCAAATGGTGGAAAGAGCCACCTCTTCCCGTCCAGTGCTGGGAAGGTCAGGCATCGCAACCACCACCACACTTGGACTCTCCTTGGGGATTTGTTATATCTTCTTAGAAAGCACAGTTCTTCGCTGTGCTTTTGCCAGCTTAACTCTTTTGATTTTTTTAGTGGGAGGAGGGCTTCCATCGTCATGTGAAGCTGAACCACTAGTCATGAACATACTAGGGATTGACCTTAGCCGTTCCTTGCCACTCCGTGTCGTAAATGGCATATTGGCAAGTTTACGTTTCTCTTCAGCTGATTTAAATGTCTTTTTCAAGGTCATTTTCCTGAACTTTGCCATTTGGGATTGTATGTGCCCTCTACTATGACATTGGGCATCGGCCTTGGCAGACGACGTTGATGGCATGTTATTGTCTATGTCATGACTAGTGGCAGCAGCTTCAGCACTAGGAGGAAGTGGTTCTTGATCTTTCTCTATTTTATTTTTATCGGAGAAAGTTTGGTCCTCCATTTATGTTATATCAATTTGATATATACGTGCGGCTAAACACAGAAAATAATTTTTTTTTTGGTTTGGACTGGAGTGTACTTTCGGGGGTTACAGCACCCTTAACGGTCAAGCCAGCCGGCCCTTTACTTATGACACAGGCGCACGCTTGGCACTACTTTGTTGATGCACGTGCGGCTACTGCGCACACAATTCACAAACACAGAAAATTATTTTTTTTTTGGTTTAGACTGGAGTGTACTTTGGGGGTTACAGCACCCTTTAACGGTCAAGCCAGCCGGCCCTTTACTTATGACACAGGCGCACGCTTGGCACTACTTTGTTGATGCACGTGCGGCTACTGCGCACACAATTCACAAACACAGAAAATAATTTTTTTTTTGGTTTGGACTGGAGTGTACTTTCGGGGGTTACAGCACCCTTAACGGTCAAGCCAGCCGGCCCTTTACTTATGACACAGGCGCACGCTTGGCACTACTTTGTTGATGCACGTGCGGCTACTGCGCACACAATTCACAAACACAGAAAATAATTTTTTTTTTGGTTTGGACTGGAGTGTACTTTCGGGGGTTACAGCACCCTTTAACGGTCAAGCCAGCCGGCCCTTTACTTATGACACAGGCGCACGCTTGGCACTACTTTGTTGATGCACGTGCGGCTACTGCGCACACAATTCACAAACACAGAAAATATTTTTTTTTTTGGTTTGGACTGGAGTGTACTTTCGGGGGTTACAGCACCCTTAACGGTCAAGCCAGCCGGCCCTTTACTTATGACACAGGCGCACGCTTGGCACTACTTTGTTGATGCACGTGCGGCTACTGCGCACACAATTCACAAACACAGAAAATAATTTTTTTTTTGGTTTGGACTGGAGTGTACTTTCGGGGGTTACAGCACCCTTAACGGTCAAGCCAGCCGGCCCTTTACTTATGACACAGGCGCACGCTTGGCACTACTTTGTTGATGCACGTGCGGCTACTGCGCACACAATTCACAAACACAGAAAATAATTTTTTTTTTGGTTTGGACTGGAGTGTACTTTTGGGGGTTACAGCACCCTTAACGGTCAAGCCAGCCGGCCCTTTACTTATGACACAGGCGCACGCTTGGCACTACTTTGTTGATGCACGTGCGGCTACTGCGCACACAATTCACAAACACAGAAAATAATTTTTTTTTTGGTTTGGACTGGAGTGTACTTTCGGGGGTTACAGCACCCTTTAACGGTCAAGCCAGCCGGCCCTTTACTTATGACACAGGCGCACGCTTGGCACTACTTGGTTGATGCACGTGCGGCTACTGCGCACACAATTCACAAACAGAAAATTATTTTTTTTTGGTTTGGACTGGAGTGTACTTTGGGGGTTACAGCACCCTTTAACGGTCAAGCCAGCCGGCCCTTTACTTATGACACAGGCGCACGCTTGTCACTACTTTGTTGATGCACGTGCGGCTACTGCGCACACAATTCACAAACACAGAAAATATATTATTTTTTTAGCACTTGGGGGGAGCACCCCTGATGGACAGTGCACCCCCTGGACAACACTACAGCACCCCTTTAGGACTGGGACACTGCACAGGACTTTGGAGTGGACACAGCCCCTATGGAGAACTGACTGCACAACACAGTTCAGCCAGCCGCTATGGACTTTGAAGTAGTGGACACAGCCCCTATTAACAACAGCAGCACAGCACAACACAGCCAGCCCCTATGGACTTTGAAGTAGTGGACAACAACAGCACTACACTACACTACACTACACAGCCCTAACTCCCACCCTCCCTCTTCACTGTCCACAGCCGAGTGAGAAAATGGCGCCGACGCGGGTACCTTATATAGGATCCAAAACCCGCGAGACTCGGAAGGTGGGATGATGACGTTTTGCCTCGATTTCAGATCCGAGTCAGGCGGGAAAAGTCGCGCCTGACTCGGATCGGACTCGGATCGGGGGGGCTCGGGGGGGTTCGGATTTCAGAAATCCGAACCCGCTCACCCCTAATAGATACTCTTCCACTTACTAATAGGAAACAAATCCATCATAGCCTCAAAAATACCACATGGTATCTAACCAGATTAGTGGCGCAGGATCCGCCTATTTCTTTGATCTGATTGATGGGGTCGGCAGAGCTCCCGCCTAAGGTTCCTATGATAGTGTATTGGAATTGCAGCCATAGTTAAATAAATAATTGTTTACATTTATATGTATATCACACACGTATTTCTGATTTGCTAATGATACTAACTCGTGCATATGTTATATTGAGATTATATTGAGTATTGTATTTGTTATATTTTTATTGTAATAGTGTGATGCTATACTGCTTTAATAATTGAAATTATTGTCAGCAGTTGTTCTATTATGCCTCAATAAAAATTGTTATATATATATATATATATATATATATATCTCCGTCCAATACACGTCCGGCACTCAATATAGCTAAAGCCAAATTGCCAGGGTGCCCGAACCATCCATCATTGCATGAGGAACAAATAGGAATGTACACAAGGACGGCACCCCAGGACTAATCTTCAAAAGCTTGCATTATTGTATAAAAAAATGGGCGACGGTTCAAGACAATCTACATAACAACCACAATAAGAGGTATCTTATTGTGGTTGTTATGTAAATTGTGCATCTGTGCATGATTTACTTCAAGATCGGAGAGTGACACCTATCCTGCCTGCTATATATAATATATATATATAATATATATGGGGTTGCATGGTATATGATGTGCAGAAGTGGGCGCAAGACTGTTATGCTGTATACAGTAGGCAATGGACAATTTGAGCATGAGGCAGTTAGGCTTGTCTATGGCGCCAATGGCACTTTGGTGTGCATGAAACATGTTTTGATAAGCAGAGGCTGTACACAATAGGAGGAATTCAATTTTTTGCGCCGGTGGCTGTCAGTGATAGGCGCCCAGCTAAGCAATTCATTTGTTGGTCCATTCAGGCGTGATAACTGCTGGCGCCGGCATTTCTGCTCACCGTCTCATGAGGTTGGCAGTAGAAATGTGCGATAAGTCTGTGGTTTGGGTGCTCTAACTGCTGTTTGGTCGCCCTAACCAGAACTTTAAACAGGTGTAGCAGTCTTCCGCTGCTAAGACCAGTCTAGTTGGGCGAAACAAGCGCAATATTTAATGGGTTCCCAAAAACAATAAAATTGCTACACTGGGCGCTCATTAATTACCATGGCTGAACAAAACAACTGAATCGCCCCCTGTGGGTCTGAGATTGCGATGGGAATAAAGCAGCTATGATGTACTTAATCTGAATAGGGCTATGTGAACATGAGTCTCTCGGTGTTGTACATAGTGGCTACATCAGCATGGGGTGGGGGTGCCGACTTAGGGTGCTGACTGGAGGGAACAGTACAGTTTGGTGCTACATATAGCAGTGGGAGGGAGACGAGAGGATATGTCCTGGTGGGGAGGACTCCCTCTAGCTATCATTGCATTTGAGAGCTAATGTTCGATTGTCATTTGCTCCCATACTAGTTGGATGGTTGGAAAGATAACACTGGGGAACAGTCAATGTGTTGCCAGGGATTTAAGAGTCGATTTCGATTAATTTTGTGCTCCTGAATATGCCATGCTTATTTTTCAATTGGCTCTAGTTTTTGAGATATGCATATGTCTTAAATATTTATGAAAAATGAAATTAAACAATGTCAAAAATAGTTTAAAATATATAATTTTTTATTCTGATTAAATTTGATTCGTAAAATGTTATAAAAAGACACAGGATAATTACATACATAAGTGTTAGGAAGCTATGAGAACCGTTTTTTGTAGGATTTTCTTTTGTATTCTTTTTGCGGGCAGTCCCTCTGCAGACTCCAACCATAATCGGCCATCATGTGACGATCCCACCTTCCTTGATATCTTTCTTCCATTACCTGAATATCCTGGTGGAACTGTTCACCCTGTTCTTCACTTAAATCTCCTAGGGGTCTATTGGCTGGTACCTTATCTCCGTTCACTTTATGTCTTTCCAAGGCTTAGTAAATAGACTGCCTAGATTGGACGGAAAGTGATCTAAATGGCTGTACAAAAAATGTACTTTAATACTCATGTTGGCACCTACTTTCTTGAAACATTTTAGTATGTTGTGGACTAATTCATGATAGTTGTCTGCCTTGTGATTGCCTAAATTTTTTTTAATGGCAAACACATAACTCAGCCATGCTTCATATTCGGTTTCAGTCATAGATGTGGTAAAATTTGGATCCTTCACCAGTTTTCGTATCTGTGGGCCGTCAAAAATTCCTGCCTTTAATTTTTCAATACTAAGAGATGGAAATGTTTGACAAATGTACGTGAAACAATCGCCTGACTTGTCCAATGCTTTTACAAATTGTTTCATTAAACCCAATTTGATATGGAGAGGGGGCAGTACGATTTTTTTCTTGTCAATTAAGGGATCATGAATGATGTTGGCTTCTCTTACAGTTATAACTTCTCTTGGAGACCATACGGTTTGCTGCCAGTGCTTTTGTTTTGCACGACTATCCTATAAGCACACGTGACAAGGATACTTAGTAAGTTAGTATATCCACATTGCTGCCCAAGAAGAAAGTTTAACATTTTTAAATCGACACAAACAGACCACTGATTCTGAGAATAAGTAATTTTTGCTAAGACTAACTTGATATTTTCATACTGTTCTTTAAGTTTTGTTGAATGACCGATAGGAATCAAGGCAAATTTATTCCCATTGTGCAGTGATACGCATTTTAAGCTCCTTTTAGAACTATCGAAAAAGAGCCACCAGTCTTCTGCTTGATATTCTGTTAAGCCCATCATCTGGAGAAGTTCTGGAATATTGTTGCAATACACAAGATTGTTATGTTGGCTAAAGAACGGCAGTATGGCTTACTCTCTATTTCGATACGACGTTATAGTAACATCCGGCTCAAGACAGTTCTTTTCTTGAAGTCTGGATTCTAAAAGCTCAGCTCCTTTTTTCAATAAATTCATATTAAATCGTTTAGTTCCTTTTAAGAAAATTTGTTTGGAGTAGGGGAACTTTCTTCAAACTCACTTTCATCTGTGTTGTCACTTGCACTGGATGAAATTAACATTTCCACATCATCACATTCAACTTCGCACAAAGAACTGAATGATGGTACGGGTAAATCTTCGCTATGTGGTATTGGTTGTTTTGCAGAATTCACACTTGGGTATTCCCAATTGCGTTTCTTAAATCGATTCATACCCTTCACATTTACAGCACAAAATAGCACTCACTTCAGTGATCTTTTGGCTCACACCACATCATAGGTACTGTATGCTGAAATTAAGTCCTTTTCGATCACCTTTAGTCCAATTGCGGAGTGATTCCACGCAGGTTTTACAAACTTTGTGAGGCACCCAAATCTTGTCTTGCTGGCTTATGCGACGGCCAAAATAAGCCTGATACGCTTGTTTTACGAATACAGTTATATTTTTTCTTTCTTTTGCAACCCTATATTTGCCACAAATAAAACAAAAAACATCAGAGTTGTTAGTACACCATCTCCGAGAAGAGCTAATTTTTATGGCGAAAACTTCACACATTCAGTGCTAACTCCCAACAAAAGCTGAGGATGTACTGAACAAAACAAGCCCAAATGGCGGTAATTTGGTTGTGGTGGGACAGAGAGAGGGCCGAACAAAGGAACAGGAGGTGTGCTAACTGCGTCACTCGGTCCTCTCTGTATGCTGGGAGGAGGCGTGGCTGTGGTGTGAGGATGTCCTAGCAGGCTCAGCAGAGCGCGGCCATGCCTCCTCCCAGAGTTAGTGAGGAGATTTGAATGTGTTTTGTGTCTCAAACATGACTACCAGCTACGTTATCACAAATAAAACAAATTCTTGTTATTGTTGAAAGAGGGTAGTTGTTAAAAAAGCAAAACGAAGTCAATTCTGTTAAGTAAAGCAGGCCTGGACTAGTAAGGTACTTCAAATGGAGAAAATAATTGAATTTTATAATTTTTCAGTAATTTGAAAACTGGAGCCAATTCACCTATAGCGAAGTGCTAATGTGAAAATATAGCATCTGCGAGTACTCTCAAACCAATCTTAAATCCTTGGCAAGAAAAAAAATATATTTTTTTTGTTCCCCAGTGTAATCTTTAAGTATATGACCAGCTTAAATGGAAATCAGGTCAGTGCAATTGTTGCTGAATCTGGCAAGGTGTACTTCCTTTTTTATATACAGGGTGGCTCACTTGCTATGGGGAAATTATGTATAGATGGAGCGCTTGTTTCAGAAACCACACATAGATTAGTAAGAAATTATTGAATATAACTATTAAAAAATAATACAAGTTATATTAAAATTCAGTGCAATGATTGCTCCAAGCTCTCTATAACACTTAAAAAATTCACATCAGTACTTCTTCACATAGAAAAATAATACATGAATCTGTAGAATGGTGTAGTCCAGGACCTCTAGAGGATTGTAATCCTGTACTGATTTGCCCAAGGAATTAATTCTGGTTCATGCAATGAGTAGGAATGAATAATAGTCCACTTCCTAAACTCAGTTCCTATATAGGCATATCACACTGTAACATTCAATTGTCCTCTCTACTGCCATAGGTAATAATGTCTGCCTGTGATCGGGTTTCCAAATATTACAATTGTATCTAACAGCGTGAAATGTTGCTCCAATGTTAAAATGTATCTCCTGGTCAGGTGCCATGCAGTTGTGGAGCTGCACGCTGTACTGATACTCACTATTATGCAGTCCGATCGGGTAGACTCCCGACCGCTGTCCGGTGGGACTACAGGCTTTCCATGGACCAGCTGCCTGGTGGAAAAACAACGACCAGGCTGCGCAGTGGAGCAGCATGATCCAGATGGAGTCACCTATAGGTCTGTGTGCTGGCTGTATGCTGTCCCTTCAGTGTGTGCGTTTCCCGATTCGGCTCAGCAGTATAATGGCAGTAGGCCAGCGTGACTATGATGGTAATAGAAGCTATTAGAGCAGTCTCTATGTCCTTGACGCCTTTTTCCAGGTATTGGAGTCCTGGTTTCTTCAGAAGGTCACTCGCTATTGGCCCCAAAGTTTTTCGTATAACTTTTAAAGTAATTGACGTAATTTAGTGCAATCTAACACAGTCATAACTTGGTATATGAGAAATACGAGGAAGTCATAGCAAGTGTTGAAAGTGTTCGCTATTAGCATCCTGGCCAGCTGTTCACGCATGCACGAAGTGAAGGCCAGCTGTTCACCTCCCTAGTCAGCAGCACAGTCCAAAATCCAAATAGGGGAGTCTAGCGCCAGTCCTGTGTAAATGTGTAGCGCCAACCGCACTCACTGCGGTCGGCGCTACACTGGCTAACTAGGGCGGGCCGGTGGCCCCCCCACGCCACTGGTCCCACGGCGCCCAGGGCACGCACCCTGCTCGCCCTGCCCTAGTTACGCCACTGCTAGTGAATGATATTTAAGTAGAGATGTAGCCAAGTGTGCATCCTAATTAAAGACAACCCCCCACTAGCCAGCCAATACAGACCCAGCAATAAAATGGCTTAAACAAACATGTAGCACATACCAAACATTTAGGACTTAAGATGCCCACACACATACCGACTTGCTCTCAATCAGCCGATGTACACGATTTCCCCTGAACTCTCCCTGAACTCTCCCCAGGCAGTCGTGGTCACGATTTGGAGTTAAAAATGTCCAATCTAACTTAAGATCTATCTTGCAGCCAGTGCATTGTATCCCAGATTGGCTAATCTGCCCTACAGCACGGCAGATCTGACGATGAGAGGTATGACGAGCGGGGACGAGCATCAGCATCGTGATCAAGAGTAGAAACTCACAATTTGGCCATTTTTTACATGATCTGTCGTCACAATTTGTCGAAATCGGCCAAATTGGATGAAAAGTCGGTATGTGTGTGGGCACCTTTAAGATCAATCATGCCTACACACAATCTAAAGACTAGAGATAGTCCTTATGGCAATTTATACACAATAAAATATTATAAGACTGCAGCAGACTTCAGATTAATAATTGCTGATTACCTAAATATATAATTCAAATAAAACAGCACATCAGGAGTAATGTTCTGCAGCAGACTTCAGATTAATAATTGCTTCAGGAACCCCCTTCGTATAGTGTTGGCTATATTCCTCTGGTGTGACTAGTGCGGTGACTAGTGTTCACCGATGTATACCTTTTCACTACTGGGGTGACAAGGGGTCACTGGTGTGTTGTTATGGCAGTTCTTTTGAGTGTCCTGTTATGAATACAGGTGTGTGGTATGATTTTATATTACCCTCCCAACATAAAATCGTTCTTACACCCCTGGATGCCACCGAGGGGTACGTTGCAATAACTCTCCATGGTGTAGTTTATGTTAAATACAGATGGCATATTGATTCGTATCACCGTAATACGGAACAAAATATGCCATTAGTAATAAGTATCATTGATAAATAGAGCCCTCAATATTAGAAAAATCAGGGACAAAAACTAAATTTTTCTAAGATTCCAGTCACCATAAATTGCAGAAAATGAGACTACTGAGAGTGTCATCCAATCTGTATACTATTTGCAGAAGCGGAGAGAGATTCCTACTGAGTCAGTAGTGAAACCCTCTGGCCCTTTAAGGACTCAGAAGTCAGGACAGAAGGCAGGACTCGGGAGTCACTGACTGAACGCGGGACTGCGCGTGCACGTCCCCTTCTACCGCGCATGCGCAGTGTTTCTGAGTATGGGGTGCCAGCGAGGGCGCGCACGTCGTAGACTGGGGATACCGGGGATACCAACTTGCTTGTTCTGTTCTGTGACACCTGGGCAGAGGGCGTTTTCCCTGGACGTTAGTAAGATCAGGGGCTGCAGCCTGGAGGCGCTGATAAGATATATTGATGTATCAGGCAAAAAGTGGGGAAACAGCAGCCTCTAGAGGCAGAGAGCTGGAGAGCAGAGTTATATTGCTCCTCGGGCTGGCTACAAGGATCTTGCAGAGTCTGAGAGGAGGATTCCCAGCAGGAGATCAACTGCTACACAACAAGAAGCACCGGCATTCACTCATCCTACCGTGGCAGACCCAGGTCAGTATTCCAGGCGGGAGGGAGCTGGTGTGGACGTGGTGCTGTGTGCCACCTGTGGGAGCTTCTGAGGCAGCTCATGCTGGATACAGCCTTCGTGATGCCTGCAGTGCTAGTGCTGCTATAGCGTCCCTCTGTCTGTACAGCCCTTCTCTTCTTCCCGGAGCTCTCTCGCATTAGTTGCCTGAAACAGTCTGAGAGACTGGGTATAAACTCTACTGCTTACTTATTTACTCGTCTTCTTCACGTACTAAGTAATGGTGCTACCTGCATTATTAAATTCACTAATGCCAGCCCAGCCTGCAGCCATATCTCATTCATCTCCGTCTTTACACCTTACTGTACGCCCAGCCTTCACCATCTTTTATTCATGGTCAGTCATTACCCTTTACTGTACCTCCATCCTGAAGCCATCTCTCATTCATGCCCAGTCATTAGTCTATCACCACTGAATCCCCTGCCTGCAGTTATATCTCATTCATACCCAGTCGTCTCCCTTTACTGTACCCCCAGCCTGCAGCCCTCTCATTCATGGCCAGTCATTAGTCTGATACCCCTTACTGTACCCCCAGCCTGCAGCCCTCTCATTCATGGCCAGTCATTAGTCTGATACCCCTTACTGCACCCCCAGCCTGCAGCCCTCTCATTCATGGCCAGTCATTAGTCTGATACCCCTTACTGTACCCCCAGCCTGCAGCCCTCTCATTCATGGCCAGTCATTAGTCTGATACCCCTTACTGTACCCCCAGCCTGCAGCCCTCTCATTCATGGCCAGTCATTAGTCTGATACCCCTTACTGCACCCCCAGCCTGCAGCCCTCTCATTCATGGCCAGTCATTAGTCTGATACCCCTTACTGTACCCCCAGCCTGCAGCCCTCTCATTCATGGCCAGTCATTAGTCTGATACCCCTTACTGAACGGTTGCTGCTATTTCCAAGTTGGAGAAAGGACCTCTGTGACGTAGACACCACGTGACCGCTGCAGGAGGCTGGACCGCTCCTACTTCACCATCCACTAGGGCATAGAGGGGGAATATATATTTGTGGCGAGCGCAGCGAGCCACCTTGCCCGAAGCGGGCCGAGCGTAGTGATCCCGCGAGGGGACACTTTTGGTCCCCCGTTACCATCCCCACCCCTCCCCCTTTCAGGCCGAGTCACATGGGTGTGACGTCACAGGGCCATCAGCCCTGTATTGTCTAGACCTAACCCTTACTGTACCCCCAGCCTGCAGCCCTCTCATTCATGGCCAGTCATTACACCTTACTGTATCCCCAGCCTTCAGCCATATCTGATTCATATCCAGTCATTACCTTTTACTGTACGGTTGCGAATAGATGCCCTTCAACGAACGGACTCTAACGTCATCAGATACTATCCACGTGGACATAGAGTTGGAATAGTAACCTGTGGCGAGCAAAGCGATCCACAATGCCCGAAATGTGAGTGAAGTGAGCACTCGAGGGTACAAATTTCTACTATTTGTGGCCAGATACTATAGTGGAGACACAATAACAGCGCTGTCAGGGCATGGAATTATACTTCCGTCCTCACTGATGTCACGCCCAAGTCCTAAAGCTGAAGGGGAAATAGGATCAACATTTACTGTACCCCCATCCTGAAGCCATCTCTCATTCATGCCCAGTCGTTAGTCTATCACCCCTTACTGTGGGCTTCATTTAGTAACGAGTTTTATCACCAAAACGAGTGATAAATGTCACTGTGCATGATAAATGGTGCTTCAGCCAATCAGCTCCCAACTGTCAACTGTTAGAAAAATGACAGTTGGGAGCTGATTGGCTGGCGCACCATTTATCATACACAGGGGTCTATTTATTAAGCAGTGTTAGGAGACAGTGAAAAGTGATAAGATAGTAATAAGGTGCCAGCCAATCAGCTCCCAACTGTCATCTCACAGGCTGTGCTTGAAAAATGACAGGAGCTGATTGGCTGGCACCTTATCACTTTTCACTCTGTCTCCTAACACTGCTTAGTAAATAGACCCCACAGTGACATTTATCACTCATTTGGTGATAAAACTCGTTACTAAATGGGGGATCCCCAGTCTGCATCCATCTCTCATTCATGCTCAGTCATTAGTCTGATACCCCTTACTGTATCCCCAGTCTGCAGCCATCTCTCATTCACAGGGCCGTAGCTAGGGTGGTGTGACCAGTGCCATGGCAAAGGGCACCGCAGGCCTGGGAGTGCTGTTTGGGCCTGTCAATTTTTCCTGTTTATTATCATTCTCACTTGTAGCTTCCTCTTCTTTTATCCCCAGCATCTCCTAGCCTCCCCTATATCTGCCATGGCCCTTATTCAGGTGCCCAGTCTTATGTTCCTATTTAAAAATGGGTGTTGGCGGGCGCCAATGTTCTCTCTGGCACAGGGTACCAAAAAGCCTAGTTATCATTCATGCCCAGTCATTAGTCTGACACCCATTACTGTAGCCCCAGCCTGCTGCCATCTCTCACTCAAGCCCAGTCATGATGCCTTACTGTAACCCCGAGCCTGTAGCCATCTCTCTCATTTATGCCCAGTCATTACCCCTTACTGTACCCAGAGTTCGAAGCCATCTCTTATTCATATCCAGAGATGGCCCCAGCCTGCAGCCGTCTCTCATTCATGCCCAGTCAGTACCCCTTAACTGAACCCCAGCCTGCAGCAATCTCTGCCCAGTCATTAGTCTATCACCACTTACTGTACTTTTAGTCCCTCATTATTTTCCTTCTTATTTGCCTTCTCTACCCTTTGCCCACTTGTGCCCGATATCTGTCCCTCTTTTATCTCCCTGCACACTTCTCTCTCTCCCACCCTCTCCCTTTCTCTCCTCCTCCTCCTATCTCTCTCTTCCCCTCCCTCCCTCCTTCTCCTCTGTGTGTCTGGAGCAGCCTGGCTGTGCTGTGCGGACCTTCCTCCGGGACAGAGGGATGAGGGGGGGCTGCTCTCTGCTGCCTTGCTCCCTGGGATGGTGGGGGCGGATTGCGGGGGTGTGAGGTAGGTCTGGGGGAGAGGATTGCGGAGGTTGTTCATGTGAGGGAGCAGGGAGTGCTGCTGACTGGGTGCTGGGAGATCAGCATTGCAGAAGGGCCAAGCTGTGCGGGAATGTGCTGAAGGCAAGCAGCGATTGGAGATCTACCGGTAATCACAGAGCAGCCTGGCCCCTGGAGGCTAGGGTCTGCTCTGGTCCCTGTGTGTACATGGAGCTCTGGCCTCTCCGGACTTCCTATATATGCACATAGGACAGAGGTGTGATCTGCTGTGCCTGGACTTCCTGTGTGTCACTGTGGGTTAGAATGGGGTCTTATCTGCATATTGCATTCTTTCTGCTAGGAATGAGGCACACTGAGGTGTGAGGCTGCGGGTGCTTTTCTGTGATGGGGCTTGCCAGGTGTGCATTCATTTTGTTGGGCCTTCTTGTTTATTTTGAGATCCTGGAAGAGGTCTCTGTGTGGGGTTTATGCATGTATGTCTATTGACATGTGTGTTTTGCAATATGATGCAGCAGCAGCTGATGGTGTGTGTATGCTGAGATATACAGTGGATGATGGGCCTTCCCCTATGCTTGTTGCAGTTTGTTCTAGCATGATCTCCTCTGATTGGCCTTTCTGCATGTGCATATATTGTCCTTGGTGATGCTACAGCCTGTGTTTAGTACTTTCACTAGGTCCTGATGTGTGTTCTATGCATTCATTAAGCTTGGATATGGAAGCTGTTGATCTGCAGGCTATGTATTTACCACTAAAAGGTCAGATTATGACATTTATACATACAAACGATTCATCAAGTTCACACTTCACTTTAAACACCATTCCCAGAAATTTGCTTAATGGGCCCCTTCTATTTAGCCACTTTGTTGTTGTGCCGCACATGTGAACAGCAGTGAAACTACCTAACCAAGGAATTGTATATTTCATGCTCAAAAGAATGGACCATCAACCATAGTACAGCTAGTAGAAAGAAAAGACACTAATTTGTGATATTTGCCATTTTCAATAAGCATATTACTAAATGCTGAGCCAAACCGCTCAACTATTCAATTTCATTTAACAAGCATTGCTGTTAAAACTTGGAATAGTCCATGCAATAATTGCACAAACTGATGAAGGATAGATCCAGGAGCTCTATATACAAACACCAGGCCCTCCTGTGACCTGTAGTAAATGCTGCCCATTCCCTACTAATTTGCTGCTGCAAACTCTGCTGAAAATGCTGAGCTTTTGTGTGTGTGTCCTGGGATAGGCAAATTAGGCTATACGCGCTGCATAATATGTTGCTTTTATATAAACCGAAAATATAACATGCAGCGTGAGCTGTTATTTGACTGGCTGTCAATTGCACTGGCGCTATATGGCTCTATGTATGTTTTTAATTTGACCTGCAGAGGTCTGGGCATCAGTGGTTGACAGTCAGAAGGGTAATAGAACTGCTAATATAATCTATTGTTCACATTCTGCATATACAGGTGGTATATTAAATGCTTAAGGGGGGTATCCACTACACGATAAAGTTGAACGATTGAACAACAACGATAAAATCGTTCGATAATCGTTCGATAATCGTTTGAACATCGTTTGAAAATTTGGTCTTTTACACATCTATCATCGTTGAAACATGCTGGTCAACCTGACGATATCGTCAGGTTCAGCATGTATGCAGATGATTGATTGTACCTGCACTGAACGACATATCGTTCAGTGTGGGCACCCTGCAGTGTAGTTAACGATATCGTTATCGTTCAGTCTTTTCACTGTCGGGTAGTGTATACCCTCCATTAGGACTTTGGTTTTAAACTTTTTTTTTTTTCTGAAATTTTGAGAATAATAATTAAAACCTGAAAAATCATTTGTGTTTCCCTTCCTCAAAAATAGTTTAGACAGTTCTTCAATGAAATTTTAGGAAGAAAGTCAGTGATTATGGGGCCTATTTATCAAGCTGCTTTTTCATAAACTTATGCAGAAACTGCAGTTTCTCAGAAATCCTCTGCAACAGGCTAACTACTGCTGCAGACTAGAGTCCCAATTAATGTCAATGGTGACTGCAGTCTGACCCCCATGTACCAAACTCAAAAAAGCAAAGCTTTTCAGAGTTTGGTCCCTTTGGTTTATACCATTATCAGATGGCGTAAACTGCTTTATGCCTATGGAGGCATACTTACAGGAGTGGGATATTATGATCCTTATCCCGCAGCCTCTGGCCGGCTCCCGAATCTGACACTGTGGGCATGTGCAGCGTCAGAGCCTCAGGAGTCTTTAGTACATAGGAAGGATAATCATGTAAAAAATGATCCTCTGCTGCAATGTACAATGAACAAAATTGCAGCACATGTGTGACTTTTTGGTACATAAGCCTTTGTCATTGTTCAGCAGTATTTCTTTTACAGTTTTCTTTCTCGGTTTCAGAACTTTCTGAAGTTTGGGATACTGTATTAGAGATCCCATAGTTGAACACCCACAGTGTTAGACTTTAAAACCTGTACTTGTACTACAGCAGTGTTTCCCAACTCCAGTCCTAAGGGACCCCTAAAGCTGGATACACATTAGACGATATATCGTCTGATATATCACATTGACGCTGATTGAAACGATATGTCGGGCACATGGTTGGTGTACCTGCAATTGCGCGTTTCCGCAGGTCAACAGCGAAATCGTCACATCTGCTGTTCTGCACAGCAGATGTGACGATCCAGAGGCCGACGGCAAGCTCCTGGATGCGGCCACTGAACGATATATCGTGCGGTCATTTGCTATATTGATCTGTGTGTATGGACGACAAACGTATCGTTACATCAGTTGACCCCTCAGCCACATTCCATGATCGTCTAATGTGTATCCAGATTAACAGTGAATTGTCTTCCAGATCTCCTAGTTGGCGCACAGGTGTATTCATTACTCACTGACACATTTTAAAAGACCCACAGGTGGTTCTAAATATTTCAATGGTGATACTGAGGAGACCTGGAAAACATGCACTGTTAGGGGTCACTGAAGACTGGAGTTGGGAAACACTGCAGTACAGAATGTGGCATCCTATTTGTTTGCATCAGTGTACAATGGTACAGATCATCTGTGGTGAGGCTTGTCATTGTGCCTTTGCCATTAATATTTTGCATATGTAGAACGTTACTGATATGAGAGTGCCTCAAAGTCTTTTCATGTAACTGTAATCCTGGGAGCTATCAGTTCCAAAGGGAATACTTGTACTGTCACAAGCATCCACTGTGTACCTTGGGAATATCATCTTGTATCTTTAACTCTAGTGGGGATTTCTGTGTATTAATTGCTAAATTATATAAGAGAAACAAAATATTGTTAGTTTATAATAACCAGCACTTTTATTTTATATGGATAATAAAATTATTAAATCTTCAGAGACACTTTCGCAAAAACTAATGGTAGTTTAATCCAACTTTTTGTATAGTCGGTAAAATGTATTGATTTGTGTATGTTGTTGTCAGCTACAGTTTTCTGACCAGTATCGGGTGAGACGTTCACTGGGGCGGGTACAGGCTGTTTGTTGGCAAGAGAATGTTCAGTGTGTAAAATTATTTGGGAGCGGCATCAGTGATTTCTGTCTTAATATATTTTGTCTTCGGTATGCTTTAGTTCCCTCTCTGTGTCCAGGCTATATTCTACTGAAAAAGAGACTGCTTAGTAACTATTACTGAGTGTTTGTATGTGTATATACTGGGGCTCGTGCTGAGATGGACAGAAATCGGTAGTAATTGCTCACTCATTTCATACATGGAATGACATACGTATAATCGCCCATATGCAGAGTTGTACGCTTCTCTACGACTAGACATATCCCTAAATAGAAGCTTGGTTTCATACCCATCATCATCATCGTCCAGTTACACCAGCCCTGTACTAGGTGCAAAGAATCCATCTGGAAACGGGCATACTTAAGGCCCCTTACACATTAGACTATATCTTGAACGATTTGGCCAATTCCGACGCATTGGAACGACAAATCGTTCATATCGTCCAGTGTGTACGCACAATGCGGCGCGCTCCTGCGGGTAGTCCGCTGCATCCTGAGATCTTTTGTACATGCAGAAAGATCTGAGGATGTCCCTAGCAATGCCGTGCTGCCGACTGCTTCATGGCCCATGAGGGGGTAAGGGAGCTCAGAATGAAACAAATTGGGAACCCCTGGTGTATAGTAGTATGTAAGTGTTCATTATTCACTAGAAGAACCTTTTGTGAGATTTAAATATTTTGCATATCCCAAAAATGCATGCTTGTATATCTTGTTACTAAAATTTACTTCTTTTAAACACTTCTACTGCTTACATAAGTTTTCTCAGAGTTGCGTCCTTATGAAGCTACCAACGTTCTCGTGTACCTCCCTCCTTCCCACTTGCTGGATAAAAGGACGGCTATACAAGGCTTCATCCATATGCTTTTTACTACACTGCTCTCACCACACCCGAAACATCGGCAAGGACAAATATAGATCAAGACTGTGGATTTGGATATTTCCATTGAATTACTTAAGACAACTTGTTGTTTTTTCTTTTGCACAGTTTGGGATATCATAACCGTCGCTTGCTTTTGCAGTCTGAAATGATTTACGTTAGCGCCTTCAAATTCTTCCATGTTGCGAGGCCTGTGCCATTCCTGTGTGCCTTATTTCTTCCCTTCCTTCCTTTCTACTTTCTTCTATACTGTTATATATTTTTGATTGTGGATAATTTGTGATATTGTTATTGTCCTATCTAATCTATCTATCTATCGTTCATTGTAGCACCTTGCCCCTGTCACAACCCATGCAGTTACTCTTTCCTGCCTGGGATGTCGTTCTGGTGCTTCTAGCACACTCATCTGATGCCACAAACTTTTGAGATACAGCTAGATTAAATTAATGTCATCCCTATGCTCTGAAGAGGAGCTTATGCTGGTTATGTGACTGGCTGACTTCAAGCCTGCATTACACCTGGTTTTAATCAGCC
This sequence comes from Taudactylus pleione, assembly GCA_031769625.1. Taxonomy (NCBI): domain Eukaryota; kingdom Metazoa; phylum Chordata; class Amphibia; order Anura; family Myobatrachidae; genus Taudactylus; species Taudactylus pleione. Next base: position 23,315,109 of record JAUIMM010000005.1, on the reverse strand, counting down.
ACAGAAATGTAATTCGTGAGTGTCCTGCTTTCAGTGGATAGTATGGTCCGTTTTTATAAGTACAATAGAACTTTACAGGAAGCTGGGTGGTAAATTCCCAGTGGATACCTGTTGGACATTCCTAGTTTAGGTAATCAGTTATATGATTAATTATTCAACACCATGGTCCTTTTTAATACAGAGCTATATATAATATATATATAATGTGTGTGTGTGTGTAGTGGCCTATAGTATCTATCTAATATGATCATTCTTATATTGTTGCAGTGCAATTAGCACATAACAGCAACTATTTCCTTGTTAGTGCATTTACATGCAGCATGGATGGTGTAATGGTTAGCATTACTGCGCTGTGATCGTTATTTTGATTCCCACCATGGCCCTAACTATGTGGAGTTTGTATATTCTCCCTGTGCTTGGGTGGGTTTCATCCGGGTACTCTGCTTTCCTCCCACACTCCAAAAATATACTGATAGGTTAATGGCTCCTGACAAAAATATGACCCTAGTAGGTATGTGTGTGTATGTGGTAGGGAATTCTCATACAAGTTTCTAAAATAATTGTTACTAAGGAAAAGTTTTCTAGGTAAATCTAACTTTTGCTGAAGCATGAGCCACAATCTTTTTGACCAACCCACAAAATGGCTGCCTCTATTGTGTGTAAGAGATGGAGCTAGGAGAATAACTGCTTGTTTTACTTATACCTCTTTCACACATACAGCAGAAACCCGTTTTTTTTTTTACGTGGACGCGCATTGACACTGGCATTTGCTATATGTGAATAGAAACGACCCGGGTCGAAGTCCTGAGTCCACAACCCTGCTCTATACCGGGGTCAGACTGAGCCACGAAAAATTCTCAGGTTGATAGGCCTGCGCATTTCCCAGGGCTTAAGCCTGAAAGGGGTGTAAACCTACATTGCTTAAGGTGGGTACACACCTGACCGATATCTGCAGATCGAGTGATCTGCAGATGATGGTCATTCACACACACTGAACGGGCATCATCTGCTTGTGCCCTCTGGTCTCGGCGGCCGGGGAACTAGACCTGGCAGGTGGGGGGCATGTCCCGCCCCCTCCTTTTGGCTGTCGCTGTGTGTTTACGGGCGGTCTGCAGACATATCTGTCCATCTGCTGTGCAGCGCAGCCACTGCGATATGTCTGTGAACGGCGTCATTCACCGACATATCGCGGGTACACACTGCCCGACGGGCAGCAGATACATTGGCCGATCAATTGATCGGTCAATGTATCTGTCAGTGTGTACCCAGCATAGGGTAGCTGACTGCGCAAACTAGGGTGACCAGTCTTAAGCTGCATACACACAATTTTTTGAGCGATTATCGTTAAATCATATCGTTTAACGATAATCGTTTGAAAAATTGTTCACTTTCTGAGTCAAACGATGAACGATAATCGTTCATGCTCGTTCACGTTTGTAGTTTATAGTTCAGTCAGACTTGTCAACTCAACGATTTTCATTAAGGGAATATGCAAAAATCGTTTGTAGTTCATAAAACTTGTTCATTACACTTTAAAAAATCTGACAGATAATCTGACAGAAAATCGTTCATAAAATCGTTGGCAACAAAATCGTTGTGTGTGTATGCAGCTTTACTGCAGAGTTTGATTGACAGCTGCTATTCTTAATCATAGAATTGCTGTATGATTTATACCACACTGTGGAAAACATTTAAATGGCTGTATGATTGATTATTCAGATTTCCTAACTAGCTCATAACCGAAGATACATTGTATATTACATAGCCTTTGTTGTCATGCTGTTGATAATTTGCTTCCAGGGTTACAAATTAAATGTTATTACACATTGTATTTTATTACGTTAATAAAGTTAAAAATGGCAGATACCAGGTTCATTTTATTTAACTGCTGGAGTAAGTCTTAATTTTGTACTGTAATGAATGCATGTTGCTACAGAAAATCCTGATTTTAATCTGCATGCTTCCAGAAACCCTAATCAAATAACTTTGTAGCTGATTATTGTATTTAAATTAGGTGACATGCTTTCTTATGCTGGATAGTTTAGGTTTTCATCAAAGGACAAGTGCACCTTTTCTGCTTTTTTTTTTTTTCACATGAATTGTGAAATATTTACAAATGCCACCTATATAGATGTATTAGCTAGCAGAGTTTATGTAATGATACCTGTTTCAATTGGCTCTTTTTATCAACAAATGCCATGCTTTCACTTCTCTCATTTCTGTTCACTGATGTGGGGCAAACGATACTTCAATGAGGACTGGCATATGATACCTGCCACTTGAAAGCCGAGCCTTCTGAGATAGGTTCTCGTAGTTACATTTGCCAAGCATAGGTTACGCCACTGTTTGGGCTGCATGAATGAGTTATTGAGGTATAAATTGATTCCCACCCGTTTCTCCTGCTAGCTTCAGAGACTTACACTACCCTTACCCCGTTATCTTTCCTACCCAGTCTGTGGTATGACAGTACTGTGGCACGTATGTTATGGAATTCTGTTGTGTATTGTATAGCAGGGTTGTGTATACTCTGCTACTATGAAATGTCTTCAATGTTTACCCTGTACTGCGCTGCATACACTTTGTGGCGCCTTATAAATATAAGTTTATAATAATAATAATATAATAAATACTATGTATTTTGTTGCTTCTCTTTCAAAATAACTTAACCCCCCCTCCCCCTGCATATCATGTTTTCCCTACTCTAGTCTTTGTAAGAAAATGATGTGCATTTTATCAGTGTAAATAAAATTAGTTAGGTACGGTATGCCAGTGATTTGGATCCCGGCGGTCAGAATCTCGATGGCGGCATCCCAACAGGGTTAGGATACCGACACTTGTCTGTAATTATGCTAAACCTAACCATCCCACTAACCCCAATACTTACCGTCGGGATGCTGGCGCTGAGATTCTGACTGGTGTCAGGATTCCGGCATTCTAAGCACCGGCTACCCGACAGCTGGGATATAAACTACATCCCAATAAAACTGCAAGTTGACCCACATTGCCAGGTGCAGTTGTGCTATATTGAGTATCGCTCATTGTAATGTAGGTAGGTGATAATGCTCATGAATAGGCAGCTGTTTAGCTTTACCTTCAAGTTCAACTTACATTGTCATCCTTGTTGCCATTGTTATATAATAATATAATTATTACTTCCTCAATTTGTTACATTCTGTGTTTCCACAACTTCTTCCCAAAGCACTGATTGTTATTACAGTAACAGAGATCACTACAACTTCCCCAACCTATTACTTGCTAAGTTCATTGTTTGTTTATTTAATTTAACTACTGCTTCCCCAACCTATTACATGCTATGTTCACTACTGCTTCCTCAACTTACCTACTACTCCCTCAACCTATTTCACGCTATTGTATGTTCACTACTGCTTTCTAAACCTATTACAGGCCATGTTCACTAGTGCTTCCTCAACCTATGATATGCCTTGTTCACTATTGCTTCCTCAAACTAGTACATGTTGTATTCACTATTGCTTCCTCAAACTTTAAATGCTGTGCTCACTACTGTTTCTTCAGCTCACCACCTGCTTCCCCAACCTGTTGCATGCTGTTATCTACTGCTTCCTTAACCCACCTACTGCTTCCCAAACTTTTTACTTACCATGTTCACTACTGCTTCCTCAACTTGCCTATTGCTTCCCCAACCTATTGCCATGTTTTCTACTGTTTCCTCAATTTATCTACTGCTTTCCTAACATATTACACGGCTATGTTCACTACTGCTTTATCAATTTATCTACTGTGGTCACTAGTTTTTTGCCAGCCTATTTTATACTATGGTTACCACAGCGTTTTTATATATGCTATGTTCACTATTGCCTCCTCAGTTGTATTTGCTATTACTTCTACAATGGTCACTACTGTCTGTCCAACTTGTTTGTATTCAGACAGATTATTTTATTTTTTTTACTGTTTTGCAGTGATGTTATATGACTTTTTTTTCATTTGGATTGAATTGTACAAAAAAAATAAAATAAATAGATGTAGAAAATTCCTGAAACAGTGTGGGAAAACGATGACTGTCTAATTTTCATCTCTCCTGGTTGAGGCAATAGAAAATAAATGTTTAGTATTTTTCTACAAGTGAATACAGAACACCTGCCTGGGCACCACCATATGGTGATTATTAGTGATTTCTTGCTACATACTGGTGTATTATTGCTTTTCAAACTCGTTCACTACCGCCTCCCTAATTTGTAATGGACTTGATTTGGTGGTAATACTGATATGTATGAGTAGGGATGTAGTTATGAGACCGGTGGCCGCAATGCCACCGGTCTCAGTACCTACACTGAAATCCCGACAAGGGACTTAAGATAGGCGTCGAAATACCGACGCCTATCTTAATCCTGACGCCGAAGGACGTCGGACCGAATGAGGTAAGTCCGAGGCGCCCTTAGCCACGGGGGAGGGGGGGAGGGTTAGGTTTAGGGAGCGTATCGGGGTTAGGTTATAGGTTGGAGGGTGGTTAGGGTTAGGCACCACTGGAGGGGGTAGGGTTAGGCACTTAGGGGGGAGGGTTAGGTTTAGGCACTAACGGGGTGGGGTGGGGAGGGTTAGGGTTAGGCTACAAGAAGGGAGGTTTAGGGATGGGGGGAGGGTAAGTATACTTACCTGACACCTGTCGGCAGGGGCGTCCGTCTTTAGAGAGGAGGGGACCTGTGTGCATCCCCCGTCACGGGCCCCCTCCTTTCACTCTGGCTGGCCGGACACCACAGAATCAGTAGACTCTGGGAACTAGAGTGTGCCCAGAGTTTACTGCACATGCGCAGATCGAAGGGCAATGACATGGCTGACGTTTTCCCAACTACTTCCTCACAGCGCATGCGCAAAACGTCGGATAATGGCCCCAGCAGCCATTTTCCCGCGTTTTGAGCAGTGCATAGAGACCCGATGCGTGACCTCGGAGAGGTAAGTTTTAGATAACATGGATCCGGGGGCCCGTGTGCACTGCACACCCTGCAACCATTATAGATAGGCCCCCGCCTGTCAGGATACCAACCATTGAGATGAAGCTGTCGGTGTTCTGACAGCCGGCATTACATACCCATTCCGTTGTTATTGCTAATTAGAACCAATGATTTCATTCCCAATAACACATTTTGGGCACGATTCTATTCTATGCGATGTGAATAGCGCCGGGAGTATATATATATATATATATATATATATATATATATATATATATAGAGCATGGGCCTTAGGTTGGTTGCCAACTTGAGTAGTGGATTTTTTATGTCAAAAGGGAGGAATTAAATTGTCTTGCGCTGCTGCAGCTCCCGTCTAAACAGGGTGTTTAGTCGCGAGAACGGGCATTCTCCGACTAAACACCGCGCACAATTGAATAGCTCCGGGAGCTATCTCTCGGCGCTATTCACATCGCATAGAATAGAATCGTGCCCTTTTAGTACTGTTTAAATGCTAAAGTGTATGTATGTATATATGTGTGTGATATATATATATATATATATATATATATATATATATATATACATACATATACACATACATATACAGACAGACAGATAGACAGACAGACATTTCTCACTTAACAACCGTCCGGACTTACGAACCAGCACTCTGACCAGTACATATGGCTCCTCGTTTACTGACCAATTCGTTGAACGACCTAGTCTTAGGAACGGAACGCGGTCGTTAAGTGAGGAATGTCATTCATATATATATATATATATATATGAATGATAGAGAGCATGGGCCTTAGGTTGGTTGCCAACTAGAGTAGTGGATTTTTTATGTCAAAAGGGAGGAATGAAATTGTTTTGCGCTGCTGCAGCTCCCGTCTAAGGTAATTCGGACCTATTCAATTGTTGTGCCGCACCCATTATTTCTGCTCCGCCAAAGTTGGGCTTTAGTAAGGCCATTTGGGTATCGCATCTAATAGTTTGCACGTGTTTAGCCAGTTTGGACTGCTAATCCCGGTGGATGTGCGGTAAGTAATGGGCGCCCATGGCACTCGAGCCCAGAGGCACAAACAATTGGATATTGCCGTCACTTTACACTGAAACTGCAGCCACAAGAAAACAAATGAATTCCCCTCAAAGAATGCAACTACAAACCTCAATGTATAAACTTCATACGTTCAATGTACAGTTTACATGTGGGATACTTCTTGTGGGTTGATATGGACTTGGCTTGCATGTGTTTGCAATTGCATCCAGAATACAAGTGGCTTAAAACTTTTCAATTTATTTCCATGGGTTTCCCAGCATATACAAACTTCGATTGGGTATGAAATTCCAGCTGTCGGGATGCCGCTGTGCAGAATACCGACAGCGAAATCCCGACAGCCAGAATCCCGACACCCATAGGATTGCATAGTAAGTTTTTTCCCTACCCCTACCCTAACCCTCCCTCCCCGGTGCCTATACCTAACCCCCCACCCTCCCTAGTGCCTAAACCTAACCTCTCCCCCCTCCCCGGTGCCTAACCCTAGCCCTCCCCTTAATGCCTAACCCCGCTACCTAACACCTCCCCCTAACACCCCGATACTTACCTTCGGGATGCCGACGGTCAGGATTACTGGTGCCGGGATCCCGACCTGTCGGGTTTTCGGCGCCGGTATTTAGACTGTCGGCATCCCACATGCCAGGATGCCAACTACATCCCTAGAAACGTAATTGAGATGAGTGAGCTGTTGAAAGGAATGGAATAAGCTTTGCTACTATGTAAAAAAAATATTGGGCAATGTGACAGCCTCCCAAATGTTCCAACAGTCCCTGGAACAATTTAGACCCCCTCCCTGCTAGAGTGGAAACAAACACCCAGGCAACTCAGCTTGGCACCCCCTGTCATAATTGCCAATTTTATTGTCTGTAGACTTGAATGGAGATAAATACAGTACAAGGCTGGTTAAACTGGTATGTGCAAAATGATCTCTCATTGAGATTAGTGCACTCTATCAAAGGCTGTGATGTGTTGAAAGCATTGAAATGATAGTGTCATGTACAGCATATACAGGAGATCGCTAATTGGTGATCATGCACATTGTATGATAAACATTATACAAAGGGAAGTTGCTCTTTAGTTATCTGCCCATGGATGCTGTGAATTAAGTTTTATTCCTGCTATTATGAGTGGTATATTTCTAGAAGAAAGGGGATTTATAAATCAATGTTACATTTAGGATTCTTTCTCCATATCTGCCGCGGTCCCTCCATTTCTGACAGCAGCCGCAGTCCTTACAGGTCTCTTTAGATGGTGTCAGGCCATTGTAGCCTATGGGCTACCCTCCACAGAGTTCTCTGCCGATGGATCTTGTGCCTGCTTGCACATGTGCCGACCGACGGTGGCGTATCTGTAGCTGGCCAAAATAGATTGCGGATGTGATCACTTTACTTCTACTGATCGCCATGACTGGATCCTGTCCGAACCCATGTCCTGGTGTCTCAGTAATAATACATTCCAGTGAATAAGGTTTCTTTATTGCCATGAATTGCAGGGATAAGGATTCCTTATGATCAGGGACTGGCTGCATACATGAATAAATATTCCCAATTACGGCTCATCTTCCTGCGCACCTATATGGGGTGGGAGTGAAGATACATTAGTGCCTTCATGGAGAGTTACAGAGACGTTCTGTGGCACATCGTGGAGAATTGAATTGTTTGAGTTTTTGATATTGTAGATTTTACTCTTATTACTTTGTTAAACAAAAAAATGTCGGCAAAAACCCTTTTTTTTTAATGATGTTGTACACACATCTAAAATAATGACAATTTATCCTCGCTAGTACTGCGTTATAGTTGGAAATGTCCTCTTTCAGATCAGAGTTATGCCCCACGGACTAGAATTCATGGGTGACTTGTGCGCTGGCGCTTGTTAGGAACTAATCTCCACAATACACTTTGTTCCGTTGTGTGCATAGAGACGAGATGTCCAGGCATTTGTCCAGACATGGCCTGGTGTTCAGTGTCTTGTGATCTGCAATGTCCTGCTGTGATAAGTTTTTGCCCTCTCTGTACAAACATCCGCAGTTGCTTTAAATAATTTTTTTCCAATACTTGAATTCTTTTAAAATATGGGAATTATGTTGCTGAGAATATCATTTGCTGCTATAAATAATTTTCCGTACACATTGCTGTGAGATGCTACCAAGGCATATCACGTTCCCTTCGTATCCAGATGGTTTTAATTTCCCTTAATATGCTAGCTTGCTTCAAAATGTGCCTCATTTAGGAAACTGCAGCATACACTGTGATAATGTGTCTGAAAACTGTGCTTAGAGGTTAATGTGATGAAAACCTGGTGTTGCTCATAGCAACCAATCAGATATTGTCTTTACTTTTCTAGCCTGTAATGGGAACATCTACTGTCATCTGTGCAATCGTTCTCATTAATACCCCTTCTATATTTTGTGATTTGTATTTTAGATTTCTCTTAGCTGGAGGAATTGTTTTATCCAGCTTTTCCATGGCCGCTATCTTGTTACAGATAATTGAATATAAAACCTCAGACTGTGCTTCTGAATTAGGGAAAGTTGGCAACTGTGCTTTTCTCACATACTTCATTTGAAGAGAGTCCCTTGACAGCGCATCCTTCCGTTTTTGGATGTCTATAGTATTGTGTATAGACAACTTCCTGCACGTGCACTGATGTATCACATCTGTGGGTAACACTGCGTGTCTAATAATGAATCGGTCACTTGAAACATGTAATTTGCTCTTTGTTTTATGCTGTTTTACCTACTTTTACCTACTATTTTCTGTATTACTGTAAACCGTACATTTCTTTCCTTTAATCCAGGGGTGGGGAACCTTTTTTCTGTCGTGGGCCATTTTGATATATATATATAACATTATTTGCAGGCTCAGTGCAGGCCACGCCCCCCCCATGTGACGTCACACAGGGACGGGGCCACAATCACCGGTGATTACAGCAATGCCCGGAGCATCCTGAGGATGCTCTGGGGAGCTGTAAGGGCAGCAGTGTGACCGTCCGAAGCATCCTAAGGACGCTCCTGGTGGCAATGCTGCATAGATTCAGGCTGCCGGATGCCATTCTAGGCACCCTGCTAGCCAGATGAGGCTAGCAGAAAAAAGCACAGAGGGCCAGGCCAAATTATTCCGCGGGCCTTATATGGCCCCCGGGCCTGAGGTTCCCCATCCCTGCTTTAATCCCTGACACAGGAGAATTACAGCTGATGTGGTTGTGACTCTGAGCCTGTTTCAGTGGTGGATGCCGCGGCCATTTTCCCAGCATTTTGCGCTTGCGCAGTAGGTAAATTTGCCGCGGCAAAACCTGTGCATGCGGAGTAGACTCTGGGCACAGATAAGATCTCAGAGTTTACTGCTGCCGGCCGCTGGGGAGAAAGTAGGCGGCTCCGGACAGGGAAGGCATGCGGGCTCCCTCCTCCGCCTATGGGTCGCACCAAGGATTTTTTTGCACTGTGTGACGTTTAGGGTGTGTTTGAAATGTTTTTCACCGGTGTCTGTCAGTGCCAGGCGCCCGGCAGAGCAATTCAATTGTTGCTCCGTCTGGGCGCGAACAGTTGCCGACATTTCATCTCGCCCCCCTCCAGAGGAGGTGAGCAGAAATGTGTGAAAACTCCGTGGTTTGGGCATCCTAACCTAAACCGTAGAAGGGTATAGCCGTTTTACGCAGATACATACGGTCTAATTGGGCGCGACAAGCACAATAATTAATGGACGCCTACAAACAATTGAATTGCAACATTGGGCTGTCATTAATAACTGCGACTTTAAAAAACAATTGAATCGTCCCCTTAGTCAGCGTTTGGGGGAGATAACAGGGGGATGGCTACAAAAACGTAGGCGTTTGGGGACAGTTTACTGGCCGTACCCTAGTGAGCCTTTGTGAACTCGGACGCAGCTGCACAGGCCCTTAATGAGACAAACTTTCTGAGACAGGAAAGGGTTGCTCAGAGGTTCGATGGGCAAATGATTTTCCTAATGTTTCGTCTTTTGTATGTAAGCGGCGGTTGTGAGATGCTGGAGTTGAGCGTTTCTGTGCACAAGACATCAGCTAAATCATATTTTTGCAGAGCCGCTGCGACAGTAGTTGAGTGTACCTCTGAATCAGGCACTCTGTTCATATTAGGTGTGTGTATAGAACCATATACACAAGGATAATATAGGTTTTCCTGTTATTGTTATTTTCCATGTTGTCTGGCGTCAGTTGTCAAGTAAGGGTGAGAAAAGAGGTCAAGAATATCTACAAATATTAACCGGAGACAGAGGTCATGCTTGGAATCTGTGCACGCTTCTGCTGGGTGACAAGCAGGATTAATTGTGGGTGCAATCCCTACAAATCAAATATGCCCTTATTCTAATGGAAAGCCAAGTATCACAGAGCAATGCAGTTGTTTTATTTTTTTTCTTTGTTTTGCCAAATTTACAGGATTTATAGGAAACATGTGGCTCTCCACTTAAAGGAAATATCCGGCTGTGTTTAAAAGTAGGAACACATCTGCAACTATAGTTATGATTAATCTCAATAAATACCTTCCTGCTGCTTATTTTGTTATTGTTTTTAGAGTGCTAAATGTCTGGTTTGTTTATTGACTGGTAGAGACGTTGTGAGCACCCAGCAGAAGAACCTTCGGAATCTCTTGTAACATGTGAGGAATGCATGTGCTCATCAGGTTGTGTGATCTGTTCTATAATGTTAAAAATAATTGTGAGCAAAGTTAGAGAAATTCCTTAGGGGAGATAAGTTGGGCCTATCACGTGTTTAAAAATAGAAACATTTTTTTTTCTTTGTTCCTCGTACTGAACATATAGCTAAAGGAAATTTCCCCATTATTATTATTATTATTATTATTATTATTATTATATTTTATTAGGCGCCACAAGCTTTCCACAGCGCTGTACAAAGTGCAAGGGTCTACAGACAGTTGTTACATACAAGAGCACAGTAGAAAGCTTGTTGAGTCCTGTCGTCCTCCACTCTGTGTATAATGGGACTGCTATTATGTTGGACACACACTTTGCAAAGTCGGCAGGGATGTAGCCTGATATTGCAGCGTGTGGCCCCAAAAATGAGCCCGATCATAAATGATATCTGCCTGCGTGGAAGCATTTTCCAGTTAAGTGATCCAGCTTTTCAGCTCCAAGAGCTGGACGTTGGCAACGTTCATGTGTAGGAAAGTTAAACATTGATCTTGTTGCTCACAACTTTTACTGTTACCAGGACCTGTCACTGTGGTTGGAAGAGAACTGCACACAGTGGGCCTGATTCAGAGCTGGCCGCTCGCTAAGCTGTGGGTTACCACAGCCACCCCCCACCTCCAAAAAAGGGCGGGCTGTCAATCACAATCGACAGCCGCCCCTTTTTGGTGTGAGACCCGTAGTGACGGAACGCCCGTCGCTGCCCGGGTCTCGTGCATGCGCACTCCGGAGCCAGCTCCGGCGTGCGCATGCGCAGTGGGGGACCATCGACCCGCTTGCGAGCGGGTCTGAATCAGGCCCAGTGTCTTATAGCAGTTCTATTCTACATGGATTTACTAACCTGCCTGATAAGCATCTTAATAATTTTGATCAGGCAATTATCCGATTTGTTTTGGAGTCACAAACTGATATTGGGCTACTTTCCCAACATTGTTGCTGATATCTGGTTCAAACAGTAGTACAATAGCAATACATGAGTATTATTTAGTCTACCAATCAGTGGGAATATGTTTATTCCTGGTGCAGTGTTCATTTTAATCGGCTCACAGTTGAGCACCTAATCCTAAAATTGAGAAGCTGTAATAGCAGCTGTAAGCTCCTAATGTACTTACATGTATTTTTTTTATTATTATATTTAATGTTATGTAAGCTGATTCCAATATCGTTTTCATTTTCTCTCTAATTGAGTTGCTTACAAAATAAGCATCTTCAGCAAAAATAAACTATGTGTATCTCTCATTACGAACAAACACTTGTGATCTGCCTGCTTTTGAATAAGTTCCCTGTTTTTTTTTTTTTTCTTAATGGGCAATCACCTTTTGCAGATCAGCCTGGCACCATCTGTGTGCCAGGCTGTGGGCAAGGTTGAGCGTATCTGGGGCACACTGCGAGTGCGAATTTTGTAAATTAGGAGCGGTTTGTAAAGTGAAGTATGTACATATAATACATTTCTCTATTTCCGTATAAACTCGTAGTTTTTTTTTTTAAGAATGTTATGGAATACCAAGCCTCAGTTTTACATTTTGGTTGTTTTTACCAGATGATGCTGTTTGCTGAACATTCTTATATATATCTCTGATATATATTTATGTACCAATTGTTATAAATTTCAAAGAGAAAAAGATGAGCATCTCTTAAGAGTTGTTAAAGTGTGCAGCTCTCTTGTTAAGATTCTGACTTACAGTATTTGTTTGTATATTCTGTAGTAATGTGCATCAAGCAGTATATTGCCCATAATTGTATAACTCCCAACATACAAAAGAGGAAGTAAGTGATCATATAGGGCTCATTTGTCAGCTGTAGAGTCTAAAATGTAGATATAATGGGCTAGGGAATCGGTATGAAATACCGCCGGCCGCATACTTACTAACCTAATCTAACCTAACCCTAACGCTCCCCCCCCCCCCAAGTACCTAACCCTAACCCCCCCTTCCCTGCTGCCTAAACCGAAGTCCCCCGGGGGGGTGCCTAATGCTAAGTCCCCCCGGGTGCCCTAAACCTAACCCTCCAAAACCCCCCCCCCCGCGCGGCTGTCCGCACGCGGCGCCCGGCGTCGGGGAAATGACGCCGGTCATTTATCCCATGCCGGGATAAGGCAGTCGGGAAGCCGGCTGTCGGGATTCCGGCAGCCGGCTTCCCGATTGTATACCTGGGCGGGAAACGTTCATCTTTTGAGTTCTGGCAAAACTTAAGTCCGGTGAATAGAACAGGATCAGACCCACAAAGTCAGTGTGTGCACTAATACATGTTTCGCATAAATTATGATGGGGGAATGCGGTGTGTTTTAAGTTTGTATGTGGTAACAAGTGGATTAAGGATTAGATAAATGTGGCTAGTATGTAAATTGATTAAATATTGAATTCACTAATTTATACTGCAACACTGTCATCTGACTGTGTATATATTGCTGCCAGTATACGAAAGGAAGACTTTTGTTTTGAACTTTTCTTTCTACTACCTTCATTAACAGCAATTGTAAACTCGCCTTCCCCAAGGGGTTTGGAAACCGGCCATGTACATGATTGTATCTCTAGATTTTTTAATCTGTTCAGGCTCAAATTGAGAATAAGGGATCCAACTGATGTCTGTGACAGTTGCGTGCAGAGACCAATTCATTATAAAGCAAGGTATTGGTAATTTGGTGTGGGGGTGGGGTGGGGGGCTAAAGAGCAAGAGAGGTGAGGGTTTAATTCGCTGTTAGGTTTAGAGAGCGGTGGAGTAACTGAAAATAGGTTTAATTTGGAAGGGCAGTGTTTCCTACCTCTAGTCCTCATGCTCCCCTGGCATATATAACATGTGACTTAATTGCTTTACTTCAGCCTGCTGTGCTCATATATGGATATCCTTAAAAACTGGGCTGCGAAGCAAACTTCAAATTTTGAGATTGGAACCACTGGCCCACAGTGAAAAATAAAAACAACGTGACTTTTTTTTAATACAATTATATAAAATGATTCATAAGGTCTCTATTAAATCATGCACGGTTGTGTGCTGTAATTTTTTATTTGTTTTAAATAAATATTTTAATTATAATAATATTTACTTAAAGGTATATTGCATTATGACCGCTATGGAGATTTGTTTTAAAGGACTTTGTCACAATATAGAGGAATAGAAATGACCAGTTTCAGTTTACAATCAGTAATCTGGTAATATGACTTGAGCAAATGTTTTATGGAATTCTTTCTTTTGTCTCACCATAGGAAGTTTGAAGCTAATTTTTAAATAGATATAATGAAGAATCGCAAGTACAAAGATAAAAGCCATGCTAATGTGGTTTATTTGCAAAATGTTCCTTTTAGGATGAGAGTCACTTATTATAATAAATTAGACCTGATTCTTACCACACCTCCTCTCTCTCCTGACTACACCAGAGCCCTTGTATTCATTCCCCGCTTGTTTGTTTGTGGCCTTATCTCCTAAAGGTTGTGTTAGTGCCCATAGTGGACAAGGCTTGTGACCGCTGTCTCCATGGCAACAACAGGGTGTGATGTCAGTGGCAATATGACTGAGTCTTTGCTTGTTCCCAGGCAGAGCCCTGTACATGAGGGGGTGGAGGTGTAACGCACAGAAAAAGTGAATGAGCAACAGGCAGTACACCCAGAAGTGCAGGAGACCCAGAATTACAGAAGACCTATAACACATGTATTATAAATAATGCTGCAAACAGAGTAAAGCACATTTTCTTTGCATACTTTTAAGGCAGGATTTTCTGTGCTTGATGATTTACCTTGCAAAGCTCTTTTCTGTCACTTATCTATTAAAGCTATTTGAAGGTTTTTTTAAAACAAAATATATATATATTTTTATTGTTCTGTAGAACACGCATCCTGCAAATATTTAAAACTTCCTGACTTCCAATATTAGCTACTGTTTTCATCCAGTATTTTACACCTCCCAATTTAAAGCACCATTTGTGAGTCCATTACAACTCGCTATTCTGAATGTTCTTTTTAAGGCACTCATGAAGGGTTTTGTCAGTTAAGACAGAAGTCGGGTATGGCTCCTGCCCATGGAGCATCCTCCTTTCCTTTACAATTGCTAATTAGTTCACATTTGTTATAAGAACAACTACAGGAACCATCATCTTCTGAGTCCCACTGCTGGAGAGAGGTGGAGATGTGAAAAAGGCTTATGTAACTCCTGTCTGCCAAGGTTCGGCTGCATTGTGGCTCAGAATTCACAAATGGCTTCATATTTTGCTCAAGTTTTATTTTCAAAATAGAAAGAGAATAAACCAATCAATAAATCAAGGGGCAGAATGTCACTCTTCCCTATCTCTAAACCAGGCCTATTGCTAGACAACCCGGACTAGTTTCTAGTTCTAGCAGAACAGGGAAGACCACAAGAGTAAGGTCCCTCTACCCATAGTAAAATAAAAATAAAAATCAGCCCTTGGATGGACAGTACAAAACTGTCTCTGTAGGGATGAGGAGCGAAACACAACATCCCTCATCTCACAGAGGCTACTATCCTTTGCTGAAATGTGATAGCGTTCTTCATGATCTCCTCGACTGTAGAGAACTAGGGCAGGGCTTGACAAATTTTTCTCAAATCTAGGTGCCAGGATGAAAGTGCAGGAGCCAGACCACCGTCACCCTAAAAAAACTACAGGAGTTAGTGAGGAGCACAGCTCTGTGTGTTATGCAACTGTTATACACACTATACTAGTCCACAAAATGGTCACAGTTGAATGGATACAGTAAAATGGAGGCCCCCTCACTGCTCTGCACAGCTCCCCTGCTCCACCACCCACCCTCCAGTAATAACGGACCACATTTCACATAAAACAATGGTGCCAGACAGTACAACAAAACCCCCCTCCCCTCGTGGTCATACCACTATCCCTCTGAAGCCGCTCCTCAATCCCTGGCCACACATAGACCCTACTACCAGAGAGCTCTATGCAGCTGGATATAGGAGACAGTAGACAGCCGACACGTACAGGAGGTTCAGAGTAGACTGGGATAGACAGCAGGGATCAGAGAGGAGTCGTCAGTGCAGGCCAGGACGGACAGAGGCACAGCAGTCACCGCAGGCGACACTCGGCACATGCACTCCTGTGTATGATGTGAACACGCAATACTATAGGCACGAATCTCCGCCGGAGCTGATGAGGATCTGCTTCCTCCCTCACTGCAAAATCTAGTAGCCAGGCAGCAAAATCTGATAGCCATGGCGACCTGACCCCCGGCATTTGTCGAGCCCTGAACTAGGGAATTACTTCTAGAGCCCTTAGGGGCTTATTCAGTTCTGCGCAATGGCTGTGATGTGCTGTACCAGCAAGGCACATTGCAAGTTTTTCTGATCGCTTAATGGTGCAGGAAAGCTTGCGATATTAAGGGTGCCATATATGGAGGGATAAGCGTGCATCCGTACATTGGGCCTGATTCACTACGGATCACAATACTGCGTACGCATGCAGTTCAACTGCGATAGCAAGCTAATCCACTGCGATCACAATGCAAACTCAACACTACACAAGGACACCCACTCTACCATACGCACATCCGTAATACATCCGAATAACGAAACCATACGCACACTTGCACAAGCCCTGACCTTACTCAGAAATTGCTAACAGCCACGCATGGTATAAGACCTCAAGCTGAGTATGGCTTTGCAGTGAATAATTTATGCACGACCCTGAAACGGCGTGCAAACACACTGGCACGCCTGCGTTCGCCCGACCGCCCCCCCCCCCCCCAGTCACCATCAAACGGCACTTTCTGTCAATCACTCTGCGATAGGTCTGCGCAGCGGTGGGTCCCAGAGGCTGGCACGCGCACTGCGATGCATGCGCAGAACGCAAAAAACGGCCGATTGCGTGCATATTTGCAACTGCGATCCAAGCTGAATCCAGGCCCATTGTGGTAATTATCGATACGTCCCAGAGAAATAAATTGGCCCCGTAGAGTGACAAAATTGTTAACCAGTGGTCCCAGTATAATAGACAGAGCCCTGCCCAAAAGGGCACAAAAAGAAATAATAAAAAAAATATTTAAAAAGCCAGAAAACACAGAAAAATCTGCGTACATAAAGCAAAACAAAAAAATACCCCTACACCCCCACATGCTAGTTATTTTTTCTGTGTTCTATTCAGACACACAGGCTGTCTAAATAGAAGTTGGAGTGCAGGGGCAGTGAGGCCGATGCATGCACAGACACATTCGCAGGCTATTTTTTTGCAAAAAGTACCCGAGAAGTGTAGGGAGGGGATTCATATTATATGTGAATTATATACAGATGATATTACATTGATGCGATATTTGCTAATTTCGCATTGCAAATCAAATTTTTTCGCATCACAACCGCAATTTATTTGCAGATTGTGAAAAAAATGTCTGTTTCAGTATAACCAGAGCAGCTAACTTCCGCATGATCTACTTCTGTCAAGGTAAATATTTTTAGTCTGTCACAGTGCCAGAGGCCCTCTGAGTGGTGAGACATGTGGGCACTATACAAGTGCCAGTCAGTATGGGACATGTAGGGAGTGCCAGTAGGTTGGGGCATATGGGGAGTGCCAAGGACATGTGTGTAGGTCTGAGTGCATGTGCTATATGGAGCATACACCCGGTCAGATCTGTCAGATCTGTCAGATGAATGATTGAACGATTTTACCAAATATTTGAACGATTTTTGACTGCATTAAAATGAATGGAATCGTCCAAGTCTGACTGCAAACACATCAGATGTCAGATATCGTTATCTGACCATCGGGAACGTGCATCGTTCAAATCGTTCATCTGACAGATATGTCAGATTTTCCTTCAGATATGAACGATTGAACGATTTTTTAAATCGTTATCGTTCAGATCTGAAGAAAAATCTGACCGTGTGTATGCACCATAAGGGTTGATGTACATGTGACGGTCTGGAGGCTTGTTGTAGTTAGAGGGTGGGGGGGGGGGTGAAAAATGGGATCTTGTGGGTTGCTCTGATTGCCATTACAGTGCATAGGTTTGGTTGCTGAAGCTGTTTTTAGATGCTTAATATGAAGGGTACTGTGCAGCCCTTTTGAAGGTTGAATGGCAGCAAATGCGGCCCATGGTATATATCAGATTAATATATGTACATGGCTTCGTGCATTGTCTTTGTTCTCCATCTGCTGATTTACTGCTGGTCAAGGTTGACAGGTTCACATATGCCCTGTTTTAAAGCAATGATTAACTTTGTATTTCATCAAATTAGCATGTCAAATGACTGATACTTCTTCTTTTTTATTTAAAACCTTTATATTGGCAAAAATACACTCGCACAATTAAACACTGGGGCTGATTCAGAGTTGGGAGCAGAACAAAAAAAAGAGTAACTTTACACCTTTACAAAACCATGTTGTGCTGCACGTGGGGCAGATTTACAATTTACAGGGAGTTTTAGATTTGGGCATATTCTAGCTCAAATCTAAATTGCAGTGTAAAAATAAAATTGTCCAGCGTTTGCAAAAGCAGCCAGTATTACCCTTCATACATATTTGTACCCTTTGCATTTGCAACCTTATTTGTCCAGGTGAAGAAATACATTTTTTTTTGTTTGTTTGTTCTGGGCTCATGTGTTCTTTAGACCTAACAACATAATGGTGAACAAATGGTCTAAAGCTGCATACACACACAACGATTATCGTTTAAAAAAATCGTTCACTTTCTGAGTCAAACGATGAACGATAATTGTTCATGCGTGTTCACGTTTTGTAGTTCAGTCAGACTTGTCAACTCAACGATTTTCATTAAGGGAATATGCAAAAATCGTTTGTAGTTCATAAAACTTGTTCATTACACTTTAAAAAATCTGACAGATAATCTGACAGAAAATCGTTCATAAAATCGTTGGTAACAAAATCGTTGTGTGTGTATGCAGCTTTAGTCAGTTTGACCATGGAATGATTGTCGATTCCAGATGGGGCGGTTTGAGTATTTTAGAAACTGCTAATCTACTAGGATTTTCAAAAACGTCTGTATGTATAGTTTGCAGAAGAATGTTGCGTAAATTAAACAACATCCCAAGAGTGGCAGTTCTGTGGGTGAAAATACCATATCAATGAAGAAAGGTCAGACTGTTTCAAGCTGACAGTGAGGTGACCGTACATGAAAAAACCCTTTGTTACAACAGTGTTATGCAGTAGAGCAGGGGTAGCCAGACGTTTGGACTTGGTGACCTACTCTAAAGGCCAAAAATCTACTAAATAGGGAGGTGTGGTGTACCCATAAAAGGGGCATGGTCTTTCAGCAATCAGGGGTCGTGTCGTGGGGACTGTCCTGACAAAATCAGGGCGTTTGGGAGCCATGCAGGTAATGAGTGCCGGGCAGGGCGTGGCAGCCAGGGAATGGGTTATAACCACCCAGCCAGGGCAGACAGGGAATAGTTGCTAACTACCCAGCCAGGGCAGACAGTGAATGGGTGCTAACCAGGACAGAAGGGGAACACATATACACTGACCACCTACTACAACTGCCCTCTAAAACTGCATTATGGGTACTGACCTCTTTACATACGGAATTGGTATGAAATACAGGTTGAGTCTCCCATATCCAAAATGTTTGGGACCAGGGGTATTTTGGATAACGGAATATTCCGTATTATGGAATAATTGCATATCATAATGAAAAATCTTGGGAATGGGACCCAAATATACACACAGAATGCATTTATGTGTTATATACACCTTATACACACAGCCTGCAGGTAACTTTATACAATATTTTCAATAATTTTGTGGCTCAAGCAAAGTTTGTGTACATACATGAAATTCACTTATGTTTCATATACACCTTATGCACAAAGCCTGAAGGTAATTGTATACAATATCTTTAATAATTTGTGCCTTAGACAAAGTTTGTGTACATTGAACCATCAAAAATGAAAGGTTTCATTATCTCAGTCATGCCAAAATAATTCCGTATTTCGGAATATTCCGTATTTCGGAATATTTGGATATGGGAGACTCAACCTGTACCGCCGTCCTTAGGGGTGCCTAACCCTAATCCCCCCTCTAAGTGCCTAACCCTAATCCCCCCTCTAAGTGCCTAACCCTAACCACCCCCTTCCCCGCTGCCTAAACCTAAGTCCCCCGGGGGGGTGCCTAACCCTAAGTCCCCCCCGGGGGTGCCTAACCCTAACCCTCCCTCCCCCTAGCCTAACCCTCCCGGGGGGGTGCCTAACCCTAAGTCCCCCCCAGGAGCCCTAAACCTAACCCCCCCCCCCCCCGCGGCTGTCCGCTTGCGGCGACTGGCATCACTACGATCGTGATGCCGGGCGCCGGACTCCCGGCGTCGGGGAAATGCGGGCGTCTACATCTAGACGCCCGGCATTTCACCCTTGCCGGGATAAGACAGTCGGGAAGCCGGCTGCCGGTATATAGGCAGTCGGCTTCCCGATTGCCTCTCTTACATACATCACTAATCCCACATATTACACAGAGCCCCCAATCCCTACACTGACCCTTCTAAAAATATAACAGGCAAAGTGGCATCAAAAGAGGTGGGCTGCTGGTAGATGTCCACCTCGATCAACTGGTCGAGTGAGCGCTGTCGATCGCGATTGACGCTTTGGCCATGCTGAATGTACAGCACTTTGAACCTTAAAATGGGTGGGTTACAGCAGCAACACAATACCACAAAGGACTCCAATCCTGTCGGCTAAGAAAAGGAAACTGCTACAGTGTGTACAGGCTCACTGTGTACAGGCTCACTAAAAATGGATAATTAAAGATTGGAAAAACGTCACCTTGTCTGATGACCCTCTATTTCTGCTGTGACATTGTTTAGGATTTGGCGTTGAATTTACTGTTTAAAAAATTCGCACTCTCGATCTAGTGGCTAAATCGCTAAATGCTCCCGGCTGCCTGCAACTCCGACTATACATTTTGGCCATAGTGTTAATCCATATTACACATACTTTCTCTGTACAGCCTCCAACAGATACAAGTAGAAATTAAATGCCCATATTACTTCACAAGTGTTGGCAAAGCTTAGTAAACCATCTCTAATGTTACGGCTCCAAAAATAATGTACACAAATGGGCCCTTTTAACATTCACTTTCTGGCAAGTGTTTGGCTTTCTTCTATTCCAATGCTCATGAATGTTAAAGCAGAGGGGAGTGGGGGGGGGGGGGGGGGGGGCAAAAAAAGACCCACTGCCCCATTACTTGTAGGTGGCCACCGATCACCCAACAAGGAAGCAAAAGGTTTGCCAAAGATCCACACAGCTGCATCTGAGCCGCACGCTCCTAACTCCCCACCACACGCTAACCCGCAAGGAGAAACTGCAGCAACTAAGTGCTAGAAACTGTGTACGCTTGGGGGAGGTGTGACAGACTGCTTGCTGTAAAAAAATATGTGCTGGGGCGAGGAAATGTTTGTAAGAAGGAGTAGGAGCAGCCTCTTGGGGTGATCAGCTACACCTTTAAGGGAGATATATAGGGGTTCATGCCATGAAAGGGGAAATTACTAGTACATGTGTGGAGCAGTACCTGGTTTATATATGTGGGAGGGGGAATTGGGATTCAGTTTATGTGGGAGGTTTGCTGGTTGTACAGGCATGAGGGGTCATGAACTGGTTTATTAATCAGGAGTTGGGGAGCACTGATTCACTGGTATGATGGTTCTGATTGATGAACTTTGGTAAAAATTGAAGATTAAAGGGATTGGGGCAGTGAGTTGTACAGAACTGAGGAAAAATATTGGGTTTTTAGGTCAGAAGGGGTCAGTAATTGTCATGTTCTAATAATGGCTGGTGTGAAAGGAACTGAGGTGCATGCACTTTTGTCTTGAATTGAAGGGATTAGCGTTCATCACATGGAGCTGGAGGAGGCCTCTCTAGAAAGTGAAAACTGGTAATAAAAAGCAAAATATGACCCAAGGGCTGCATGTGACCCACCATTGTGTGCAACCCTTGACAATATACCAAAGCCAGCCAAGTGGCCCCCAACTGAGACAAATGCCCACCCATGCCGTAGATTGAATTTTGTGGGCTGCTAAATTCTCCTACAGTCCTTGCCAAAAACTGGAGAGGATGCTGGGAGAGTGGGTTAATAGTGAAGGATCAATCACACGCCATAATCAATTGATTGCTTGAGCAAGTTGATTGCAGCTTGTGCTTGGTCACAGGGGTGTATCTAGTGATCCAAGCGCCCCTGGCAATGTAATGGACTGGTTCTCCCCCCTATGCAGTGCCCCCAATAGTAATCCCCCCCCCTATGCTGCATTGCCCCCAGTAGTAGCCCCCCTATACAGTGCCCCCCAGTAGTAGTCCCCCCCTATACAGTGCCCCCAGTAGTAGTCCCCCCTATATAGTGCCCCCAGTAGGGGCCACCCACCCCCATAAATTGCCCCCAGTAGTGGCCACTCCTATACAGTGCCCCACCAGTAATGGGCACCCCCCCATAAACTGCCCCCAGTAGCTGCCACCCCCTATTTCAGTGCCCCCCTGTAGTGCCAGACTTACACACACAGACACAAAGAACAAAATTACCTGATCCCCGCTCCTGACGCGACCGCTGCTGTCTGCTCTGAGTCCCGGCCGTTCTTCTCCTGCATGGGAGAGACGTCATGACGTATGACGTCTCTCCCATCACATGCTGCGGGGGGAGCCGGCACACGGAGCTCATTAGTGAGCTCCAGCCGGCTCCCTCCACGGACGATGCAGCAGCAAATGAGTCTGTCTGACTCTCATTAGCTGGCTGCTATTACAAACACACAGCCACCACTGGCGGCTGTGTGTTTGTAAACGGTGTAGGGCAGACCGCTATCACTGCGGTCTGCCCTACACTTGTGGGGCTGGGGGACTTGTCCACCCCTTGGCTACTGGTGGCACTGCCTGATGGCGCCCCCCCTTTGGTCGGCGCCCCTGGCGAGTGCGATCCTGGCCAATGGGTAGCTACGCCCCTGATTGGTCATTCTGTCTAAAGGCCCCCATACATCAGCAATCTGAAAACCATAATTGAACAATTTGAAGATTTATTGCCCGATTTTAGGATTTCCCAATCTAGCAATCTGTACCCATACACTACAGATCTTTTTCAGTGATTTGCAGATCGATTGCAGCAAACGCAGATCTGCCAATCTTGAAAGGCCCATCATTTTACTGGTAAACGGTCTGCAAATCTGCTGATCATGTCCATACACTAGCAATCTACAGCCCCAATCCATCTGTGACATCCAGCATGTTGGACAATCTGATTTACCATTTCCAATCACTTTTTGGTTGCAATCTGCGATCTGTGAAGCCCAAACATTGCAGATTTTTATACACAATCGATTGCAAATTGCAGGATTGCTACAATAAATTGCTGATTTATGGGGGCTGTTTAATCCTTTGCTTTGCAACAATTTAAAGTCTATAACCCTAATTACAAGTTTCTACTTTTAACAGGCTTTCGTTTGTCAGTGTCTGAGTATACAAGTCCTATGTCTCCACATTTCTATAGCTTGTATTGTTCAGCTATTAAAACATTAACCAAAATGGTATGTAAAAGTCAGGTTCACCCATATTTCATGGATTTAGTGCAATCCCAGATTATGAAATCCCAAGAAGCAAGTAGTGTTTAGGAGGGAGGGATGCAATCGGGAAATCGGCTGTCTTAATCCCGACAGCCGGCTTCCCGACTGCTTTATCGCGGGGAGGGTGAAATGCACTGCGTCTAGATGTAAATGCCGCTCATTTCCCTGACGCCGGGAGACCGGCGCCCAGCATCCCGATCGAAGGGATGCTGGGCGCCGCGAGCGGACAGCCACGGGGGGTGAGGGTTAGGTTTAGGGCACCCGGGGTGGATTTAGGGTTAGGCACCCCCCGGGAGGGTTAGGCTAGTGGGAGGTAGAGTTAGGGTTAGGCACATCCCCCCCGGGGGACTTAGGTTTAAGCAGCGGGGAAGGATGGGGGGGTTAGGCACTTAGAGGGGGGTTTAGGTTTAGGCACTTCGGGGTAGGTTAGGGTTAGGCACCCCTAAGGAGCGTTAGGGTTAGGGGGTTGCACAGTTATTATATTCATTATTTGGGTTTTTAGGTGTTGGACGAAGATCTGATCATTTCCATCACTAGAATATACAATTTTGTTGAGATGAATAATCTTTCAGTAGGACTGTTTTTATTCATTATTTATAGGGTGCCAGAGGAGGCCTGCAACGTCTGACAAATAGTATGTCCGTTCTTTATAATAATCTGTTCTCCATTATGGTTTTGCAAGAGAGAAAACAGTTGATCACATACAGATCATTCAGTGCTGGAAGTGCACCTAGATTTGTGCGAAGGCTCTAAATCTAAACATTACATCAAATTCTTAAACTGGGTACACACTAGACAATATAATGTCCGATCTGATGATATATCGTTCACATCGGGCAGTATGTACACGCTATGTCGCTGACTGTGCGCACTCCCGCGCGTCATTGGCGGGGGCCATACTGCCTAATGCAGCATGGCCCCCGCTGTTGTGCCGTCGCTCCTGGAATCAGCAAGTGCGTATACACTAGCTGATGCCAGGACTCATGGCACGAAACATTGGCTGGGTCCACATTAAGTGTGTACCCAGCATAACTTTCAGCCGCTTTAGTACAACTGTTTTCATTAATTAAAATGGTGCCTTTTTTTCCTAAAATATTGATTGGTTTAGCCTTTTTTATGGCTAAAGTTTATTATTACAGTTGTTCTTACTTATGGCACTTTTTTAATTGAAGTGTTTTTTTTTTCTTTTCCATCGGTAAAACAAATGTGCTTCTCTATCAAATTGCTAAATGTGTCCTATTGAAAATCTAGAATGTGATATTTTGGACCTGGTGATAGGGTTCAGGTGTACCCGCAGAGAGAAAAGTGCTTCATCAAGCAAGTAAAGACCCCAAATATGCCGCCTGTCCACCTCTCTGAGAAATTCCATGCAAAAAATGCAGATTTGTTTTTGCACTGCTCTGCAAACCTAGGCACACTGATTTGTCAGGAATGCCCTCGCTTCTCAATTCTTTCTAAAACCCCACCATCTTAATGCGCTTTGTTGAAATTGAGGCGCACTATTTGGCCAAAGGGGATGTTGCCCTGCATGTTAGCCATTTTGCTTGCTGTAGATGAGGCTCACTGTTCTGATGACACCCAAGAGCGTTCATGCATAAGCTTTATTGTTGTTTTACTGTACGCATCACTCAGTTTTGATCACTTCATAATCTTTACAAACAAAATGCTAATTTTAAAATACAGTGCAAAATGACCATTCTGTGGACTGACAAACAGAAAAGCTGTACTCTAATATTGTATGGCATTAAGTTTGCAGCGCTGCGAAACGGCTTGTTTAGCGCGATTTTTACGGTGCGAAACAGCCTTTTTTTTAGAGCATATTTTACTTCTCTCTAGTTGTGACCATGTTGTTCATCATTCATCACCTTGTTCATCATACATTTATATAACTAATTTATTACTAAACACCCATTTCCCTCTCACTTTTCTCTCTTGATCTTATAGAGTTTGTTGTATTTCTTTCTATTGTGAAAAACAATTAAAAAAACCAATAAAACTTGGTCATTCAATTTAGAATAGCTATTTTTTTTTCTTAAGAATCCTGGGCCTGATTCAGACCCACTCGCGAGCGGCTGTCCGCTCGCAAGTGGGTCGATGTTCTGCACTGAGCATGCGCACGACGGAGGGAGCTCCGTCGTGCGCATGCGCCAGACGCGACGAGCGAAGGAAAGTCCTTCGCTCGTTGTGTCTGATCAAAGGGGGCGTGCTGTCGATGTTGATTGACAGCACGCCCCCTTTGGTAGGCGTGCCTCCCTGACGGGGGCGTTCCCACGGGAACGCCTCCCGTCAGAAGCCGGCCCATGTCAGTGGGAGTGATTTTGGCTCTGATAGAGCCAAAATCACTCCGGAGCTTGCGGTTGAAAACCTCAACCGCAGGCTCCGGCTCGCAATTTCGATGGTCGCGATGGTCTCGACCATCGTGGCCATCAAAATGCACGCTCGTATAGCCTGTGGGTGAGGACCCACAGCTATACGAGCGTCCAGAAGGACGCTCCATTTTCATGGAGGCCGGCCCTCATTCAGAGCGTGCGCTCTGCTCAGAGCGTACGGCTCTGAATGAGGGCCCCTATCTTAATTGAAAGTGGCTTGTGGTAATTGGCATGAAGCAGTTACAATGGTTACCACTAGCATTTGAGTTACTTTGGCATGGTCAGCAAGGCAAATACCTGGCAGTTTACAGAAAACTTGCAGCTTTTTTCAGGAATGCTTGTAACTGTATTAAGTGCAGAAGAGGAAGATACAATAGCTGCTAACCTTTATTACTACAGTAATGCCGCACATCCACTAGCAGACCAAAAAACGACTGCACGATTACGACATTGTAATCGTGCAGTCGTTTCACAGTCTGTGCTGTGCCTACAACGAACGTTCAGTGCAGGCACATCAATCATCCCCTAACATGCTCGTCCTGACGTTATCGTCAGGTTGTACATCATGTTCGGGCGATGATTGATGTCGGAAACGACCAGCGGGAGCGCGCATCGCTGGTCGTTTCCGACATTAATGTGCCCGATTCATGCACTATTCATGAGCGATTGAACGAAAACGATATCGTTATCGTTCTATCGCTCATAGAAATCGGCAAGTGGATGTGCGCCTTTAAGCTGAGTTGTACATTTTATTTGTGTTCTGCACAATCTTGCTGAAGGCAGCAATGGATTTTGTTAACTTGGCCACTTTGGAAAGGGTATGTTTTCTTTATTCATTGTTTTTAAATTCATTAATACAATAAAGATAGAAACTGGCACCTCTACTATTAAGCTGTAAATAGTTGTGCATCTCTGTGATAATGCAATCAAACCACCCATCTATCCCGTGAATTCCGTGCTGCTATGTTGCGAGCCTAGCCCACTCATGCAGCTTTATACATTTATTTTTCAGGTTTATTATTTTGAAGTTTTTTTTTTTTTTTTGTAGGGGTAAATTTACTAGTTATTGTTTTGTATGGTGGTCCCAAACTGCTGCCGATCAACTGCGGTTTAGTGGTCAAACCACATAATTTACTGAAGGACGGGTTGACTTTCAAAAGTAAAACAGCTTTCTAGTAGTTTGGCATTTTCTGAACCCGCAGACATTGAAAGCTATCTGGCCAATCAGAAGAGAAGTAGGCACAAAACGTTTGTTTGCGATCTGGTATTAAATAAGGTAGACCTATATTATTTATTAATATTATTAAGTAGTCAATTTTAAATGATTACTAATAGAGCTAAAAATACATTTATGATGGGGGAAACAATATTTTATGTCTCCATAAATGGTCCCCGCATAAAATATTGTTTTCTGTATCCAGTTTTGGTGAGCCTGTTGCCATTGTAGCCACAGTTTCCGATTCTTCACCGGCAGAACGTGGTGTACTCTCCTGCTGATGTAGCTCATCCACTGTTAGGCTCTACGTGCTGTCAGCAATGCTTATTGTGCTTGATTGTGGAAGGATGCATTCAGAGATGCTCTTCTGCATACGACTGTTGTAGCACATGCTTCTTTGAGTTATGGTGCATAAACGGTCAGATAAAAAGGACGATATAAACAATATCGTTTGATCGTTTATATCGTCCTCTTTTATTTAACCCCTCCAACGACCAAACGATGGTCGATGCGCGGGCACGGATGGTCTATCGATATCGAACATCGCCCGTGCATGCAGGCCAACCTGGTCGATATCGACCAGGTTAGCCTGTGTACTATAGGGAATCGCGATCGTTGATCGCGGGTCGTTACGTCGTTTTGGGGTTGGTGCACATTGCTGGATGTTCGATATCGAACATCCAGCACATGCAGAACGATCAGACGACTATATCTGATCGTTGTCTGATCGTCTCGTGTGTACGGCCATTACTTTTGCCGCCTTATCAACTTGAACCAGTCTGGCTATTCTCAGCTGACCTCTATCATTAATAAGATTGTTTTACCCGTGTGAAAATCCCAGGATATCAGCCATCAGAGATATGCAATCCACCCTGTTTGGTAACAACAATCATTCCACAGTCAAAGTAACTTCAAACACAATTCTGGTCTGAGCCAAAATTGAAACCCTTCACCATTCTTTTTGCTGCCACATGACTGGCTGATCAGATATTTGCTTTAATAAGCAGGTGTGCTTAATAGTGTGTGTGTGTGGCCAGTTCTAGTGTTAGTGAGTGGAGCTCAGGACGAGAGCTTCCTTTGGTGCTCTGAGGTCATGGAGCGTGGCCATGGCTGACCAAAAATATTAATAAAATAGTAATTGCGGGGCCTTGAAGCTGCATGGGAGGAGAGGGGAGGGGGCATTTGCTGGGAGGGGGGGGGGGGTGCTTCCAGAATGCCATGCGCTAAGACGACATGTGGCGGGCACCAGCATTCTGGGAGGGTTGCTGGGAGACTGGGTCTTTCGAGTCCTGGCGGCTGCCAAGAGTGGGCGGGCGCCGTCAGATTAGACGGCGCTGGTGGGGTGAATGTGAGAACATTGTACAGGTTTTGCTTATTGTACAGATGTATTTTCATAATGCATTCAAATGGAAAACTGGAAGTAGTGGATCTGGGCTATAGGGCCGTATTAGAAGCAAAAAGTCCGTTATCGGCGATAATTTATCGCTGATTATGTCATTTTCGCCATTTTCACTTTTCCCCATATTCAATTGCACCTACGAAAAGTCTTGTCAAAAAACGGGGATAACTTTTCACCATAGAATAGGTTGCTAAAAAAAAGTGCAGAATTGGGGTTTTGGGGTGCAGACTTTAAAAAAATTACCCTGTAACCTTTTGAATGTCCCCTAAAAGTTATCTGTGTCAAAAAAAATAAAAATAAAAAATTCCCATAGAACACCCCCAAAAAAGTGGTTTCGTTTCGGGGGTGAAAAAAAAGTTGGGGGACAAACTTAAAAAGTAGTGAAATCGACATGGGGGGGTCCCCAAGAATGCGGCAGGTGTTTTATAGAATGCGGTTGGTTGCGGCAGGTGGATTTTTAATGATTTTTAAAAGTGCACTTTAGGGACTTAAAAATATGCTTGCACCCATTTTCATGTACCCCAAATTTGATGGGACTAGTTGTTTAAAAAAAAAAAAAAATGAAGCTAAATGCTCTTCTTCACCACATATTGAAATACGCATAAATTCACCTGTCAGTACCGTTTAAAAAGCCCTAATACCTTTAGCAGGCCAATTCGGGGTTACCCACAGTGATCCCCCATGTCAGACCATCTTTTTGAGGGCGACTGTCTGATTTCCCCAAAAGTGACAGGAGTTTTTCGATACTTACCTTTTCGCCGGGTACAGTTTTCGCCAAATCCTAATTGAAAACGGGGATACGCGGGCACGTGCCTGATACTTTATCCCAGGAAAACCTCAGATGATGGTGAAAAGTCCTGCAACGGACTTTTCGCCTCTACTTGAATATGGCCCATAGCCGGTATCCTGACAGTCAGAATCCCAATGCTCACTATACTGGCTGAAGGATCCCGATGTGTCAAAATGCAGACAACTTCAAACTGTAAGGGTTAGGGTTAGGCTGCGGGAGAAGAGTGTTAGGGTGCCGAAGGGGATGGTTAGGCTGTGGGTGGATGACTGTTAGTGTTAAACTGCGGGGGGCGGTTAGGGTTAGTGTTGGGGCTAGGGTTAGCCTTAGAATACTTACTGAAATTCGCCAGCATTTTCACCATCTGGATTCCACTGCTGGCATTCTGACCATCAGGATGCCGTACGCATCCCGTTTGTCTGCACCTTTTGTCTTAGAATGAATGCAGAGTAATGTTTCATGTGTTCATTTTAAGGAACTAATTTTTTTCCATTTGGAGACTTGGATTATAATAACCTCTCCTTTTATCTATGTTGAAGAATGTTATTTATATGGCTCAAGGGTTTCACTTTTTTTTTTTTTTTTTTTGCAATAAACTCAGTGTAGGTAGGCTATTACATAAACAGAAATGTGTGAAGTCATTGTCAGTAAGAGATGGCATTTGGTGTTCCTGCTGTCTTTATGTAACAGATAAAACATAGCGTCTCCTGCAGCAGGCTGTGTGGGCGTTACACTATCATTGGACAAGGGAGGAACTTATATTAAAACAAGATGTCCAGGGTTTTATAGTTTTGTATAGAATAGCAATGAGGGCCAACACATATTGTTTGATCACCATGATTACACAGTCGCCCCAACGTTATCAGTTGTCTAAATTGACATACTTTGTGTGTGCTGCAATACTCTGCTTTATATATACCAGAAATACATTCCCAGAACACCTATGTCTGTTCCTACACTGACAGCAGGGAATGAATGGAACTATGGCCCTGATTCAGAGCCGCTCGTAAGCGGCCACTCATTCGCTCCGAGCGATGTTCGCACATCTGCGCATGCGTATGGGTCGTAATGCGCATGCGCCAACCAGTCAGTGTGATCGGAAATCGTGTGTTCGCAAAATAGCGAGTGCCTGCTAATTTGAGTGACAGGATGAGGCGTTTGTGGGTGGTAACAGGGGAAGATGCTTGAAAACGGGGAGTGGAGATCCGAACGCAGGCGTGCCAAACAGTCAAAACGGGCGTTTTAAGGGTGTGCATAATTAACAAAGCAGCGTCATCGGCCACGTCACTTGGTTGTCTCTTAGCCTGAACTGTTCGATTAATTGCGGTAGGAAAATCCAACCACAAGCACTGCGAGCAGTTCAGACGCCTTTCGATGTACTCGATTAATCTAATAAATAGCGGAGATGATGTAGGATGCAAGCGGCCAGGGGACGTCTTTACAAAATAGCGAGCGCATGTTTCGTTCACTCGCTCACACATAGAGGCGTCAACAGTCCGCAAAGAGCGAGCGCTCAATTTAAACAGCCGGCCCCTTTTTCTGAACGAGCGAGCGCAAATAGCGTCCGGCTCTGAATCAGGCCCTATGTACGATAAAGTGGTAAAGCAGTATACTCATATATAAATATCTGACCCGACGTCTTCTTTATGCCGAACATTTTTAAATGGAACCAGATCCCGTGGTGAGTCATTCAGCCCTCACCATCAATTGTGCTGTCACTGTGAGCTGTTGTTTGAAATGATAGTAACATTGAAGGTAGAGTTTAATTTACAAGAAAAAATGTTTTACTGCGTTGCAGGTCTTTTTGACAGATTTGTTTTCAGCGAGAAAGGTTTATACATATGGAAGATATCTCTTACTTTATTGTTCCCTTTACCACAGTACATTGGGGAAATTGTAATGAATGAAATCATGGCATCCTCCTGAGATTTGCCAAACCATGCCTTGCAGAATCATTTTACAGTTGGGGCTGGCCTTGACAAATGAACACGTGAGACTCAATAAATGAAGTTTCGAGTCGGGACTGGGATAACCTTACTGTCACAGGTGCCAATGGTTGATTGCATGTACCGCCTGGACAACTGTTATCTGCAGATGTTTATGGTAAAACTCTAAACCCTGAACCTGTTGAGCACCATTTGCCCGCCGTAGTGGCATAATCCATTCTCTCCGCTGTCTATGTACATGATTCATTAAATATTAATATTGTCTCAAGTAGAATTTTATAGCTATGGAGCCTTTTTGTATTAAAACAAAATTGGAAATGGCTTGAGTGAGGATTGTTCTGCTTCTTATGGGTCATCAGTAAGCAGAATGGGATTGAAAAGCAAACTTGTGTTTGTGATCTAATGACAGTACATCTGCAAATAATTGTCAGTGGCATTCCAGTTAAGTAGCCTCCGCCCTTGTAACCTCATGTGGAGAAGGGGTAGGTAATTGAATTAAGTATCACAATTGTTTTAGTCTTGTGGACAATGGGGAAAAAAAATAAACAAACAAAGTTATAAAGTAACCTGGAACGGCCTGAAAGGATTTGTACTCTTCCATGGCAGTGTATTCTCTTTCTCTAATTTGATAGCAGTCCATAATGGGACAAGAGGACTATTAATCTGTCTGGATTTCCTTAGGATCACGTCATAATGTCCTAGGTTAACTTCACTGTTCTAGATCAGGCATAGTTTATATTGGTATTTAGGGACATGTTTGATAAATTTTGTTTTTAAACTACTTACCGGTAATTGTTTTTTATAACTAGAATGTAGTCTGATGATGAATTCAAATGAGCATCTGATATTCTAATCTCTGCTTTTGCACCTTTCACTTGTCTTATTCTACCAAAAACTATTTTTGATGAACTGGATACTAAGCCACTTTACAGTAGTGGTGGCAGTGATATTTCTTGTAACACTATCCTTTTGCAGAAAATGAATCCAAGTCTTGTCTGGAACATGTGAACAAATGTGGAGTGTTTTATTGTGCTTGTTTACATGTCACACTAGTGCATTATGTGACATTACTTCTTCCACTTCTTCCAGGTGCCCAATTGAAATCTCTCCTAATCTCCCTCCTAATACCATAGAATTAGCAAACTCTGAAGCAGAGGTCCTCTCCCACCTCTCCGCCCGACGGAATAAATGCCGTGTTTCACCTACCCAGCCTGGAGCTTCAGGGAGGTTGCCACCTCTCAGCCAGGAGAGGTAAGTGCTTTTACGTTTCAGTCCAGATGTTGGGATATTTAAGGTCATAAATACAATACAACTACTGATATAGATTCTTTAGGAGGGCAACATGGTCTAACCATTTAGGTTTGGGTCGAATTGGGTTCTCTAAAATAAAATACAAAGATTTGCTGGTGCTTTTTGGGTCTGGAGAACTGGTGGGTCCCTTAACATGATGGCCCGAGCACAAGTTTATCCATACTTATCTTCCACAGAATTCTCATTGGCATGAATGTGCAGTTTATAGGTTGGTTGGGAGTTTTGACAATCCAGACAAGATCCATCAGAGAAGGAGAATGTATCTCCTACTTGGGCCCGTATTCAATTAGCCGCGAAAAGTCAGAATCTGCGAAAAAGTTTCGCCGATTGCGACTTTTCGCCAGGCGGAAACTTATCTCCGTATTCAATTGCAAACACATTTTTCGCGTACGCGAAAACACAATGCAATGTAATAGGCGAAAAAGATTTGCCTCTGAATAGGTGGAGAAAAAAGTGCAAAATCGCTATTTTGAGGTGCAAAGATGGGGAAACCACTTGGGACAGGCCCCCAAAGGATAACTGCATTAAAAAAAAGAGAGGAATACCCCAAAAAAGCACTTTGAAAAAGGTGGTGAAAAAGTGCAAAGTAGGGGTACAAACTTAAAAACTAGCGAATTAGGCTTTTGGGGGGTCTGCAAGTATGGGCGAGGTGTTTTTTGGATTGCAGGTGCTTGCTTCAGGTGCGTTTTTAAAGTTTTTTTTTTTTTTACTTTTGCGACTTTAAACCATGCTTGCTCCCATTTTCAAGTACCCCAAATTTGACAGGACTACTTATTTTCTCCCAAAAAACCTGCTTAATGCTATTCTTCACCACTTGTGCAAAGACGCGAATTAGTGGCAATTGTGCGATTTTAAGTACCCCAAACAGTAGTGTTAGGGCTAGTCGGGCACTACTATATTGATCCCCAATGTTTCTGCATCTTTTTTGGGGGGTTCAGGATGTTGTCCCCTATTCTGACACCACTTGTTGCCTGTTCTGACTTCGCATTTCTCCGTTTTCGCGTCTTTTGGAATTGAATTGGGTGAATCGCGGGTACGCGCGCGATAAGTTTCCGCAGCTAAAATTCAAAATGTAGGCGTAAAGTCCGGCATGCGAAACTTTATTGCGTACGCAAAACTAATTGAATACAGGCATTGGTCTGTTAGATTGGAGGATCCACTGGACACCCTCCGGTAAGTAGAACTTTGTATTTATTTCAGGTCCCCTAATTCCGCCCAGAACAAAACTTTCAGTTTTTGTTAAAGTTTCCTTTTAAAGGATACCATCATCCCAAATGAAAAATAGATTTGTGCGGACGAAAGGAGATTAAACAAAAAAGTACTTACCTTTCATGCTCCGCATACAAGCAAAGGAAGCCCCCAAGCCCATAAACTTAACCTTTATATGAGAGGAAACTTTACAAGGGAGTGGAATCAACACCTGCACTGTCTTCTTTAAACTGGGTTACTGAATATATTGAATATATATAAGAAAGTGACAGGAGAAATTTGAGTTCTACAAGTAGCAAAGTTCATGCATTTGACCTAACCTAAAGGAGGCAGGGCCATGGTCACCAAGATCACCAGAAACCACTTCCACATTGTGTGATCTGTTTCTAAACAGAAAATGTGTGTATTTTGCTCTGAATTATATGTAACTGTTGTCTAGAACTTTATCTTGCTTACTAGAGGGGGGAGATATTCTTGAAATTAATTGTAGCCACCCATCCCCATAATGAGTCAATTGAAATGTATTGTAAAAAACATTTTAGTGTTGATTAATGTGACATAACATTTTCAGAATGTTCACTGTACTTATTAATTATGCAAGTTTTATACATGTGTGAGGAGTAGAGCTCACAGAATGATAAAACAACCATGTGACCTTATGTTACCTCCGGCCATGAAATCTGCCATCTATTTGTGGGTTTAACAATCTGACGAGGAAAATAAAAGGGGACTGTCCTGGAAAATGCACAGCACATGAGAGCCGAAGTTCACATGTGGATAGGTGATGGTAGTTGTTCCTTCATTGAGAAGAATAATATCGCTAGTGGTTCTCACTGTTTAGGACTAATGGTATATATCACATCTTTACGTACCTTTTTTTTTTTTTCTCTTCAGCAGAATGTCGTGGTTTAGTGGTATCCTGGTCCCTAAAGTGGATGAACGCAAGACGGCATGGGGGGAGCGCAATGGGAAGAAGGGTAAGCGCAAAAACACATCTCTGTGTGGACCCCGTTATATGAGCTGCCTTCAGGACCCTGAGATGGAACGTAACAGTCGCAACAATTTTAGCCTTCGCTGCACTTGGCAAGAAGACCATTACGGAAAGAAAGGGGCAGGGGGTGACCTGGGACTCAAATCTGTGGCCCTCGGCTTTGAGGACGGGGAAATCAAAGGCTCAAAAATGGGTTCAACTGAAGCAGTGGGCTTGGATGAGGGTGAGCACCATCTGACCCCTAGGGAGTGCTGGACGAGGTTTCTGCAAGTTTTCCAATCAAAGAAATTTCAGTCTGCCAAACTTGAACGCCTTTACCAACGCTATTTTTTCCAGATGAACCAGAGCAGTCTGACCATGTTAATGGGTGCATTGGTTCTGGTATGTCTGGTTATGCTAATTTTTCATTGCACTCATGGTGAGCCCCAGGTACTCTACGTTTCTGTACTTGCTGTTGCCATGGCCTTGTTTCTGTCACTCATGGTGGTCTGCAACCGTAATGGCTTTCACCAGGACTATATGTGGATTGTCAGTTACCTAGTTATTGCCGTCCTGTTTGCAGTGCAAATTCTTGGGGTTCTTATGGTCAACCCTCATAGTGCCTCTGAAGGGATTTGGTGGAGTGTTTTCTTCATCTACATCATCTACACTCTGCTTCCTGTGCGCATGAGGGCGGCAGTGCTGAGTGGGGTTATCCTCTCCTCTCTGCATCTCATCATATCTTGGAGGCTAAACATGGCCGATGTCTTTCTTTGGAAACAGGTAAGAACTTTATTGTGGGTCCCGCAAACTTGCTTCTACATCTAGCAGACAGCTGTAGTAACATTTTGTATTCCAAACTTTCTGCTACTGAACTTGTTAGTAATAAGAATATAAGCCAGACCTATAAAATTCTAAGCTCTTCCAGTGATCCTCTCTGGGTGAATCTGTAATGTAGATGACATCACTCCTGTTAGGATAATTGGTTGTAACAATAAAATGTTAGTATTTGTTTTTTTTTCAAGTTTTATTACACAGAGTGTGGTATAGACAAAATAATAATGTATGCAAAGTAGATGACAGATGGTATTACACATTTCAGCTGAGGTCTGTATATAGCCTGGATTAACAATTAAATCGTGATGACCTTAAGAGTACCTGTGATTTACATGCAATGAATACAGACATATTTTTTTGGTAATCCAATGTTCAGCCATCATTTCACTAGGATGCATCGGACACAGCGGTGTCTGACAAAGTAACGGCTTCTAGTGAGCTTCTACGCAGCATTCTTGTATTGTCCTAAATCCAAGGCTAGGTAACCCAGTCTGGCCTACTCTGTACTCTTTCTGAAAACGTTGCTTTTTTAATTTTACTGGAAAAGAGCAGCGCAAACTGTGATAATTACTTTTTGCATTTTTCAAATGTAATGTTTTTAATATTATGACTCATCCACCACTGAGTTCCTTCTATGTAGGGTATATCTTTTCTATAGTTATTCATCCCAGTTGGCCATTATAAGATTGATAGTAAGATCCCTCGCTAAGCTAAAGATGGGACAAGGAGACTGTTACTGGGTTCAATACCAGTGTTTAACAATACAATCTGTTGATGGAGAGCGACAGTAGCATAATACATACATGCAAGATTAGCTATAGCAAACATCGGATGTATACAAAAAGTCACGCACGCAGCAAATTTGTGACTTCTGTGCTGTAGGAGGATACAGGTAATCAGGCAGCCAGGCTTAGCCAGCCTTTTAGTTAGCAGATGCATGTTTTCCATGTCTCTTCTACTTAAGAGAGTCTTCTTCTAAGCTTTTCTGAGACACATTCATATATAGTATATATAGTTATATAGTCTCACACAATAACACATATAAAGCACAAGTGCTAGATTTACCTGAATTAAACAGAAAAAGTGATTCCAATTTGATGGAATTCATATTCAGTTATACAGTTGGCATTATGAATATTTTCTAGTATGTTCTAAATTACAATTAAGCAATATTGCTGTGACCAGATGATTACAGATATTTTGATCACTGATCAGAATAGTGATTACTCGTCCCTGAGTGGGCTTATCTCACCACTCCTAGAGATTCTTTCTCACATCAGTAACCGCCTGTTACTGACTCCTCCCACGGCACAGTGGGTGGGTACTTTGCTACCACCACCAGGCTGCTACACTAACACCTGGAACCGCCTATTTCTGAGTATGTGTGGG
Source organism: Taudactylus pleione (assembly GCA_031769625.1). NCBI lineage: Eukaryota > Metazoa > Chordata > Amphibia > Anura > Myobatrachidae > Taudactylus > Taudactylus pleione. The sequence goes on along the minus strand of JAUIMM010000005.1, from coordinate 23,278,515 downwards.
CACTATTGCAACACTTCCTGGATAGTGTTGGCTAATTCCCACTGGTCCCTTACTCTGAACCAGTTATGCAGGGTAGCAGGCAGAGAGTTTCAGCTTGGAGACACTGGGCTCAATCCAGAACAGTCAGAGAACGAACAGTGTTTTGCGCTATTCTGGTGGTCACAGAATACAGCAGATGCTGATGTCTGAAGCCAAGATTGTTATTGCTAAATGTCTTGAAAAAGACAGTTCCCCGTGCAGAAGGTGATTGGGGCAATCACAGCATACAGATGTTATAGATATACAATCCTTCTTGGGGATGTCACAGAGGATATACTCTCTACAGAACTACATTAGCCCTTTATACAGTCAGAGTCCACAATACAGCATGTTGTAATCCTCCCCCATATATCTCTAGGACTCGTATACCAATCAACTATCTCACAAAATATAAATAAATACAGCTTACATTTCAAAGGAGCTGAACCTTTTCCACCTTCCAAATATCTATGACCAAAACCAGTTTGTTTTCCTAAACACCATCACAATACATGAATACCGTCTGGAGTGCATTGACTGTAAACAAATACTTGGTCATTTCACACTAGGCATTTTGCTAGGTCAGGATAATTACCATCTCTTTCTATGTCACAGATGACAATTCCTTTAAGTGCATAGTCCCTACATATAAACATGCGTTTCCCAAACATGGCGATTCTACAACTGTGCACAGTGTATTAAAAATATGTTAAAATACATTAAAACGAAGGGGGGCGTGGCCACGGATGCAATGGAGTAGGGAGCTTCCTATCTGAGCTCTCCTGCCATTTATCCGTGCTATACAAATCCTGCTCACTGTGACTGACCTGGTGGAACCAGTCGACTTGACAGCCTTCCGTGCCCCTGCTGACCTACCTGTGAAGACTGTTGGTGTTGCCGTCTGCCCGGGAGCTCTCCCCTTGTCTGCGGCCTCCTTCACAGCCGGCTCGCGGTGTTGTGCCGCCCACGTGCATCCGGGACCAGGGGGAGGCTGTCTCTCCTCGCTGCTGGGGCGGCTGGCGTCCCCTCGGGAGCGGCTCTGCTGTCCTGTGGCCGCATCCGGAGGGCGGCAGGCCCGCGATCTCCTGCAGCGGCTGCTGTCTCCCAGGTGCCTCCGGACCTCCTTCGCGGCTGACTCGCGGTGTTGTGCCGCCCGCGCACATCCGGGGCCGGGGGGAGACTGTCTCTCCTCACTGCTGCAGCGGCTGGCATCCCCTCGGAGGCGGCTCTGCTGTCCTGTGGCTGCGTCCGGCGGGCAGTGTGGCCAGCGATCTCCTGCAGCGGCGGCTATCTCCTATGTGTCTCCGGACCTGAAGGGGAACGTATTCCCTCATTATTGCTGCGGATGGGTCTCCCCTGCTGTGGCCTCCTACACTCCTGCATATATTAACCTCAGCGGCCTGCTGAGGTAGCTGCCGCCCACGTGACTCCAGACTCTGGGGAAGACATTCTCTCCCACCACTGCGCACTGCTGAGCCTGCTGTCATCTCCCCGGGTGAATCCCTCCTGTTGTGAGCTCTTACTCAGCCGCATTTTATGCAGCTGGCAACTAGCAGGTGCTGCATAGAAGAACTGCCTCTCCCCACACCACAGCCTACAGGTACATCTCTCTATTACACCCTGTAGAGGACCACACTGCTTGGCAGCCATATTTAATACTGTGTGCCTATCCTTAATACTAGCTTCAGCACTGACAGTGCAATCCAGTCTTTTCCCATATTATGAGTAAAACTGGTCAGGCAGCCGTGGCTGCTAAATTGGAGCGGTTTGCACGCTCCACTACGCCGCAACCTCCATCTGCATCCAAAGATGCACCATTAGAGGGCTCTCAAGGTTCTACAGATGCGACACCTCCTGAAGTTACCTTACAACAAGTTTTGGATGCCGTTACAGTAAATGGCAAACATTTATCAGATAAAATTGAAAAGGTGCAATGTGACGTCTCTTTGCTCCGTCAAGATATGCAACGCATCCGTGAGCGCATGGAGGAAGCTGAAACTCGTATCTCTTCACTGGAAGACTCGCATGGCCCTTTACAGGAACGTGTCTCTAATATGTGTCAACAGATGTCCGTTATGCAAAGCAAGCTGTCTGACATGGAAGGAAGACTTCGTCGCAACAATATACGATTCGTTGGGTTACCTGAAAAAGAGGAGGGTTCCTCGCCTGATTCCTTCCTTGAGACGTGGCTTTCAACTACTTATGGCAGGGAGTCCTTTTCTTCTCAATTTGCAGTTGAGAGGGCGCACCGAATTCCATCTAGACCTCTGCCTCCTGGTACTCCGCCTCGCACGTTCATCGCTAAATTCCTGCATTATAAGGATCGGGACACTGTACTACGGCTGGCCCGTACTAAAGGTCCGCTAGAACGAAACGGAGTGCGCATTTCAGTGTTTCCGGATTTTGCAGTAGAGGTCCAGAAAGATAGGGCTAAATTTCTTCCCATTAAACGCAGACTGCGGGACTTGAACCTCTCATACGCCATGCTATTTCCTTCAAAGTTGCGTGTGGTGGCTGACGGGGAGACCCGCTTCTTCTCCACGTGAGGCGGCTGTCTGGCTGGATCGCTATGCCCCGGGCAATGGACAGCTAGCTCCTGATTGAATTACCTCTGATATAATATCCACTTCGTGTCATTATCTGTAATTTCTTTTCAGATTATAACTATCTGTTTGATTCCAGAGGCGAAAACTCTGCTAGTATTTTGTCTATTATTGTATGTTTATCTTGGAGGTCCCCGATTGCCTTGGGGTAGGAGGGTAGTCTATGTAATTTCTTCTATATACAAAAAGTTGAATGCTTTCACTGTCACAGTATCTAATGGAGAGCTCCCATGTATTGGTGGCTATTTATGTTAATTGCCCCTGTTACTTGTAGGGTATTTAATTGGTTTATGTTATTTAGTTTTAGGCAGTTGCAATTTTGGGATCCAAGTATGCCTAGGTTCGGAGGGGTATACAGGGAGGGGGGTTGGCTAGGTTTGTTTAGAATGTTAAGTTTTTTTTTATTTATTTATTTATTTTATTTTTTTTGCTTTCTCATATGAGGTGTTAAAAAAAGCAGCAGAATTTATTGCTTTGTCTCCTGCCACCCCCGTGATCTGTTTAGGTGATTTTAACAACTATCTGAATCCCCTTTTAGATAAATGGCGTGAGGTCCGTACGACTGGTCTAGTGGGGGGTGAGAGTGGATTTGCTAAATTTGTGGCTGGTTTGGGATGGGTAGATGCCTGGAGGATGAAGCATCCGGGGACGCAACAATATTCCTGTTTTTCCTCCTCTTATTGCTCGTTCTCCAGAATTGATTTGGCTCTAGTCTCCCCTAGTTTGATTCCCAAAATATCTGGTGCGGAGTATAAGACAAGGGGTATATCAGATCACTCTCCCCTTATATTGAATGTCGACCTGAATGGTCCAAGAGGGCAGATATTATGGAAGTTACATTCCTCCTGACTTCTGCAGATGGGGGCAGGTTCGGAACTTGAAGCGGCTTGGAGGGGCTTTTTTTTGATAATGCTGGCTCGGCTCCAATTGACGTAATTTGGGATGCATTTAAAGCCTTTATGCGAGGGACTTTGCTTAAGCGGGTTGCTGACCTTAAAAAGTATTATAGAGAGAAGGAGGTTGAACTTGAGAATACTTGCCGTTCACTGGAGTCTGAATATTTACAAAATAGGCTTGAAGAGACTCGAGTCCGATGGTTGGCGGCTCAGTCTGCTTGGACTACCCATCTTACTGATTGGAACAACAGCCGGCGGGTATTCCTGTCTCATTCCCACTATATGTCTGCAGATAAGACAGGCAGTTTTTTAGCTCATTTAGTCCATGCTGACCGTCCCTCCACAGCTGTCCATGAAATATTTACTGCAGATGGGTTGCTGGTTTCCAACACCTCTGACATTTCTGACACCTTTCTTAACTTTTATAAAAATATTTATAGCTCTGGACTGTCTTGCGCTCCAGCTGATCTGATGTCTTATGTAGCAGCAATTGGTCTCCCACATTTGGCTCATGAGGAAAGGTCCTTCTTAGATGCCCCGCTTACACTAGAAGAGGTCGAGATTGCTATCAACTCCTTCCCAGGTGGTAAGTCTCCTGGTTCTGATGGTATCCCCTTGGAGGTTTACAAGAAACATGCTGGTCTATTTATACCGCAACTTTTAGAACTCTTTAATAATCTATATGATAAAGGTGTATTTCCAGCTTCCATGTCAGAAGCCATCATTATTGTGATACCAAAATCTGGGAAGGACCCTAAATTTCCTGATGCATACCGTCCTATTTCATTAATATCCACGGATGCAAAAATACTCGCTAAAATTCTATCAATCCGTCTTAATCAGGTTATTGCTAAGATTGTACATCCGGATCAGACTGGCTTTATGCCGGGACAGTCGACATCTATTAATATCAGGCGTCTTTATTCTCATCTCCAGGCTTCTCAAGGTGGAGGGTCCTCCTCTGTAGTAGTCTCTCTAGATGCAGCAAAATCATTTGATTCAGTGGAGTGGCCCTTCCTATGGGAGGTCATGAGATGTATGGGTGTGGGTCCAGTATTTCTGAGATGGGTTCAGTTGCTGTATTACAGGCCAACTGCTCGTATCTCTGTGAATGGTTTCATTTCGCCCTCATTTGCATTGTCCAGAGGTACTAGGCAGGTTTGTCCCTTGTCTCCGAGCCTATTTGCTTTAGCTATTGAGCCACTGGCGTGTCTTCTGCGTACACATCCTGATATCGCTGGCCTTACTCTGGGTAACAGGATGGATACAATAGCTTTATATGCAGACAACATGCTATTATTCCTCCGGAACTACGTGACTGCTATGCCCCTGGTTCTGCAGGTGATAGACAGGTTTAGTAAGTCCTCCATTCTCCCCCTTAGAGGACGCCTTCCTGTTAACCCATTAATTTCCCTACCTCTACGTTGGGTTGACTCCTTTAAATATTTGGGTATTTGGGTATCTAATATTATGGAGGATTATTCTCGTCTGAATATTTTTCCTCTGTTTTCATATTTGAAAGATAGGATTAAAATCTGGCGCAAACTTCCCCTGACAGTAACAGGACGGGTCAATTTAATTAAAATGATAGTGCAACCTAAGTTTTTATATATTTTTCAACAAGCCCCAATTTATCTTCCTAAATCATTGTTTCGGAAACTGAACAGTATAATTTCTTCCCTGATTTGGTTAGATAAACTGTCTCGAATAAAGTTGGATGTACTTACTAGGTCAAGGACTTCAGGAGGATTAGCACCCCATTTTCAATACTATTATTATACAGCGCAACTGGCTCATCTGCGGCTGTGGGTGCAGGACGGTTCAGTTGACTCCCTTCCGGCTCTGTTAGTTTCTCAGGTGTCAGCGGGACATACACCCCTACAAGCTCTCCTCTGTGCTTCGCTCACTCGTAACGGTCCCCCTTTAGTTTTGCAGGCTCTGAGAATTTGGCATGCTGCTCATGCACTAATACAATTTAACGAGATTGACCCAGATACATCTCTTTGGGGCTCCCGACAGCTGTCAGAACTTTCTTCTCTTAATGCCAGAGAGATTTGGGGTAGTAAAGGTATTATTACGATTAATCAGCTGTATCAAGATGGGATTCTTAAATCTTTTATTCAGCTGGTGGACGAATTTAAACTCCCATCTACTTATTTTTTTAGGTATTTACAGCTTCGCCATGCACTGAATACTCAATTTGCTAGTAAGACTCTCTCATTGCAATACTCACCCTTAAAATCTTTTCTTGTACATTTAGGCCCTAAACGGACGCTCTCCTGTTTATATTCATTTTTGTTATCATATCATCATGCTTCTGATTTGTCTCATTTGAAACAGTGCTGGGAATTGGAGTTGGGTGGTCTCACTGATGACGAGTGGAGTGGAGCACTTGCTTGTCCTCGTGTATCTACTGCCTCTATTCAGTTTCAGCAGATTCAGCTATTTCAACTTCATAGAACCTATTTCACACCAGCCCGGTTGGTGAAGTTTGGAGGGAGGGCTTCGGATGTTTGCCCAAAGTGTGGTACAGCCTCTGGTACCTTTTGGCATTTGCTATGGGAATGTCCTAAGGTGCAATTATTTTGGAGTTGGGTCCTCAGGGCGATATCTGATACCGGTATTCCTCATTCTATTCTTACTCCGAGATTCTGTTGCCTTGGGATTATAGACGATGATATTTTAGATAAATATAAATTGCAATGTGCGATAAATTTATGTGTATTAGCTAAAGTTTGTATAGCAAGACTTTGGATGGCCCCTATTGGTCCTGACTTTCAGGCTTGGGTGTCCTTGGTTGCTCTAACTGTGCAACATGAACGTTATATGTATATAACACGAAATGCAGAATCTAAATATGAAAAGATTTGGGCCGGTTGGCTAGATTCAAGATATGCTTCCCCAAGTTAATCTGTCTGAGTTCTATATAACAGGTCTGGATGGGATAATGTTTCTGGTATATTAATGATATGCAAATCTCCACTTGTTCCATATATTTGATATTATTTCCCATATTTTGTGTGATTGTATAGCAATTTGTTTCTTTATGTCATTATTAACTGTATATGTTGCTGGTAAATTATTATTTTTTTTTATTTATTATTTTTATGTTCTTGTTTTGTATATGCAAAATTTCTTAATAAAAAAATTACTCAACTAAAAAAAAATACATTAAAACATTTTCATCTGCAATCCTGGCTGCACATTAACTTTATCACTTGCCTGGCATGGTCGCATTAGATGGGACCACGCCAGACTGGGCTTTAACTGACATGGTCGCATCTGATGCGACCAGTCAGAAACGCCCACTAGGCTCCTGTGGAAATCTAATCTTCCAGCTGCCGCCAATATAAGAGGGACCTGCTGATCCCCCTGCACCTGTGGCTTTCCCTCCTTTGTGTCCCAATCACTGCTTACCACCATGATCGGGCACCCGGCGGCATCTCCTCCCAGCATGGCTGCAAGGGCAGCTGTGACTTCCATAGAAGCAGCAGCCATGGCTCCTGGTAGCCGCGTCTGTTCCTGTGACCCGATCACTGTGACTTCACCCCCTCCTGGCGCGGCTTCAATGAATGCTACCGTGCTGTGCCCAGCCAGCGGCACCTCCCTTCCAGCCCCGGCTGCTGTGCTGTGTCCTGCCGGCGGAACCACCTCCCCTTCCTTCTCTGCTGCTGTGTCGATCATTGTTGGCCACAGTGATCAGTGAACGGCCAGTGTATGTATATGTGTGTATATGTGTGTGTATGTATGTGTGTGTGTGTGTGTGTGTGTGTGTGTGTGTGTGTATATATATATATATATATATATATATATATAATGCTATAGCGTGTATTTTACTCGTAGTGAGGACCGGGGACTCACTTTTGTAAAATGGGTGGGTCTCCGGGGAGCCACTGCCTGGCTCCCGATCAAATGATTGAAGTCTCCCTGGCCCAGGGAGGGCTATAAATAGTGGAGGTGGAGCCAGCCAGCCCACGTTCAGCCGCAGCACCTTTCTTTCCTTTGATGCTGCAGCACCCGGGAATACAGGGCAGGTGGCTGCTTCCCCTGTATCCGGAAGGTACTGGCGGGAGGTCAGAGTCCGGAGGTACAGTTAGTGCAGCATATAGCCCCAATTACAACCTTCCTCCTGCAACTGTCAGCAGTGCAAGCCCACAACTATAGTCTCCGTTACCATGGGGAAATAGGACGCTATGACATGGATGATGGAAAAGCGATTTCACTGTCCTCACATATTATGACAGAACCTGATCGACATCCTTTTATCATAATCCCAGTTCAGTGTACTTTGTACAAGGTTATTTTGTTAGTCAAATAAGAACTACTATTGTTTGAATATCACCCCTGGACCTTTCTGTGTGTCTGTGTCACCAATAAGAACAATGAAAACTATCATTTCTACATCAGGGTCCATAGGGTATCCACAGGATACCTTGGGGTATAGGTGATGGCATCGGGCACCATAAAGTTAAGTTTTCAGCCTCCCAGGATGCAATAGGGTCCCCCTCCTATACCCCGCCCCGAGCCAAGGCATCTCAGTTTCGTTGGTGCCCGGCTCGGAGTCGGAGCACCTGTTTAGAGGGGGGCTAAGGATAGCCCCTGAAGTTTTCTTCACGGCAGCTGTGGCTGCCCATCTGGAAGTACAGCATGGACAGTCACTACTGACGTCCATGCTGTCTTCCCTACACCCCCGCCGGTACCAGAACGCCGGTACTTATCCGGGGATGCTGGTAAGCATCTGGGGTCACAGCTAGCGGTGACCCCAGATGTTTTGGACCATGGCCGGATTCAAGGGGGCAGAAGGTAAGCAGCAGGGTCCCACGGTGGGTCCCTGCTGAACACATGGTCCAGAGTCCCCAGGCAGGGGGCTCCCTGGGGACTGGCTGCAGCGTGGAGCCAGGTATCAACCTGCGCTTCCACTACCTCCCTTGGACAGCGGACCGCAGCTGAGTGGTAGTGCTGCGGCGTCCCAGGGGTTAATTGCATGCCAGGGGAGCGCGCCTTCCCTGTACACAGCCCTCTCTGCACCTGCCCATTGGCCCTGTGGCAGCGCTCCTCCCCCAGGCCGGCCTCCTCTCTGCTCCTCGGTGGCCATCTTTGCAGAGCATGGTGAACGCTGCTGATCGGTGGCGTCGTGGTCTGGGTCCCCCGGCATAGCTCTCCTCCGTTGAAACAGGTCTGTGTATGCAGCGCTGTGTCCTACCAGGCTCTGTGTCTGCGTAGTTGGGGATCAGCGCTGATAGTGCAAGGATTAATTTCTTTGCAACGTATGTGACTTCTGCTAGCGTCTGCTGCCTGTACTTTCACTTTCTACTGTCAGCCATTTCACTGTCCCTGCTCTTCTTCTGCTAAAGCCCTTGCGGTGCGGTGATTGCAGGGTGGTTCTCCCACTATATTAACGAGTATCAGTGAGAGGGGTCACATACTTACCATCATGTCTGAGAGTGAATTTCCTCCCCAGCTTCTGTGTACTACGTCCAAGGTACCAATAGCGGAGGGGGAGGGTAACGCAGAGGGGCTATGTCGGCAGTGTTATTTATTGGCACGGCCAATTACTGTCACGACTCCGGTACAGGAACCGCGTGGGCTTGTTTCGCCAAAGCGCTTACAACCCTAGTGGGCCACTTAGCTCCGCAACCTGCGTTTTCACAGATGGGATTGTCCCAGCAGTCAGTGGTGTCGTCACCCATGCAGGGTTTCCCGAGACAACTGATGGTACCCCACAGTCTTCCTATTTCCCCTCCCCATGTCTCTCAGGAGCCTGCGTGGGTTAATTCACTGACAAGTTCTGTACAGCATTTGTCGGACGTGTTACAAGGGGAGTCTGTGTTGCGGCCACATAAGTGGCCGGTGGCGTCTGTCCGCTCCTTATGAGGATGACGACGTGACGTCCGATGATGGGGAGATTCTGGATCTATCTGACCAAGAACCTCTCCGTACTAAAGAGTCGGACGCTAAGTCCAAGGTTTATATTCCTGGCCTTATTCGGGCAGTCCGCACAGCTTTAGTTATTGAGGATGACGATCCTCCGGTGTCCAAGTCCAAATATGCCTTTTTTAAGGATATTAAGGGTGACGCCACAGTGTTTCCTCTTTTGGGTCAGTTAGTGGACCATTTAGAGGAGGCGTGGAAACACCCTGGTAAACGGTATCAGCCTCAAAGACGCTTAGCGGTGGCTTATCCGTTTGCGGACAATTATTTTTCTAAGTGGGAATCTCCTCCACAGGTGGAGTTTCATGTGACACGCCTAGTCCGAAGTGCCACATTGCCCATGCCCTCCATGTCCTCCTTGAAGGATGCTATGGACCGTAAGGTGGAGATCTGCCTAAAGTCCATTTATTCCCTTGCGGGGGGGGCATCCAGACCGGCTATGGCCGTATGTTGGGTAGCCAGAGCTATGGAGCGCTGGGCCGATAGTTTGGAGGCGTCTTTGGATTCCGACTGTTCGGCTGAACAGGCCGAGTTGGTAGGCAATCTCCGGGATTCGGCCACTTACATCAATGAAGCGGCCTTGGATATCAGTACCCTAACTTCTCGGATTTCTTCGGCAGCTGTAGTTGCTCGTCGCACCTTATGGTTGCGATCTTGGAAGGCAGACGCTGATTCCGAAAAGGGCTTGGAAGCTTTGCCTTTTAATGGAGAAGTCCTATTTGGTCCGGATCTGGACAAAATTGTAGCCACGCTGGCGGCAGCAAAATCTGCATGTCTCTCGTCTGCCGCGGTCCCTTCCAGTTCAGGTACGTCGTCCTTTTGGCCTTACAGGGCCCAGGGTGGGCCTAAAGCACAGTCTTTACCTGACAGGCTGGCCCCAAAAAATCGCCCAAGCCTCGGAAACAGGCCTGGAGTACCAGACGTCCGGCCCCTAAGTCAGACGACAAGCCTGCGGCCTGACGGTCCGTGCCTCCCTTTGGGGGATCCCAAAGTGGGAGGCTGCCTGCTGCAATTCGCCCAGTGTTGGTCGATAACCACGACAGACATTTGGGTTCACAAGGTGGTTTCTCACGGGTATGCCCTCTCCTTTCAGCACAGGCCTCCATTCCAATTCTTCACCACGGGCCTTCCATTAGACCGGAACAAAGCCGTGGAACTGCAGAAGGTTTTGCAAACTATGCTCCAGGCTGGCGTTATAGTGCCTGTTCCATTCTCCCAGAGGGGCCAGGGTTTCTATTCCAATCTATTTTTGGTGCAGAAACCCAATGGGTCGTACCGTCCGATTCTCAACCTCGAGGCCCTCAACAATTCTTTGCGGGTGCCGCGTTTTCGGATGGAGACCCTACGGTCCATCATTCTGGCGCTGGAACCTGGGGATGACATGGTGTCATTGGACATACAGGACGCTTACCTACATGTCCCTATTCTTTTACGCCATCAACAGTTCCTCAGGTTTGCAATCCGCAACAATCACTTCCAGTTTCGGGCGTTACCTTTTGGCCTAGCGACAGCACCACAAGTGTTCACCAAGGTCATGGCGGCTTATCTGCGGCTGCAGGGAGTCCGCTTGTTGCCGTACCTAAACGATCTTCTGTTGGTAGCAGGATCTCCAGAGCTCCTTCTACGCCACTTGGACCTGACGATTGCAGTTCTGCAACGTCACGGCTGGTTAATAAACTGGCAAAAGACCACCCTGATCCCGTCTCAGAGGATTTTCCACCTCGGAGCCTTATTGGTCTCCAGTCAGCAGAGGATCTTTGTGACGGGGGAAAAGATCTCTGCCTTACAGTTGAAGGTGCGCAGTTGTCTGCAGAGTCGCCGAGTGTCTCTGCACTCGGCGATGAGGTTACTGGGCTCCATGGTGTCAGTATTCGACATGGTGGAATATGCCCAGTTTCACTCCAGACCTCTGCAGCAATTGATCCTGTCCAAATGGAATGGACTGCCTCAGAGTCTAAAGTCCCAGACGATGATGCTCCCTCCGGAGGTTCGCCTGTCCGTAGCCTGGTGGTTGCAGACGACCCATCTCAACCAGGGTCGTCCGTTTTGGGTGGCGAACTGGGTCCTTTTAACAACGGACGCCAGTCTTCGGGGCTGGGGAGCGGTCACGGGTCCACACTTGTTCCAGGGTAGGTGGACTCAGGCAGAACAGGAGCTTCCAATAAACATCGTGGAACTCCGCGTGTTTTTCAAGGCTCTCCAGCAGGCACATTGGGTTCTCCAAGGTCACCCCGCGCAGGTCCAGTCAGTCAACGCCACCACCGTGGCCTACATAAATCGGAAAAGAGGAACCCGAAGTCGGGCGGCACTCGTAGAGGTGTCCCGCATCCTGGTCTGGGCAGAGCGCAATTTCCCCGCCATATCAGCAGTATTCATCTCGGGAGTCCTCAACTAGGAGGCAGACTTTCTCAGTCGCCAGGACGTTCATCCGGGGGAGTGGTCTCTGCACCAGGACGTCTTTCAACTTCTGGTGGACAGGTGGGGTCTTCCAGAGATGGACCTCATGGCGTCACGGCACAACAACAAATTGCCGGTGTACGGGTCTCGAACAAGAGACGAAAAGGCGTCTCTGGTGGATGCTCTGTCCATCCAGTGGACGTTCCGGTTTGATTACCTCTTTCCTCCGTTTTCCATTCTTCCACGGGTAATCCGGGTATTCAAACAGGAAGGAGGGACGCTCCTGTTGATAGCTCCCGCGTGGCCCAGGCGGCACTGGTTCTCAGACCTTCAGAGTCTGTCCGTGGACATTCCTCTGCGGTTGCCGCTACGACCGGACCTACTGTCACATGGTCCTTGTCTTCACCCAGACCTGACTCGGCTGTCTTTGACGGCGTGGCTGTTGAGACGGCCATGTTAAGGTCCAGGGGTTTTTCCAGCTCTGTAGTGCAAACTATGCTAAGAGCTCGGAAACCATCTTCTGCAAGGATATACCATCATGTGTGGCATATGTTCTTCCAGTGGTGTCGACCGAGAGGTTACGCCCCTCGGGAGTTCCGTCTGTCTAGAGTGTTAGGCTTCCTACAGGGGGGACTAGACCATGGGCTTCGCCTTGCTTCTCTGAAGGTACAAGTGTCTGCCTTGTCAGTCTGGTTCTATCGTAGGATTGCTGCAATCCCTGATGTGCGTACCTTTATGCAAGGTGTTCTTCGAATTCAGCCACCTTTTGTTCCACTGGTGGCGCCTTGGGATTTAGTTGTGGTCCTGAGGGCTCTCCAGGGACCGCCGTTTGAACCACTGGGCTCAGTGGACCTTAAATGGCTGACAGCTAAAACAATATTCCTTCTGGCCATTGCTTCGGCCAGACGTGTTTCTGACTTAGGGGCTCTCTCCTGTAGACCCCCTTTTCTGCGCACTCATCCTGGATTCCTTCCCAAAGTTGTTTCAAGTTTCCACATCAACGAGGACATCGTTGTGCCGGCTTTTAACTCACCTGATCTTTCAGTGGGTGAGGCCACTTTGGACGTTGTGCGAGCCTTAAGGATTTATGTTGACCGCACTTCTTCGTTTAGGAAGTCGGATGCCTTGTTTGTCCTCTATGGCTTCCGTAAAAAGGGTTGGCCTGCTTCAAAGCAAACTTTGGCAGGTTGTATTCGTATGGCCATTTCAGAAGCTTATCTTCATGAAGGCCTTCCGGTTCCATCCTCTGTGAGGGCTCATTCCACTAGGTCTGTGGGTCCTTCGTGGGCAGCTCGACGTGGTGCCTCTGCAGTCCAGATCTGCAAGGGTGTCACGTGGTCCTCTGTCCATACCTTTGTGAGGTATTATGCGTTTGACACCTTTGCCTCTCAGGATGCTTTCTTCGGGCGGCGGTTTCTCCTTTCAGCACAGGAGCATCCCCACCCTTGAAGGGTACTGCTTTGGGACATCCCCAAGGTATCCTGTGGATACCCTATGGACCCTGATGTAGAATATATGAGATATGGTAAGAACTTACCTTTGTTCTCTCTATTTCTACGAACTCCATAGGGTTCCACAGGACTCCCGCCCTGTCGCACCTGTGCTGCAGATGGGCTTTACTCTGGTCACCGTTTTTTCCGTCTCCCTCTGGTGAGAATGTGATTTTTGCGTGTGTCCAGATCTTTTTTCTCTCTCTTCCTTCTCCTCCTTCGGCCTATGGCTTGGTACGTAACTGAGATGCCTTGGCTCGGGGGCGGGGTATAGGAGGGGGACACTAGTGAATCCTGGGAGGCTGAAAACTTAACTCTATGGTGCCCGATGCCTGACGTCATCACCTATACCCCAAGGTATCCTGTGGAACCCTATGGACTTCGTAGAAATAGAGATAACAAAGGTAAGTTCTTACCATATCTCATATTTTACTTTTCTTCTGCATATTATTACTTTTTCTTATGCATAGCAAGTTGTTGCTTCATTGTCCTTTTAGATTACAAGGGTTTCAGCAGTGTCTTTAAAGACGCATAACTCAGATATTCATAGGAAAGATTCTTGCCTTGTGTTTTATGTTCATTAATATATCTTCATTTATGATCATATACCAAAACGACATATGTTTGTGAAAGCATCAGGTAGGGAGAGCATGGTTGTCACCATAACCGTGATGGCTGCCCCAGATCATGGTCTCCAGTCATTGATTCACCTCACCACTAGGACTGGGACATATCCAGGGGATTGTGTGCTGGGACCTAATTTTTGACCATGGCTCCTAACTCAAGTTTTATATATGTGACTGAGCTTTAAAAGTACTGTAACTAATGTAAAATGTGATTTTGGATGGAGTTAATAAAGTTATGTTAATGGCTTTGGGCTGCATTTCTCAATACTACTAGAGTTGCCATGTTTCGTAGAATGAGTAGTATTTGCATCCTCTGTTAAATGATCACTTCTTATGAATTGAGAGTTCCCTTGGGAGGGGTATCAGAAAAACTGAAGCCTGCTTGAAGCAGTAGGCGGTGGTAGCATAGATATGAGCAGGGCTGAACTATTGAACACGTTTGTGGAGTTCTCTTAGTATGAATGATAGTGGTGTCATGTGCGTTATGTTTAGCAGAATGAAGAATAAATTGAGCATAGCGGTTAGAAAAGTTTCATTTGTGTGTTATCATGGTAAACATGGAAATAATTTTGTAGTTATTAATTTACCAAGAAGAGGTATTTACTGCAGACTTCTACATTGTCTACACAGAATGACCGACTGTTGCTTAGCAATTTGCAGCTCAGTGACCAATCTCTTATATACCTTCTCTTTTTTCTATGGAAGCTGACAGAATTCTGATTATTTGATCACATGCTCCTGAGCCATCCCTGCTTTCCTCCTAGGCTGGTGAGGGACTATTGTTAGGTGTGTTTCCGATATTGGGCCTCATTTGGAATTAAGAGTAAATACAGCTAAAAGGTGCAGTTTTGCCCCTTGGCAAACCCCTTCCATTGCTACATGGTTTATTCAGATGCAGATTTGCACCATGGCTGGACTTGCTTCTCCCTCTATTTGCCGCCTCTTTGTTTTTTGTTTTATCTTTCAGTCAGTCCTTTATGTTGTAAGAATCAGGCTCCACAATTACCGATCGGTTTAGTCACTAATAGCATAAGTGGGGTATTCCAGGACTTGTGGGCATAGATAATCCTAGTGCCAATAGTAAATATGATTTGGTAGAAGGGTGCAGAAGAGACCAGGACACTACAATTGTAATAACAGGTTAAGGTCCATTTAGCTATAAACAAAAGCAACTGCTCACAACCCAGAAATGAGCTGAACAGCAGTTTCCCAGCATCACCTAGAAGCCACATTTTGTGTTTTACAAACACACCACAAGCAGGTGATAATGACCACACATAACACGGTGTTCCCGCTAATCTGTGCAAACCTGGGTCATATCAAATTATGGTATAAAGAAAGTAATTGGCAGCGAAACAACACACAACTTTATTTACAAATGGCAAGGCCAAATTATTCCTGCTTCCTACTTGGAAGAGCTTGTGATCTTATCTACTAATGCCAGTCCTGTAGCTTTAAATGATATGCAAGGTGACTTTGAGTACATCTGAAAATAAAAAACACTGCCACTGCTACATGCACATATTCTAATGTTACCTGTGTGCGCTGGTCTGTTAGCCGTAGCCCCTTATTGGCTTCAATCTCTTTCCTCTTTAATTTATTGATTGGCCTGTTCCAAGCAAGCACAGTGGATGTCCATGCCCATGAATTTTGCAGTTGTATAAATTGTACATTTAAGAGAGAAGATCATTAACACCATCTCGGCCAGCTTCAGACATGCTGGGCGGTGAGAGAGGACATTGCGGCAATACGTTTATTTTACCATCCAATGTATAAAAGGTAGAATAAACTAATGAACAAACATACAAATTATATTAAACCTATAGCACTCGTTGTGGGTGGAGTTACGTTTTAAGCTGTGTTGAATCCATTTTCACATTGGATGAGCTTCAGAAGGAAATGTTAGTTTAGACTGTGGTGAGTATTTTATTCAGCTCTGTCACTAGGTTTTTGTAAAATTGCACAAAAATACCCTTTTTTCATGGGATGTAGTTGATATACCGATGGCCGGGAAGCCGTCTGTCTAAACCCCGGCGTCTAAATCCCGACACTGGACTAAGACACGTGTCGAAATACTGACTCTCCTCTAGATCCCGACGCCAGAATCTCGACAGACTGCTTCCCGAACGAAGGTAAGCCGGCCCATCTGAGCTTTTAGCCGACGCCCGTCTAGATCCCGTTGGCAGTATCAGGTTGGCAGATAGTGATCCATACTAATGAGTGACCTAGTAATACCCCTTTCACACCTAAATCCCGTGTCCGAACCAGGTTAATGAACACGGTTTGAAGCCGTGTCACAGCTGCTCAAACCCCTTTCACACTCATTGTTAAAAGAGGGGACGACCCGGGAATAACCCAATCACACTGCACCTATTTCTGCCCTGCAAAACTAAGAGTCATTAAAAGTGTACGTTACAGGCTCACAAAGATGAGTCACTAAAAGTGGGAGCTGTCTATTTGCTAATGAGCAGTTTGTAAACATAAAAGGGGTAATCCCTTTTACACCACAGCGTATCCAGTACTGGTCCGGTAATAACACCTGGTAATGACCAAGTTTGCAGACCCGGGACACGTAACCCGGGTTGACCCAAGACAAGACTTGGGTTTACTCTGCAATATCCCAGGCCAAAAGCTCAGTGTGAAAGGGGTGTAAAAGTCACAAATAAGAAACTGTCTTGTGGGCGCTTTCACAAATAAACCTAAATGTGTGAAATTGTCCTTTAGGACGTCCTCCAGTGTCCTTCTAATTTTTCAACAATCCATATGAATATCTCCTCCTCTGTAATTCACTCTCCTTCATCACACGGTCCACATATGTAGGGAGTATTGCCAGATTTCAACCCCAAGAGAGACAGAAAGAGGGATATGTAGTGCAATACGTTTTTAAATTGTGTAAGCACACACATAAAATATACATTAAGGATTCACATATAACAACAATAGGAACACACTTAAAATATGCAGTCCCTTTAGTAGTGAGCATGAGGATAATTACCAGCAGTGGGTGAGAACTGACAATGGACCATTCTTATGCGCTTTGTGCCACTGAACATTGCCTTGAAAAAGACCCCATAGAGGGTTGAAACGCGTTGGCGTGAATAGGACGGTGTGCTGCCGGTTACTGTGAGGGGGAGAAATAACCAGCAGTGGAGGTGACACCCTTGAAATGGGATACCCTGGACCCCAACTTTATGGTGTCTGCCGACATAAAGCGCATAAGAGCTGTCCGTTGTCAGTTCTCAACTACTGCTGGTAATTGAATGTATATTTTATATGTGCGCTTACACATAATTGAAAACGTATTGCACTATATATTCTCTTTCTGTCTCTTTTGGGGTTGAAATCTGGCAATACTCCCTACATATGTGGACCGTGTGATGAAGGAGAGTGAATTACAGAGGAGGAGATATTCATATGGATTGTTGAAAAATTAGAAGGACACTGGAGGACGTCCTAAAGGATAATTTCACACATTTAAGTTTATTTGTGAAAGCGCCCACAAGACAGTTTCTTATTTGTGACCTTTTCATGCTGATATGTGGGGTACACTCTCCTAGTTATTGTCTGTGAGCAGCAGGTCACCTGCACAATTAGAGGATTTTACCAGGGGTGTAAGTCTTATTGCTATAACTACCACAGAACCTAACAATGTGGTTTGGGTGAGATGATGGCTACAGAGCGAACATTATAGCTAATGTGTTGTGGGCTCAAATAAATTAAAGAAGTCCTTCTCTGTACATCAGTACGGAGTTCTATTTAGCATCTGTTTTATATAAAAGTCTGGTTATAGTGCTTATGAAGATTTCCCAAAGCGTGCCTGTATTCCAGCTGAGCTTGCTATCTTGTTATTTCACTTGATTCATTTGCAGTGACAGGGATATTGTGACAAAAAAACATGTTCATTTGGTTCAAAAAACAATATGGCTGTTGTTCAGATGAAGCAACACTATGAAATTTGGCTGTAGCACAAGTGGTGTTTCCTATCGCAACCTATCTGGTTCTCACATTTTTCTAGTCTAGAAAATGACAGTAGGCCTTTGGTTGCCATGCAGTCACCTATGGAAAAGGATTTATAAATATCCTCTCTACAGTCTTAAATTACATAAGATTCTCATATATTATACATATTAAAATCTAGTCAGATTATCCTTGCTCCTGGCAGTATAATAATGATTGGATAGTGATTGGTGTGCTTTCTCACTGTACTTTTACCCCATGTAATCTGTACGCCAAACAGTATTGATTTACCCACATATAGCTCTCCCCCTCGCTCCTTACCCGTATCTCCAACTGCCTCTCTGCTGTCTTTTCATGGATGTCCCAGCGCTTTCTTAGACTTAACATGTCTAAGACTGAGCTGATAATCTTCCCACCCTCTTCCACTACATCACTTCCCACAATTTCATTATCTATTGATGGCACAACTATCTCCTCTAGCCCCAAAATGCGCTGTCTTGGAGTTATCTTAGACTCCTCCCTCTCCTTTAAACCGCACATTCAGCACCTCTCGCAGTCCTGCCGTTTTCACCTAAAAAATATCTCCAGGATTAGACCTTTCCTCACACAGGATGCCACTAAAACCGTCATCCACTCACTGGTCATCTCCAGCTTGGACTACTGTAACCTTCTCCTAGCTGGCCTCCCAGTCTCTCACCTCTCTCCACTACAATCTGTTCTCAATGCTGCTGCTCGGCTCATCTTCCTCCAGACGTTCTACATCTGCTTCCCCTCTCCTTCAAGCCCTACACTGGCTCCCCTTCCCCTCCAGGTGCCAATTCAACGTTCTTACATTCGTCTACAAAGCCCTCACCGAATCCTCTCCCGCATACATTTCTGACCTTCTGTCCCTTCACACTCCTGCCCGTCCACTTCGCTCAACTAATGCATGCCGCCTCTCTTGGGAGGAACTGATTACTTCCTCCCACTCCCGCATCCAAGATTTTGCCCCTGCTGCTTCCTACCTTTGGAAGGCTCTCCCTCTCTCTATCAGACTCTCTCCACCTCTCTACAAATCTTCAAATGGGCTCTCAAGACCCACTACTACATCAAGGCCTTCCAGCACTCATCCTAACCCACCTCATGCTCTTTCCTTCCTATCTTCCCCTTCTGTGTCACGTTGTCAGCCCCTCCCCTTAGAATGTAAGCTCTCATGAGCAGAGACCTCTTCCCTCATGTGCTTCTCTTTACATTTTCTTCTACTCTCTACTCCCCATTAGGGCACCTAACACGAGACTGCCAACTCCCGGCAGCTTATTGTGAGTGCTTTAATTACTATTTCAGCAATGTATATAAGTCGTGTCCTTGTCCTGCACTGTAATGTACTGTAAGTTACCTGTTTCTTGTTCACCTATTAGTTCTATGTACTATGTAAGGCGCTGTGGAACACTTGTGGCGCCATATAAATAAAGGATAATTATATATATATATATATATTATATATATATGACAGATCCAGGCGTTTGGAGAAGAATGGTTCTTAATACAGTGCACATTTAAACTAAAAAAAAAACCCTATTTGCTAATACTTAACTTTTAAGCTGCATGTTGATAGAAAAAGAAACAAATATGAAAGATATATCTCACCTAATTGCTTGCGCTATAGAGAGATCATCCAACAACACTTTACAAAACAGTTAACTGTTAACAATGGGTTAAATGCATCAGAGTTTAGGGGAAATGCTCATTTAAAGCAGCAATCCATGGAAAGGTGTCTTTTTTTTTTTTTTTTAATAAATAACAGACTAAATAAGAATTTTGGATGAGTGGCATAAACTTCCATCGCAACCACAGTCACATGACACATTGTTATGAGCAGTGAGGCTTTAAGCGCTTCTCCGATCTCTGTTTGTACTGTGACATCATCCTCCTACTACTTCTGCACCTGCCAAGGAATGATGGGGGGGGGGATTTATAAAATCTTGGAGACAAAGTACCAACCAATCAGCTTCTGACAGTCATATTTCTAACAATTCCTATAAAATGACAGCTAGAAGCTGATTGGCTGGTACTTTATATCCCCACTTTATCTGTTTCCAAGATTTGATACGTCTCCCCTATAGTGAGAGGTGTTTGAGACTGTATTTGTGTCTGACTGTACCTGGCAGCCAAACTTGATTTCCCTCTAGAGAGATTTTGAAAGAAGATAATGATTTACAGCAGAGATGGATAAACTCTGTCCTGACATGTCATGGTTTCCAGACCACCTCTTTATTTTCAGTTAATAATGAATACACATGTACACCAGCTAGAAGATCTGGAAAACATGAACTATTCAGGATGATTGGTGACTGAGCCATTTCCCTTATTTACAAGAAAATAACTAAGAAAAAAATAACAAGGTATTTGCTATGTAAAGCCAAAAAAAACGTTGTGTAATTGCTGCTTTAAATATATAGTACACAATGCTACAGGGAAGCTTTGTGATACCTTAACTAGTGATATAATCATACTCTGTTATAGTGAGGTAACAGTATATAGTTATTTTCTATGTTTTAACTAGTCTTTCAATATGTATACATGCCCATATTCTGCATTTTGTTTTACAATAATCGGAAGGAAAATCAGTAAATACATCTGCAAATCACCTGGTCACCCTGGGGATATGAATTAGAGAAAAAAAGAACAAACATGGTAAAGCAAACTAATTGCTACATTTACACAACCACCCCTTCCCCTCCACTTTTTTTGTAACATGTTACCTGAAAAACATTTCAGTTTGACACTGTAAAATATCTGTGAAGGTTATGTCCGAATAGTATGACCAATCGGAAGCCACAGTCTTCCTGATTGCGGCTTCTGACTGGGTCACCACCATCTCGGATTCCGTCAAACTGCTCTGGGTTTTAGCCAGGGCTGCAAGACGAATCACTGTGCCTCAGGCCAAATGGGTGCACAAAACAGTAATGTTAATTGATTAGGTGGTCATGCAGTTTTAACATGCATGTCAAGCTCAACTGCAGAAGGATATACAGTCTGTTTGACAATAATAGGAACTGCACTGAATGTCAGCATAGCTTAAAGCTGCTATGCAAATACAAGACACACAGAACTGAGCACAGTTCATGAAGAGTAAACTGTAAGGGTTAAAGTCTCTACAGGTGGTTCTGCTCAAATAAGCGTCTGTGGTGGTTTCGGTTCTATGACAATGGTTATGTGTATAAAACATTTTATGTGTTTTAATGTTTATGGTTTCACTTCGTTTATTGCCTATTCAAAGATCCCTGAATAAAACCCAGGTCTGTTATGCCAGCATAAAACAAGGAATGACACATGTATGAACATCCCATGGGACATGAAAGTGGACTTGCCACCTGCAAAAAATGAAGAGATAATATTTGGGTTCCACCAATTCCACAGAATGCATCCTTTAGGTTCTTTAGGAAGGAACCAGTGACAAATGGCATAAAGCGTTTAGTTACTTTACCACAAAAATGGCTATTTTTGAAGCACTTGTCCAAGCCATAGGCAGCAGATTTTCTCAGGCTCTTCACTTACACTACATTCTTTGGCAAAATCCCAGAATGACTTGCACATGACTTCTTGGACCAGACCGGCACATTTTATTTTTAGGTTTAGTCCTGAATTAATATTTGGCTTCGTTAAATGAGTTTAATTATCCTTAAAACACGACTTCATGGCTCATTTAAAAGAATGACCTTGGGATTTTCCCAGTTGTCAATTACCTTACTTACACCACCCTTGTGATAGGCGCTGATTTACTTATGTGGCTTATGTGGTGTTTTCGTTAAACAACCTTTTTTTTATTTTAAATACTCAAAAGGAGTGAACTATAAAACCACCACAAATAAATGAAAATGATGGTTTGAATGGTGTACCTAGGCTTTTGAGCTGAAGAGGAGGTATATGGATATTTTTTTAATGGCATGTACTAATTTTTATTATCTTACAAAAACTATACATAGTATCCTATCAAAAATACAATTCAATTCAATGTAAATTTTAGGAATGACACACAGCAATAAAACGTCAAACTGTAGGAAGAGGATAACGGGCAAGGGTAGGGAAACTCCAATGTACAGTATTTTGTAGGGCAAGCGGCGGGGGAATCGCAGAGGGGAGGGGAAGGCAGATTGACACTCGAAGAGCCTGTGTCCCAACTTAAAAGCGATTATACAATATCCTACTGATTAAAGACGACTTTGACAAAACCTGAGGAGCACAAGTGGCATGGGTCGTTCTAAGGTGAGTACAAGAGGAAAGAGGGTGAACTAGGAAGAGGAGCAGGTGAATGGGGGAGAGGTAAGTGGTCATTTTTGGAGGAGGGATGGCTGGCTGGCTTTAATGAAAAATTAGTTTGAGTACACATTTGAAGCCAGTGAGAGTGCTAGAAAGTATTTGTAAACTAGTACTCTACGGTAACATAAGTGTGTAGTATAGGGCCTGATTCTGCGGTCATGGCTGCGATTACGCATGCAGTTTCACTGCAATGATTTCTAATCCACTGTGATCGCTATGCCGTCGCAGGACAACATAAGGATGCCCACCTTACCTTACACACATCCGTAATACTTAGCAAGACTGCAAAACCATCAGTACAATCGGAGCCTCACCGACACTTGCACAAGGTCAGACCCTACTCAGAAATTGCTAACCTTCCAGGAAGTGAGTATGCCATCGCATTGGCTAATTTATACACGCCCCTGCAATGGCGTTCAAACGCACTGGCACGTCTGCATTTCGTCGACGCTCCCCCCCCAGTCACCTCCCACAAATGGTACTTCCTGTCAATCACTCTGCGATGGGTCTGCGTAGTCACTGCGATCGCAGTCCCGATCGCAGTGAGGTGAATCAAGCCCATAGTGCAGTGTTTCCCAAACTCATTTCTCAAGACACCCTAAGAGTCCAGGTTTTATTGGATATCAGTTCTTCAGCACAGATGGTTAAAGCGCACTGACTGGGGTACTAATTAAATCACTTGTGCTTAGACATGAATATCCTTAAACCCTGGATTGTTAGGGTGTCTCGAGGACAGAGTTTGGGAAACACTGGTACAGTTGAATAAATAGCTTGTAATTAAGGGATGCAGTCACTATGTCTATATTCAAAATGTCAACAGTTAGAATATTGAGATATTCAACATTGGAAATGTTGACATTTTGCACAGACCATAGTGTTAGGCTGTGGGAGCGGAGGGTTAAGGTTAGGCTATGGGACGGGAGAGTTTGGTTAGGCTACGGGAACCGGAGGGTTAGGGTTAGGCACTAGGGGAAGGAGAAGGCTGCCAGGGGAGAGGGTTAGGATTAAGGTTATGGGTTACTGTTCCATGACAGACTAAAGTCACTATCAGCTGACCGCCGGACCAGAAGAGAGATCCGCTGCCAGGTAAGTGAACTCTGCATCGGGAAACACTTTGTACGCAGCTGCTTTGAGATCATATGCTAATGCCACAGGAGGCGTGTAGTGTAAAAGAAGCCTACTGCCATGTTGCACCCGGGCCGGTGGTATTTGAATGATTTGGGCAGGCATCCTGCCAGTGAGGGAAGTGTAGCAGGCAGAATTGGCCGCCGGCCGCACAAATCACAAACCAACAGACCAGAGTCTTCACCTCCCAGTGACTTCTACCTATGTCACTGTGGGAAGAGGGTTGTTACACATGGTGCCACTGGCTCAGAGGGAGGCAAAATACGTCCGTTTCTGGCCTGACGGTGATAACTTACAGTTCAGACAGCCCTTGCAGTTTAGAGCCGAACACTTATTGCCTTGGATCTGACAGCGTGGGGGATTCAGATCCAGGCAATTTAAGATGGAAGGACCTTGATCCTGCTCTTATTGAGCATATGTTAGATGGGAGTTGGGGAGGAAAGAGACCAGATTGTCTGTCAGGGGGAAAGCTCAGCTATAATCTACACTGCTGCAGTGAAAGGGCAAGATCTACTGTGTGACATAATGTGATTAAGGGGACTATTGTGTGCCACACTCCCTTATCTTTGCCACATGCCTTCAGCGGGCACCAACCCTATTTAGAATATCAGGGGGGGTGCCAGTTTCTTACTTTGCCAAGGGTGCTCGGACCACCAGATACACCCCCTGACCCTGAATACATTCAATTTTTTGTCCATCTGTAAATACAATTTTTGACGTAATGGGCAGACAGGGCCGGATTAAGGTCTGTGGGGGCCCCAATCAATAAAATTATACACAGTATATATGTAGATATACTGTAGATATATGTACACTCATATATATATATATATATATATATATATGTGTGTGTGTGTGTAATTAACCTTGTTGGTGAGTGCCCTTTTGTGTGTGTGTGTACACTATATATATATATATATATATATATATATATATATATATATATGCACACACATACACTTATACTGTGTGTGTGTATATATATATATATATACACACACACACACAGCATTAGTATGTGTGTGTGTGTGTGTGTGTGTGTGTATATATATATATATATATATATATATATATATATATATATATACATACATATATATATCATACACACATACAGACAGTATAAATATGTGTGTGTATGTATACAGTGTGTGTGTGTATATATATATATATATATATATATATATATATATACACTTACACGGTACATACATACAAACTTACAAATGATCATATATTTATAATATTGCATGGTGGTGTGACAGCGGGCTACCTTTCCTCCAGCTCCTGCTCCACGGCCAGCCGCACAGGGAAACGCTGAGGCAGCAGCTATGCCCTGCACACAGGCAGCCTGGGCTCTTCTCTGAGACCAGTAAAAATCTCGCGAGATTTGACATCATAATCTCACGAGACTGTGACTGTCTCTGTAGTGAGTCACTGTCCTCGGCAGCCGCTGTGTAAGGGAACAGCTGAGCTGCCGAGGACCACAGCACTTGTAATTAGTAGAAGCGCCCAGGGATCAGGGACCAGATACAGGGTGTGGGGGCCCCCTATGTGTGGGGGCCCCTGGACGATCGCCCCTGTCCTTAATCCGGCCCTGTGGGCAGATATTTCAACTCTCCCCTCCCCCCCCCCCTTTAATGCTATAATTTGGGCATTTATCAATCCAGAATTAAAAAAAGTGCATATAGCTTAAAATGTGCATCAACCCATTTGCACATACTTCACATGTATTCATGTAACACAGATTTAAGCATAACATGTTTTTATGCACACTTTGAAGGACTCTAATAATACAGATAATTTTTTGCTAGCTCTAAAAAAATAAAAATCAGAATTTAATCTCACTTTTGATCTGAAACTACAATCCTTCTTATCTGTTTGCCACAGCTCATTGTAATACAAATTCCATAGGCAGCAAACCATTCTGAAATCATTGGTGTGTGCTGGATAAAAGTATGTGATATGGCAGATAGCAGAGTTTAAAATGAGTTTGTTCTTGTGATCTTTTAGGGTCAATTAGAATCCTCATCTATACAACCATTTTTCTGTTAAATTACATAAATAACATGGGTAAGATAACCATGCACAGCAAAAGCGCATGTTTGAGGTGCAGCACAAAATCGTCTTAGGTGACTTTACCTGCCTCCATCTGACTGGGGCACCTAGATTTCTATCACAGTTGATATGTGGCACGGTGGCGACATTTGAGGAAGAACAAATGCTTCCAAGTCCTATGGGGGAAAAAGCTGGGCTGACATAGGGTGTGCCCTTGATAAGTATGAAGTAGACACTGGGCATTCACAATGCCATCGCACTGCCAGCATAGAGATGCCCACTGCCTTCCAGTCCGCTTTCTCACATCCGTAAGGCCGTGTAAGCCATCACAAACATCGATAACATCGACTACCATCGGTCCCTCACCGAGAATTACAGCAGCCCTGACCTTACTTAGAAATTGCTAACTTCGTTGTACGCAGTGCTGCGTATGCCAATGCAATGGCTATTTTATGCACGCCCCTGTGACTGTGTCAGGACTGTGACCATTTCAGTACGTAAAGATAAACTACATTTGCCAAAGTTCCATTGTGGTCGTTGGAGGAGCTATTCTGGTTGCTGGCGTTCTCCACATACAGGGGATAGAGAGTTAAAATGATCATCTGTCTCAAAGGTGTTGTCAGGTTGTGGGATTTCTGATTGCCTTTTATTTCAAACCTGATTCCATTTGGGTCACATGTTCTGAACTTCCTATGGCTCACAGACCCATAGTATAAAGCCTGTTACTAACTGTGTCTCAGTGTCTGTGCAACGTTACTTTCAGGCCTTTCTTGGACTCCTGCCAGATCCCTGCTGTGCCTGTGGTTTGCTGTGGACCTTGCTATATCTCTGCCCGTGTTCCGGTTAAACTTCTAATACTGGTTTCCAGCCGCACTACAGAGCTCAGCATTGCCTTTGCCTAAGTATTGTTATTTTGCTCCATTGCTGTGGTTGCATCCCCTGCTGGATTATTTACTCTGCCTGTTGTCTTCTACTTCCATGGACATTGAACTCATCTTTACTACAGTTGTCAACTGCACCGTTACAGTTATCATCGCCGAACCCTTCGTGCATCGCGGGGCTCAACCCCACTCCGGATCCCCGTCACGCCGCAGGGCTCAACCCTGCCCCGAACCTTACTACATCGCGGGGCTCAACCCCGCTCTGGATCCTCTTCACGCTGCAGGGCTCAACCCTGCTCCGGACCTTCACCGCATCGCAGGGCTCAACCCTGTCCCGGATCTTCGCTACATCACAGGGCTCAACCCTGCTCCGGATCTTCACTGCATGGAGGGCTCAACCTTGCCTCGGATTTTCACCACGTCTCAGGACTCAACCCGGATATTCACTACATTGCAGGGCTCAGCCCTGTTCTGGATTTTCATCACACTACAGGGCTCAACCCTAGTAACGTCCTTTATACCATCCTGAGGTCTTAGCCTCATATTGGAGTCGGGGTTGCCTACACATTAGTATCAGAGACTTTATTTACATATGGGGGATTACTCCTATATTGACTACTGCATATCTGAACTTCTGTGTTGTTGAGACTTTATGTGAAACGTTGCTATATATTTTGACTGTGAATAAATTCTATTTACTTTTATTCCGTGTTACTGAGATTCCATGAAAAGGTCAATCCTAAAACCACCTCAGTTTATAGTGCCCAGTAGGCCTGACTCCTTCCAGGAGTTTCAAGTGTCGGCAGCCGTGACAGACTGCTTCCAAAGCACTGACACGCCTGCATTTCTCTGCGCCCGGTCGCCACCCCGTCGCCACCCCCAAAAGCTCAGTTCCTGTCAATCACTTTGCGATGGGTCTACATAGTGAGGCCTTCACGCACGTGATTTGCGATGCATATGTATGTGTGGGACGCAGCAGTCAGCCGCCTGCGTGTGTAATCGCGGTTGCGATAGGTAATAAATCAGGCCCACTGTTCCTAGTTTTGTGGAGCAGTTAAAGAAATGTTATTTCATTTTGCAGAGCAAGATTATTGAAATGAGATAAAATGGCCGGAGGAGTTTATTTTCTGGTGGGAAATTGGTCCCCGGGTCTTATTTAGTACGGTCCTACACTTTAAGATGTGTTTTGCACTGTTTTAAGGGAATGCATTTCTAGAGGCACTTTGCTGATGTGAAAAAAAAATTCAAATGTACAATAGTGATGAATGTAAGTAAAACAGTACAATGTCACTTTAGTTTGTGGATGCATCTTCCAAGCGTGGAGAGTGGGCATAGAATTTGAAGTGCACTGATAGGACCATCTATGTGTGTTGGCGTAAATGAGCTCCATTCTATCACACCATCAAAGCAATATGGAAAATGGAATGTACTGTTGTCTGCACTCAGTGGATTCGCTCTGTGTTACTGACGCATTGGTGCAAACCAAAGACCTTTGTGCTTTGTACATGAGCTCCATTCTATCCCACCATCAAAGCAATATGGAGTATGTATTGTTGCCTGCACTCAGTGGATTTGCTCTTAGTGTAACTGGTGTTAAGTGATTTAATAATATGCATTACTTGGATATTGCATTGGCCCACAAAGTCATGCTCAATTTAATATGAAATTTATGTTTGTAAAGGCGATCTATTACCTTTAATATGGCTATAACATTAATAGCGGTTTTAAGTCCAAAGATTTTATCGCACTCTGAGGTATAGTAGAGTTGTGCCATGCTATTGGCTGCATTTTTGTTGTGCATTGTTATCTTATATAGATAACCACAAAGATGGCATTATTGATTGGTCCCTTTAAAAATGGTTCCACGGCACACGGGTTAACACCTTCAGTTGGAAATTGTGTGTGCAGGTGTTGATATTGCAGATTTAAATAGGCATACGCAAGTGGATGACTTAAACTATGAACAGCCCAGTTACTTAACCAGTGGTGTTGAAGTAAAGTAGGTTGAACCGTACTCACTGTTACATCCACACTGGTAATAAAGTGAACCGAGGCTGACTGTGGGACACGGTGCCCCGAATATATGCACAGTGAGAAGACTGTGCAGGACCGCACAGTCTGTAGGGAGGTCAGACTTCCAACCTGATGTGCTACTGGACATGTGACTGCAGCTATCTTTACTGTGTAGAGTGACATGGTGGGAGAAGGAAGTCTCCTGCTTAGCCACGTTAGACACCTAGTTAATACCTGCATATAACCTGTTCTCGATCCCTGCACCGCTACCCATTTGCAGCTTGCACTCACCGGCTGGTGAGCTGTAATAGAGCCTCGGTCCACTTTATTACCAGTAAATAGACCTCTAAAGGTATGTAGGAAAATTGACGGTTGAACTACCTAATGTCTGCTGAATTAAATTGTCCCCTGATTTTACTGTGAACTATCTTGTTAATAGAAATAAAGCCACTATTGGAGATCAGTAGACATTGAAGCCTGTGCACTGGACTGATACTCTATAGTTTGCTGTTTCATATTTTCTCCTATTCAAATATAAAATTAACACTTTTTACATTGCGATCCTTAATGATGGGAAAGACCGTAAATTAAATTCCGATTAAAGTATTTAAATTTGTATCCTATAATTGATACAAGACTCTAGTATTACTTTAGATGCCACCAACAGTGTTCTGAGCATGCACCAAAACTCCAGCAATGCTGCTCACAATCTAATAATCTCCAGGGTAAACTGTGCGAAGCCTGTGAGTCATTCTATATATAACTGTCTGAGAACCATATTCCCAGAAGAGAAATGGGAGGAAGTTTCAGGCAACACTTGAGAGCCCACTTTTATAAGTAAGCTAATATTGTACAACACAATCATGTAGTACTGTAGGAGTCAATGCTTTGTGTATTTTATATAATCTTTGTACTGTTTATGGACACAAATGTCTGGATAATATAGCACCCAGCTTCTTGTATTTAGTATTTACTTCAAACTAATATAATTTTGCCTGTGTCTTATTCTGTAAATTTGGCATACTTAAAAAACCCCTCTCCTTTTTATAATTCCATCTAATTACCTTGAACAGTTGTGTGTTGGAATGAACTATATACTTTTTAATTCCTTTATATTGTGTTGATTCAGTGTATCCATTTCCATCTTCATTATCTCCACGATGTCTTTCCGTAGAAGTGGAGATATAATAATCAGGCTGAGGCTAGTTGTGGCTCACCAGCTGTTGCAAAAATGCTTGGCTGGCAAAACATGCTGGCTTTTGTAGTGCCACAACAGATGGAGAGCCTGTTGCTTTCTTTCTCTAATAGTAAGGGTTAACGGTGATGAATATACTCCATTCAGTACTATATTTATCTATTCAGCTTTGTGTGCTCCAGCCACAAACCCACCAACATAACGAATATTTCTTATGACACTGCTTGTGCTTTGAATTGACTTGCCCCCATTGAACTGGCCTTTCCGTTTCTCAAGGATAATCCATAGCCACTATTCCTCCAGTGAAGGGGACACTGAAACAGCACAGCCCTCAGGCACGTCTTCAGAAGCAGAATCCGAGCAAAGGGGCTTTGGTGACGCAGCACAGGCTGCTTTTGTGTCTGGATATAAAATGGAGGAAGTGTCATGGAGCAGTGAAGAAAGGCAGACTCCATAACTTTGGGGCTGTAGTTTCATGTTGAGCGACATATGTTTTTTATCAGGCCTGTTGTGCTGCATGAAGTCTCTGAAACCTGCCAGATTTCTTATGCATTTGGCCCTGGTTTCCTCTTCCTGAATCAGCACGTACAACATCCACCATTCTCTTTTCCCTGACATTAAGCATGCTGTATAGTAGTCATTATTAATGTCTGTGCCAAAGTAGGCCATATTCAAGGCACAACACAGTAGTAACTCTTTATCTGGATAATAAAACAGCCATTCACTTTTCCACATTTCCACTACTAAATGGGTTGTTAATTAATACTCTTGCATTGTCTGTCACTAACTTTGAAGCAATTGATTTTCATTATCACCTCATACTGTGAACTGTGTAAATGTTAGAGGTCATTTACATGTGTGAAATGTCTGAAGTGCAGCACAAAATCGTCTTCGATCTGCGCAGGTGCACCTAGATTCCTATCAGAATGCATGTGGCAAGATGGTGGCATTTTAGTAGGAATAGATGGTTGCATGGCCATTGAGGAAAAAGCTGGGGTGAGATAGGGCTGTGTCCTTCCCAAGTATGGAGTAGACCCTGCTCCTAGTTTTGATGAGTAGTTCATAAATGTTATTTCATTTTGCAACAAGATTATTGGAATGAGATAAAATGGGTGGAGGGGTGTATTTTCTGTTGGGAAATTGGATCCAGGGTCTTATTTAGTAGGGTCCTACACTTTACGCAGGTTGTATTTTGCACTGTTGCAGAGTAGTGCATTTCTAGAGGCACTTTGCTAATGTAAAAAAAAAAAAAGTTTTAAATGTACAAGAGTGATGAATGTAATTAAAGCCGTCCAATGTCGCTTTAGTTTGTTTATGCATCTTTCAGTTGTGGAAGGTGTACATATTGCTTGAAGTGCACTGATAGGACCATCTGTGCACATTGGTGCAAACCAAAGACCTTTGTGCTTTGTACATGAGCAAAGCAAGGTGGAATATGAAATGTGCTGTTGCCTGTAGATTCACTTTCCGTGTCACTGGTGTTAAGTGAATTAATAAATAAGATGCATTACTTGAATATTGCATCGGCCCACAAAGTGGATGCTTCCACTGTTCGTTTAGGTTACATATTTGGGAAACTGACAGGAGAGACATGTGCATGCTAATGAATGCAAATCATTTCTGATGCCAGTTTTGCACAGGGGTTATTTGTCTTTCAAGACAGAAAGCCATTTCCAAACTGTTATCTTATTACTAGTTAGTTTTCCCCCCTCTAACCAAACCTAGAAAAGTGGTCTAAGTATGTAGTAGCATTGGGTAAAGTGTATTGGCTCTGACTTAGACAAACAAACACCAATATGTGAAAAATACACAATTATGACAGAACAAAACTTGCATTATCAGGACGAGTCCTTAACTCCCTGCACAGCCCAACATCCAACATTCAGGGAAGTAATCATGGCGGATACCCGTTAGCAAACAGCTTGATTGCATAACTAAAAGCTTATTATCCTATATTTTCTTTTTAATACTGTTTACAGTCAGTCTATGCCTCTTTACATTCAGTATAAAGAAGGCAATTCCACTTTGTAGACTCACTCTGCCATGAAGGCTGATATTAGCGTTAGTCATTAATTGTGATGGAATTACAAAGAGAAGGCTTTTTGCAACTACCATAAAAATAGCTGGTAGCAATTGTGTTATGCATAAAAAGCAAGGCAGAAAATATTGAATGTGGAAAAAAACAAGCATTCATCATCAGGTCTTTTAAATAGCTACCTCTGCCAATGTAAAGGGATGCCATCTTTCCTGGAAGCAAATACTGGTCTTTTTGTTTCTACCACAGACTTTCTACTGGCTCCAAGATTCATTTTCACCAATCTGCTAGTAAAATACTGAATAGATTGTCTGAGAAATAGTTTAATTATTGTATTATGTCTGCCAAATTATTTTGTATTATGTAAATTCACCTGAATTATAAGCAGATCACAAGTCACTATAGGTAGTCCAGTGACTAACTAAAATGCGATACCAGCTAGATACACTGCATAAACTAGGTACTTTTATATGCATAAAATGACCAGCATGATGTACAATTTTAACTTTTAAACCGGGACGGATTAAGGCTTGCAAGGGGCTCGGGGCAGCTAAATTGCGGGGGCCTTTACAAAAAAAATTGCCACGACCTCCCCCAGCCACTAGTATGCCCCTTACCTTGTCTCCGGACTCTCCCCTGACAGGCAAGATCGCAGCATACTACATCATATCTGCGACACTGCTGGGAACGGACTCCCAGCAGCATCGCGGACATGATTTAGTACACTGCCAGGGGGAAAGGCAGGATTTTCAATGGGGGGAGAGAGAGAAAAGACGTAGAGAGGAGGGGGAGAGAGAGACAGAAAGGGAGGGAAGGAGGGGGAGAGGGAGAAACAATACCTGTTTAAGCATCAGGTTTCTGATGGGTGCGGGCATGTCATGGCGGTGCCACCCTCTGTATAGGTGGAGACAAAACTTTATCTGTCTCAAGTCAAAAGCCAAAACTCGTGACTGTAAATGCCGCCGTGAGCCGCTAGGGAGGGTCCAGAGTGGTTCGGGGCAATGTTTGCTGCAGTGTGGGGGCCCCTTGGCGAACACCCTGCCTATAATCTGGCACTGCTTTTAAAACATTTTAAAGGAATTAAGGGGTAAATGTACTAGGCCTTGGAGAGAGATAAAGTGTAGAGAGATAAAAAAACAACCAAGTAGCTCCTAACTGTCGCTTTACAGGCTGTGTTTTGAAAATGACAGGAGCTGATTGGTTGGTACTTTATTTATTTCCACTTTATCTTTCTTCAAAGCTTAGTACATCTACCCTTTATGGTGGGTACATACCAGGCAGATCTCCCTACTGAGCCCGTCACATCGACAGAGTGGCTAATCAGGTAAGCTATGCACACTTACCGATCGGCCGGTCGACGCGTTGGTGATCACATCACAGCTGGGCGGGCATTGAACTTTGCCCGCCCAGCTGAGCTATCAATTACCGGTGGTCCCTGCAGCATGTGTACGAGCGGTCGGCTGACCACCCATACACACCGCAAGATGCACCGATATATTGGCCATATGTTG
Source organism: Taudactylus pleione (assembly GCA_031769625.1). Lineage (NCBI taxonomy): Eukaryota > Metazoa > Chordata > Amphibia > Anura > Myobatrachidae > Taudactylus > Taudactylus pleione. Next base: position 23,245,480 of record JAUIMM010000005.1, on the reverse strand, counting down.
TGCTGCAGAGCAGATGCAATATGTCTGTGAAGGACGTAGTTCAGACATATCTGGGGTACACACCTTTCGATTGAACGACCGATATATTGCCCAGTGTGTACCCAGGTTAAGAAATCTAAGGTATGTCATTACAAACACTGTTTCATTGCCCACTGACTTCCCATGAACCGAACCAGGCTATGTTCACTACATTTCTTTATTCATAAATTGACCATAAATTCTAAACCAACATTGTTTACATTACTTTAAACATATCTTTAATGAAACTGAATTACTTCTATTTTGCACTGCTTCATATTTGGTTATCTCTTCTATATCCAATCCATGTTGTTATAATATACAGTATATAAAAATACTAAAGTCATTCAGATGGTCATTTTTGAGTGTGAAAATGCTATTACAGAGGCAGGATTGAAACACACACTTGAAAATTATGTTTTAGTAGCTGGATAGTCGTAAATCAGATTTTTTTTTGGGGGGGGGGTCAAAAATATAAATGAGTGCTTCACATTCAGTGTAATTTTTGGCATTGCATACAGTGCATTTTTAGGACTACTGCAGGGTCATCTGATTTTACTCAAATATTTTCAGTTAATCTCAATCTGTTTCCAACAGAAGAAAATTGGATTGTCCATTGATTTGGCCATGTACAATAGATCGTATTGGATCAATTGTCCTCCACACGTCCATTTTTGCGGCAATTAGAAATAAATCGATAAACAGCGATGTGTATGGCAAGTTCTAAATGAGATGGGCAGAATGTTGTCATGCAAGCTCATGAACCGTCTGAGCCTATAAAATCCCCTACTGGGCTGTGTGTTGCGCAAATTCCTGATAAAACAAAAAATAATGAAGACTTATTTCTTGTATACCTTCAATTTCCAAACAGGCATACAGTGAGCAGCATTGTACTGGGGCTGAACATGGCAAGCAGTGTACGAAAATAAATCTTGTGCATGGGAACGTTTGACTGAATAGTGACAAGAGTCCATTGTATGTAGTATCGGCTTTCTCAATAGTGCGCCATGAAAATCAACGCAATGTTTGGAGAGAGATGAACTCTTCTGAACCCCAGCTGCACAATACTATATGAACATTATCCATATTATATGTAGTAGCACATATATGATTACAGCGCAACCCTGCTGCATAGCATGGAGTAATATTTGATAAATAGAATGTGCCATTTAACTGCACTATGCCAATCATTAGCCTAAGACAGTGGTTCTCAAACCCAATCCCCAGGACCCCACACAGGTCAAGTTTTCCAGGTCACCCAGCAGGTGCACAGGTGAATTCATTACTCACTGACACATTTTTGAAAGATCCACAGGTGAAGCAAATTATTCAGATTGTGATTCTGTGAGGAGACCTGGAAAACGTGCACTGTTTGGGGTCCTGAGGACCGAGTTTGAGAACCTGTGGCCTAAGATTAGGCAACCATTGCCACTGTCACACACTGCAGTCTTATACCCCATAAATGGGTCAGACGGTGCCACTTTGTTTCCATTTGTATAACAACAGGGCGCCAGCGGCATCCCTAAAGTGTCTAGTCACTTATCTGAAATGTGGCTGGTGTCCTCCTCCCTGCAGTTCCTGCTGTTCTGAACCATGGGTGCTGCCATCTTGGACTGTGTCACTTGATTTGCTCTGCTAGCTAGCTCTCATGAACTCTGATCAAATGTTCCGCCCAGCCGATCAGTGCCTTGGGTGCCCCATTTAAACCTGGAAGTACGGGCAGTACATTGCAAGTACAACATCTCTAGTACCCTGGCTCCTGGTTCTGTATTGCTTCACAGCATTCTGTTTCAGTATATTCCGGCAACCTGCACCAGTATTACATCACAGCATTCTGCTCCAGTATACTGTATTCCTGCAGCCTGCTCCACGTGTGCTTCCAGCACCCAGTTCCAGTATATTCCTGCAGCCTGCTCCACGTGTGCTTCCAGCACCCAGTTCCAGTATATTACTGCAGCCTGCTTCAGTTGTGCTCCAGTAGTCAGTACCAGTTTATTTCTGTGGCCCTGCCACCTGCTTCTGTTGTGCTTCAGCACTCAATTCCAGTATATTGCTGCAGCATTCTCCTATTGTGTTCCAGCACTCCGTTGTAGTATAATGGAGCATACACACGGTCAGATTTGTCAGATCTGTCAGTTGAATGATTTTACGAAAGATTTGAACGATTTTTGACTGTATTAAAATGAATGGAATTGTCCAAATCTGACTGCAAACACATCAGATGTCAGATATCGTTATCTGACCATCTGGAATGCGCATCGTTCATCGTCCATTGTTCAGGCATGTCAGATTTTCCTTCAGATATGAACGATTGAACGATTTGTTAAATCTTTATCGTTCAGATGTGAGGAAAAATCTGACCGTGTGTATGCACCATAATTATTGTAGCCTGCTTTAGTTGTGCTTCCAGTATAATCTGTAATCTGCTCCAGATATCCCAGCACACTGCTACAGTATATGCCTGTAAAACTGCACTTGCCTATCCTCCAGCTATTGGCACATCCTGCATCCTGCTACAGCCACGGGCTAACCTGATAGCTTCCATTTGGTCTCTGTAGCTGTCCTTCTGACTTCTATGCATCATCAGTCTCCTGCTGCTACTGCCAGTAGTATGCATGAAGAGTAGCAGTGTTCTCCCCAGAAACTTTTTCCAGCCGGGTGGCATCCAAAAGTAGCCGGGTGGGGGCTTTCGCAATTATGCGCGCGCCGGGAAAAGGGGCATCTCCCTTACCAATCCAGCCCGACATGTCCCAGGCTGCTCCCCCACTGGCTCGCAGTCAAAAGTGCCCATTATGCAGTGCCCCCTGTATTTGTGTCCTTTATACAGTGCCCCCTGTAGTTTTCCCCTTTATGCATTGCCCCCTGTAGTTTAGCTTTGCCCTTATGCAGTGCTCCCTGGCTGAAGTAGTGCCCCTATGTAGTGCCCCCAGGATGGTCCCTTATGCAGTGCCCCCAGGATGGTCCCTTATGCAGTGCCCCCAGGATGGTCCCTTATGCAGTGCCCCCAGACTGGTCCTGGCTCCAGCCCAGCACTTACTTTTACTTGCTCGCCGCTCCCGCTGCCTTGTGCTGACTGGATCGAACTAGATCCAGCAGGCGCGCGGGGCAGGCTTCTCACGTCGCCGGTGACTTCATGATGTCACCCTCGCAGGCGCAGTGCATAACTGGGAACGCTGGCCTCTGAAGCGATCGGAGGCTTCTTTAGCCTCCGGTCACTTCAGAGACCAGCGTTCCATAGTGGGGGTCGGCGGGGGAAAGTACCGGACGGCAGGCTTTTTCTGCCAGGTGATGCGCCCGCAGAAAACAGCCTGGGGAGAACACTGGAGTAGCTGTATTAGGCCACCCAGCTTCTCTTACACTCCAGCATATACAGCTAGCCCAAGGGGGTCCCGAACCAAGTCACCAACCTCCTAGTGTCGTGACAGCCGCAATGTTATACGCAATCCTCTGTTTACTGTATTCAGAGCAGAGGAGGACAACATCATGTAGTTATCAGAAGCCAGTGAGTTCCATGTTGGACCCAGCAAGATGTTAAAAAGAACAAGCGATGGTACATCCATAGAACTCATGGAAATTCACTACAGGGTTTGGGGGAATCAGGGCCACTCCCCTGATCAACCCAGCCCACTCTCCAATCTCCCAAAGCCGCAATAGATATCCTAGTAGGCCACACCTCTTATACATGGTGACATTTTATACTGTCCTGAGAAAATCTGGATTCTTGGCAGTAATAGTAAAATGCAGGAAACACAAATTAACAAATCCCTTCCAAATGTTTGTATTGGAACAAATCAGATTATAACCTGGAGGTGTTGCACATTGCATTGAATTCCAGTAATTTGTATGAGCTGTTTTTAAAATGTTTTTCTTAATTAATCATAAGGAATACAGTGCAGTTACATAATTTGGTGCCTGTTATTACTGTCGCTTACACTTATACGATATTTTGTAAGTTATAACAATTTGAGCACTACAGATCACTTGGAGATGGCTACTTTGAAGCATTATGGGCCTATATGTATGCTCTCGGGGTCTAATTCAGACTTGTACTATGGTTTGCGTACAAGTCTATTTGTTAGAGCTCTGCGCATGTGCAGGTCTTTATCTGCGGGTACACTCACAGTGCCCCTAAGCTAAGCCCCAACATGATTCACATTCTGTTGCTGTTTATGAGTGAAACGTGGGTGGTGCTAGCCTGTGTCCACCGAAAAGGGGGCGTGTCGCCTCCAATTTCTTAGAGTTCCTGGGGTCAGGGTCTGTGTCTTCCGACAAACAGATTTCCTGGCCCCGGCTGAGTGGTTCTGAGCGATGACTGCGGCCAATTGGAGTGATGAAGATTGGATGCATCCTCAGACACAGCACTCGAATCTGCGATGCGGTCAGGGGGTGTCTTTTGTCCTCAGATGCCTCCTGCAGCGTTAGAGTATTCATTCGATGAGCATAGTGTACAAAACAGAATCAGGCCCTATATCTCAATAATGAGGTTGCAGGTCTGAGGTGGGTGGTCTCAGTAAGTGCAGTGACTTTCGTGGTGCAGATGCCCAATTATTGTGTGTAAGTTACAGGAAATTGCTGCACTGAGGTACTTTGAATTCTATTATTACCAAATAAAAGTATAAATTGTGGGAAAAAACTGTAAAATGTTAATTTAAGGTTTGACAAGATATATACCAGGCAAGCAAGTAGTTTTTTTCACTTCGATAAAACAGTAAGCACGACCTATCTGTATAAAGATTGTTTTATTTGTTATGTACATAATGCACGCCATTTAATTGCTAATGCTTATTTTCATGTTTTTCTAGATAGAACATACAGTAGTATGAGCATGCTAATATGAAATAGAACCGCAGTGCCATTTACTCAGGAAATACATGTCATAGGCATTAAGGGGACGTTGCCCCTGTGGCAAAATTATTACAAAGGAGTAAAACAATTGCTTGGCTTTGTTAATCAATAATTCGTGAGCATATCTTTCATAGGAAACCATTCTTTAGACTAAAAGGGACCATGTTCCACATGCAAAAGCCTACAGAGTAATGGATATAGACCAGTTTTTTTACATTTATTAAAATGATTCTGACTGAAGCACCTTCACCAGAGTCCGCTCCCAACACTCGCAGTGCGGATAAGCAAAATAATATTTCTTTTTTTTTTGGCTCATCTTCAGTTTTAGAGGATGCGATATACAGTATATGTACAGAATACAATCTTCTTTCATATTGCTAGCTTTCAAAGGCATTTGAGACATAAAATACTGTACCTTCCACTTTAATAAAGGAACCTATATACAGTGGATGTCCTTTATGAAGTCATCTGCAGCAATGTATCCACCTCAGTGCATTGGTTTTCCAATGTAATATAGTAATATTCACATAGGAGCATTCATTGGTACAGCCAGAGCGCAGTAGTTGTCCATGGCTAAGACGTTCCAAGTAGTAGGCGCATAGATGTGTCTGGTTTTGCAGACAGTTGCAGAATTTAGATTTACTTTGGAAAGCGAGATTATTGTAGAACGAAATGGTGGAGGCGGTTCCTTCCTCTGCACAACAATTGGGACCTTTTTTGTGCCTCCGTGTTGCACTTTAGCAGAGGAGAGCATTTCCTAAAGCACTCCCTGCAGTGTAATAAAAAGTTATTTTTCACACATACATTTTAAACCTGAAGGAAATTAATTTAAGCTTTACTGGAGGCGAAAATCTGAAACGTTTTCTTTTTGGTTGGGTGGTGCTAAAACTATAGGTGTTTGGACTTTTGCACAGTGCTCCTGTGAGGATACTGGGTTTGTGTTCCTTACCGCCTTGACAAAGGCAACTTTTTGTAATGAGCACATTACATTATGAGTTCCCAGATCACTGCCCAGGGGATGTTATCCCTTCATTCCTTTTATCCCCTTTGTCCTATCCAGGTATAAGTCGCCAAGCCCAGTGGGAGTCACTGTCAGCTTTAAATATAGATATTGGACAGTTGAAATATCTGGGTGCTATAGTGACCTTTATCTTGGCTAGTGTCCTCTCTTCTCCTTCCTGGAGTTAAAGGAGCCATAAAGTCTGGTGACCTCATCCCAGAGAACAATACCTGGCTCGTTATGCAAATGATGGTTTTAAGAGAACATCAGATTTGCTATTCAGATGATTCCGCAAGTGCGGGCCGAGGGGGTAGCTGACGGGAAAAACATATTGTTTCACAGCATTACCCGTATACTTTGGCAGGGCAGCATATAGGGATATACTATTCCAAATACACACTCATTATATATAGTTGTCATATCATCTAACCTATCCAAATAAGGAGCTTATTATAAAGATTTTATTCAATTATCCTCCAGTACTTTACTGTATGGGACAGTATCTGTGGAGCACTTAGACTATAAAAGTATAGTGTCTGTGTGCCTCCAGTGGGTGAGATTCTATGCAGGAACAATCTACATGATGGCATCCCCTCATCTTGTCACAGCGCCTCTGGAGATTTTTCTGCCCCTCTATTTACCTGTGCACACTGCAAACAGAGTGTAGATGTGCATCTTAATGTGTCCTACCTATATGGACCATCCAGGCACACCAATGCAAAATGAAGGCATATTGCGGTGCACATTAGCTCATTACATTTACCCCCACTATGTACAAGAACTGTACAGGTCTCCTGTCCTCCATACACTAGGCTATAGTAAAGTGGTTTAGTATCAGAGCTCTGTGATGAAGGGTGCTTTTATTTTTGCCTAGTTCATTGTGTCTTTCAGTTTCAAAAGAAACAAGACAGTTTCACGCCTGGGGCAAAATTGGCAGCTTCAAATTCCAATGCAAAGGACAATCGTGACTCCTACGCATCCATGCTCTTTTCCCTCTCGCGTATGGCTGTTATATGACATTTATGGACACAGGCAAAGATCTCATTATACTCCTATCCCACATATGAAGGGTGACTTACACTGTACCCTAACAATTAAGTTTTCCCTAGAAAACGTCATGGTACAAGATAAAAAAAAGAAAAAAAATCTCAAGTTACCACACATGCTAATTACATTGTATGAGATAATATATTTGTTTAAGTAATATATAAGCTTTCACAGAGGGGGATCATTTGACAGCAGGGTTTTCTTTCTCTTTTAGGGCAGCGGGTGGCTTTAAAGCCTCTACTCTCCACTAATAGATTGCTAACAGTGGGCTTAGGGCAAATACCTAGTTTGCCCCCTTTATTTAAAAAAAAAAAAAAAAAAAAAGCGAGCCCTGTATTCACAAATACTAAACTTTAACTTCAAATTTAGATTTAATACACCAAAAGAGAAATGTTGCCAATAAAAGGCCTGACGTGAAGTGCTATTGTTTGTTAGATACAATTTCCAGCAGAGGGCCTGATTCAGATGTGGAAGCAAATACCATCCCAGCTGCGATCGCTCACGGATCAGGATTGCCTCCCAGTGCTTAGAGACGCCCACCAAAGCACCTCACATCTGCTACTGACGCACAAAACCGGAAACCTCAAATACAGATCAGGCGGCCATCAGCATTCTGAGTAAGTCTGGGCTGACACAGACACACGGGGCTCTCCTGCTGCCGGGAAGGACGCAGTGGCTAATTTATGGACGCCCAGAAAACAGTGTTTACAGCGCTCACTACTTGTCACCTCACTTTGCGAGTGAATCCTGTGCGAGAGCGTAATCACAATTCAATCACTGCGCTCGTGCGGTGCGGCTCACACGTATGCGCAATGGCTAACAATCGCTCAATCTGCATAAATATCGGCATTGCATTCACATCTGAACAAGGCCCAGAGTTAACAGTAGCTGGATGTGAAGAAGCATCTCTTCAGAAATATCTGTGGGAGGGGATGTATAAGGTCCTACACTAATGTCAGCCTAAGAACGAAAAGCAGCTTGTTCTATGGATTTCATAACTGGTGACAGCAGCAGGAAGATGAAGATATTAGTGTAAAAAATATATTTTCTTCATACATCTAGGTACTTTTAGATATGTTTTGCTTGGGATTGTATCTAGCCAGTAAAAATTATTAGGCAGGAACTTAAGTTTTAAGTGTAATTTAGGAGGGAAAAAGTTCATTGTTGCCTAGCCGAAATACTGATAGAAGAGCTATATTTTTAGATTTGAATTATTAGTAATTTTACTCCTATATGCAGATTTGTTAATTTCTAATTCTTTACTAATCAATTCTAACTTAACTATTCCGTGTTTAAAAAAAAAAGAAAAGGGGTTCTAGTTGCGTCTCCCTTTGATGTACCTACGGTTTATGTGGTGCGAGATTGAAAGGAACCAAATGAATATTATTGTGTCAGTAGTAATCTATTGTGCACATCCCTAAAAGCTCTAAAAGGTTTGAAAGTTAACAGCATGTACTAATACAATACAGACTGAACTAACACTAGAGAATAGTGACACTAACTGTGAATAGCCACAGAATTGGAGATTCCACAACCGGTAATATCCTCCACATTACATACATATTACATACACTGTGTAGACAAAGTATGACAAAGTATGAGAACACAGTGTACAATATTGGCAATTAGTACATGATGTTAACTTTAAAACTTTATAGTTATTATGAATGTACATAATAAATTACTACAGTGTACTGACACAATAATATTCATTTGGTTCCTTTCAATCTCGCACCACATAAACCGTAAGTACATCAAAGGGAGAGCGCAGCTAGAACCCCATTTCTTTCATAGTATGCACATTTAGGTCAGGGCAATCTAATCTGTACTGCAGCATATCCCGGACCACCAATATAAATCTAGTGCGCAGGGCCCCCGACCAATATTAGTGTTAAAAAAAAAAAGTGCTATGCTTGAGCAAGCCTTTAATTGCATTGGACTTCAGTGAATTGACTCAGCCTTGTTCCACGGTCTCTCACCATTTTCAAGATTTATTTTTTTTCCTTGCATTTTAATATTTATATTGTTTTTTGGAGGAGGAGGAGGTTGTTTTTGCTCTAGGTGCATACTGTCCTATGTATTTGTAGTTTGATCAATATATGTAAGACCAGTTGCTTTACTTGCAGATAACTACTAACAAAACCAGCATCTCTCCCAGTTTTTGGTCATATTTACAGGTACACTACCATATTCTCATACTAGTTTCATAATTTACTAATGTATTAAATAATCCATTATATAACCATAAAACATTATGAAACTGCTATTCTTCCAACTAAGGAGCTCATTCAGACCCGCTCGCTAAGATGTATACTCTCGCTGCTGCCGATGGTATGCAGTGTGTATCCGAAAGTTCACAATGTGCGCTCGCTGCGCATAGACAGCCCAGCAGAGTGAGTGACAGGGGAAGCCGTTTGTAGGTGGTAACAGGGGCTGGCCATTAAAAACGGGGGGAGTGGAGGTGGAAATGCAGGCGTGCCTGAGCATCTCAATGGCGTTTTAGAGGTGTGCATACTTATAAGACAACATCACAGTACACGTCACCTGGCTTATTTTTACACTGAAGTGCTCGCAGTGCTTGCGGCAGGGTATGGCCAACCTCAAGCGCTGCAATAGCATCCGATGTTACACGATGTACCGATGGTTGCATAAACTTCCTGGACATGATGTGCACAAGTGGGCATCTTAAAACAGGCTGGTGGGTGTCTGCATACACTATGTGATCGTTCTCTAAGAAATACTGGGCGTCTAATGCATTGCTGTGCAATTACACTGCCTACGCAATTTGCATACACATCGTGCGAGCGATCACATCTAGCGAGCGGCTCTGAATCAGGCCCTAAGGGCGTAAGCTGGCATTATTGCGAAGAACAAAAGATCATTATTTTGTTCTTAGCTTTCCATGGAAGAAACTTACATCCTCTTGTATTGGTATAACAATGGTAAATACAAATATCCCGTATTAGGATGAGTGAAAACAAAACGTAATAGGTGGCATATAAAAATTATACTTATAGTCGCACAGAACAACGTGATTTCCCCAATAGGCCTATGTATGATTGTTCTAGCTGGGCAATTTACAAGTACCTGTGAGATCACCACTGCTGTGCTAGGAACTACTGTGCAACATTTATGTACAAACACAGATTCCTAAGCCGTGAATCATGAGCTTTTTAAAGCAGCAGTATGCAATTCTGCAGCAAGTTTTGCTCACGTCTTTCTTGATGGGCAAAACACTACTATATATTTTGTTTCCCCACCTTATTGATTTTAAACATAGTGGGACAATTTGGGATAATTGTAATCGGAAAGCTCGTCTTTGTTAATATAGTGGAATCAAATCTAGTTAGCATTCCAGGAGGGGATTACTTTCTCTCACATGTAAAAAGAAGGTTAGTTTTTATTTTCATGATAATAAAATCTATAAATCTAGATGGCATAGGTTTAGGTACACTATAAGGGGTAAATTTACTAAGATGGGGGTTCTATTAAGAAGTGATGTTGCCCATAGCAACCAATCAGATTCTACTTCTCATTTATCTAGCGCCTTCTAGAAGATAATACCTGGAATCTGATTGGTTGCTATGGGCAACATCACTTCTTAATAAAACTCCCATCTTAGTAAATTTACGCCTAAGACTTATGGTGCATACACAAGATCAGACAACGATAAAGATATCAAACAAACAAAAACTTTACACTGCACTGTCACTCTTTTTCCATTTTTCGTGTGATGCCCTGGGGGGGGTCCTACGCTGGACGTTTTTCAGGGTGCACTGCGCCCCAGACGTGAACCCCTTAGTGTTAGGGACTGCTAGTGACAGAGAAGCAGTGACATGGCCTAGCAGCTTCCCATGTATTTGCAAATGCATGCAACCAATATCTCTGAATTTCTATGACCATATAGTCTGCATATATTGTTGCAAGTATTATTCAGTGTGCTGAGCAACAATAGGGGGTTAAACCCCCCTCCTTTTTCAATGATAAAGATATCGTCTGATCATTTTGCATGTGCTGGATGATCGTTATCGAACATCCAGCACAGCACCAACCCCCAAACGATTAAACGACCCGCGATCAAGGATTGCGGGTCCCTATAGTAACTTGGTCGATATCGACCAGGTTGGACTGCATGCACGGGTGATGGTTGTTATCGACCATCCGTGCCCGCGCATCGTCCATCATTTGGGGGTTGAAAGGGGCCAAAAAATAGACGATATACCTATAAACGATCTCGTTATAGTTTATATCGTCCTACAAAATCTGACAGTGTGTATGCACCATTACACTAGTCTTTTTGTAATGTTAAATCTTGAGGTTGCCTTTTTTTTCTTTTTCTGTTTTAGTTTGGGGATGTCCAGATGTGATGTCTTAATAGCTTAATGTCTTTCAGTCAAAACCTTTTGTCCTTTAATACCAAGGAAGTGACATATAATCTGCTTTAAGGAATTTCCTACTTAGGCCCCATTACTAGGAACTCTCATGGTGGAACCTCTATGTATGATCCTTATTCTGACTTGCACGCAATGCCTATGTTCCCGTAGTTGAGCAATTATTTGCAAGTGCAAATATGCAAAAAAGTCTGAAAACCCCTACGCCGCATGCGTTGCGATCAGGTCAGAAATGTGGGAGAGAAGTGATGGGCAGTGACTGGGAGGTGCACGCAGAAATGGTCCATTCAGTGGACGTGTTATGGGAGTGTTGCGGCATGTCAGTGAAAGTGCCTGTGGTCCCATGGATAAACTGCACCTGCCATAGAGCTGGTGCAGGTTTCGTTGGTGCGACTGATCGTGGTCTATAAAGACTCAGCAGTCGGTATTACAGAGTGCATGGGTCTTCAAAAGTGGGCGTCTCTGTCCTTACACAATCAGCCACACAGATGTACACAAGGGAAGGAGATAGACGCTGCTGCCTGTGACTCAGAATCAGCCCATAAATGTTAATTTGTCCATTTGTTATGCCAGAATACAATGGTAGTGTTGCTGCTTTGCATCTCTTAAAAATCCACATCCTACAGTCCTGAATGAGGCGGAAAATACGACTTTAAATATTTAAGCCTCACATTTCTTACCAAATACTAATAATGTCCTGGCAGTTCACTACTTCAGCTAATGACTATGAAGTCATTATGTAATATGTATGGGTACTAGACAATCCACTCCACATTGCTTCAGTGTCTCTTCATATTACCATATTTTTGCTGTGAGAAGAAGTTAGATAATCCATTATGTTTTCTTTTGTTTTAATTCCCTCATGATAATTGTATGAGCCGGCAGTGTGTCTATAGACATTAGTGCATGTGCTTGTTTCCACCAGTGGCCATTTTTTTCATTGGATGCTGAATTGGAAAACAAAAATACCGGGATAGCCATTTAAAAATGTATTGTAGCTAAATGTTGGGCTAATTATCACTCCAATTTTTTTGTTTTAACAGTTATTTGTATATCTGAAAAGTATTTGTGATGGCATATTGGCAGGCCAGAGTGTACCATAGAGAGGCAGGCTATCACTCACCCGCTGTGCTAGAGCTACGGCCCTGTGCTGTGCCGAAAGGTCATCCCGACTCTTCTCATTATCAGGAGAAACACTTTAGAAATAGACTTATATAACCAAATGACTTGTAACAAAAAAACATATATATATATATATATATATATATATATATATCACCAGAGACAGCGGCACTCGGGTCAATAACAGATCCGCAAGACCAGGTTGGTATATCAACGTTTCGGAGCCACTTTATTGCTCCATCGTCGGGACATATAACATACAGTACACAGAGTAACTTACTTATACCATCACCCATCACCACGTGCAGCAGCTGCGGGTCCGGAAGGGAGGCGCATCATACTGACGTCATCTCCAACTTCCCATCACCAGGGTAACCGCTATACACAAACATAAATCAAAACATGGCCACATTATAGCAATCTATATATATCATTTACATTAGAAATGAGATCATACCAACTAGTACATCAAGTATATTTCAACCTCCATATCACTACTGCAATATATAGTGCAATCGATACATATCAAAAATTAGGACAAGATGATAAATAAGATTTATAAAAAACAATGGAGACCCAGATTTTCATTTAATCCCCTGGGTGTAAGTGTGCCCAATCGATAGATCCATTGGGCTTCACGTTGCAGTAATTTAAGACCTCTATTGCCTCCACGTTTAAATTTAGGGATATGATCGATAATAATTTATCTTAGAGTAGATAGATTGTGACCGGCACTTAAAAAGTGTCGAGCCACAGGTTGGTCGCTAACCCCATTACTGATGGCTGACCATATTGACCGTATATGTCAGTTTTGACATTTCTAATTGGGATCACTCTCCTACTTCACATTTTTTACAACAAAAGAGTGGGTGCTTCAAATGCATTAACTGTTTGACCTGCCGTTATTTAACGACAGGCAACAGTTTTTGTCATCCTCTCAGTGGCAGAAAATTCTTCATCAGAGATCGAGTTACGTGTACAACCCGCTTTATCGTGTATCTGATAACGTGTCCTTGCGGGCTGTCTTATGTGGGTAAAACGGAGAGAACTCTGCGTGAGCGAATGGCTCTACATCGTTCTGCAATACGGTCAGCTATCAGTAATGGGGTTAGCGACCAACCTGTGGCTCGACACTTTTTAAGTGCCGGTCACAATCTATCTACTCTAAGATATATTATTATCGATCATATCCCTAAATTTAAAAACGTGGAGGCAATAGAGGTCTTAAATTACTGCAACGTGAAGCCCAATGGATCTATCGATTGGGCACACTTACACCCAGGGGATTAAATGAAAATCTGGGTCTCCATTGTTTTTTATAAATCTTATTTATCATCGTGTCCTAATTTTTGATATGTATCGATTGCACTATATATTGCAGTAGTGATATGGAGGTTGAAATATACTTGATGTACTAGTTGGTATGATCTCATTTCTAATGTAAATGATATATATAGATTGCTGTAATGTGGCCATGTTTTGATTTATGTTTGTGTATAGCGGTTACCCTGGTGATGGGAAGTTGGAGATGACGTCAGTATGATGCCCCTCCCTTCCGGACGCCGGGACCCGCAGCTGCTGCACGTGGTGATGGGTGATGGTATAAGTAAGTTACTCTGTGTACTGTATGTTATATGTCCTGACGATGGAGCAATAAAGTGGCTCCGAAACGTTGATAGACCAACCTGGTCTTGTGGATCTGTTATTGACCTGAGTGCCGCTGTCTCTGGTGATGTACATGGGATACCTCATATGGAGGTTGTTCCTAAACAGAGGGCACCGGGGATTGTTTAATATATTTATTTGGAGTGCCATCCGTTGGAACTTTTGTGTATGTATATGTATATATATATATATATGTATATGTATGTATATATATATATATATATATATATATATACATACATATACACACATACATACATATACACAGATACATACATACATACATACAGTGGTGCTTGAAAGTTTGTAAACCCTTCAGAATTTTCTATATTTCTGCTGAAATTTGGCCTTAAACTACCTCAGATTTTCACACTATTCCGAAAAGTAGGTAGGTAGAACCAAATCAAACAAATGAGACCAAAAAAATTAGACGTGCTCATTTTTTTTTTATGAAAATGATCCAATAACGCTTATCTGCGAGTGTCAAAAGTATGTGAACCTTTGCTTTCAGTATCTGGTATGACCTCCTTGTGCAGCAATAACTGCTTCTAAACGTTTCCGGTAATTGATGATTAGTCCTGAACATCGGCTTGAAGGACTTTTACCCCATTCCTCCGTACAAAACAGCTTCAACTCTGTTATGTTGGTGGGATTCCTCCCATGACCTGCTTGCTTCAGGTCCTTTCACGACATTTTGATTGGATTAAGGTCAGGACTTTGACTTGGCCATTCCAAAACTTGAAACTTATTTTTCTTTAACCATTCTTTGATCGAATGACTTGTATGCTTTGGGTCGTTGTCTTGTTGCATGACCCGTGTTCTCTTGAGATGCAGCTCATGGACAGATGTCCTGACATTTTCCTTTAGAATATTCTGGTATAATTCAGAATTCATTGTCCTATCAATGATGACAAGTCATCCTGGGCCAGATGCAGCAAAACAGGCCCAAACCATGATACCACCACCACCATGTTTCACAGATGGTATGAGGTTTTATGCTGGAATGCAGTGTTCATTTAAACCAAAAAGCTCTATTTTGGACTATTCTGTCCATAAAACATTGTTCCAATAGTCTTTTGGCTTGTACAGGTGATGTTTAGCAAACAGCACATGGACAGCAATGTTCTTATTGGAGAGCAGCGGCTTTCTCCTTAGAATCCTGCAATGCACACTATTGTTGTTCAGTGTCCTCCTGGTGGTAAACTCATGAACATTAACATTAGCTAATATGAGAAAGGCCCTTAGTTGCTTAGAGGTTACATTGGATTCCTTTGTGACCTTGCAAACTATTAGACACCTTGCTCTTGGTGTGATCTTTGTTTGTCAACCACTCCTGGGGAGGGTAATAATGGTCAGGAATTTCCTCCATTTGTACACAATCTGTCTGACTGTTTGGTGGCGTCCAAACTCTTTAGAGATGGTTTTGTAATGTTTTCCAGCCTGATGAGCATCAGCCACTCTTCTTTTGAGATCCTCAGAAATCTCCTTTGTTTGTGGCATGATACACTTCCAAAATGTGTTGTGAACATAAGACTTTGCTAGATCCCTGTTCTTTTAAAAAGAGAGGTTGTCCACTCACTCCTGATTGTCATCCCACAGATTGAAAATACCTGAATCTAATTTCACCTTCAAAATATTTGTTAAGCCTAAAGGTTAACATACTTTTGCCATTCAAAGATATGTGATATTGGATCATTTTCCTCAAAAAAACTTAACATGTCTCATTTGTTTGAATTGGTTCTGTTTATCTATTTTTAGGATTTGTGTGAAAATCTGAGGTAGTTTAAGGCCAAATTTCAGCTGAAATATAGAAAATTCTGAAGGGTTCACAAACCTTCAAGCACTACTGTAGGTAGGTCTTGTTTTTAGGATCCGTTTGGTAACTGACATCTAGAATGAATTTCATAATATTTCCTTTTTAGCACAAGCCATATGGTAGTATGGAATGTTAATTGGAATGTTTGTGTTATGAGTGCCTGCCGTGACCTTG
The DNA here is from genome assembly GCA_031769625.1 of Taudactylus pleione. Lineage (NCBI taxonomy): Eukaryota > Metazoa > Chordata > Amphibia > Anura > Myobatrachidae > Taudactylus > Taudactylus pleione. Next base: position 23,229,402 of record JAUIMM010000005.1, on the reverse strand, counting down.
AGCTTACAGAACCCACTTGCTGGTTGCTTCAACTACAGCCCCCTTTCCCGGAACAACCATCGTACACTGGTACTCGGCGACCGCCATGACTTCAACTCTAAGTACTGTAAAAGATCACAGACACATAAATTTAAAGGGAACAGGACACCTCAGAGAATACTAATTCTATATGTAGAAAATAGCAAGCCAGATCCTAAGTATAGCACTGAAGAGTGCCTTGCCAGTTTTCCCTATAGCACTGATAAATAATTTGCTGGACAATTATTTCATATAGCATAGTTGTTTTTCACAATAGAGAATTAATGACAAATAACAGGCTTTCTGAATGTACATATAAATGCTTTGTAGAAAAATACTGAAGAGTTATTTCCAATAGCTGAAGTATTTTCCACAGTAGAGAATTTATGAAATGTAACAGGTTTTCTGAATGCACAGGTAATTGTCTTGCAAGAAAATACTGAAACGTTCTTACGATTAGCAAGTATATTCAACAGTAGAGAATTTCGAACATATAATGGATTTCCTGAACAGCACATGTACTTGCACAGCAGCAAGCTATTGAGTAGATCTTCAGAGTACTCCAGATTAGTGCACTGTAATTAAATGCTAAATAGTTATTTTCAATAGGTACAAATAATTTGCACTGTAGCAAGATACTTAGCAGATCTTTAGAAGAATATAGGTGAGCTTCACAATAGACAAATTTCAGCAGGTAACCGTATTTCCAACTGACATAGGAAGATGAACTTAACTGAGCAGCTCAGAGCAGGAATCCATGTATGCATCAGGTCAAGACAGAATCAGATGGATTACAACCCACAACAGAGTGTCCAGGGAAACTCCCTATAAAGGCTGAGCATCCAATCAGTCAAAGAACCAAGCAACACTCAGCAATCAGGTGTTGGAATCAAGCCTAGCATGATGAGGCCTAGTCTGCACAGATGACTGGTTGCCAGGAGACTGATTGAAGCTCAAAGAACTAACCTGACCATGATCTACTAAGCTGTGCTTATTCCGGGTACTAACTTCTAGTTCGGGTTCTGTTCAGATAAACACTTAACAAAGCCCAATATAATTTTATCAGATGGAACAATCGGGGTAACAGGAACAACTTCAAAATATGAATGCAAAAAACTACAGGTTTTTAGAGCCAGGGCGATACAAGATGGTAGACTTCAATCTAGTAAAAAAAAAAAAAAAAAGATGCCCATCTGTCTTGTCTTGCATTCATCCTCTTGGCTTCCTGTATATTTAACAAATGTTTGTGGTAAGTAAAAATCACAATCTTATGCTTGGCTCCTTCCAGCCAGTGTCTCCACTCTTCTAGTGTCCATTTAATAGCCAGCAACTCACGGTTACCCACTTCATAGTTTTTTTTCTGAGGTAAAAATTCTTCAAAAGAAAGGCACAAGGATGAAGCTGATTTTTTCTAGACTTTACCTGAGAGAGTACTGCTCTAGCTTCTACCTTAGAAGCTTCAACCTCCACAATAAAAGGCAATTTCAGGTGACTTTAATACATGAGCCATTGAAAACGCTTCTTTTAAAATAGCAAGTGCCTGCTCTGATTCAGGGTTCCAGACTGAAGGATCAGCATCTTTTTTTAGTCTTTATCAGTGAGAGGAGCCACAATCATAAGACTTAATGAATCTTCTGTAATAATTAGCAAAGCCTAAAAATCTCTGAGAATAAAGTGCTTTGACCAGTAAGTAATGGTTTGAACTTTAACAAGATCCATAGAATAGCCCCGATTTAGAAATAATGTGTCCAAGAAAGGCAACCTGAGACTTTTCATATACACATTTCTCCAATTTAGCTTAAAGGCAATTCTCACAAAGTTTTTGCAGAACCTACCGACCATGAGCTCTATGTTCTTCTATACTTTTGGAATAAATCATGATAT